>CM019148.1:111323812-111923812 GCA_009733165.1 Naja naja | reverse complement strand
GTCAGTACTACATAAGAAAATAGGATTATCTATGATCAGAAATGAAATGTGGTAATCTGAACCTCTGTTCTATTCATCAACCCAAATTCCAATAGGTAGTAGAATATCTGGAGAAGGGCCTTCAATAAAGATTTTATTTGCTAGGCACATAGCCTAATAATCGGCATCTGTGATTCTTAAAGTGTTAAAGAAGATGGGAACTGAAACTGAACAACTTATGTGAAGGCACAAGTTGCTACATGTTGATGTGAGTTTGGAAACAATGCAACTCTCTCAATACTGATATAATTTACTGCCCCTGTTAGGGTTACTGTTCCTGTTAGGATCTGATTCCATTAAACTAGATTACTGAAAAAAGAATCTTTAAAGTTGACATAAGCTTGATCTTGATACTGATCATAAATCCTTTGGTTGATCAGTTATTCATAGTGACACAGGCAGTTAATAGCACATATCTGCTTTAACAAGCCACTAATTTGCACCTGGACTCTGGCTGGTGACCCTCAAGTTCCAGAAAAAAAATTGTTGTCATATGACAGAAGGCTGACCACTTCTTCTGAAGTAGCTGAAGGGCAACTTGTATATCAAACGATAATAATCTAACTGGGACATCGAAAGCATTTGAATTTTAATCCTCAAGAATGAATTTTAAAATACAATCCTTGCTTATTGATGTCTTGCTCAGCAACCATTTGAAGTTACAACAGTACTAAAAAGAAAATTTGTAAGTGGTTGAACATATGGCCATTGCAGCAACCCTGCAGTTGTGTGATGACAATTTGGGTGCTTGGTAACTGGTGCACATATATGACGGTTGCAGCATCCTACAGACACGTGATTTCTATTTCTAGTCTTCAAAGCTGGCATTAAACAAGCAATCAGTGTGGAAGCTGGCAGGAAGTGAAATTCATGGTACGGCACACATGCTTAACTGACATTATAAACTGGGCATGGTAATGTGATGTTTTACTTTATATGACTGTGTTGCTTAGTTGCCAGTCTCAATTGCAATTAGTAAGTGAGGACTACCTGTACAGTAGCCATGTTCAGATACAACTCATGATTTAGAGTTATGTATTGTAATAAAAGTCTCGATATGACAAAAAATTCTATAACAAAATGATAACTCAGATTTCACATACTGTCTAAATCAAATTAGTTTCTTGGTCATACTGAATTTATCCCATTTTCTTCCATTTCAGTTTGCCAAATGTGTTCCTGAAATTCATGCCCCACAAAGAAAGAATTTGTTGCAAACCATGATCCTTTCATGAAAAGATAGAGAAGGATGAAACTTTATGTCAAAATCTACATCATGCTCCTTCCTACTACCAAACCACCAAAATAAAAATAATAAAAACTATATACTGATAATTATATATTTAAAACATAATGACCAGAAATATACAACTTACGTTGTTCTTCTAAAATCTTTTTGAAGTGTAGGATATTCTGGCATTTTCCTAATGTCTTCCCAGTCTTTATCTTTGTAAAGTAAAAAATTGGAAAATATTAAAGACACACAAGATAAGCTACTGGAAACAGTCTACCCTATATCCTATAGTAACTCGACTTACAACCATTAACAACTACTGCAATGCTCTCTACCTTGGACTGCCCTTGCGTACCACTCGGAGGCTTCAGCTGGTGCAGAATGAGGCTGCGCGGGTTGTGATGGGAGCTTCCCGATACTCCCATGTTACACCCCTCCTGCGCGGCCTGCATTGGCTTCCGGTTGCCCTCCGGGTGAGATTCAAGGTCTTGGTATTAACATTTAAAGTCCAACAGGGCATGGGTCCAGGTTATTTACGGAACGGCTTCTCCCAGCATCTAATGCCAACCGCCTGTCGGGCGCACAGGCAGGGTCTCCTCGGTGCCGTCTGCGACACAATGTCGCTTGGCGGCGACCCGGGAGAGGGCCTATTCTGTGGCGGCTCCCACTTTGTGGAATCTTCTTCCGCTTGAGCTCCGTTTGGTTCCCGATCTTCGCTCCTTCGCCATGATTTGAAAACCTGGCTCTTTCTACAATCTGGGTTGTGCTGACTCTCCTGGGTTGGGTTATTTAATTGGGGTTTTAAACGTTAATTCGGCTTAAATGTTTAATATCTTTTTAATTAATTTAATTTATTCACTGTTGTATTTTAATTGTAAGCCGCCAGTCTTGGAGAGGGAGTGGCATATAAGTCGAATAAATAAATAAATAAATAAATAAATAAATAAATAAATAAATAAATAAATAATTTAGTGACTGTTCAAAGTTACAACAGCATTGAAAAAAGTGACTTATGAGTTTTTCACACAACCATTACAGCATCCTCATGATTATCGGATAAAAATCCAGATGCTTGGCAACTGGCATGTATTTATGATGGATGCGGTGGTTCCTTGGGTCATGTGACCTTCTGACAAGCTGAGTCAGTGAGGAAACCAGACGCACTAAACAACTGCGTTACTAACTCAACAACTGCAGTGTTTCACTTAACAACTGTGGCAAGAAAGGCCGTAAAATGGGAAAAAACTAATTTAACAACTGTCTTGTTTAGTAATTTAAATTTTGGTCTCAGTTGTAATCCTAGGTCAAGGGCTACCTGTATAAGCATATGAATTTGCTGACTGAAAGCTGTAATAAATTTGTATTTGAATGGAATACATGAATATGATGAAAAATCAATTTATTGAAAACAATCCAGATCAAAGATTCCTTATATGTTTTAACGGTCACTGAATTACCTGCAGGAAATCCCATGACGCTAAATATGCGATCAAGCTGATCATGATGAAAAGGATTGCTTGTTTTGATGTCTTCCTGACGACAGTGAAATATAGGTTCTGAAGTCAATAACTCAGCAAATATACAGCCAATAGCCCATATATCTAGGAAACAAAATAAGATATAAAATCTAAACAGCTTTTTAGAAAATAAAATACAATTAACTATTTGTCACAGTAGGTGTATAACAGTCAAAAAAAAAATGAAATGATGATATTATAACAAAATGAACAAACCATGCATAAATTTCACTTGAGAACCTTCTTCAAATGAGTAAGGTATTACCATGTTTTTATATAAAAGTTTATGTTTATTACAGTTCTCCTGGCATGAAAGACCAGACAGAATAGAATAAAATAAAGTAGACAAAAATACTGTGCAGTGCCCATCCTATTTCAGTTAGAGTCATCAATCTCATGCATCATTTTGGAGGAAACAATCCTGTTTGAGGACTGGACCATCTCAAGAACACCACAAACATCACAAACCTCCTCCAATTTTCCCAGAATGGCATAAGTCTAGGAAAGGTTCATAGCTCAGAAAGAAACAGTAGTTTCTACTCCCGCCTCAATGAATTTTGCACATCCTGCCCAAGGATCTGCTGATACAGTTCTACAGAGGATTTATTGAGTCTGTCATTTGTACCTCAATAAATGTCTGGTTCAGCACAGTAACCAAACAGGACAGGTACAGACTTCAAAGGATATTTAGGACTTGCAGGGGAAAAAATCACCACCAATCTGCCTTCCATTGAAGATCTGTATACTGCAGGAACTGTAAAAAGGGCTGAGAAAATATCTACAGACCCCTCACATCCTGGACATAATCTATTTCCACTTCTTCCCTCAGGATGCCACTATAGAGCACTGCATGCCAAAGCAACTAGACACAAAGATAGTTGAGGGTGGAGGTTCATTCCCTGAACTTGTGGGTTAGTTTCTTAAAGGTTCATTACCAGGCTAGGTAAGATCTTCACTGGAATTTAGGGATATCAGTGTTGGTGTTCTTCTGCTTATAAGGGCTTTGTGTGGTTAGTAAGTCTTGTGTTCGTGAGGTCACATCTGGTGAGGGTCACATCAGGTCAGGGTCTTTTGATGGGTCTTGTGATGGGTCAGGTGTGAGTTGTGTCAAGTGAGGAATATATCACTTCTCATCTTTTCTCATTTTCTCATCTTCCTACTATCTTCTCCTATTGGTTTCTTCTGATTTATGATCTGTAACCTATTACTTGCTGTTTATATCTACACTGTGAGCTTATGCACTGGAGACAAATTCTTTGTGTGTCCAATCACACTTCACCAATAATTGAATTGTACTGTGTTGTGTTGTGTTCTATTCTATTCTATTTTAACCTTGTGGCAATGAATTCCACAGGTTACTTATACACTTTATCTCTTTTACCTCTTTTTCCAGGTAGCTTCAGCAAAGGATTCCTGGCAGCAATATTTTAAGAGAGAAAATGTTCCCCAATTGTTTTCTCCACGCCATGCATGATATTATGCACGAATCTACAAAATTCTAGGGTTTTTTGTCCCAGAGAAAGTGTTTGCATACCTTGATCATTTTAGTTGGCTTTTTCTGCACTTTTTCCAGCATATTTTTCTAGGGGTGTCCAGAATGCTGCATAATATTCCAGATGTGAGCACATCATTCCTTGTAAATTTTACTATTAGAAACATTCTTAATGGATTTACTGGATTTTAATATTGTAAGCCACCTCAAGTCACCTCAAAGTGACTAATCTAACAAACAAGCAAACAAAGATGTGTACAAAGAGATTACAAAGTTAGGAGTTTTACTTACAATCTCTTTCCTAATGATCCTTCGTACTTAATTTGCCTTTTTCATAGCTGTTGCCCAATATCTTTACTGAGTTGTGGCCTCAAGATACTTTTTTTAGTTATAGGCAGTTCAGACCACATCGGTGGACTGTATATTCAGACAAGAGTTTTGGCATTGTGCATTGCCTTACATTTACTTAAATTGACTCTATTTGTTATGTAAGTGACTATTCACTCCAGTTTAAAGAGATCCTTCAGAATCTTTTCACAATCACATTTTCAATTTGCTGTTCTGAATTATTTGATATGATCCACTTACCCAGCTTATTATCTGGAGTCTGTGGTAAGACAGAGCTAAGTATCTTTTAGCTGGAGATGACAGATGGTGTAAAACTGTGAACAGAAATCTCTAGGGAGTCAACAGAAGCTAAGAGAAAGGACTTCCAAAGCTTCAATTTTAAGGTTGCAATCTATGAGAATCATGTCAGGGATTAGTCAGACATCTAGTCAGGACATCCAGATAGAAAAGCAAACCAGGAAAATAAAATGCATTTATTTTACTAGGAAAATCTAATACATTTATTTTTTTTACAAAAAAATATACTAGGAAAATCTAATACATTTATTTTTTTTACAAAATCTAGCAGGATTGTTCCAAAGTAGTCACAATCTATATCAATTGCGAAGAAGAAAAAAAGTCCTTTCACAGTATCCATCTCCTGGGTAATGAGCTGGAATAATGGATTAAGAACAGCTTGAAATCCCATGCATTCCCACAATGGGTCTCAACGTCCATTATTCTGTCAATTCTCCCTACAACTCTTTGGCATAGTCAACAATGAATGCTACTAGTCATGTTACTCCAGGAAAATCCCCTTCTATTGCTAGTTTACCAGGATGCAAGTGATAACCCTGTTCCTTTAGAGGCCTGGAGATCTGTGCTAAAAGTTGGATTCCTTTCCCAGAATGAGACCCTCTGGCTCATTAAGAACTTTCCATTTTTCTTATATCTAGGTTTAAGACCTAGAAGTGAGTAAAAAAAGAAGAAAGGAATAGACAGTTACTTTATGAAAGGAATGAGTTAGCTGCTCCATCAGATCCAGGATCTCAACAAATGCACAAAATGCTCATAAAATAAAACTATCAAGCCCCACATAGCTGTTGAGGCTAAAGGAGCAAAACCCATGTGGAGTTCAGGAAGTTTAATGCTACCGAAGGGTAAAAACACCTGCCTTTTGTGCATAAATTGAACTCTTCCTCCCTCACCTGCTTCTCATAAGAGCAGGAGCTCTTATACTACAACTAGCTTCACTAGTGTTAGCTTGCTGTCCAATTTCACTAATTTCCAGCTTAATAACTGCTGGCTGGAAGCTTTGCTCTGAACTTGTCTTCAGCCAGCCTTAATGGGAAAAAATACTGAAGACAAAAGCAAGGACAAAATGGAGGTTGCTTTTCCATTTTAAAAACCTATAGGGGATATTGAGCCTCTTGATTGGTTTCTTGCCTCTGGTTTTTCTGGGCTTCAATTGTTTCTGCCCATTATCTAGATGGACAGGTCTACTAACATGACTTTTTAATCCTTCTATGTCTGGATCTCATGAAATAGAATTTCTGCACATTTATTACAGCTAATACACATGGGATGGGGATGTAGGAGAAATCAGACTGCATACCAGCATCATTGGTGTGAAAAAAAATCTAATTTTAAAATTCTGGAAGGGCAAATTAAGTTGCTAAATTAGATACTGGAAGACTGTATTTTCTGAAATGCTACATTTTCCACATGCCAGATCAACTAAGTACAAGTTAAAGGAACTCAATGAACCAATAACTGAATGAAGGGTTAAAATCTCATCTTTCTCTTAACAATTCAAGGCTGATTATATGAAGTTTCCTCTAATTTCAACCTCACAACAGTAACCTGGTAAGATAGGTTGGGCTGAGACTGACTGAATGATCAAAAAATCACCAGTGAGCTCTATGGCCAAAACCCCAGAATGAAAGCAAATGCAGTGCAATATTTCTGAATTTGCCAAATTGGGTAGAACTTGACAATGAAGGTATATTAAGAAGGAAACCTACACAAGACTGCTGAAGAAATTTGATCACAAGCCTTCTGAAGGGAAATAAAGATACTGTGGTTGTACAATTTGTTGTAAAGAGGTGCTTTGGGAGCATACATGAAGCATCTCTCTTTGAACTGTTGAAGCAGTCACATTATTTATTAGGTTCATGTGCTTGCTTCATAAACTTTTCAACAATAATGGCTTGCAAGAATCATGAGCAATCTTATCTATATTCAACAGGTAGTCAAGACTTCAACCAGGATTTTCCCCCTTTAATTAGTCTATAAAAAGAATTTGAAAAATCCCTGCAGGACAAAACTGTGAAGAATTCAACATTAGTGAAAAATTATTCTTCGTTACTTTCACCATCTCAAAATTGGCTTGATAATTGGCTTCAACATGTTTTTGTCCAATTCAGTCCAAGTCTTCTGTTCATCTGCATTCTATATCTTTGTTTCATTTTCCTCACCAATGACTGCATTTTATATATTGAAAGTATTATCATGTTTCTGCATGTAATTCTGAACCCTCACCCAAGGGTAGTGCGTGTATCTTTTAAATAAGTAAACAAAAAGAGCAGCACATGAGCCTGGGCCAAGAAAATAACTTGAGAAAATGTCTCAAGCCACTCCTACCTTGAGACAATAAAGTTAGGTGCTGGCAAAGACACACTCAGACTTGCAAGATTCTGTTATTATAGTAGTCACAGTAAAAATAATGTTGACCTATATATGGCATTGGTTCCTAAGTCTGCTTTACATTGTAGGGCCAATAGCAACCATGTTATCTCATTGTCAGTGTGTCATCCCCTCCTCCCTTATCTAGGGCTTGTTTGAGAAATTTTCTCAAATTATTTTCTTGGTCTGGGCTCAAGCCCAAGACTGTTGCCTTGGTAGCGGCTCTTCCTCCTGTCCTTCAAGTCCTCTATGTTTGATTGCCTTCTACAATAGGAAATCAGAAGATATGTCCTATTCTAGCATGAACTGACAGTGTTGGAGTATACATTGATCAAGAATAGTAGTTTAACTTATTATGAAGTATTTCTCTGGGTATCAGAAAACAGGCCCAATGTTCCCATTCTATTTAGGAGGGGAAGTAGATTAATACAATATATCCAAGAGATCCAAGGGCTGACATGTGAGTTATATTACTGTAATGTTGGGAAATTCCCAGGCAGGCAGGGAGAAGGGATCAAACAGGGAACTAGCCTTGAGTCCTTGCATAGCCACAAGAGGCACAAGTCTGTCCCCTCCGCCCAAAGTTCCATGGATTGTTCCCAAGGGAAAGTAAGCAGTCTAGGAAGAATCTTGTAATATAGATAGAACACAATAAAGTTGCTGACTTAGATGTTTCACAAGTGGATTTGCTTGCCTGTGCCTGGCATGTGTAATATCAAATATTTATACCTTATTCTTTCATTCTCATATATTTTATACAGGTGAAACTCGAAAAATTAGAATATCGTGCAAAATAATGCAACTTAAAAGGTGAAACTAATATATGAGATAGACTCATTACATGCAAAACAAGATAGGTCAAGCCGTGATTTGTCATAATTGTGATGATTATGGCTTACAGCTCATGAAAACCCCAAATCCACAATCTCAGAAAATTAGAATATTACATACAATCAATAAAACAAGGATTGTACATAGAACAATATCGGACCTCTGAAAAGTATAAGCACGCATATGTACTCAGTACTTGGTTTGGGTCCCTTTTGCAGCAATTACTGCCTCAATGTGGCGTGGCATGCAAACTATCAGCCTGTGGCACTGCTGAGGTGTTATGGAAGACCAGGATGCTTCAATAGCGGCCTTCAGCTCTTCTGCATTGTTCGGTCTCATGTCTCTCATCTTTCTCTTGGCAATGCCCCATAGATTCTCTATGGGGTTTAGGTCAGGCGAATTTGCTGGCCAATCAAGCACAGTAATCCCACGGTCATTGAACCAGGTTTTGGTGCTTTTGGCAGTGTGGGCAGGTACCAAGTCCTGCTGGAAAATGAAGTCAGCATCCCCATAAAGCTCGTCTGCAGAAGGAAGCATGAAGTGCTTCAAAATCTCCTGGTAGACGGCTGCGTTGACCCTGGACTTAATGAAGCACAGTGGACCAACACCAGCAGATGACATGGCTCCCCAAATCAACACAGACTGTGGAAACTTCACACTGCACTTCAAGTATCTTGCAGTCTGTGCCTCTCCATTCTTCCTCCATACTCTGGGTCCTTGGTTTCCAAATGAGATGCAAAGGTTGCTCTCATCAGAAAAGAGGACTTTGGACCACTGAGCAACAGACCCAGATCTGTTTTTCTTTAGCCCAGGTAAGATGCTTCTGACAACATTTGAAGTCCATGTCCAGGAACCGTCTGTGTGTGCTGGCTCTTGATGCACTGACTCCAGCCTCAGTACACTCCTTGTGAAAGTCCCCAACACTTTTGAATGGCCTTTTCCTGACAATCCTCTCCAGGCTGTGGTCATCCCTGCTGCTTGTGCACCTTTTTCTTCCACATTTTTCCCTTCCACATAACTTTCTATTAATGTGTTTTGATACAGCACTTTGGGAACATCCAACTTCTTTTGCAATTACCTTTTGAGGCTTTCCCTCCTTATGGAGGGTGTCAATGATGGTTTTCTGCACAACTGTCAGGTCAGCAGTCTTTCCCATGATTGTGATTCCTACTGAACCAGACTGAGAGATCATTTAAAGGCTCAGGAACCCTTTACAGGTGTGATGGCTTAATTAACTGATTAGAGTGGGACACTTTGAGCCTAGAATATTGCACCTTTTCACAATATTCTAATTTTCTGAGATTGTGGATTTGGGGTTTTCATGAGCTGTAAGCCATAATCATCACAATTATGACAAATCACAGCTTGACCTATCTTGTTTTGCATGTAATGAGTCTATCTCATATATTAGTTTCACCTTTTAAGTTGCATTACAGGCATAAATGAACTTTTGCATGATATTCTAATTTTTTGAGTTTCACCTGTAAATTGCAAGTTAGCTGTTACAGTGGAATATGCAATGGAGGAGAAACTAATTAACACACAGCTGAATTGAAAACACTGAAGTGAAGTAAGTTCCTCTACAACAGGGGTGTCAACCTCAATTTCATTGAGGGCCACATCAGGGCTATGGTTGAACTCGAGGGGGGGCTGGGGGGCATGGCCAACTGAATGTAGCTGACTGGGTGGGCGTGGCCAGCTTGACACCCCTCCCCAAACTGCTGGTATGTTTCTTCTTTCAGTTGGGTAGACCGGGCCAAAGCCACGCTGGCCCAATGTTTCCTCTTCACATTGGGTAGACCAGACTGAAATGATGGTGGCCTGATGTTTCCTCTTCACATTGGCTAGACCAGGCCGAAGCTGTGCTGGCCCGATGTTTCCTCTTCACACTGGGTAGACTGGGCTGAAGTGACACAGGCTGGCTCCTTACATTTTCCAGGATGGCCCTGCAGGCCAGATCCAACCACATCACGGGCCAGATGCAACCCGTGGGCCTTGTGTTTGACACCCCTGCTCTACAGGCAAGGAAAAAATATTAAGTCTACTATTAAGTTTTCTACCAAAAAACACACTAGACTCATCTCTAATGACTGAGAATGGGAACATTCAGGGGTGGGATTCTACCAGTTCGCACCTATTCTCTAGAACTGGTTGTTAACATTCTAAGCAGGTCGGAGAACTGGTTGTTAGAAGAAATTACTGGCCTAATCCTGTAAGGAAGGCAGGAAGGAAACATTCTGGTGTTGCTTACAGAAACTGCCTCTCAGTTAACCCTTATTACATTCTTGGCAGGACTAGACTTCCTGTCTCAGGAACCTCTCTGGAGTTTTTTCCCCCTCTTTTGCTGGTACTTTGCTTGTGTGGAGTGACCATTTAAAATTACAATGGCACTGAAAAAAGTGACTTATCACCATTTTTCACACTTACGACTGTTGCAGCATCCACACAGTCATAAGAGGCCAGGTGAGGAGATGCATGCCTCGATGTGAGTGATATTGAGTTGCCCACTCCCAGACAATAACATGACCACCAAGCCATGTCCACCCAGTCACATGACGACCAAGCCACGCCCACCACCTAAGCCATGCCCACAGAATTTTGAATCCCACCCCAGGGAACATGATACCTCTGAAAGTTAAACCATTCCCATTCCCCTAACCCCTTAAAGAAAGTTCCCAAATTAGTATTTTTTCAGACAAATTTTGGGTATTTTTCAGTAATAAAGATGGCTCTGTGGCATTCATTTTGGTTCAGCAAGGATAACAAGAATGTTCAGAGCATATCTATAAATTATTTTTTTCCTGATCATGGAAGATTAAAGACATAGATCCACTATGGCAAGTAGAGAAACTGGAAGATCATTCTCTCCCCATTCCAAAGAACATTTAAACATTTCCTAAATGTACAAGATTAGTGAAACCAGACTATTTTAGACGCACAATATTTCTTAACCACTGGGTATTCAGGAATCGGAATAGGGGAAAATTACTTTTTAAAATCCATGTCTCATATTTAAGTTCAATATTCTGTACAGGGTCACATTTATAATAATGTTACTTTGAAAAGACAACGAGAAAAGAAGCATGACAGAATAGAAATAGAAAATTTAAAAAATGTTTGGTTCTTCTTTTCCCACATACATATTTCTGCTTTTTCAAATAAGAATTACTAATACACTAGGGCAATAGAGTTCAATGGCATGTATAGTGACTTCATTATTATATCATAGAAATAGGAGTACCTAAAGGATATTCAGAATTCTGCATTTTTACAACCCAAGTAAGAGAGCCCACCTGTTTCACAGGTTTCCTCACTGTTTAGCTGTCATTTCTGATCATCTTTTTTTTTCATTATTCCCTCAGAGAATCATACACATAGGCTATTCTTTTCCAGGATAAGCAATGCAACATTGAGTGTGGAAAAGGAATGAGAAATAATAAGCCAAAGAAATTAAATATATGAGATAGCTAACAACAAAGGAGGATGATCTCTGAAAGCAGTGATGTAATTAATGTAGATAATGGTTCTGCAGCAGTATCAGCCAGTTCAGTCAATCAAATAAAATATAAAGATAAAATAGAAGATGGTTACTAAGTGGCCATTAGAGGAACATGACCTTATATGGCTGCATCAGCATAGTATATTCTTCAACCCTTCAACTCCAGCAGGTTTTAAAATTATCGGCCAAAGCAAAATCTTCTTCAACCAGACACCATCAAAATTTGTCAGAACTGCAACCCCAGAATTCTCAAGGGCTCATGCTGGCTGGAGAACCTGGAAGTTTGTTTGTTTGTTTATTTGTTTGTTTATTTATTTATTTATTTATTTATTTATTTATTTATTTATTTAATTTGACTTATATGCCCCTCTCTCCAAAGGACTTGGGGCGGCTCACAGATTAAAAAGAAATACAACAATAAATTACCTAAAAACCATATTAAACAAACTAAGCCGAATTAACATTAAAACCCCCAAAATTAAAATCAAGAAAACCCAAGGAGTCAGCATAGCCCAGATTGTAAAAACAGCCAGGTTTTAACTCGTGGCGGAAGGACGAGATCAGGAGCAAGCCGAGCTCCAGTGGAAGGAGATTCCATAAAGTGGGGGCCGCCACAGAATAGGCTCTCCCGAGTCCCCGCCAAGCGACACATTGAGTGATGGACGGCACCCTGAGGAGGCCCTGTCTATGCACCTGCACGGGCGTACTTGAAACTGGGAGGAGTCGTTCTCGTAAATATCCTGGACCCATGCCATGTAGTACTTTGAATGTTAACACTAAAACCTTGAATCCCACCCGAGGGCAACCGAAGCCAATGCAAGTCGCGCAGGAGGGGGTGTAATATGGGAGTATCGGGGGCTCCCAACACTACCCTCGTGCCGCGATTCTGCACCAGCTGAAGCCTCCAGGTGGTATGCAAGGCAGTCCTAAGTAGAGAGCATTACAGTAGTCCAGTCGGGAGACAACGAGGGCCTGAGTAATCGTGGCGGGCATCCCGGTCCAGATATGGGCAGCTGGCGAACCAGCCGGACCTGGGCAAAGGAACCCTGGCCACGCTCCCACCTGCTCCTCCAACTTGAGCTGTGAGTCCAGGAGGACCCCAGGTTCCGTGCCCTGTCCACGGGGGTAACACCTCCCCCATGACCAAAGATGGAACCTCAGAGCTGGACCGGGATGTCGGTATGCACAACCACTCTGTCTTGGCTGGATTGAGTCGGAGCATGTTCCTGTCCATCCAGATCCGCACTGCTTCCAAACAATGGGACATCACGGAGAGAGCATCACTGATGTGGTCGGGAGATATATAACTGCGTATCATCAGCATACTGATGATAACTCACCCCGAAGCCACGGATGATCTCCCCCAGCGGCTTCATATAAATGTTGAACAAGAGAGGCGAGAACCGACCCCTGAGGTACCCCACAAGTGAGAGACCTCGAGTCGATCTCTGCCCCCTGCCAACACTGTTTGAAGGCCCCAGAGGTAGGGAGGAGAACCACTGTAAAACAGTGCCGCCCACTCCCAACCCCCAAGACGCCGCAACAGGATACCATGGTCGATGGTATCGTAAAGCCGCTGAGAGATCAACAGGACCAGGACAGACTAAAAACCCTGTCCCGAGCCCTAGAGAGATCATCATCAGCGACCAATGCTGTCTCCGTGCTGTACCCGGGTCGGAAGCCCGATTGTACGAATCCAGGTAGTCCGCTTCTCCAGGAAAAGTGGCAATTGTTGGGCCACCACACTTCAACAACCTCGCTAAGAAGCGAAGGTTGGAGACTGGACGAAAGTTGTTCAACACGGCTGGGTCCAAGGCAGGCTTCTTCAGAAGGGGCCTCACCACCGCCTTTTTCAAGGCGCAGGGAACAGCCCTCCCTCAATGAAGCGCTGACCACTGCCGAGCCAAAGACGTGACCTCCCTGGAGGCATAAACCAACCAGGAAGGGCACGGGTCCAATAAACATGTGGTGGAGCTCAGCCACCGCATAATCCTGTCCACTGCATCCTCAGAAACAGGATCGAACTCAGTCCAGATGACATTAGCCAAACCACTCGCCTCCCCCTCCCCAGACCACTGCAAGTCCGAGCGCAACCCTTCCCGGATCCAAGCAATTTTATCCTGCAGATAAAGACCAAATTCTCAGCTCTGCCCCGCAAGGGGTCCACCACCTTCCCCAAGTGTAGGAGGGAGTGGGCAACCCCAAACAGGGTGGCTGGGCAGTTATCTGCGGATGCTATGATGGCGGAGAAGTAAAGTCTCCTCGCTCCCCCCCCCAGCCACCAGGTAAGTCCTAATATAGGCTCTCAACTGGGCTCGGTCGGATACGGAGCGGTCGCCTCCACCTACTCTCTAGTCCCTTCTATGACGTTTCATCTCCCGAGCCCCTCGTGTACCAGGGGCCAACCGGGATCTGCGTTGAGTAAGGGGACACATGGGGACAACCCTGTCCAGGGCCCCCGCAGCTGACTGTTGCCAGGTAGCCACAAGGACCTCGACAGGGCTGTGGGTAAGGGATGCAGGAAAAAACCCCAGTTCTGCCTGGAACCTCTCAGGGTCCATCAGGCGCCTGGGGCGGAACCATCTAGACGGCTCCTCATCCCAGTGGTGTAGGGCGGCTTGATGGAAGGCCAGCCGTAGGAGATAGTGGTCTGACCATGGAACAGGATGGGTTACAATAACACCATCCCCCAGGCCACTTCGCCACCGCTCCGAGACAAAAATCAGGTCGAGCATATTGCCCCCCTCATGAGTCGGGCCAGCTATTAACTGGGTCAGACCCATAGACTCCATGGAAGCCATGAATTCCTGGGCCAACTGCGACGCCGCACCCAAGGAGGGCAGGTTGAAGTCCCCCAGAACTATAAGCTCTGGAAACTCCACCGCCACCCCCGAGACGGCATTGAGCAGCCCAGGCAGGGCGGCTGATACACAGCTGGGGGACAGGTATGTAAGCAGCAGGCCCATCTGACCATGAGGTCCAAACCTCACGAGGAGGGACTCACACCCGCCTATCTCAGGAGCAGGGGCCTCCCTTGGAAGCAGGGCCTCCCGGGTAATGACAGCCACCCCACCACCCCTTCCCTGGGGTCGAGACCAGTGCATAACCCGAAAACCTGGGGGGCAGAAATCAACTAGAGGGACACCGCCCTCTGGCCCCAACCAGGTCTCGGTGATACAAGCCAGGTCCACGGCCTCCTCCTCAATAACCTCCGGAGGAGGAGCGCCTTATTCACCACGGACCTGGCATTAAAATACACCAGCCGGAGCCCAGGGGCCCTGGATCCCAAAACCCCCAGAGATTGAGAAGAGGTCAAGGGGTCGGAGGCTTGAATGCAGTGGGGGTGCGCTCCCCTAACATGATACAGCCCCCCTCCTCGTCGACTCCTACCCATTCCAACCACCCTGGGAATCAAAGCCCCCACTATTCCATCCAGGGCTCCGCCCCCCCCCCAACCACGAACCTGACTGGGGTTGCAATAAACACCTGTAAGACCCCCCCTTCCCTAACCCACTTAAGAATCAATTCAAAAATTTAACTAAAGAAGGTCTGGAACCCCTCCTTCTACCCTGCCCAGAACCCCCACCCCAACCCCTACTAGCGCAATGCCAACTCTCTGGGTTCCATGATCCATCCTTGAGATACAGTGTGGAGAGTCCAGCGGGCCAGACCCGGGAAGGAGGAGCCTCCCGTAAGGCCCGCAAGTCCATTGGCAAGTAAGCCCACATGTTGTTGTGTTAAGCATATGAAGGGAGGAGTCGAAAAGATAGAACAAGTCCATACGTAGAGATCTTAAAACACCCAGTCCAGTCCTAACGTCCATGCTACCGCCAGATGGTCCCAGGAAATAAGTTAGGATTGCTCTCTCACCACAATCCAGCGGGCCGATGCAAAGGGCCCTCATCTGGGCCAACCACTGCACTCTCACCGCAGGGATATCAGGCAGGCATGTCCAAGTGGCCAGATGGTACCAGAAGATTGGATTACGGGGGGGGGGGCGCAGTCTCAGTCTGCGACCCTCACACAGTGGCGGACGGGATGCACCCACACCCCTCTCACCAACCTCCATCGGGTGTAATAGGGAGGAAAAAGGGGGGAGAGAATAGCCCCATGGGGCAGGGCAAAAGGAGACAAGAGGGGGGGGAGGGAAGGGCATAGAACAAAGATGTAAAAAGTTCAGCTGGAACACGCCTGCGTCAACCGGCCCCGGGCCGCCCCTCCTCGCCCCGGGCCGCCCCTCCTCACCATCGCCGTCACTGCCACCAACGGCTCTGCTCCGGAGGACCCAGCTGGGGCCGGGCGCCAGAGAGGAGACCAGCACCCTCCGCCGGTCCCCCCTCCCTGCCTCGTCACCCCAACATGCCGCTTTCCTAGGCATAGTGCACCATTACGAAGACCAGGGTGGGGGCCAGGGTGGGGGCCAGTCACTCCACTAGCCTCCACCCCCCATGGTTCACTACCCCACAGCTCGATAGTCCCTGCCACACCATTCTCCGCAGGGCCGCCACAGCCATCGCGCCATTCTTCGGGGCGCAAGGCGTTTCCTGGGCTGAGCCAAGCGCCAGACAGCTGACTGGCCCTCCACGTCATTCCTTGGGGCGCCGCCATCACCACCGCCACCGCTGCACCGTTCTTCAGGGCGCAGCGAGGCTCCAGGGCTGAATCCAAGACCAGCCCCCAGTCAGCACGTTGCGCCAATCCTCCGGGTGCTGCCACCACCGCTGCGCCGATCACCTGGGCGTCACGCGTTTCATCCCATGTACACTTGGACAACCCAGATTGGTGAAGGTAGACAGAGGAAATGATTTGATAAGAATATTTTGCTCTTTTTCCTGCAGATTAAAAAGGTTTCTGGACAGAGATGACCTAAAACACAGGATCTTTTAGACCAGGAGACCAGAAAAGGAAATGGCAGTTGGATATTTTTGGAATAAAAAGGTATTAAGTCTGATAGAAACACATTCAAAATATTTGTGAAACATCCTCCAATAATGGTACTTGTAATATGGGCATGCTTTAATTGTATGAATTAACAGATCTGTATTTTATTTCTGAAATGGAGTAGACATTTAAAGTATTTAACTACTTAAGAGCTTTATAACTCTTACATTTATTCTGCACATTGATAATTCTAATAGTTATTGTGCTATATTTTTTAAATCAAAACACTTACCAATTGCCTTTGTGTAATGCCGTGCCCCAAGTAACAATTCAGGAGCTCTATACCAAAATGTCACCACAACTGGGTCAAGGTCTGCCAGCGGCTTAAGAGGAGAATTGAATAGCCTTGCAAAACCCATATCAGCTGCAAAATAACGAATTTTTGTATTAAACCAAACAAAACTTTTCTGAAGTAAATTCTTCTGAACTGCTATTGCTGATATTATCAGTGCCTCATTTATCTTAAAGCTAGGCCAAGTACACAATCTTACATTGCTGCCCTATCTAGAACTTTCCTATAGGACTTGTTTGAGGATATTACTTAGTTTATTCCCCCCCTTTTTTGGGAAGGGGATTAATGATTGAAAGTTACTCCACATCCCAATGTATTTGCACGGACAATACGTTAACATTGCTGACAATCCTGAACATATTACCCAAAACTTTACATTATAAATGCATTTCACCCATGTTAGGAGCTACAACATTCCCTATTGCCATTTCTTTTAACATTGTAAACTGAGTATGTGTAGTTTTGAACATGTGTGTTCATTTGAATTGACTTCATCAGTGAAGATAACACCATTATTTAATATATCTATTACTATATCTACTATTATCAAATATGTCATAACTTAGGCCAGAATAAATGTTCTGTGTAGCTATTAGAAATATAACTGATTTATGCAAGTCCAAACACTTTGTTATTATTAAAACAAATTTATATTCTTGTTCAGATTAATAGACTTGATATAAAACTTATACAGTCAAATATTTTAATATATAGCATAAAGTACATGTAAGACTGATATTCATGACATTCAGGACCAAAAAAGGTGGTTTGTGGTTTGCAGAGCACAAATGAACCACCCACAGTGCATTGAGGAAGTATTCAGAATCCCCTTCATTTTTGTCAATTTTGTTATGCTGCAGCCTGTTGTTGGAATTCATTTCTTTCTCATTAATCTACACTCAGTACCCCATAATGACAAAGTAAAAAACAAAAGCAGACTAATTCTGCAGCCAGGAATTCAATTCTCACCAGCTCAAGGTTTACTCAGCACGCCATCCTTCCGAGGTCGGTAAAATGAGGACACAAAATATTGGGCGCAATATGCTGACTCTGTAAACTGCTTAGAGCAGGGGTCCCCAACCCCCGGTTCGTGGGCCAGCAACTTGGCTGCGCAAGCAAGGGAAGCCCCATCCACAGGATGGAGGCAGCACATGAAACCACGCCCTCTCCGGTCCATGGAAAAACCTCTCTTCACAGAACTGGTCCCTGGTACCCAAAAGGTTGGGGGTTGCTGGCTTACAGAGTGCTGTAAGCACTGTGGAGTGGTATATAAGTCTAATGCTATTGCTATATGTGGTTCTTTTAGCCACGATTGTACAACTGCTTTCTGAAACACTGTGCAATCGAGAAAACATGTAGCTGCTTTAGTAGTATGCAGGAGTGGTGTGTTTGTGTCCCCACAAACTTCAAACCACTTTTTTGCAATTGTATCTAAAGCACTATAAAGCTTAACATTAAAGGATTGGCAGATCAAGGGGTTTTTTGGGGTTTTTTTGGCAGCAGCAGTCTGATTCTATTCTTACTGGCATTATATATAATATATCATATTCAGGCAATAACACTCAATACTAAATATGTTTATAGAATTACTATAATATGAAAAAGAATGCAAAGTACTAAATTTCTCCTCATTAGATTTCTTTGTCAAAATGAATGGATGTGTTTGGGGGGAAGGGGCATCCTTAAACAATCAATTGATTCAAAGGAAGCTGTGCCTATCTCCCACTGCCTCCATCAGACTTTTAGTCATTTTTTTTGAACAATTAAAATTAATATGAAATAAATGTCTATTATAAAATTTGTGATAGAAATATCCCTTTTATTCCTTTGTACCATTTTTAAAGTAAGTAAATTTAGATCCCTGTTAATTTGATCTAGGTTACAAAGCTTTCCTAACTTCTGTCTAATTATCATATACTTAGACCAGTAAAACAGTGATATATCAAATGCTAGATGAGACCGATACATTCTATAAGTAATAAAATTGTTGGTTACCAGATATTTTTAATCTACAAAGCTCTGGAGCTTTATAGATAATAACCAGTACCATGAAATGATCTGAGCAACACACTGGAAACCAATTTGAATCGTTTCGTACAATTTAAAAAGCATCTGCCAGAAAAACAATCCAGCTTCCCTATTTTACACTAAATGATTTTTCTAAACAATTTACAAAAGCAGTTTTGAATAAAGCAATGTAAATGAGAAGTACTAAGGTAAGGACTTCTATAAGCAGATGTTAAGCATAAATTGCAGTTTACACCTTGGGTTGCATGGCTTTTAGGCCTCAAAAGGGTAACATTTGGTTAGAAGGGAGATTAAAAGACACTGCATTTATGTTTTATAGCAGGGATGTCAAACTGGCTGTTGCAGGTTGGATGAGTCATGCACAGGCCATGCCCACCCCAGCTCCACAAAGGGAAAAAACATTGCGAAACTCCACGTGATGGCAACGTGATGCAGTGAGTCTGACACCCATGTTCTATAGTAAACAGAAATGAATTGTGTCTTAACATACATCTCATTATGGAATATAGTACATTGTTACATCGAGATTTTCTTGCATTCACAATTCTTTTATAAAAATATTTTTTTAAAAAATTACATTCACAATTCCGATTGATGAATGACAATATTTTTGCAGGAAAAAACGTAATATCAGTGCCACAAAACATTTTACTGGGAATTTTTGAAATAGGAAAGTCTTTTTTTTTCCTATTGACATAATCAATTAAAGCATGATAAATATAAAAGTATACATTTGAGTCTTGGGTCAGAGTGAACCATTTTATCATTATTGTCCTTAAAAGCATGAAGCAAATGGCCAAATTTCCATTGACTCCAAAAAATATGGGGGAAAGGCGTTGAATTTAAATCCCAAAGAAAGACACAGAAACAGACTTCAATTTCTGTGTACTGCAGCAAAAATGTCTTCTGTGCAAATATGACTCCATTAAAACTAATAAAATAGCTAATGTAGTTGTGTAATGTCTATGAATTTTCACAATAAGCAAGTTCATGAATATGCAGTTCAATATTTGGAGAGTAATGGTCTATTGCAATGTCTGGAATGAAGCCTCATGATAACTAATAATTAATCTCAAGTAAACAGCTTGTACAATTCTGCTATAAACTGCTCTGCAGAGATAGGCAAATAACAAATTTTGAGATTTGGCAGGTTTTGGTACTGATCCACAGAAAAAGTAAAGTTTACCCACAGAGTTAAGAGCTTCAAGCTTTTAAACATTCAATCATAGCTGAAGAAGTATACTCAGTTTTAATTGCTCCCTTTCGGTGGCTCCAAGAGCCAGATAAACTGGTAACACCAGTCTTTAACATGCATTGTTATTAGTGTTTCAGTAGAGATCTACTCCTATTCATATTCTTAAAACTGGTTCATACATCACATCAATCACTCTAAACAGTTTCCTGCTATTAATATACACAGAAATTTCTCATCTGCACTTCACCCATGGCAGTTTCCATTAGCTATTTCTGGGAGTTTTGGAAGTAGGCTAGAAATTTTAGAGGTAATAACAACCTACCCTAGCAACTTATTATGCATTTTATAATCATTGAATAATTTTAAATGTTTGTTTTTGCACTTACCTTGTGTACCAGTGTAGCACATTCTTTTTATAGTATCGTCTCTAAATGAAGAACAGGTTACTACTGATCTCCGGATAACATGGGACTATCTCCCATGTTATTTGGCACCTTACTTACCCACCTCTAAGC
Organism: Naja naja; assembly: GCA_009733165.1. Classification (NCBI taxonomy): domain Eukaryota; kingdom Metazoa; phylum Chordata; class Lepidosauria; order Squamata; family Elapidae; genus Naja; species Naja naja. The sequence goes on along the minus strand of CM019148.1, from coordinate 111,903,217 downwards.
ATACTCAGCTGAATTCTGGAGGCTCGTGAATGGATACAGGAAACTCATTTTCCTTTCTCATATTCTCCTATAAGCTTTCCTTTGAACCCAATTATCTATACCTTCTGTAAGTCAGTGTGGTTGGGATGCTTTGCTTTGGATATCTATTAATTTCTATTACACTTACATTTATAAATACAGGTAATGATAAAACTTACCTATTTTAACTCTTCCTCTTTCAGGACCTTCTCCCATTACTAGAATATTTGCTGGTTTCTGGGAAAGGAAAGGAAAATATTCATATATTTCATGTATCATACATTAATTTAATAGTATAGTTTTATATATAAAAGATTTAGAATACACAGATCATGCACTTTCTTCCCTTGAAATATTATTTTAAATTAGATATGTATATTTCTTTCAATATAGAGATAGAAGTATTTGGGGGGGAGGCAGTGGTTTGCTGTCTAAGCTTGTTTCAATTTAGTTTCTGAACGTTTCATTACCAGACTAGGTAACATCATCAGCAGGATTTTCTGGTGCTACTCTCCTTAGCTTATAAATGTCTTGTGTGGCAGTGTGGTCAGTTGGTTTTTTATCTGAATAGTTGTTCGTTTGGAGCTATATTTAAATTCAGAGCAGCTGCTTGGTTCTCTTGTTGATTGGTTGTTGAAATGGTCAGGTTTCTTTTTCTATTATTTCATTGAATTCTGATTTATTTTATATGAAACCATTTGAAATAACTATATTATAAAACATTGCTTCAATATAGCTTAAATGTTTTAAAAGGGAAAATACATTTTTACAAATGCTTCATGTTATCTATAGTAAATCCATGCAGCTAATAAATCTGACTCCAATATCACCATCTATTGAAATTGTTACCTCTATTTTATCTTTTCATGCCTACCCATGTTGGCCTCTCAGTGTCCAACTTATCTGTCAACAGTTGTATTGAAATGGAAAATAGTATCCTGGAAATGCTTAAATATCTCTCTAGTCTCTTGAATTCAAGACAACCCATTTTCATTCTTCAACTGACAATTGAAATATGTGACCTATGAATAATGTTTCTCTGTGGAGGAAAGTACAGCCAGCCCTATTTTTCCTTCAACTGGAAGAAATCAATTTATTTTTATTTTCATGGTCTGTAGCTGATTTTGGAAATTAGCCTTAATTGTTTTGACTATAATCTGCACATTTTTCTTTGTGTGAAAGATACCTTGTCAGACTCCAAATTGTCCACAACTCTCACTTTTTTCAAATTCAAGTAATCGTTGATTTACAACACATTGTTTAGTGACTGTTCAAAGTTACAACGGCACTGAAAAAAGTGACTAATGACCATTTCTCACACTTATGATGGTTGCAGCATCCTTGTGGTCACATGATCAAAATTCTGACACTTGGCAACTGACTCATATTTATGATGGCTGCAGTGTCCTGGGATCATGGGATCAGTTTTTGCGACCTTCTGACAAGAAAAGTCAACAGGGAAACCAGATTAACAACCATATCACTAATTTAACAACTGCAGTAATTCACTTAACAATTGTGGCAAGAAAGATCATAAAAAAGGGCAAATTCACTTAACCAATGTCTCACTTAGCAACAGAAATTTTGGGTTCAATTGTCATCAGAAGTCAAAGACTACCTGCAAAGACACCATCCACAATTCATCTGCATCTACCATAAATCTGTATTATTCCGTATTAGCAACTTTAAAATATGTGGACTTCAATTCCCAAAATTCTCTACTCAGGGGACTTTAAATCCACACATGTTAAAATTGCTGAGGTTGAGAAACACTAGTCTAAACCTTTGGATCTTACTTGGACAATGACAGGCTATTAAATTCACTATGTCACTGAGGAATTCCTTTCCCAGACAAGTTTTCCAGTGTATATTATATAATCTCTCCCTTTTTCAACCTCACCCCAGCTCTAATCTCTCATTGACCAGCTTCTTCTGATTCATTTTGTAATTTGACTTTTCTCTTACCATTTAGAAATCCCCCACTCCTGCAAAGTCTCTGTTCCCATCCCTATTTCTCCCTTTCAGATATCTTCCACTAAACAAGTCAAAATTCCTAATGTTTCTTGACCTCTGCTTAATATTTATGAAACATTCCAGTCCTGAAGGCACCAATACAACCTTTAGTCTGTCAGAACAGAGCAAGGGATACAAAGAGAAGCAGAAGTTAGGAAGAACTGAGCTCTTCATTGTTTATTTATCTGTTACGTTTATATACCTCTCCAATCAAAAATTGATTCTGAGCGGCTCACGTACTTCATGCAGTAACCAAATTAAAAATATCAAATGATAAAAATAACAAAGCAACAATTACAACCAAAAGGGGGTGGGGAGAAACTTACAATTATTTCCCTACAGGAAAGAAGCATGCTATCTTTCAAGCTTGCTGAAAGAGCATAATCTTAGTGGCTTTATTGGATCTCTGGGGTGCTGGGGGAACATCACATTTCTAAAAGGACAGCATTTCAGAGAAGAGGGCAATAACAGAGAATGCTTCCTTCTACATCCAGTCTTGCAGGGGTTCTGCTCCAAACAAGGAGAATAGGCTGATCAATTGGTATGACAAAACTGTAAGAGAAAACATGTTTTTGAGACCACACTTCTAAGATACTATCATCTACAGGTAGTTCTCGACTTACAACCACAATTGAGCCCAACATTTCCATTGCTAAGCAAGGCAAGAGAGTTTTGCCCCATTTTATGATCTTTCTTGTCATTAAGTGAATCACTGTAGTTGTTAAGTGAATCATTTGGTCATTAAGCGAATCTGGCTCCTCTCACTGACAGCTTGTTAGAAGCCAGCTGGGAAGGCTACAAAAGGTGATCACATGACCTTGGGACAGCACAACTGTCATAAATATACCCTAGGGGCCAAGCACCTGAATTTAGATCATGTGACCATGGAGTCCTGCAACGGTCATAAGTGTGAACATCTGTCATAAGTCACTTTTTCTGGTGCTGTTGTAACTTTGAATGATCATTAAATGAATGGTTATAGGTCTATCTGTACACGAATGTTCTCAAAAGATATATAGAAACATATACAAATAAATATAAATTGAAAGAAGTTTGACATGCAGAGGCTAAGGTGACCTAGAAGGACTCAGATCCAATGTGACTTTTAATATTGTCTGTTCTCAATAAAAACTTCATTGGGGAAAAAAAACATTCAAAACTGGTATATGTTTGTGCAATTCATCTGATTCTGAAGATTTAAATTCATTCAAAATAGTTATTCTTTTATGAAAGTTGTGACCAAAATTAGGGCATATTCAATTTTTTAGGGGAGTCCTCTATTTCTGTCCTCCTAAATGTACAGAAAGTAGATTTGCGGGCATTAGAGAGAGTGAAGGAATTTATTCTGCAAGCAGTAAACATTCTGCTTACTGATGGGTCTTGCTGGTTTTCACCCTTACTTAAAAGAAAATGCTGGCCCTGGAATAAACCACATTAGTTGCCATAGAAACAAAGTTTTGGAATTTCATGTTTAAATTATCAGGAATAAAAATTGAACAAAGAGATCCCAACTGAGACTAAAACATAGGGTTTGACTATCCAGTAAAGATATAATGCAGAATGAACAAGATCACAAGTAACAGAATATTTGTTGTGAAAATATATATATACACACACACACACACACACATATATATACATATATATATACATACACACACACACACACATATATACATATATATACATACACACACATATATACATACGTACGTACGTACATACATACATACATACATACAAATAAATAAATAAATAAATAAATATACTGCAATTTAAAGGAAAATTCTTAGAGTTGTAAATATTGAATTGATTAAGTTATCATCCCATTCAGATTAGTGGACATAAACAACATAAACATCTCAGGGAGAAAGAAAGTGTAAAGGCAATTATGACATGCTCTCGAATAAAACTCAACATAAAAAAGAAATCAATCCATATGAACTTTGCTACTGCATCAACTCAGTGTGATCAATTCTTTTAGTATGGAGAAGGTCAAAAGGGAGCCAGCAAAAACAAACAGAAGTAAAACTGTCTGCAGTTTTGAATGAGAGGAACACACCCGATTAAGTGATAAGAGAAACAATGGACAACAGAATGCTAGCATTTAGTAACTCTTACTGTTCCCAGGCTTATCTAGAATATAATTCTTTTGAAACTTGACATTCCCATGAGAAAAAACATTCTCTTTGGCATAGTGCTGTTGTCCTTGCATGTTTTTTTTCAATATGCATTGTATTGCCTTATATATTATATTATGAAACTATATTGCAAGGACTTATTATCACACATGAAAATATCTGTATGGTAAATTAACTCTGAAAACTATAAACATTGCTGAGATTCTTGCAAAAAAAATGGAACTGAAATTAGGAAAACACCGTCTCCCAAAGAGAACATCTAATAAAAACAAAGGTTTTAAACACTCAATAATTCACACCAGGGGAACAGAGATCCCTGAAAATAGAGATCCTGATAACATAATCTTGGCCAATGAAAATGAATGAACAATAATGGTTGTATGATTATTTAACATGGCACAGATATTATTTGATAAATTAAGCCACTGGGTTTAACGTGGTCAATGCATTATGGACTTAATGCACTGGATTTCAAGATTCCTTGTACATAAGGCCTTGCGTGATCATTATTGTGCAAATGTGCATGCAGACAGAATACACTGGGACTGTGTATTAGTCATATCTAGTTCCTTCAATTGTTCATTGTATGGTTTAGCCTACAGACCTCTTATCATCTTTGTTGCTCTTCTCTACACTCTTTCTAGAGCCTCAGCATCTTTTTTTTTTGTATCACTTTGCATCATTTTGTATTTTGTACAATGAAGGAGAGTTTTTAGTAGGACATTCATGTGCTTTGTACATTTGCATCCATTGCAATTTTGATCCTGTAGTTAACTTCAATGAAAAACCTTGGGACACAGTTTTAACTAACAGGAAGAATATTAGTAAAATACTGGAAGGCTTGCCATCTGGGTATCATGTCTTCCGAACTAGTTAGTCAGAATGAACCACTGCACATATCTGAAATATAAATTTATAAAGAGATAATATAAAAGTAAAAGAATATTGATCATAGATGGGCTGGGTACATCAAAATCTTTATTAATGGCATAAAAAGTCTCTGTAGTCTCAATGTCAAAGAAAATAAGAATATTTCCAGAGTAATATTTTTTCCAGCCATATTCTAGGAACTGCTATAGTTCAGATCCCTTAATTAGGCCGAATTTGTCTTTACATGTTTGGCTATGATAACCTGTGCGATTAATCCAGGAAAGAGTTAATCAGAAAAGAGACTTGTGTATTATTTTCTTTAAAAGGGGGGATTTATCTGCATCTTGGCTCTTCTTGAAAACCATTAACTTGTTTATTTGAGTATGAAAAATAGCAGGATGGGAAAAAAATAAAAGTTAGACTCAGCCAGCAACACTACAGTCTTGATGTAATTGTTTGGGAATGGTCCTTGTAAAAGAAAAAGCATAATAGAAGATCTAAATGTGCAATTTGAAGGTTAAGAGGCTTGCAACGTAAAAACCCAATTTTATAATGTGTGGTGATTTTATCCGTGTGGTATTTTGTCAGGTTTATCTAAATAAGAGAAGTACTTGAAAAACTCTCTTCTTTCAATTAGGTCCAAATTCTGAGAAAGAATGAAAGTATTTTCTGACATATAATAACTTGAAATATATGTGACATATATGGTTTGACCAACTGATTGAACTTGATAGCTTTAAACTAACTGAAACAGGACTTGAGGGGTAAAAGGGAGGAGAGGAAGGAGAAGGGCAAGAATGTGACCTCATTATTTATAGGGGGTAGCCTGTAGAACTTCTTTGTAACTTAAAATGGTAAGCAAGAGAGAAATAATTTTTTTTCCACCAAATAATATGTGGCAACTGTTCAATGAGAAAAGAAGTTTTAAGAAATTAAGGTATTCTCATGGCAATTGCATATTTCAGAACTTTTTTTTTCATATTGTAACAATGGTACTATACTCTAGTAAAAACAATGGTATTTGTTCACTATCTGTGCCTGCTATTCTGAAAATTGTTAAAATACGGTCAGCAACATTTTGTCAGAGCAGAATTCTAAAAATGCTCTTAGAAATGTCCCTTGAAGGACATATTTTATCTAGAAGATATAAACAATGTTCATAAAATGGTTGCAAACGGAGTCTTAGAACAGTAGGAAGGATAAACCAAGAGATTAGCATAGTTTTTGCTGTCCTACTGTTAGAGTGTGAAATGATGTTTTGCCACTGGATTGAGAAGGCAAGGCAAACAGCTCTGTGCTATCTGTTTAGTTGGAATGGTCATGAGGTAGCAAGCTAAAAAAATAAGCTGCACCCACAGAACACCTACTTTAAATAAAAGGTTCTGATAAGGTTGCTATCCAGAACAAAAGCTGTCATGAGATTCCACTTCAGAAATAATACATAGCCATGTGCTTATGAAGGGAAGAACTTTAAAGGACAATTGGGTAGCCCTTCCGCTTATCCTTTGTTTCAGATTTTTCAATTTCAGCTCAGAAATGTATGGAAAGATGTGGGAAGAGATGAAGCAGAAGGCTAGGACCAAATAACAACTCAGGACAAAAGGACAAACCAGGAGACAGTAACAAAGAGAGTATGAAAAGAAAGCCAGCAAAAGATACAGGAAGACTTTTTGCTCAAACAGGGCTGAACAAGAACAACATTTTTCCCTGTGCGGATCTAATGTCTAGTCTTGGAATGCAGAGTCAGCCTAGGACTTTAATTTTTATTTAAAAAACACACCACCCCTTGACTTCAGTCACCCCTTGACTCTTGTCATCCCAGCATGTCACTTGTCCCACCAGAGGCAAAAATACTTTAGACCACTGCTACACAACAGTAAAAGATGCTTATAAGTCTTTACCATGAGCAGCTGTGGGGCACTCTGATCACTGCATGATTCGCCTTGTACCTGCCTACAGATAAAGACTTAAAACCATGAAACCAACAATTAAATCAGTGAGGACTTGGTCTGATGAGGCAAAGCTGAAGCTCCAGGCTTGCCTTGATTGCACTGAGTGGAATGGTTTTGAAGATACCTCTGCAGACCTAGATGAGCTCACAGATACTGTAACATCATGTCAGCTTCTGCAAAGACTTATGTGTACCCACAAGGAACCTGCAAATATATAGTAACAATAAACCTTGGTTCACAGCTAAACTTAAGCAGCTTCTTCGGTCCAAAGAGGAAGCCTACAGAAAAGGTGACAGAATGCTATACAATCAGGCCAGAAACATATTAACAAGAGAGATCAGAGCAGCAAAAAGAAGCTACTCTGAAAAGTTAAGGAACCAGTTCTCAACAAATGAACCAGCAAACATGTGGAAAACTCTTAAAAACATCATTGGCTACAGCAAACCTCCTTCCCAGGCAGAAGGAAATCAACAACTGGCAGATGACCTGAATGTGTTTTACTGCAGGTTTGAAAGGAAACTACAGCCACCTATTTCCACAACCCCCATCTCAAACACACCAACAACAGCCAAGCTCCTACAACTGACCCCAACCCATTGGGTTCACAACCCCTGGTGATCATAGAAAAGGAAATGCAAGATCTATTTCACAGACAAAAGCCAGGAAAAGCACCAGGGCCAGACAAGATAACTCCTTCTTGCTTAAAGGTCTGTGCTGACCATCTTTACCCGACTCTTCAATAAATCACTAGAGATGTTCTATGTTCCTTCTTGCTTCAAACGCTCTACTATCATCCCAGTGCCGAAGAAGCCCTCCATCAAGGAACTGAATGACTACAGACCAGTTGCTCTAACATCTGTAGTTGTGAAAATCTTTGAAAGCCTAGTGCTGTCCCATCTGAAAACCATCACAGATCCACTGTTAGATCCCATGCAGTTTGCATACTGAGCAAATAGATCGACAGGTGATGCTGTTAATATGACTCTGCCATCCTACAACACCTTGAATCTCCAAATATCTACACAAAGGTCCTCTTTGTAGACTTCAGTTCAGCATTCAATACCATCATTCCAGACATTCTTCTAACTAAATTAAACCAGCTAGCAGTACCTGAACACACTTGTAAATGGATCATAAGCTTCCTAACAGACAGGAAGAGCAGGTGAAGCTAGGCAGAATCACATCTGATATCTGTAGAATTAGCACAGCTCCCCCCCAAGGCTATGTGTTTTCTCCACTTCTCTTCTCCCTATATACCAATGACTGCATCTCAAACGATCCATCTGTTAAAATACTGAAGTTTGCAGATGACACAACAGTGATTGGTCTTATTCGAGACAACAACAAATCCGCATACAGAAAGGAGGTTGTACAACTTGCCTCATGATATAACCGGAACAATCTGGAACTGAACAGACTGAAAACCGTAGAAATGATGGTAGACTTTAGAAGAAACCCTCCCATACTACCACCTCTTACAATACTATACAACACAGTATCAACAGTAGAGATCTTCAAATTTTTAGGTTCTATCATATCACAAGACCTAAAATGGACACTTAACATCAAAAATGTCATCAAAATAGCACAACAAAGAATGCTCTTTCTGCGCCAACTCAGAAAGCTCAAACTGCCCAAGGAGCTGCTGATACAGTTCTACAGAGGAATTATTGAGTCTATTATCTGCACCTCTATAACTGTCTGGTTTGGTTCTGCTATCCAACAGGACAGACACAGACTTCAGAGGATAACTAGGACTGCAGAAAAAACCATTATTACCAAGCTGCCTTCAATCGAGGACCTGTATACTGCACAAGTCAAAAAAGAGGGCTGTGAAAATATTTACAACCCCTCATATCCCAGACATAAACTGTTTCAACTCCTTCCCTCAAAATGACGGTATCGAGCACTGCACATCAGAACGACTAGACACAAGGGCAGTTTTTTCCCGAACGCCATCTCTCTGCTAAACAAATAATTCCCTCAACACTGTCCAACTATTTACAAAGTCTGCACTACTATTACTATCAATCTTCTCATCACTCCTTATCATCCATCCCCTCCCACTTGTGACTGTATGACTGTAACTTTGTCGCTTGTATCCTTACAATGTATATTGACTGTTTCCTAGTATGATTTGATTGCTTATTGTACCCTATGACTATTGTTAAATGTTGTAACTTATGATTCTTGACTCTTGACAAATGTATCTTTTCTTTTATGTACAATGACAGCATATACACCAAGACAAATTCCTTGTGTGTCCAATCACACTTGGCCAATAAAGAAATCTATTCTATTCTATTCTATCCCAGAATGCTGTTTACCATTTTGTTCCCAGACATTAAGTAATGTAAGCCAATGCTTTTCAAAAAGCCATTGTCTACAACTTCAGGACTATATTTTCAAATACTGTTGGTGTCAGTATAGGCCACAACCAGAAGTCCTTCCTCCCTGCTATGAACTCGTAACTATGATATCAGGTATGCTAACCACAATTTTAAAAAAATGCTTATCACAATTCATCTAGGTTCCTAATGAATGAACTGCCTACTGCATACATTTCATCTCCATCCACCTTTATATAGATAAGTTATGTTGAGATAATAGATGGATCCCCTATAAGATATAGTCTTTGTAAGGGACTGTCTAACATGTTTCTCCTATGATATGATTCTTATTTCCACCAAGGCCTTTCTAAGAGGCCAAAACAGTATTTACATTAAATCGATCAAAGCTATTTAAAAGAGAAAAATCGTATTAATTTATACTGAATAGACATACAGAAACAGTTTATAATTCTGTCGTGGAAGTGAACACACTGCTACTACAATCAGGAACACATATATCAGATTAAAACTTAAGTTACTATTTCCCATAGAGAACAATGAGTGTGGACTTGAAGAAATGTTTTTGAGAAACATTTGAGTACTTCTTACTGTAAAGCATACAGATACCAGGTAACTGGTACCATTTCAGTATTTAGAACTAGCACAAAAAGTTTTATTAGTTCCAGTGAACACACTTCTGTTTTAGTTCTTCCTATTAGTGAGTCATGATTTACCAAAACAAGGAGGGTTTATTTGCATCCCCTCTATTCTTTAAAGGTAAAGGTTCCCCTCGCACATACGTGCTAGTCGTTTCCGGCTCTAGGGGGCGGTGCTCATCTCTGTTACAAAGCTGAAGAGCCAGTGCTGTCCGAAGATATCTCCGTGGTCATGTGGCCAGCATGACTAAACACCGAAGGCACACAGAACACTGTTACCTTCCCACCAAAATGGTCCCTATTTTTCTACTTGCATTTTTACATGCTTTTGAAATGCTAGGTTGGCAGAAGCTGGGACAAGTATTCTACAATCATCTCTCTTAATCCCAGCCTTTTTTCTTTTCCCAAGGGCTCTAAACCAGTGGTTCCCAAACCATTTTTAACCCAGATAATTAGGTTAACTTATGCTGTGCTTCAGCTAACCATGATTTAGCATGAAAGCCAGAGGTTTTCCTTTGCTTTTCAAAACCTGGCTGCCTTTTTGCTGGAAATCTTGGCGTAACGAGGGGGCGCGCATACATCTTGCCTTCCTCGCACCCCACTGCTGCCCCTGAGAGAACCCCCTTTGCCCGCCCACGGAGGAAGCTTTGTCTCCGGCTGCTGCCAGAGGGCTCTGGGTGGCGCCAGGGAAGAAGCCCGGCTTTCTGTCTCTCTCATTCCATGGCTCTGGGTGTCACACGTTGAGCTTCCCTTTCGGAGGCAGCAGTGGACCGGGGCGGGAGAACTGCCCCGCCGCGGGTCCATCCCACCAGCAGCCAGGAGATCTTCCTCGCATCCGGCTTGACCCGGCCCAAGTGGGGACCTGTCGTGGCTCGGTGCAGGCAGCGCTTCCGGGATGAGAAGGGTGAATCCTGCCTGCAGTGCTGCACTGATCCCCTGTTCCTGCAAAAAACTTCCAGCTGCTGTGTGTTTTTTTCAGTGCAGCTGGAGTCCAGTTGCACCAAAAAAACCCCACATGGTGTCTGGATGCTTTTTGGAGCGAAAATTACTGATCTCCGGCTTTGCTTGCTCCACTTCTCCAATGTGCCGCTGTGGACATCAGCGATTGTTGTGCATGTGCGCGATGTCACACATGCACAATAAGGACTGACTGGGCAGGGAACGGAGGAGCGGGCGGAGAGGAGCAGGGCCAGCCAGGGGCTCGTTTTACGGGTTCTCCAAACTACCAGGAACAATAATGAACCGGTAAAATCCCATCCCTGAATTGCGCCCTGCGAGGGGCCCACCTCCAGCACCCCCCTGCTGCCTCTTAGCACCCCCCTAAGGCATCCCACCACCCCCAGGGGGCGGTACCACCCACTTTGGGAGCCACTGCTCTAAACCATGGGTGTCAAACGGGTATTGATTTTCTTTTTTAACATTGTACTTCTCTTATGAACTGAAGGATGGCCATGTCAGTCCTACAAGATAGACCAGATCACGAAACCAACTCCATAGGAAGAATAGAGCTATACTTCATTGAGAAATAGTACCAGAATCTTACAAGCTTGATTGTGTTTTTCCTCACTTTCCTTTTACACCTGAATGCATCATGGGAGGCGTCTGTCTAAGTCTCAGCCTCAAGGTCTTGATATTCTACAAAACATTTGCTTTCTAATAAGTTTGTGGTTTTTTTCAAGGATTGCTATAGTCTTCGCAACTTGTTCTTGAGCAGGAGCACAAATTTGCCACAAACACTACAGGTCACAACTAAAAACTCTCTGCTTCTTAAAGCAGTAATAGTCACTGCTTATATTTTCTCTTGTTCTTTTTGCAGACTTTCAGGCTGAAAAACAGGCTGAATCAGAAGGAAAATTATTAAGGTTCTTCCTATTGAACTCAAAGGCAACTCCCATTTGCCCAGTCCTATTCATTTGCTCTACCAGTACTGTAATATTCCTAGACAGCAGTGCAACTGTTTCAGGATATACAATTGGATATTATTTAACATCGGATTGAGAAGGCAGCTTAAAGACAGAAATCCTTGTTAACATTAACAATGTTAATTATTCAAGTAGTCCTTTAAAGAATAGAAAATTCAAGAAAAGTCTTATCTTTTTTAAACATTAAAATTAAATAATTTTAATTTAACAATTTTAATTTAAAATTTTAATAATTTTAATAATTAAATTTAACAAATTTTCTCTTAACTGACTTTTCTGTTTTGAATGGAATTGTATTTGTTTCTATACCCAAAACACTACAATCCTATGAATCCTTCAAGATAGGTCAGGTCAAGAAACAGTCTCTACAAGAACTAATGATATTCTATTTTATCATTATAGGATACAATAACAGAATCTTGAAAGCTGCCAGAATTTCCCTCTGTTCTCTGTTCCATCGTGCAGAATCAAGGCAGGTATATTTAAAGTTTCTTTTTAGACAATATTTTCAATATTATTAATGAATCATTTAAGCTGGTACATATTTATGTCACCAATAATTTATTTCCTATAAACTATGTGAAAAGTTGAGAGAATTTCAATGAAATGGTAGCTGCAGTTTTTACAACAGTAGAAAAATACAATAACCCTACTATATTTTAATATCTCCCAAAGTAAAATGTAGCAGACTCTATAGCTGTTTTTAACAGTTTTAAAACTGACCTGTAGAATATACTATAAGTCAGGGGTGTCAAACTTGTGGCCTGCAGGCCAGATTCATCACATGCTGGACCTGTCCGGTTTAGCGAAGGGGGGGAAAGTCCTGATACATCCCTTGACAATGCGAGTTTGACACTCCTACTATAGGTAAAAACATCCTATGATGTCATGAAAATGAGCCGTGGTGGTGCAGTGGTTAGAATGCAGCTTTGCTGGCTAATTCTGCTGACTGTAGATTGCCAGCAGTTCGGCAGTTCGATTCTCATCGGCTCAAGATTGATTCAGGCTTCCATCCTTTCGAGGTCGGTAAAATGAAGAGCCAGATTGTTGGGGCCTGGGGGCAATATGCTGACTCTATAAATCACTTAGAGAGGGCTGTAAAGCACTGTGAGGCAGTCTACAAGTCTAAATGCTATTACTAAAATTAAGTCTGCCTTTGAAATTTCTAAAAATTATTTACCATTTTTTAGTGACGAGGCAATCTTTTACTCCAGATATACAGGCTGCTAAAAACAAACATGGCAGGGGATTGAAATGGTTGCAGGCATCACTGCTGAAAAGTATGGGTGGCTTTGAAAATAAGCCCTTTTCTGAAATTACTAAAGAAAACTTTTCTTTTCTGCTAATTATTGCTTCTCACCACATTTCTAGCTTTGTCCTTCCTGTTATTTCCTATTTATATCTATTTTCTCCTTCATCCCATTCCATTCTGTTCTCTTTTTTTTTTTTGCTATTTCTGCTATGTTTGGGGCATAATAGTTAATATGTGAGAAGAGGGGATCAGTTAATTTGATAAATAAGTATTTAATTTTACATAGGTTTTTTTTAAAAAATTGTTGTTTTGTTGTATCTTTTGTTATGGTTGCTGTTCTGCTCTGTCATTTTGGAGTGTGGCTTCTGGCCAATAACTGCCTGCCTGCCTATCAGCTGCTTATAGATACTGAAAGGAGAAAATCTCTAGGATTGGTTTCAGATGAAGCTGGCAAACTTAGGGTGACAAGCTTGGAACTCCATTGGATTTCTCTATATATTCTGCAATCTCTTTGAAATGAGCACATTTACATTCTGGCTCATCTTGCTATTGGGTAAATATGGTAAAATTTTCAGGAAGAAGTGTAGCAATCCAAGAGATTAATATTTTGCATTTTTATCTGTACTTTAAAAAAAATACAAATATAACTGTCTATTTGTAGGCAGTTAAAGTCACAGCACTTACTAAGTCTCTGTGAAGCACCCAGTTTGCATGGAGATAATGGATTCCATCAAGAATCTGATAAAGTAGTGATTTGACCATAGATCTTGGCAGTTGCATGGGTTTTTTGTTTGCTTTTGAGGCACGGTGAAACTTGATAATATGCTGGAAACAAAAAAGAACACAAACATGAAAGCATCATGTAAAAAAAACCCCCACAAAATAATTGCAAAAGATGAACGTATTTTAATTTTGAAATCTAAAATTGGAATTATGAAATTTTTATATCTAATATTTAAAAAACTGTAACAGTGAAACATCACATTGCTTCCTCAGCTTTGAAGTTACATGGATTGAAACTGTTTTTTTTTTCTACAGAGTTGCTCTTCATTGACATTTTCATGAAATTCTAAAATCATTTTAGGATAATTCCCCCCAAGACCTTTTTTTTAAAATAACAACAACTAAAGATTTAAAAAGCTCTGAAATATTTTATGGACTGCATCTGGAACAAATTTCAGAAATACGACAAATTTGCCTATTGTCTTTGCTTACCTTACAGGTAAAGGTATTGCTTGATGGTAAAGCAATAGAGATTAGGAACTTTTTTGAACATTTATCAGTAATTGGAATAAGAAAGGAAATTGTCACTGAAGTAAAATGAAAACAGGAGCAGAGAAATCTGTTGGGCCCTAAATTTTCCTTTGCTTCAGTCTTCTCAAGCTGGTGCCCACTAGACATGTTAGATGACAATTTCCAGAATTCCTATTCAGTGTGGTCTGAAAGTTTGGGAAGGCTTTTGACTGATCTTGCATTCAAAATCCATTTCAAACACAAGGCACCCTTTTCAGGAAAAAATGGGCTCTCCAGGGTATGAAAGCAGTAATGCATATTTTTTCTAGATAGTTAGAAAAAATGTTGGCAGCATATCAATGCTAACAGAAAATTTGAATTTAAGATGATCCATACATTATAATATAGTAAAATAGAACAATTTTTCCAATGCAAAAACTCAACTAGGAAACATTGGATATTAAGTTGCAGTCTCTTCGCTCTTCTGTAGAATATCTCTCCTTTACTTTTGAACTCCAATATATAAATATCTGGAGCTTTTTCCAAAATGAAGTTTTCAAACTGGAAACAAACCCAACAACGCCCATTCTTCATTCTTTTTCCAGCATAAAATCCCCCTTGAATACATCATTTTTAAATTAAATTTAGTTTTACATCTGAGCAGATGCTGCTAACCCATACCACTTAATCCTCTATGTATGAGGATCAAATAAGAGTATTTCAAATTCCAATAGATGGTTGGATTAGATGGTTCCATTAGAATAAAATATATGTTGCTCAAGGTTGAATGATGTAGTTCTGGTGGTCTCTGAACTTGGTTGTTTGCTTGCAATGTGGCAGAATGCCCCCCAAAATACTAGCCCGACATATCACTTTGTCCAACTGTGTTATTACCAGGAATTCTAACAAGAAACATAGCCAAAGAACTTACAAAAGAGCTTGGACACCTCACAGAGGAGAGCAAATATTTCATCAACTCCCCCACTACAGTGCCTTCAGAAAATGAAAGATCTAAAATAGAAGATCAAATTATAGTTTCACTCAATGTCCCAGCATGCTTTAATCCATAAATCCAGAATCAGTGAAAGAATCCATGGCAGATGTATAACACAACATACCCAACCTAGCCAAATATACTAAGATTGGAATACCAGAATCATGAACCTCATCAACCTTTGCTTACTATCTACTTTCAGTCTGATGAACAAATGTGCCAACAAATCTGAGGAACACCCATGGGATCACCACTGTCAACACTTATAGCAGAGACCACAATTCAGTGTCTACACATTATAGCACTCCCAGAAATACTGAAAGTATAGAATCTTCCTTATAGTAAAAAAGGAACAATTAGAAAAGACATGAACTCATCAACATATTCAAAGGAATAAAATTCACAAGGGAAGAAGAAAACAATACCCTACCCATTCTGCATATCCACACCAGCAGAGAATATAGTAGCACACTGGAAACGCTACTGTCAAAAAACAATCCCACTAACCAAGTGTTGCATTACTAAAGTAACAGCTCAACCTCCCACAAGAGGACCTACATAAAAATATTACTCAGATAAGTACAAATGTACTGTAGCAAATCCAGAGCACCAAAGAAATAAAACAGACCACCTATATTTATGTATTTATTTATTTATTTAATTTGTTTGTCAAACATGTACAAGATAACAAGTATAGGTATGAACATAAACATGAACAAAGGAAGTAAATATAGATAAATGGGGACAATAAGACAGGGACACACACTGGTGCGCTTATGCACGCCCCTTTAAGTCCCTTTTAAGAATGGGGTGAGATCCTTGGTAGACAGTTTGAGATTGAAGCTGTGAGGGTTTGAGGCTGTAACAATGGAGTCGGGTAGAGCATTCCAGGCGAATATAACACATTCCACACAACTTTATATCCACACAACTTTATAAAAAAGTGCTTGATCCTTCAACCCACTACAGCACAACCAACACAAACTATGAAAAGGATAATTGTACCATAGATATCAAAAATTTCAGAAATAACCAAAACAGTTACAACTACACAACATTATTATAGGACACAAAACAAACAAAGCTTTCCAAAACATGTTAAGTAAACAAAAAGACCCAGTAACACAAGAAAAAAAGTAAACTACAACATAGAGTGTAAAGACTTTAACAGGCATTAAATAGGTCAGGTAGGTAGAAGATTAGCAGAGAGTATCCATGAACACCAACTAGCAATCAAAAAACACAATGAAAATCCCATAATCTCACATGGATAGAGTCAACCATAATTTCAGCTGGGAAACTATGAGCATCCTAGACCAAACTAAATCCAAAAACACAAGGGAATTCTTGGAAGCTTGGTATTCAAATAACTCAGCAATCAATAGACACATAGAAAAATAGTAAATCATATTTATTTACCACTCAAAAGAGACCAAAAATTATGAAGAAGAAAAAAAGAATATATCCTCTCCAGGAGCCATCACCCAGATAAGCAGGGATTAACACCAGGGAAACAATCAAGCAAAGCAGGAAACAATATCCTAATCAAGGAATTATCAAGGAGAAAACCACAACCCTACCAAAACTGGCAGGGCAAGCAATGTATATAAAACAAGAATCAAATCCTGCACCCACTTGCACTGATGTTGTTATCTAGTTAGGTCAGGGGTCTTCAAACTTGACAGCTTTAAGACTTGTGGACTTCAACTCCCAGAATTCCTCCTCCAGTCATGTTAGCTCAGGAAATCTGGGAGTTGAAGTCCACAAGTCTTAAACTTGCCAAGTTTGAAGATCCTTGAGTTAGGTAGTGGAACATTTGCAGGCAAACAACCAAACTGAAAGAATATCAAGGACACCACAACTAGATGGTTACTATTCATGATAAATGTAATGCAAAACTTTATTAAAACTGTCAAGGAAAGGGATGGGAAAATGTAAATGAAAGTATGAATGGGTAATGAGAGGAAAAATGACAATTTGGGGCTAATTTGCAAATTATGGTTAGCAAAAAGTCAGAATTATATTTGCACCAGATCTAAATAAACCCAGGGGAAAAGTGTGACTTTCATACACCATCGAGATTTCAAATATGAATAACATTCTTAAGGACTGAAGTGAAGAAGCACAAGTTAATCACAATATAGAGTCTTTATAGAAAAGAAATCTGAAGGACTCCAATCTATAACTTCCATAAAAGTTCTATGTTGAAAAGTAAAATTATTTCAATTATTGCTTACCACATAAATTGCTAATTCAATACATACAAAAGAGCCCCATGGATTAATAATGAATTAAAGCCAAAACAAGTATTGTTTGTCTTGTTGACAGATCAACAGAAAAACAAATGGCAATACTGCAAATGCTTATTGTTCTTGCTTTTTTCTCTAAATTGGTATGTAACCATAATAAATGTAGGAAAAGTTTCAACAAATATTTATCTAGCCAAAAAATATATTCTTAAAATATTATTGATATCAATATCAAGAAATGAAGAGAATGCTTGTCCCTAAAATAAATTCAGTATAATAAAAGTGATGGATGTTACAAATGGTATAACATCAATTATCAAATGTTAAAGACTGCTATGTTTTATTCAATATTTTCACCCACCAAATATGCCTTTGCTGTTTTGTCAATAGTCCTGCTCCCAATCTGGGAGACAAAGTGGTAGTAGGCAATGAGCCCAAAGTTTTTGCAACATTCTCAACATTTTGCAACTCTCTTCTCAGTTCCAAATTGGGAAGGGAAACTGGGGATGGCAGAGTTAATATGTGAAAGATACGAAGATGCTCCAACTGATTTCTCAGTACATAATTAATTAAGTTCTCAACACTTGTACAGGAAACGGTTTTCTGGAGAACGATAAATATCAATCCACCTATATTAATGGCCCCATAGGAAAATTATTTTTGGGTTAGGTTCACCTTGACAGTAAATTAGTTAACATTTTAATCTGTATACTATAAAAATATGAAATGAGAAATTATGCTTGCTCCGAGGCAAATCAATGATTTCTGATGACTTGTTCAGGATTTAAATTGAAGTCTACCACCCCCTCCCACCTCCCACTCTTTACTGGCTATGCCAGTGGTTCCCAAACTTTTTCAGTCCACCACCCCTTGGTGCTACAAACTCATCCGCAGTGCCCCCCACCAAGGGGTGGGATTTAAATTTCTTAACAATTGGTTCTGTGGGCGTGGCTTGGTGGTGATGTGACTGGGTGGGTGTGGCTTGCTGACTGGGCGTTGCTTAGTGGTCACGTGACCAGATGGGCGTGGTTTGGTGGTCATGTGACTGCGTGGGCATGGCCAGGTGGCCATGTGACTGGCAAACCAAATATAAGTGGTCCTTGCTTAATGGCCGGTTGCTTAGTAGGTGTTCTAATTTATACTCTGACCTCCCCAGAGCTACTTGAACTGTTTTTGGAGTTTTGACAGCCATGCACACACTCTCACTCCCTCCCTCCCTCCCTCTCTCCCTCTCCCTTCTAACCCTGCTGGAGCAGGTGGTTGGACTAGATATCTCATTCACTTTCTCTTCCCGCTCTTTCTTTTTTTCTCTTTCTTTCTGTCCCTTCCTTCCATCCCCCTTTCTGTGTCTATCCTTTTTCCTTCTCTCTTTCCCCATTTCTTCTTTCCGTTCCTCTCCTTCCCCTTTCATTCTGTTTCTTCCTTCCTTCTTCTTCTTCTCTCCTCACCCTTTCCCTTTCTTTGTCTATCCCTTTCTTCCTTTCTCTTCCTTTTTCTTTATTTTCTTGTTTGTTCCTTATCTCTTTCTCTCTCTTTTCCTCTTTCCCTCTCTCTCTTTCTTTTCCTCTCATCTCTCTCTCTCCTCTCTTCCCTCTCTATGCCTTCCCAACCTATCTATTTTGCCCAGTCTAAACTGTCAAAGGCCTGGAGTAATCCTGCATCATCCTGTTTCCCCTTTCAGAGGCCCCGGCCCTTAATCTCCCCGTTTCCTCCCCCACGACCGCCTCTTTCGTCATCCCACAGCCGTGACTTTAGCTTCCTCCCGCAGCTGACTGCCAGGGAAGGCAATCCAGGGCTGAGCCATTGTTGTTGCTGGGCTCCCCGCCAGCCCACGTCATCATTGTCACGAATGCCTGCAACCGCCATGTGTTTTTTTCGGTGCGGCTAGACTGCATAAATTAGGCATGACTCACTTAATCATCTTATTTAGCAACAGAATCCTGGGAGCAATTGTGGCCGTAAGTTGAGGACTATCTGTGATATTATTTGCTGTAGCAAATGGGAAAGGGTATTTACACTGGTTCAACTGCTGACCCTCATTGATAGAAAACCAGGGACACTGTGGAATGAAATCAATTTTATTTATTTCCTATATTTATAGCACACCTTAATTGTATATTACTGAAAACTGTGTTCTCTCTTCTTTCTTCCCCACAACAACCTTGTTAGGTAGGTTGTCCTAAGAGAGAGTGACCCAGGCAGCTTTAATCTCCAATTGAGCAATTCATGGTTTCCCAGTTTCTAAGTCAAAATTAAAGACAAAGACCACAGAATTTCAGAGAGCTGTTAGCAGTGACAAGCAGTATTAGAACAATATCTGTAAAGACATTGAAGAAACAGACATGGAAAACCAAGGAAAGTTATCCAAAAGTTCTCTGAATTCAGAAGGAGGTCACAGCCACAAATTGGGTAGTAAAGGATGCTAATGGACAGACAGTAACCAGTTCAAAGGAGATCAAACAAAGATGGAAGGGGTACGTGAAAATACTATACTGTACAGTACAAATGTCACCATCCTTAGAAGATATTCCTTATATACACCTTTCTTTCTATGATCGATAATAATTTATTAACTTTGAATGCTGCCCAGCTCTCAATGCCGCTCTATACCATGCATCTTGAAATCTAGTCCGGTATAAACTGGAGATGCTGAAGGCGTGGTTAACAACTTACAATTTGGTGTAATTTTACGATGCAAACCTAAACCATCAGGATGGTTAATAGGTTAACATTAACCTAACCCAGAAAATTAGGTTAACTTATGCTGTGCTTCACCTAACCATGATTTAGCATGAAAGCCAAAGTTTTTCCTTTGCTTTTCAAAACCTGGCCACCTTTTTGCTGGAAATCTTGGCGTAACGAGGGGGCACGCATACGTCTTGACTTCCTCGTACCGCACTGCTGCCCCTGAGAGAACCCCCTTTGCCCACCCACGGAGGAGGCCTCGTCTCCGGCTGCCGCCAGAGGGCTCTGGGTGGTGCTGGGGAGGAAGCCCGGCTTTCTGTCTCTCTCATTCCATGGCTCTGGGTGTCACACGTTGAGCTTCCCTTTCGGAGGCAGCAGCGGACCGGGCCAGGAGAACTGCCCCGCTGCAGGTCCATCCCTCCAGCAGCCGGGAGATCTTCCTCACATCCGGCTTGACCCGGCCCAAGTGGGGACCTGTTGCGGCTCGGTGCAGGCAGTGCTTCCGGGATGGGAAGGGTGAATCCCGCCAGCAGCGCTGCGCTGATCCCCTGTTCCTGCAAAAAACCTCCAGCCGCCGTGTGTTTTTTTCGGTGCAGCTGGAGTCCAGCTGCACCAAAAAAAACACATGGCGTCTGGATGCTTTTTGGAGCGAAAATTACTGACCTCTGGCTTTGCTTGCTCCACTTCTCCAACGCGCCGCTGTGGCCATCAGCGATTGTTGCACATGTACGCGATATTGTGCATGCACAATAAGGACTGACTGGGCAGGGAACGGAGGAGCGGGCGGAGAGGAGCAGGGCCAGCCAGGGGCTCGTTTTACCGGTTCTCCAAACTACCAGGAACAATAATGAACCGGTAAAATCCCATCCCTGAATTGCGCCCTACGAGGGGCCCACCTCCAGCACCCCCCTGCTGCCTCTTAGTGCCCCCTGCCAACCCCCTTGCCTCTTAGCACCCCCCTAAGGCATCCCACTGCCCCCCAGGGGGCGGAACCACCCACTTTGGGAACCACTGGGCTATACCATGCTGGCTCTCAGTACCAAGTATAAAAAAAATAACCACTTTAGACTATAATCTTCTCTGTCCTATAAAGTTTAAATGCTATAAAAAATTAGAATGAAGCATATAAACTAGTAAAACACAGAGAACGTTAAGGTATTAATAAAAGAAATGTGTTCCTAAGCATGTGGATTTCAACACTGGTTTTTTTTTTGAAGGAGGAGAGCTTTACATACGTTGACTGGGAAGCTGTTCCAAGTGTAAGAGGCAGCATGGAAAGAGACAAAGTTGGGAGTGAGCAAAAAAGACAATGGGGAAATATGGAGTGATGCTTAGGATGACTGAGAGGAGGAGTCATTCAGACCATGAGGGATATTAATTTGGGCCATCATCACCAAATGCCAGAAAATCACATTAAACAGTTTTCAACTCTGTACAGGAAGACAAAAAAATTGCATGGGTTCAAAATCCAGCAGTTATCTCCAGGACAACATTTTCTTCATATTTCATTTCGCTTCAAGTTCTTCACTAGCCCCAATTTATCATTTAAAAAAAATATCTTGCTCACAGAGGTGCATGATTACTCAGTGTTAAACCAGTACGACTGCTTTCTACACTTTATTGAAAGAGAGGGAGAGAGAAAGAGAGAGAGAGAGAAATCCGTTTGGAGGGTAATAATGTTGCTGACTTCTAGGTTTCAAGAGATGATTAATTGTTCCTGTGCAAAAACAAAAGAACAAAAGAAGTCGCACTAGCGAAAGTGTAGGGTTATGGAAATGACCAATTCATATTTACTCTATTGAATGAGAGCACTTAATATAGAACATTCCAAGAACCAAATAGGCAAGGTCAATCATATGGCTACTTCACAGCCAAGTGGGAGGAAAATATTTGAGTGGGAACAGTGTATGTCCTGTTCATCTGGTTTATGTTCTATAACAACTAAAATTGCATGGGAGCATACCATGTAGGAAGTGGCTCCCTGAACAATGCAGGTAAATGTGAAGTGGTCATTAATCTAATAACTGGATGGGAATTTATATATATATATATATGCTTCATTTCAAGAACGCTAGAAAGTGAACATAAAAAAAACATTCACAGTACAAACACATGCAAATATTGGTAGCATTTATATGAAATGATATAGCCTAGGAATTTGTGATAATGATGTATTTGCATGTATCAAGACACTGGAAGCTAGGGAGCCTATTAGGAAGAATGTACACTTTGGATTACGACTTTACAACAATCAACAAGAAAGAGTGCCCCTTCAAAACTATTGTTGGATTATTCTTTTTCAAACGAAGCATGCAGTATTCAGGTAGCAAGAACTGCAAACTGGATTATTAAACATGCTTCCTATTATAGCAGCAGTTGCTTTTAAAAGCAAACAACTGAAACACAGAGATAAAGTTTTGTGCACATCAAATGAAGCTTTTCATAATGTGACTATGGCACTTTTGAGCAATGAAGTGTACATCTACTCTTGGTGTAATTAACTTTGATGGAGAAAGCTTCCAGAGTGGGTGCAAGTTAGTAAAACTATAAGAACAAGACTCTCCAATTAAATTATACGGCGCATGCAATAGCATGAAATCTCATGACTTTATATTATTTTGATTCAAGCTTCTCTTTGGTTGGAACAGTTTATACACATAATTTTCTTGACAGCAAACGATTACTCATGGGTTTCATAATGAGTTTTCATCATACCGTTTAAGCAATACAGTTATTTGTCTCTAGCAAATCTAACTTTCATGTTACTTTAATATTAAGTATAGCTTGAACTGATCCGGCAAAAAGAGAAGAGGAATATTTCCCTATGAAACCTATCACAACATGCTCAAAAGGCAAATATTTCATATTAAATGTAATACTTCAAAAACATTACACTAATTGCACATATAAAATCCTAGCCTACAGTTGAGATCTGAATGAGTTCTTTCTTATATTGATCTTCAAGCCCATCTTTAAGTTATACTGCAGCTGCCAGCATATAGTGCAAGAGCTTTGAAAACCTTTAATTCTAAAGCACTTTCTGAGGCCAAACTGGATGATAAATGGGAAATCTGCCCAATATCTTGGTTTCTTCATAAAAGCAGCCATTGGGCTTCTCAAACTGGACTGCAAATCAAATGTATTGGAGTGAGAGACAATGTAAGTTACTCTCTCAGCTGGAAATTTGCTCCTCTTGAGGAAAAAAAGAGGAAAACCCAATCACATGGAAATCTTTTAAATAGAAGAAAAATTAATTATTTATAATTGCTATATAAAAGATCTCAATAGCACTTCCTGTGGCAAAAAGTCCTGACATAGTTTACAAGTCTACTACAAACAATCCACTGGGGGAAAAAAGTCAGTGGCTGGGAAAAGTTGGTACCTGAGAAAGGCTAGCAGCAAAAGTTTAAATTTTATAAGAGACCTAAAGGATATACATGTTGGAGTCTTGAATGTGCACACCAATTCAAATGAAGAAAATTAGAGAAGGATTTACTAAATGTATATTTCTTTATAAAAGAACTGTGAGCTTCATTTAGTTCTGATAGGTAAAGTAAATTGCTGACATCACTGTATTTATATGTATATTTCTCCCCCATCAGACAAAAGAAAATCCCTCAAGGTTTGAGTAAAAACCAGATTTATTACCTAAGTGTAGCTCTGTTTAGTCCTGTTCTAGACACACACAGTGTTCTAGTCTCTGAGCATATATAATATTACCTTTCATTAATTAGCTCTCTTTTATATCTGTGGAAACCTACAAGCTCAATGATATAATGATACAATTGGCTTACAACTCTTAACAACTGAGTTATGGAAAGAAATGACATATTTAATTTCCAAAGTATTTTTTTCAGAAAAAGTGACATTGGTCTTTGGCAAGGAGAACAGAAAACGCTTAAGCTTTTTTCACTCTTAAATCCTGTGGGGAAATGAAATTGAGAACAGTTCTGGTGCCACACTGCTATAACTTTTGGATAGTTATGTATCTCAAAATGGCATTAGGGCCTCCTCCAAAATGCCTTTACCTGTTTCTCCTTGTTTTTTTGTAGCCAATCATGGTTTTAAGATAGTGTAAGCCTTTCAGTATATGAACTCCAAATCACATCATGCACAGAACGCACAATTAAACCTCCTAAAGATATTAATTACTTAAATAAATGCAGAGCAATCTCAACTTCTCAGGAAAGGCTAGCAGGGAGTTTTTCAGTTTGTTAGTTTTTTAAAAAATCTTGAAAACATTTCTGTATCTTCAAAGACTACCTGATCATATATCTTATAATGAAATTTTTCCATACAGATACATGGATTTCATCGTGGTTCTTCTTTCCTAACATGCTTTGCGTAGCTATATAGTTTAAGATACGTGAGATTGGGGAAAGGTTTCAAATCCATTCTTACTGCAGTTACTTCTTTTAAAACATAACATATAGTATAAAAAAAGGAACTTCAGAACTTACCCACAAATCATGTTCAGCATAATCAAACAGCAGCCACACCTTTCTATCACTATGAGAAAGGAAAACCTTCTGTAATGCAATCACATTAGGATGTTTCAGTTCTCTCAAAAGCTGCAAGTAAAGAGACAAATAACATAAATCTTTCTATACAGTACCAATAAACAAAACACTTTAATTAGTGATAGAGATGTCCATAAAATTATTCTTTTTCATTCTAACAACTCTGGAATAATCTGTGCACAAAAGGGGGAAAGTAATAAGCTTGGTTTTTTTCATTTAGCAGAAAATGATATTTTTAAAAAGTCAATTGCTTACTTGGATAAAAGTTTTGTTCCCTGTGCAAGAAACATCCAGACCAATTTTATTTAGGAAATGCTCCCATTGATGTAAAGGAAGCTAGCAATTTTGGTTTGTAATCCCTCCCTGTATGCATTTTATCCTCCACCCCAATCATATCTCAAGAGCTTTGGTGGCTCAGGCTGTTAAATGCCTGCTCTTAAGATCCAGCTGTCTACAATTACTGTAGGCTCGAATCCCACCAGGCTCAAGGTTGACTCAGCCTTCCATCCTCTCGGGGTAGGTAAATTGAGGACCCAAGATTGTTGGGGGCAATTAGCTGACCTTGTAAAAATGCCGCTTAGTAATAAGCAGGCATATACAATGGAATGAAGGCTATTGCTGAGCACACTGGGTTGCATCCCAAAAATTGTAAGCCGCCCTGAGTCTTCGGAGAAGGGCGGCATATAAATGTAATTAAAAAAAAAAAAAGATTTGCGGAAAGCAACACAACAGGAAAAATGTGAGAATTGATTCTTGTTCCCAACCAGTAAGGTCCTTGGTTTATCAAAAGCCTTCATGGAAGAATTTAATATTAAGCAGAACAACATGCCAATATCCATCAAAATTTATCTATATTACCTAGGGGAATAAGAAAAATATGGTATCTTTGTTGCTCTTATTCTTCCATTCTTATTTTCTTTCTTTCTTATTTCTTTCTTATTACTCATTACTTGGTCATTTTCACACCAGTTCATGTAGTTATGAAAAACTGTACTGTTTTAACATTTACATGTATCTAATACTTAAAATATGTTGTATCAAAAAAATATAATGCTTGGGCCCAAAAGCTACACTCTACCCAAAGTTATGATGAGATTCACGTGGCTAGGGCAAGAGATAGGATAGTCTTTTCAATAGCTCCCAGTTCAGACTGAGTTATATGAGTTGGCTTTTTTGAGTATTCTATGGATAGAAACATGAGAAAGTGATTATAGTCTAAATGGTGAGATGGGCAGCATATTTTTCCTGCTGTGTTGCTTTCCCCAACCCTTGAGATTTGATTGGGGAAGGGGATAAAATGTATATAGGGAGAGGTTATAAGCCAACATTACAGTTGTTAAGTGAATCATTGCAGTTTTAAGAGAATCTGGCTTCTCCCATTGACTTTGTTTGTCAGAAGCCAGCTGGGAAAGTTACAAATGGTGATCACATTACCCTGGGATAGAGCAACTGTCATAAATACAGTATACACCAGTTGTCAAGTGTGCAAATTTTGATCACATGACCCCATGGAAATATTACAATGCTTGTAAGCATGGAAACCAGTCATAAGTCACCTTTTTCAGTGCCATTGTAATTTGAAACAGTTGCTAAACAAATGGTTGCAGGTCGAGGACTATCGGTATATAATTTTATTACAGTGAGTTTATTATTAGGTTTCTTAACTGAAATGTGAAAGGTTTTTTTATATGTACAACTTTCATAAATCATTCAGATATTTTATTGTTCAAGAAATATCCTGTGCTGGTTTATCTTTTGTATTTTCTTCCCTTCAGTAGAAATGAGCATGAAAATTGAAGTAATATTTCAACGTGAAATGTAAACCTGTCTCCAGAATGTTTCTTTCAGATTTCAGACTATATCACTATAACCAAGCTTTAAATACTTGGAATGCCAAATGAACAAATTAAATAAACACCCTGTTTTTTGCTCCAGTGATCACTAAGAACACAGTTTATAAACATTTGATAAAGTATACATGTCATTAAAATAATATAAATTAGTTTTACAATACATTGTATTCTATACTTAAAAAGAAGTCAAGTGTGAACTTCAAAAAGGTTACTTTTTAACTAGTCATTTCACAATAATTTGCTGATTCTTTGATTAAGTTACCATTTAAAGCCAAGTAATTGGATCCAACATTTAATGCATCAATGAAAAGAAAAAACTATCCTTTTCATTGATGATTGATGATTTTGAATCACTTCAATACATGAGTCTTCTAAAATTACCAAATGCTAAACAAACTGCAAAATTAGTATCTTATATACTGAGTATGCAATTATGAGTATTTCCATGATCTTTGGATTTAAACCTTTGAGAGTATCTTTGTAACAGAATCTACACATAATTTACAATAGAATTTTAAATATATTGCTCTGAAAGTTCATGAATAATTTGCAATAACGAAAAATACAGCAGTGAAGCAGATTCTCGTATAAGGGAAACAAAAGAGAGAGAGTAAATAAATCTTTGTCATAGAAGTATTAAAAAGCTCAGCGTTTTATCTATTTGACATAAATCTGCAGTTGATTAATAGGCAGAAGCTATTTTTAAATCAGAGAAACTGTAAGTATATTTTGCTTTTTAGATTTGCTGGGGTATTAAAAAGGAGTGAAAAACAAAGATTAAAGATAGATTCTCTTTGAATATATCAATTATATCAATTATTTTATTTCTTTTGTTACCTACAAAATTAAAATACAGAAAGAAATTAAAATACAGAAATATTAAGTAGATTATTATATTGATCACCTATTGCTTTTACTTTATGACCTTGTTTAAACCCAGTAACCCTTCCTCTACAATATCTGCTTGTGGGAATCCCATGTTGGCTTCGATCTTATGCTATTCACCAAGTCACATAACATAGTGCAAAAAAATATATATATGTGCTGCTGCTAGCCAGTCTCCATCCTTTTCACCTAGGCAACTCTTAGAAGCAAAATCCAGATGATATTACAAGAGTCTGGAAAGGAAAGGCCTGTGCCACCTGCCAAGTCAACTTAATGACACAGAGAAGGAGAATGATTTTGCACAATTTTAACAGCAGCAAAACTTGGAGAGAGATAATCTGGGAAGCAACTTTGCTAACTTCCTGCCCTGGAAGATGGAAATACAATACACAGTTTATAAGATTTGTAAAAATGTAGTTAAAATGCACCTAGCAATAGATGCAGCTTCCAAAAACGTAATTTGTAGACGTCTAAAGAGAGAAACAATTCATCCCAAAATCATATACTTTTTTTACAGCTTTGTTTTTGAGATTATTGGAGGTATAAAAACTATTTTGTAAAAAAAAACTTTAAAAAGTTAGATGCTAAGGATGCTAAGTTATGCAGTTGCATATCTAGCTGTCAAACCAGAATCTCAATGAGTATGAGAATTAATAAGGCAAATTGTCCTACCAATTAAGAATAGCTATCCACTGCCAAAAGGAGCAAACAATATTTAGGATTTGAAACTCATGGACTATATACTAAAAATTTAGTTTTTATTTTTCTGTGTATTGTTTTTGAGTCAGGCCTCTTCTGGCCACAATTGCTCATGTCACGTAACACCCTCATTTGTAATAAGCATTTTGAAAAGCAATTGTTCTATAAATAATTTCACTTCTGAAAAAGTTCTGGCACTGCTAAACAGCATTCTTCTTAAACAAAAGCACTGCAAGTGATTTTTAAAAAGGATTATACTATGCCTAAAATAAAGGATATGAAACAATTAGCATTGTGTCTTTTATTCTATGGAGTCTCAGAAAGATTAGAAATAAGTTTCTAACAACTTCTACTGATAGATGGTGCAGCTATATATCCCCAACTGACCCATTTCTAGTCCAAAAATTAAATACACCTTGTATTTCTAGATTAACGCTTGTAGGGAAGATGGGCAGTATAAAAATTTAATAAATAAATAAAATCAACATTTGCTTGTTGCTAAATTGAATCCATGTATTTGGATGCACATACCAGGTAAAATAATAGTGAATTTGTATGAAACTTTAAGGGAGTAAGAATTATAAGCAACATTTCACATACATACATTTTTCTACTCTAGTTGAAACTCTACTCTACAAAAGTTAATGGCCACAAGTTAGGCTTTTCTCAACAAGAGATGAGTTATTTTACCTGATAATAACCACTATAGAATATGCCCTATCTAGGAAGGCATTTCAGGGGGGACTTGTTCCTTTTTGACAAAATAAAATAAATAACCATCCCCAAACACCAAGGAGCACTAACTTTAGGTTTTAATTCTTTACCCACAAATTCTTTATGACCAAAGATTATCCACTAGTGGAGAAGGTCTCACTGAATCCAGAAACCATGCTGTGTTATACTGTGCCTTCTATTAGGATATAAGGCCCATTCAAAACTCCCAAATTGGTGAAGTACTCAGGCAATTTTGATGTACTGAGATATTTGACAGTTATTTCATGTGGAAAAAAATGTTACATTATTTGCAACACTCAAGACTCCCTTTTCATCTTGATGACATCTTGGTATTATGTTTTCATTCTATTTTA
This sequence comes from Naja naja, assembly GCA_009733165.1. Classification (NCBI taxonomy): domain Eukaryota; kingdom Metazoa; phylum Chordata; class Lepidosauria; order Squamata; family Elapidae; genus Naja; species Naja naja. Next base: position 111,873,857 of record CM019148.1, on the reverse strand, counting down.
CCTGAAACAGAAATTGTTTACTTACTTTCTGATCTTTCAGAATTCAAGTCAGGAACCTTAATAAAGACCTTCTACCAGTCTCAGCATATGTTACTATTCTCACTAAAAGTTAAAATAACAAACTTTTTAAATATTTGAAGAAAATTAAAGCAGAAGAGTCAGTCGTCTTGGTGTAGTAGTTAAGATAATACATTAAAAACCAGGAAACTAAGAATTCTGGTCCTGTTTTAGGCATGAAGCCTGCTGGGTAATAGTGGGTCTGTCACACTCTCCACCTTAGGAAGAAAACAATGGCAAACCACTTCTGAAATCTTGCCAAGAAAACTGTACTGACTAGTCCACACAGTCATCAGGAATCAGCACTAAACTGAATACACATAAACACACACAATTTTAGGATTCCATCTTCATTATATTTTCATCTGAAGTTTAAAAAGTTATTTGACACAAAGGGTCTCCTTACTTAGTCTCCAAACCATTTGTTTATTATACTTTAAATTTAAGAGGTATGTGTGTGTGTATGTATATATATATATACACATACACTGGTCTTAGAGCCAGTAACTCTGATTCTACAAGTGACAATGTATTCACATAAATGATATCTTGCTTATGCAGAAATTACCTGGAACCTTCCAGAGCTTGGGAAGCTTGATGGGACCTCAATCCATTCTTTCTACTACACGTGTCCTAAGAGAGAGCACCCAGTCACTCTTTAGTTCCCAGAATAATCAGAATAGTGTACAAACCAATAATTACTGGCATAATACCAAAGAGAGCTGGAAGCAGGTAGTTGAATTCAAAAACCACTTTAACAATCATAATAATAGGCACTAATTCCTCATTATAGTATTGGCAGCCCTACAAGGTAGACCAGACGGAGAAATTAAATCCATACCAGTCATGACTATTTTTATTGTAGCAATTATAGTAACAAGATCTTGCATATTTGACAGTGTTTCCCCTCCCCCACTTTATTGCTATATAAACTAGGAAAGATATTGTCTGGGATGCTTACTCGAGTTAGCTTCTTGATCTGGCTCAAGCTCTTCTTATCTCACCTTGCTAGCAGCATTTTCTTCTGTCCTTCAAAGCTCCCTATTTCTTCCACAAGTAGCTAAGATTCACCAAAATGGGTGAATTTTTATTCAATTCTATATAGCTCATCAATATAAACTGATCCACCCAAGATGTACCCATTCTCAAACACTCAAACAGCCCTGACTACTGATAATAATTCAAGCTACTTAATGGGACAAATTCCATGGATTTGAAAACTCCATGAATGATATTAAGCGCAGTGAAGCTCAAACAATTTTCAAGTATTGTATTAGGTTACTACTGTTATGAAAGCGGAAGAGAAAAATGAAATTACTGTCAGCATGTCATTTAACAAGTCCAATATCCAAAATTTCTTGTAGAAGGAATGCAGGCGGGTCTGTATCATTTGATGCTGAGTGAAAGTACTGTTCCTCTAGAATAGGCATCAAAGTATGCTAAACAATGTAAATATCTGTGGCCAATACAATGACAGGGTAGATCAAGAATATATTTTGAGGACCAAGTACTGAGTACTGTCAGATGGAACATGCTAGATGTCATATCCAGCCAGGCCCTGCCAAGCCTAATTCTAAATAAGATTTTTCAAAATTAACAGATCAATTAACTGCTATAACGAACCCTTTTCCAAAAGGCAAGGAATGATTATATCATTTTAATCAATGGGTAGGATTTTACCACTTGCCCCTCTCCCAGGTCAGCTAATCAGAGCCAATAAACATTTGATAAAAAGAGTTTGCTCCTGTAGCTGTGGCAATTTTGGACTTGGCCAAATGTTTCTAAGAACATTGAAGAAAAAAAAAAGAAAACCTCGTGTATAGCAGAATAAAAAAGATGTTGGCAATGAAGTCAGGAAGTCTCGAATGACAACAGAGAATAACACCCTGGAGAAAACTTTCCAATATGCTACCATGGTAATTAAGAAGGAACTCAGGGTCAACAAGAACTATGTGCTAGAAAAGCATGTGCCACCTGAGGAGTAGACAGGGCCTACTCTCAAACCTCTTATACTCAGGAAATTCAACACTCAACTCTTCAACACGTGAGAACTTAGTGTGGGGATAAATTGCTACAATATTATCTTCACTTAATCAACTTTATATTAACATCTTTGTAATCCATATGTGCACTGGAAATATTATTCAGTATAAAGTTCACTTTTTTATAATGTTCACTATATAACAATAGCTTATTTGTATGTTATAGGGTGACCTGACAATAAAGTTTTAATATGGAAATTAAAGTTATCCAGGTCAAAAATTAACATCATGATAGTCATGTGATTCCACATGATCTACGCCACTGACTGAAAATCTGATAAAACCCTGTTCTATAATCTGCTATTTTGACATTTTCTGTTTTAGAAAACTATTTCTGCCTTAATTAAGGAATTTTTAAAATTACCTATCTCAAACCATGTATAAAACGTATTATAACACAAAGTTTGATAAATATATGGAACATTATGAGAAAAATATTATGTCCAATAATCTCACTGTTATTCTCTTTTAAAATGCTTTTCATGTCAGAGATAGGTATAAGTAAAAGTTCAAATACATATGCAGATATGGTCTATTTAAACTCCAAGAAACGGACTAAAGACATAACAACAACTACTTAGCAAAGGATAGTACATGCCATGGTTCATATACTTACAAATTGCTGGAAAAATTTTAAAAAATGACCTTAAAAATGAGAGAGGTCTTCTAAGAAAAATGAGACGATTTGAAATGGTCATAAACAATCAAAACCACCTAGTAGGGCACATGTTTAAACTCTCTCAGATATGACATGGAGACAGAAACAATAAAAGTGGCACAACAAAATGGATGCACAACTTTAAAGAAATAGTTGCCACACAATGGGAAGAATTCAAAAATTACTACACAAAAAAAATACATAGCAGTATTCAGAGAAATTAAAAAATAAAATTTGAAACTGAACCACAATTCTTTTTATCAGGCATAATTCCAAAACATTCCATCAAAAATATCACGGTCCACTAAGATACATGTTTAAGGCAACAAGGCTAGCTTTAGCAAAACATTTAAAAAGAAATGTTTCCAAAGGTACCAGATTGGGAACTTAAAACTTGAAAATATGCAGTGATTGCTGGTTGGTTAGGTTATAGTATCATGATGCTGGATGGGCCCTAGGTCTTGGAAGAGGGAAAACCAAGCAGGGAACTTGGTTCTAATGGTGGGGGGAGAGAAATATTTTCATATTGGTAGGCAAAAGGAAATATGACAGGAGATAGCACTAATGGGGAGGATATGTTTGGCATTTACTACTGATTCCATCCTCCAGCTTCCTCAAATGACCCCACAAGCCTGGAAGATTTTTGGTGATCTTGGCTTCCAGCTGTTGCTGATGCTGCTTAGTACTACCTTGTTCTTATTGATTTATTTTTATCACAACCTTTTAAAATATATATTTGGTCAACTCAAGGTGGTAACATACCTAATTCTTGTGCCTCCTATTTTCCTCACAATCCTGCGAGGTGTGTTGGACTGAGAGTGACTGGTCCAAAGTCACCCAGCCAGCTTTCATATTTAAGGAAGGCATAGAATTCACAGTCTTTCGGTTTGTAAGTCAACATCTTAAACCACTATGTCAAACAGGTGCTCTGTATGTTAGCCTGTAATAAGTCTCTTCTCATCCAAGATCAAAGATGAGAGGACTGACCTGGCAAGTATAATCAGAACACAGATAAACACTGACGGATATATAGCCTTTTGGAGATGTGCCCACCTATGTATCAAGTATGGCACCAGCTATAATCCTAGAGTAGTGATAGTAGAGTGGCTATTGTGACTTTCAGAAGGGCTGCTCTAAAGATAGCTGGACGTGAACCCTGTTTATGAAGATGGCCTCTAGGGATCTGATAGAAGAATGCTGCTGTACCACCTATTAGATGCTATAATAGAGCTGGTGGTGGAACTTCCCAAATTTGGTCCAGTGTCCAATGTCCTTCTTTTGGTTTTTTTTTGTACCCAAGCTGTAGCTTCACAGGACCTTGAAGGAAATGGGTTATGTGAGTTCCCATCAGGTTTCAGGCCTCAGTAGAATACTCAGTACACATTAATTGTTGATGCCTTTTTTCTTGATGACTATGACCGAAATGGGATGATAGTGGTATGGTCCGTCAATCCTGGAACTTTCTTATCTCTTGATAGCTTTTTAAAGAATCAATCTGGTATTTTTCAGAACTGACTCAGAAGGCTTGGAGTGGCAGGCACGGTATTTTCACGTGTCCTTCAGAAATGGTTATAGTCAGTACTGATTATGGGGCAGGGAGATCTAGTTTTAAGTCTTTACTTGGAAAGCTGCTGTAGGACTCAATGCTCTCCTATTTATTGTTTACATGAAGTCACAGGTCATCCAATGGCAACATGCTGAAGACACCTAGTTATACATACTCAGTTGTGGGACTCTGAATGGAAATAGGCTGAAGCACAATCTTAGCAAGACAGAGTGGTCGTGGATGCTGACATTACCTGAAGCTGCAGATCTTTCATCTTTAATACTGAGCAGGATTGGAATACCCGGCTGGAAATGGTTTGCAATTTGTAGGTCCTCTTGAATTTATGGCTCTTATCTGGGGCTAGGAGAACCTTGGCATAAATCTTTTGCACCAGTTGTGCCTGATCCTGAATCAGGAGGCTCTGCTCCAAGTCACTCATGCATTTGTAATGTACTCTACATAAGACTGTAGCTGAAGGTCAGAAGCTACAGATGATTCAGAAGTCAGCAGCATGTGTAGTTATGTATATATTCTACCTCAGTGTTGCCACATATCACTCTATAAAATAGCATTCCCCTTGAGATTTAGATGGTCCCAACTCTACTGGCCTTTATAAACACTCTGAAGATTTGGTTCTTTCCTCAAGCATTGAGGCTGTAAAATGAGTCATCAATACATGTTAGTTGGGTTATATGAATGATATTTTCCAGTGCTATATTCTTTTCTTTGCAGTTTTTTTTATTTTGGATATAATTTTTTGGTGCTTTAAATTGTTAGCCACCAGCATCACTTGGTGATTGGGCAGCTGTATATAATTGATTGGATAAGATGTTATATAACATAATCATATAACCTCCCCTACCTCTTAAAAAGATGTGTCATAAAAGTCCATATTTCCTAATCAGTCATGAAACAGTCATCCATAGTTTTGCTATGTACAGTAATGGCTTCTTCAAACCGGTACCTTCCAGACTATAACTCCTAACACATATGGAGAACTTTAGGATGGAGGAGAGCAACTCCAACTCTCCTCACAATTTTATAAACCTGAGAAAATGTTATTTGTATACAGTTTCAGGTTTGTTTGTTTGTTTTTTAATTCTTAGGACTGTTACTTGTTAATTCTACAGAGTGATGTTTTGCTGTAATGAAATCAGGTCGACAAATGCTGATGCAATAATATTCTTTAATTGCATTACAGGTTCATTGTCTATTCTATTTGTTTGACTGATGCAACAGACTAACCAAATACTTTATCAGAAAGTTATATACATGTATAACATATTTGTCACAGACTTAATATTACACAGCATTTTGCCTCCCTTTAAATGCACTATATGTTTTTTTTTTTTTAATTACATTTATATGCCGCCCTTCTCCGAAGACTCAGGGCGGCTTACAATTTTTGGAGCACAACCCAATGCGCTCAGCATGTTAATACACTCAACTGCAAATAATCAAATGGTGCAAATAAAACACTGCACCTAAACAGTAAATCTTTGATTTAGAAGACTTCTGATTTAATAGATAAAATTTACCACCAGACACCATCCCAAAATAACAATGTCAGTTTATATTCAGAATAATCCAGATATTTTGTGAACATTATATCACTTATCAATTTAGAACACTTGTGTAATGACAGCATTACACAAACAATAAAAATTTATGCAGATTATGTAAATTACATCATTTATTGATCTAACAGACCCTTTACATGTTCCATTAGTTAAGGGTTTATAGAAGTTAATTATATTGTTCAATTACTAAATAAGTGGAAAGTATGCTGTAAGTTTCTTGGAAAGTAGAATCACTACTATTTAAATCAAATCCATATTATTTTATTTTCATTTCTTTAGTTAAATATTGTATCCTGCACTTTTCTGAAATATACAAAAAATAAAATCTCCTAAAAATTAGAAAAGTAGTAAATTAATAGTACAGCAATTAGGATGTTAATAGTTTCTATTAAAATTTAAAAATTAGGAAATTAATCTAATTATTTTTAAGTATATAAGTATCTTTTAAATGTGGATTACTGTATGTATTACTGTATGTATGGTATTAAATTTGAATTTAAAATATACCATGTTATTTAGGTATAGATGTGAAATGTGAAATGTGACATTTAAACCAAATATGTTCAAATTTATGGAGACTTTTAACGTTGATATTTAGCAGAACAATTAAAATTAACATGGCAAAATTCAGCTAGTTTCCTTCTAGATATGTTAGGTTCTATTGGCTGATGAAGGATCGGCCTGATTTCAGCAATACTCCTCTCCCACTCAATCTGACTTCATCCATTCTGCACATTCCTAACTAGTCCAGAGCGGCACTGAACTGTATATCATAGTTTATAATGGTGAAACTAAGTCTCCCCTTCTCTGCTGAAATAAGAACAGAGCAAGCTGCCTTACATATTAATTTGGATTGTTGTTCTAACTAGCCTAGCAATTTCTCGATTAAATGCCAAGTATTGCAGATGGGACTTTCTCCACAGAAAGCAGGATGCACTGCGGTACAGCTTTCCCCTGATGGAAACTAGTTGGATCCCCATGATGTTAATTGTACAAAGAGTTGAGTATTTTTGTTGTGTTCACTTACTGCTATTTCTCTACATGCCGACATGGATATCCCTGTGCCTTCAATCTGCTTCAGTGCATATTCCTTTTCGTCTTTTCTGCAAGAAAAAAGTGGATTTCACAGGACTTATTAACACTTGAAATATATAATAAGACTTGCACAGCTTAATCTCTATTCTCTTATAACAGACTAATTGATGGTACAGTGCAGTTAATGATTCATCCTGTTTTTCCATACCAATTATAACTTCGACAGGCAGCTTTTTGATAGGCAAAAACAACAACAACAATAAAGTGGACATTGTGATCTAATGAAAATACCTGATTTTCAAGTGATAATTTTCAAAATACCCTCCTAACTAAATATGTGGGAAAACACAGTGATGATGGCAGTGCAGTGCAAGGGTAGAGCAAAACTGAGTGTAGGAAGGAATAGTTGCCCTGAATAAGACAACATTGCCAAGAGAATGGCAATTAGTGCATTCAATCAGCACCTATAGACATAACAAAACAGCTTGCTTGTAACAGATTGTTTAAACCATTTAGTTGTGTCCAACTCTTGGCAACTTTATAGGCAAATGCTCTTTATGCTACCCAGGCAAGCACAGGTTCTTTCAATTGTTGGATGTTCGTCTTTATATCAGCTTTGGTACAAAGTGATACAGAGTGAAATCGATTTTTTAAAAAGTTTTTTTAAAGTGATGCTGTTACAGCTACTGTATATCTTCTACATCTAGAAATTCTATGTTACTGGCATCATTAATTTTTAAAAAATCAGGTACCAAACAGATGGTAAGACAGATCCATACCTAAGATACAGTGCCTAGACAGAATCTACGTACAAAATCTGGAGTCAGATGGATAAAAAGCTTGATACGATATTGCACAACTTTCTATGTACATTTATTAGAGGTTTCCACTCCCAGAGTACTAAGGGAAATAGTAAAATGCACCCCTTTTTCCTGTGTAATTCTTAATTGTTTTAATGAATGCTTTTTAGGAGCCGTGGTGGTGCAAGAATGCACAGTCTGGTAAAATTTAATGGTGAATTTACTTTCAACTAAATGTGCATAAAAATTCAATATGCATAATTACGTAATTTTAAGCATAACTGATATTCAAAATCTCTACAAACTGACATACGTATTAATTTTAAAAAATATTTTATGCAGGATCTCTCTCACACACACAAATATGCATATGTATTTTAAATCTACACTATAAAATCTTGTTTGCTAAATTTTACTTTTCTTTTTTTCCCCAAATAAAACTTATATTATTTTTTAAAGTAATATACATTATTTGAAAATCAATAACAAGAATACAAACAATTCTTGTAAAAACTATACAGATATCATAGATGAAATTAAATTGCCCCTAAAAATGCTCATGCAAGAATATAATGATGACACAATCCTCCAAAATATTATTCTACTCCGTTACTGATTTTACATAAACTCCATTCAACCTGTTAGTTCAAAAACAGCCATTTTAATTTTGTTTTGTATTCGTTTTCTGGTTGGCTCCTGGTAACCTAATATTAAATTTCTAAATTTAACTAATACAGAATATAGCTGCCATTAACAGGACTGTTTTGGCACATTTAACATTCTCAGAGTTACATTTTTAATATAATTAAGTAGACATAAGAGGAATAGTTTGTATCTGCAGTTTAAATATTACCTTATTTAACATCAACATCAACTTTTTAAAACTTTATTCCTCTACTGATTATCAACACATGTATCAGACTTTGAAAACTTGACTATGCCAAATGTTTTCCAACACACTATTGTAAATGTTACACACATCTTTGGTACCAGCATACTATTTTTATTCTCTGTTAACTGCTATTAAAATTTGAGCCATTCTGTTAAAAAATGTACTGTATCCCTGTACAGAGCAACTTAAATAGTTATTTCATTTGGCTTAACTACAAGATCTATAACCCCAAATGGTGAGCATGTATGTACATTTCCTGTTATCTTTATTAGAAACACTGATTTTGGTCATAAAATATTTTTATTGATTTAAGGCCGATCAAAACCCATGCCTCATATTAATTTATTTTGTTGGTCTATATAACTATTTATTGGTATAACAGAGTATAGCAGATATCTATTATATTTATAAAAAGGTTTCACATTGTTTAATTTAAAAACTGAACCAAGCAATATAATGTTATGCACTGTCATATATTTTGTGACATTAATGCATCAAGAAAGTTTAGGTTTGATAAGAAAGCAACTTCTTGAAAATGTTCAGATTCTATCTCAAAAAAAAATCTTTCCAACCACAGCTTCAGTTTTCCCAGAAATTTTGAACTTGCAGCCAATGCAGGATTGTATTCATCTTTGAAGATCCATAAGGAGTTTGTTGACTTCTGCTTTGGTATGGCCTCTGCAAACATGGCTATGATGCACAGAATTTAAGAAAAGTTGGAGATTTGTCAGAACAAATGCTGACTTCAAATATTTTTTACCTTTTAGTTTTGAAATGAACTTGGCCAGAGGCAAGACTATGGTTTTTATGTAACTGACAAGCTGGAGGCAAATAAATGTCTAATTAAAAATAAATGTACCACCCATATGTTTGCATGCACTCTTTAAAGAAGACAACCCAATTGCATTGCTACACATACAAAAATGTACCAATTATTAAATATTAAAATGTCAGTACAAGTAGTTCTTGTTCAGCGACTGCTTCGTTCAATGACAATTTGCAGTAATGAAGATGATGAAAAAGTAATTCTACCATTAAGCCTTGCATTGGGTAAGACGTTTCCTCTGATAATCTGGTTCCGTGCCATGAATGGCTTTAAAGGTGATAACCTCAAAATCCTATGATGTCAGATGATCTCACCCAGCAGTTTCATGTAGATATTAAAAAGGAGCAGAAAGTGTACCAAGCCCTGTGGCATACCAAAAAATAGTGGCCTTGGGAAGAACCTTGGAGTCCCTATCAACACTGACTGGGACCAGCCTTGGACAAAGGAGCCAAATCAGGGCAAGACTGCATTGCCCAGCCCAAAATCCCACAAAAGCCAAAAAAGATACCATGGTCAATAGTATCAAAAAGCCTATGAGAAGTCAAGGAAGGAGAGGATGGATGCATTATCCCCATCCTACCCTTGCCAGAGATCCTCTACAAGCACAACCAATGCTGCTTCAGCCTCTAATCAGGCCTGAAATGGGATTGAAATGGATCCAGATAATCAATTTTCTCCAGGGTTCTCTGGTGCTATAGTACAACCACTTTTCCAGCAACTTCCCCAAAAAAGGAAGGTGAGAGGTTGGAAAAAAAACCTGTCCAGATAGGTAAGGTCCAATGATGAAGGGGCAGATCAAGGCCTCCTTGACTGGCGTTGATGCTGTCTGGATCCACCTGGAAGTCACCATCCTGGAAGTTTTAACCAGCCAGGAGAGACACAGATCTAAAACAGAAACCATTCTTTTACAAGAATCTACCCTCACAGTAATATATTTCAGAATTTAAATAGAATTTAAAATACATATTTTAATTTGTGTTAAGCATCTGATTAAATTGCACATGGCAAACTATTATTAAAATCAAGTATAATTGAGCATGATGGTTATCCACAAAACCATGGTTTTATCTGGGGAAAAATACCTTGTTCCACTCAGCGATATTCCACACGGCTGATAAGTAATGGACTGTGCTATAAGCAAAATTTTATCTTTTATAACTGGGGGATTTTTTGCTGAATATGCATATTTTTAAAAACAACTATACTATTCTTTTGATGCCTTGTTGAGCCCTTTAACTCCTTGCCCTGGATGTTCTGCACAGTTGCAGGTTGGGGAGAAGTCACGGCAAATAAGTAGGGACGCTGATCATTCTTACATCAAACTAGTTGTTAAGATGAATGATTAAATAGGAAACTATTTTTGCAACTATTTTACTACGTTTTTCTATCCCTCGGGTTTCATTTTATTTTCTCATATTAAAATCAGTGAAAAAGAATGACTCCACCCCTCCTCTTCATCTATAGAACAGTAGAAGTTGAAATGATCTGCCACCAAACCAAGAAAGCTTCTTTTGACAGCATACTTTAACCTAGGAATTAAGTATATTGTTTTTTAGAGGCTGGAACAGAGGATTAGCTTCATTAACAGAACGCTATCCTAGCATGAACATATAGACCAGGGGTGTCAAACTCACGTCATGGCGCCATCACGTGACGTATCAGGATTTTTTTCGTCTTTGCTAAACCGGGCGTGGGCGTGGCCAGCGTGTGACACATCCAAGTTTGATAGCCCTGATCTAGACAAAAGGAAGCTAGTGTGAAGTGAATCTGTAATAAATCTTAAGTGAAAACAAAGTCCCCAAATCTGTGTCAGGATCCAATTCTGAGTGTTGTGTCAATTTGGACAAATGATATCCCAAAGGTGGTTCAAAACTACCATATTGTAGTTCTATACCAGGCAAGGTATTCCGAGATAAGAAACCAACTCTGTGAGTTACTGCAATCCAGGTGTGCTTGACTTTCCTCTCACATTATAGCAGTCCCACAACCAATTTCACTAGAAACCAATAGATTTTGATAACATTTGAAATAACAAAGTTTCCAGTTCAGCTCAGGTAACAAGAATTTATTTGCCTTTTCTGAATTAAATTGGGATATGTGAGTGCATGTAACTTGATATGATATTCAAAAGTGCTGTCCTGGAGAACATTATAATATGGATTAGGGAAATTAAAGGGGGAAAAGGGGGCTTAAGGGCAGAGAATTCATCTAAAAGAACCTCTGGGTTATATTCAGTTCTTCTAAACTTCTAATAAGGCTGTTCAGCCACATGCTATTATTGCAATCCTAAAATAATTTCCTGCTGAGAGTGCCACCTCTGGAGCCAATTCTATTCTTGTCAGGAAAAGGAATTCCTAAAACTAATGACTTCAGCCTTCTTGCAGATATAACATGCACTGAAAATTGTTACACAGCATGGAGCAGTGAAAATTCTTAACAGAACTGAACAGAACTATTTTGCAATTCTGCAGAATATTTTTTATATGCTCCACATACAGAGGTATATTTCAGCAGCAAGACAAGAGAGATGATGAATACCTGAGCACCTAGGATTATCATAAAAGATAAGTTCCCTGTACTTGTTCCAAAAAAATAAAGCACATTTATGTTTATAGTTCTCCTTTACCTTAGGAAATAAAAACTCAGTCACAAACCATCTGTGTATATGCAGTGAAATTCTAAATGCAACTATCCTATGTTCTGCCTGGCATAATTATTTAATATTTTTCTTAATGTAAATGGTACTCATCCAACAATGACTCCAAGTTTCAAGCAGCCCTAAAATGGCCCAATTCAAACACTATCATAAGCAGCCATTCTTCACTATTGTCCATAAATTTATTTACATAGCCTGAGTCATATAAACCTTTAATTGCAGTTACTGCAGTACAAGCAGACACACAGCAGCTGTTGAAACTAAAACGTTATCACTGAGGAAAAGAATATTTATTTCCATTTGTTCCTGATGAGTTTATGTAAAGCGAAAGTTTCAAATATCTCAGTTCAAGGATAATGTAAAAGAGATTATCACCAAAGTTCTCTATCAAAACTCACACTGCAATAAATAGAGGGTTTGAAATTAAATATTTCACAAATTTTCTCACTTCCATATTAAGAAAAAGAGTTAAGTGCTAACGAGGTGTAAGGTATTAAAGAATCCAATAAATTCTGCAACCTTAAGTCACATGGAGTAAGATAAGAAGCAATATAACATATATTTATTGTGCAGAACTTCAGCTTTTATTTAGGCCGGATTCATGCATCGTGCTAACATATGTTTGACTTTAGTTTAACTTGTTATATGGTTCCAGAAAGCCTCAGATAAATATCCACCCAGAAAATAAGAGACATGCATGAGAAAATTACATCAGAAATGTCTGTTTTCCCCTACTCACTTCATTTCTGCCCCTTTATTCCTACTGTTGCCAGTGGATCCTTCTAGAAGGGAATGTACAGGTAGAGTAGACACCAATGAAAGGGCCTTCTTAGTTTCATGGATTATATGAACAGCTCAAACAAGCAATCTAATGACATGACTGACTATTAACCAGGACCCCAATGTTATACATGTATTTATTTTTCACCTTCAAGGACTGCACAGTACTATGTCGGTGCACACTCGCACACAGGCACACATTATGATGCCAGAAGGCAGCACTCCTCTTTACCTTCTGCTGAGTATCTTGCTACCTCCAAGGCTTGAAGTCCATATACGAAGCCCATTGGAATCTATGAACACAGCAGAAGTAAAAGGCAGAAATTTATGTAGATATACAGGATTCATACCTCAAAACTCAGCAGTGCCTAGTATCTAGATAACCATGGAGCCAGTCTTTAATAAGCAGGCATTCTATTTGGAAACAAGATCATTGCCAAACTAAATCCATTTAAGTAGTTGAAAAGTTGTCAAGGGAACAAATACCAAATATGGTTCTCATCTTCTAGTATATCTTAAGTTGGAAAAAGGCAACCTTAAAAAAGTGAAAGCCATTTGAAAAACACTTTGCCTCCTATTGCATACACTAAGTCATCCTACAGTTAATTCTGGTTAAGCACATTTTACAACTGTAACGTTTAAAAATAAATGGTTACAGAAGCAGAAATAGGATGAAGACCTTTCTTTTGAACCACCTTCAACTCAGTGGAAAACCAAAACTATTATCTTTATCCAGCCAGCATTGCTGATTCGCACACTTCACAAAATCAACATGAACAATCTAGTTTGTGCTTTTGAAAGTAAACACAAGTACTTTTTTTTTAAAAATGTCTTTAATATCTGGACATATCCTAATTTTATGGTATGAGGGAAATCATCTTTACTGAAGGAGGTATTTCAAAATCTTTGCCATTTAGCACGAGAAAAAGTTACAACACCCAGCACAGGAGTCATAAATCACTGTGAGACAGAAGAAAACACCATAGCTTTTGCTTCAACAGAAAGTGGGAATAGCATGCTGCTACAATATTATGATGAAAACATTTAAGAAAAATGTATATTCTAGAAGCATTCATACATTTTAAATAAAAATTAAAACTTTATTTGTACGGAAGGAATAAAGAATGATAAAGCTAACTGGTCATCAGTGGTGCAGGTACCACACAAATTTATATATATATTAATCTAATGAGACATAGTTCCAATTACAGATGATAGTTAATTATTTAACACTGGTGGTTACTTGGGAACGATCTTCCATTTGAACCCTGAAGTATTTCTTCCACCCATAACTAGTTACAGCTATAATGCTGCTAATCTCTTGTAGCCCAGGGAGAATTCTGTTCTAAAAACTCTGAACACCATATCCATTTTATTGTCCAAGATATTGCATCAGCTTTATTTTTAAAAGCATAAAAGACAGAGGCGCATTTCTAAATGTGTTGAAGTATTAGATGGAAGACCTCTTCAACTATATAAAAAGAGAAGCATTACATTGACAGGTGTCTATGATAAGTTAAAAGTGATGGCAACAAGTAATAATTGTATTATTCCTTGCTGCTGCAGAACAGTTTTTTGCAATGGCTATCCTCCAAGTGCACTGGGATTACAAGTAGGCACTGTTCACCTTGACCTCTGAGAGTTATAGTCCCAATGTATTTACTAGTGTGCTGGAATGGGCAGCTGAAGGAGGATTGGGGGGGGGTGTCAACAGTAGCATTGCGGCTTCCCAAGGAGGCGGCAGCACATTCCAGAGAAGGGCCCAAGATCAGAGGCTGTGATGTCCTGAACTGGATGGGGGAGGGAGGAAAAGGTTCAAGGTAGCCACATTCTGGGATCTCGCAGGATATGTCTATTAGGTTAGAAGGTTATAGCTTTAGTCTGGCGAGATTCTGTCTATTAGTCATAAGCAAATAAAGAACTAGGTTTGATTGGATTTCACTGTTTTATCTTTGGCTTAGATCTGACAGCTGAGCATCTGGGGGAGACTGGCAAACAATTTCAGGTCTTTTCAGGTCTTCTATTCATATTATATTGGGGCACAGTACATCTTGGAATATGCCACTACTACCATATCAGTGGAATAGCCCAGGAGATGAAAGACATGCCATACACAGTGGAATTAATGGGTTTTGTATTTGAGGTTTTACTTCTATAAGCTTCCCGAAGTCACCATCTGTGAGTTGGGTGGCAATATAAATATTCTTAAAAAATAAATAGGAAATAAAGAGAGAGGAACCTTAGCATCCTTTGTCAACAATACTAAATAAATCAGGCTATGACTACAAAAATATCTTTGGTTTGACTGATTGCATGCCAACATATCAGTGTTGACTCTTAGCAATCACACAGGTTTTCTTCATGACAATCTGTCCCCAACATGGTCCTTCTAGTCTTCCCGCAGTGCATCCATCACCAGTGTAATTAAAAATATTAATTGTTCTCTTCTTCCCTTTCCTTCCACTTTCCAGCATTAGAACCTTTTCCAGAGGTAGGTCTTTGCATACTTTGTCCAAAGTACATACGGGGAGGAGTGAGCTCTCATCCTTTGCTCCACCTCCTGCCAGGACATGAAAGGAACCCAGCAACTGGGCATCCCCCTGGGCAATGGTGATGTCACTGGCTAATCCTTTCAACCTGGAAGCACTTCAGTGCTTCTGACACAAGGGAAAAAAATCAGTCTAAAGTCAATATTCCCACTTCCATCCACATTTTTTTCATATTATTATCTTTTCCCCAATTTTCAAAATTGGGTTTCCCCATAAAGTCAATTCAGCATGGGAAAAGAGTTGATTCAATAGGCATTATTTTCAATAGATTTCTAATTGATGTAAATGTTTTCAGAGATATATCTTTATGAAGGTTTTCAGTCATCCAGATCATGGTTGCTTTTTTTTCAAGTGGCAACTGGAATTTCTTGATTTTTCTTGAAGATATTGTACTTCTCATCCAAGAAGCTTCTTCACCAGAAGGTGCCTTTGGTTTCCAGAGATACTAGAGTATTAGTATATTTTGATCCTCATATTACTCATCTAATCCTACATGTTATATATGAATATTCCAAAATTGTCTAAATCAGAAAAATAACACTGATTGTTGGTTTCCAGTATTTAATATTTGACAATAGTTAAGCATGATGTTCTAGTTCCAAATTCCGAAAACCAAATCCTTATTAACTGATAATTGCATTTTCTGTAAACTTATTCTCAAACCTACTGGATATTTTTAATGTTTCTTGTGTCAATATCCTACATATTCTTGTTGGACTAACTACCAGTTATTATAGTTTACAGCTTATAATCTTAATAGACCCCAAGACTCTGAATTTATTAGGCATATTGATTTAGAAAGATCAGATCAGCTGGCTATATCAGCATTTTAGAAAATCAAGTTCAAAAATGCAAGGTTGGCACAATAATAATATTCTATACATAATCAATACAACTCAGAGTACTTCAGAGTTACTGTTACTACAGACAGGTAACTCTCTAGCCAGGCACTGTAGCGTTCATCATTCCAATATTAGGTTACGTAGATTTAAAATATGCCCCCAAAGTTACTGTATTTTTTCCCACTTTTAAATCTCATTCCTACAAGATATAGGCCATATGAAAGGCTTTACTTTGGTAAGTTTACCACATTCATAACAAAATTAAATTCATTTAGCCATACTTAAATTTATGAAGCATATGTGTTTCCTACTCATATGCAATGTTAGCATCCTAACAGCACCCTAATCAAGCTGCTAGTAAGCTCCTTTGCTAATATTCCATTTGCGTGTCCCAGCAAACCCTACAAAGTACATTTAAATGTGTCTCAAGAAGCATGGAAAGCTAACATTTCATTGTAGCCAATGTCCTACATAAATCAAATGCACAGATAGCTGACCAGATAAAAAAAGAAATTTTACTGACAATGCTACCACTCACTGAAAACAAAAGTGCTACTACTATATCAATAACTTGGCTGAAAATTAATCATTTTAGAAAGATTCACAACTGACAATGTACAATATAAAAATATCTGTGTAAGCTTATTGTCTATCTAAATTCTAGAATACAAATAGATTAATCAACAAATACATAATTATAATGATGTATCAGGTACTAAATGTTTTCATCCCTCTGAGAAGAAAAGCAGGTGAAATCATCATACATTTGTGTAATCTGCTAACATGGATTTTAGCTATACAGCAGAAGTCCCTTGCTACCATGGTGATTAGAAAACTATAAATATGCATTGCTGCTGGGGGTTTCTATGGAATTTTAACTGGCAACACTGCTACACTGCTTCCATTTTTTTAAAAAAAACCACACTAAAAGTTTGCCACAGATTTCTTTAATTAAGAAACTAAGTCCTCTATCACCCCTCTTCTCTTCTAAAAAATATTTAATTATTTAAATGTGCTTCCTTAGTATTTGTCATTATCCTTTCAGGTAGGCCAGATCAGGAAACAAACATCACAAGCAGTATGGCAACTCTATAGTTAAAAGGCATTCTACTAGAACCTTGAAAATCTGACAAAGAGAATCAAACAGTATTATCTTGAATTGCCTTATACCCAGAGTAAGCTGATGTTTATTTAGCCATTCTTCCTTCAAGTTTATCTCCATTTAGTACTTCTCTAAAGAAATGCATAGAGTTTACTAGATCTGGCACACTCCTTCTTGATGTTCTAGTAGTAACCCATTCCTGTGTGATTTTTAACATTTTAAAATGAATACTCACTAAAGCTTTGTATATATACTGGAGTTAATTACAGATACATTTTATTTGTAAAGTAGATTTCTAAGCAGCAGCATTAACCATTAATTTATTTCTCCATTAAAAAAAATCACAAAGAAAGACATATCCCTGAATTATCCTTCTAAATCTCCAGCCTGCTTCTGAAGAGGCATCCAAGAGGCATCCAACTTAATGTAATGAGGAAATTGACAAGTTGGTGAACAGTACAACCCTAAACACGACTACTCAAAAATAAGTCACTTTCAATGAACTTTCTCCCAAGTAATTATGTATACTGTTATCATTAAAATATCAGTAAAAAAAATTTAGATGTGCAGAGTGGTTTCTCATTGATTCTATTTATTTCTTGACATTTAAACAGCATGTCCATGCACGCACATATTGATGTGGCCTGTCGGCAGCCGGCTCCTCCAGCAGCCCAATCAAGAGGAGGAGGAAGAGGCGTGGGAGTCAGGGTCAGCATCAGGGCAACCTAGGAGCGCTGAGGGGGAAGAGGGAATGGAGCCGGCAGAGAGAGAGAGAGAGGCGGAGCCTGGGCCATCCGTCAGCCCTCAGATGGAGAGTCAACAGCCCTCAGGTCTGGAGGTGGTTGATGAAGAAGAGGAGGAACAGCTGGGTCTAGTGCCTGATGTGCAGCTGCGCAGAAGGCAGAGGAGAGCATTGAAAAACTGTGGACCGATCCTGGGGAAGGAAGAGCCACCGCTGCTAGTGAGGCCGCACCCTAGCTCTGGGGATAAAAGGCAGGGGGTGGAGATGAATAGGTGTGGCAGACAACTATTCATCTTCCAGCCGGCCGGACTTGTTAGCCTGAGAGAGAAACTTTTTGCCGGGGCTGCTGGCATTCCTAATAAAGGAATCTTTTGAGTTCACATCAGAGGGTTTGTCGTGTTTGGAGATCTGGGTCAGAACACATATGGACACACACGTGCACTTCCTTCATATAAAAAATGAACTTTCTAAACCTAAGAATAAGGTAACGTTGAAAACCAGCCACCTATTGGGCATTGTCCAACATATTCACAGAACCAAGCTGGGGAAGAACAAATCAAAACTTTTTCTGTCGCAATCTCTGTGGCCACCTGAGAACAGCCTGTCTCTCTGTATTACAAGGATAATAAGCAAGCATATATAAAAGATATTTTCAATCTTGACAAATGACTCAATTCCTTTTCCTCTGAAATCCATAAAGTGCTATCCAGCCAGGAGCCAGGCAGGCTTTGAAAAAAGCTCAGCTTAAAAAAAAGAGAATATGAAATAACTAACCTCTATTATCTGTTGCCAACTATAGGTAGTCCTCAACTTACAACAGTTCGCTTAGAGACAGTTCAAAGTTACAATAGCACTGAAAAAAGTGACTTATGGTCATTTTTCACACTTATGACCGTTGCAGAATCCCCATGATCACATGACTTAGATTTGGATGCCTGACAACTGACTCACATTTATGATGGTTGCAGTGTCCTAGGGCCATGTGATCATCTTTTTCAACCTTCTGATAAGCAAAGTCAATGGGGAAGCCAGATTCATTTAACAACCGTGTCACTAATATAAGAACTGCAGTGATTCACTTAGCAACTGTGGCAAGAAAGGTCATAAAACAGGGCAAAACTCACTTTACAAATTTCTCACTTAGCAACCTAAATTTGGAGCTCAATTGTGGCTGTAAATCAAGGATTATCTGTACTATAATGCAGTACATGAGAAAGAGTAACTAGTAACTGAGGGCCAGAGATGTTTGTTTGCATAATCTAGCCTACAAGTCTTTTGCATGAAAATTTGTGAAAACTGGAAATAAAGCCAGCAACAAATGGATACATTCTTAACTGTTCCAACCTCAGAGAAGTCTTTATATTTTCTATTGAAGTAGGATTTACAGTTCCAAAGTAATACCATTTTCAGTTTGAGTAGTC
This sequence comes from Naja naja, assembly GCA_009733165.1. NCBI lineage: Eukaryota > Metazoa > Chordata > Lepidosauria > Squamata > Elapidae > Naja > Naja naja. The sequence continues at coordinate 111,854,329 of CM019148.1, read as the reverse complement.
ATAATTATAATTTATAAAAGTCCTTCCTAAAAATCCACCACTATCCATATTAGAGTTGTTTGCTATCAATGACACATAATTAAATGGGAATACAACTCTCTTTGCCTTCCTCAAGTTTTAGTATATATACATTCTGAATTTAAAATTTAGTAAACAATCTAAATCATCAGGAAATGACAAAGTGGCTCCATAAATTATTACATCAAAACTGCATCAAACCAAGTATATCCACACACTTGGAACTGCATTTGTACTGTACAGTACATTTTAACACTAACAGATTAAAGAGAACATTATCACTATATGAATAAACCATGAAAGTCTCACTGATTTTCCAGCTGCGTCTTCATTTCTCTCACACTTTGCATCCCTACTAGCAGGGACACTATCATAATTTCTCTTCACCTTATCTTCCAATACTTATCTGATCTTTTAAGGCTACAAGTACAGTATCCAGTATTATGATGCTACAATGTATTTTTCCAAAGTTGGAAGATTGGTCCAGAGTTCACAATACTGTATATATGATGAGGCTGAAATAGGGTATTTCTTTCAAGTTTTTAGTTCCACATTGGAATGAAAATGTATACAGACAGAAAAACAGAGACAGGATTAATAATGGCATGCTTATAGAGATAGCTTTTGGCTGAACATGATGTCTTCCCAATATATCCAAGATAATCTGTTGGTGTATGATTTCATATGGCCCAAAGCTAATTGTAGGCTGCAACATTTCAGATGTATTAAACTTAATATCATGCATTGTTCATTCAAGATCTGTCCAAGGATAGATCTATATTTAATTTTATATCCAAAATTAAATAACTTTTGGCCATATATTCACAATCAAGCTGTCTTTTCAGTTATGAAACAAAATTCAGTAAGGAACAGAGAATAAGCAACCAATTTGTTATTATATCATTAATTATATCTATATTTTGCAGAATTTTAATGATATTGTTGTAGATACACAATCAGAACAATATGTATACTTCATATTAAAGAAAGAATACCATACTATGAAAAATCTACATTTTGTCAACTGCAAAATTAGGGTAAGAAACCCAGTTGAGAGCTACTCTTTAAAAAAATGTTTAGCCGCTGAGAGACATAGAAGGCAATGACACAATGATTATATCAAAACATATAAAAGCAAAAGTTTTCCATCACTTCCTGAGTGAGGTATGATTGAGTGTATTATTATTTTTAAAAAAACTGAATTAAACCTGTTAGAGTTATTACAAAGTGAGTTTCCTGTTCCAGAAAAAAGATAACTCTCATATTATTTGGTGATCTGATGCCAAATTTCAGTAGTTTGACCTTGGGGGATTCTTGAGCCTACAAATAAGAAATGGAAGCAACTTATAGCAACCAATTGTCCACCTGGGACACATTATGCAAATTGCGCAAAATTTAGAGCAAACAGGCATATAAGAAATCTATTCCATTCTCAGGCATATAAGAAATCTATTCCATTCTCTGAGCCTACATATTCAACTACAAGTTCATTTAAAAGCCAGACACATGGCTAAATAAGATTTCAACAGGCATTTCCAATATGTATTTTCAACATATCTTCATATTTATAAAGACTGCCAACTTTTTTTTTCTTTTACAGTACAGATTGTTCAGAAGCTGAAGTCAATCCTATTACAGAATTATGGGATTTATAGTGGCCTGAATATACTCAAATCTTCACCCAAGGGAAATATTACTGCAACAACTATGACAAAAGGAGAGATAAAGTGCCAGACTAGCTAACTAAAAACAGCCCCACTTAACCTTGTGGCAATGAGTAAATTCCATTGCTATTTCCTACCATCTAAGGTATCAAAACAGGAAAGGCTTTGCTTAGACATTTTAAATTCAAAATTGGCAAATACTACAATGATGACATTGAGAGAAATTTCTAGCCATATTTGCTTTGTTTATAAGAAAAATAGGAAAAAATTCCCTAATTTTAAGAACATAAAGTGGAACTGGCCTGGGCCAGATCAAAATACACACAAAGATTTTTGAAATCTTTTGAGCTCTAATATTCCTTTAACTCAGTTATCATCCTACAATTTAACCACCTATTTAGACAGTTTTTGATAGAAAAGGATATTTCCTATCATTAAATTACTTCGCAGATTATGTCTTAAGTCTCTTTTTATGCTTTTATTATGGCACTCTACACTCTATGATGTAGAATTCCTTGAAAAATAAATGTTCCCAGGTTTCTGTTTAGCCCATTATAATTTCTATTTGAACTATACATTCATCATCTTGACCTGAAGACTTTTAGTATAGAAGTTTTCATATTATCCTTCTTCAAATGTCAGACATGTGAATTTACCCTGTTCCCCTTCAGATCTTTAATACTTTTTCAGATGTGGGCATGATCATCATCTACTTGGAAGAAGTCAAAACATTCGAAGAATGAAGAACATATAGAATGTAAGTATAACAAATTAGTCCTCATATATATGCAATGTATAATAGTATGGTGACTCCGAAACCTACCCAATGCTCCATGTTATAAAGAAATATATTAAGAAGTCTGACTAATTATAATCTTTCTCCCTTTAATCAATAGCATTATACAATAATTATTTCAACTATCATGTTGCAGTACTTCAATGACTGTCAAAAGCTTCTGAAATACAAATGTAATTCACCTCTAGAATTTCTTTTAAAATATTAGTTAAATGGGTAAAAAAAATAGCTAACGAGCTAGGAAGCTATACTTTTGTTTGAAGTAGGTATTTTGATCCATCAATATATGACTGTAATTTTACTATTAGCTTGGAATATCTATTTATTATTCAAATTTATATAGCCCATCTCATATATATGACTTTAGGATGCTTACAAACAATTAAAATACAAAAACAATAAAAAAGAACAACCCAACAATTTAAAAAGAAGGAAAAAAAATCCTTCATAAAACTCACAGCTGAAGCATCCTGTTTATGACAAAAGACCAGTAGATCCCTGGCAGGGCAGTCTCCTTTTAAGGTACAGGAGGGATGGGCCTGGCAGGAAGGAGACCCATGAAGATATGCTCCCCAATTTTATGTATATTTACTCAAAAATAAATGCCACTATTTTCATTGTCTTTTTTTTTGATAAATCTGTACAACTTTGAATTTGAAGGTTTTGGAATCACAAATGCTTTGGTCAATGTATGTATACAAGATATCCAATAATCCAACAAAGAAGTACTTTTCCACTTGTGCATTTTTAAACTACTCACATCCTACATCACGCTGTAAAAAAACTCCAATTGCTCTAAGGCTGTTTGTCCATTTTCAATGTTTAATTTCAAAACGAGCCCCCAAAGCAAATTTAATTATTTGCAACAGCTGGGACCTTACGCCCAATAACACAAACTAGTGACAATAAAGGACTAATTCTAATTAGTCACATACTCTCATTAGTTCACCTTTGCACTGGCTTCAGAAGACAAGGAATCATTAATGGGTAAAGTGTTTCCTACTTTTAGGTGCCTCTAGTGGAGTGGTATCTAGGGATCCTTTTTCTCTGTGTTAATAGCAATAGCACTTTATATACGGCTTCAGTGCTTTACAGCCCTCTCTAAGTGGTTTACAGAGTCAGCATATTGCCCCCAAAAATCTGGGCCCTCATTTTACTGACCTTGGAAGGATGAAACGCTGAGTCAGCCTTGAGCCTGGTGACATTCCAACTGCCAAATAGTTTTATTAATAGTTTTATTCGGCATGAACGTATCCAAGCACAGTACAGATAGTCCTTGATTAACAACCATTTGTTTGGCAACTGTTCAAAATTACAGTGGCGCTGAACAACTAGACTTATAGCTGGTCCTTGAAGTTGTTGCCATTGCAGCATCTCTGCAATTCATGACCGCCATTCAGATACTTGGCAAACAGCTTGCAATTGAGCCAATCGCACATATGATGGTTGCAGCATCCTACAGTCATATGATCACCATTTACAACCTTCACTGCTAGTTTCCGATAAGCAAGTCAATGGGAAACCAGGAAGTCACAAATGACAATCATGTGTGATGTCATGCCTAATGATTGTATGGGAGTATCTAATGAATGCAACTAGAATTGCCAATATAAGTCAACATGGTCATGTGATGTTGAAACTTCACTATCAGGTTGCATAGTAACAGAGTTCTTGGTTCCAAATGCCATCATTAACTGAGGACTACTCATATCAGAACTGATGATTTTTAAAGGTAGGAGCCAATCACCAATATCCAGTGCAAATCCTTTCTCTTTCTCCATCATCCCCCATGCAGAACAAATCACATTCTCTGACTGATTGGCTCCCTGGAACTTCTGGGTATTTTCTAAAATAATTTATTCTTTTTTAAATGTAAAGTCTGGGGTATGCCACTAATCTTGTAAATGGCAGTGGGTGGGGATATTTCCTTGGTATGCCGCTTCCCTTCCCTTTCTTTTCTTTGCACTTTCCTTCAACTTATAATTTTAATTTTTTTTCATTGTCTGTACCTTAGGAAGGTGGAGGCAAACACTTAAGTATGTGTATATGTGTGTGTGATTGAAGAATTTTTAGTTACACTGTTACATTACATACTTTCATGGTATTGTTTTCTTTGTACGTTTGTATTTATTTTGGTGTTTGGAATTTTAGAGAAGCTGTTCACACTAAAGAGAGGTGTGATAGAAAAAAGTTTAGGAACCTCTGCTCTAAGGTACAGAAGCAATTTTAAGGTGGATATGAGATTATTAAAGAATCCCCAATCCTGATTATTTTTCTCACCTTTTCCTTTTTCTATTTTTTAATACATTTTTCACTTATGTCTTTCAGACTACCTTTTTCTGTGCAATTAATTGCTAAAGGAGCAGAAAGATTATAACATGCATCTTCTTTTTCATCTTCAATTTTACAGTCCTGATTTTGGAAAGGATGATTAATGCTACCTGTTACAGTGAACCAAAACCAGCTCATTTGTGAGGCATGCCATCAAAATAATAAATAGTAGTAGAAAGAGAGAGATTCTGCCCCAAGATCCGTGGAATCTCCTTCTTTTAATGCATCCGAGTTTGGCCATTTTACTCTTGTATTTCTCTGCCCACAGAGATATTAATAAACAAAAATACGAGCAACCACTTCCGGCCTTTCTAGATGGGTGATGCAGTACCAATAGTCCTTGGCTTACTTCCATTCATTCATTGACTGTTCAAAGTTACAACGATACTGAAAAAAATAACTTACAACCAGTTCTATAAGTTACAGGTGTCACAGCATCCCCATGGTCACATGATCACAATGCAGGCATTTGAGTGTCTGGGTCCTGATTCATGTAATAGGCATTTGCTGGCTTCCCACAAGCAAAATCAATGGCCAGCAGGGAAGGTTTCAAGCTGCCCCAGTAAACTGCTCCCACTTCTAAGAGCCCACTACTGTACAGAGTAAGAAATTTCAGGGAGTAGATGCTTCATCTCATTCCACTCCATTCTGAAAGTGGGGACTGGATCCAATTAGCCAACTTCTTCAAACCCCAGAATGAAACAGAAGAACCATACAGGCAATGTTTCCTTTTACCCAAGCCTTTCTTTTTGATGGTCCCACTATGCCTAATCCTTCCTGCTGCATTACCAGTGATAAGGATGCATGTTCATCCCAAAGAGTGAGGAGACAGCAGCAATCATGCAATCCCTTCCATCTTGAACTCAACACAAAGAAAAACAGAAGGCACACAATTGTATAAAGACAATTGCTCTTTTTGCATTAAACAAATGATCTCTCCTCACTTTATTTTTTGTCTAGAAAGTATAGCAAGAAACAAGTGAACTAAGTTGAATCCACTCATTGCCAAAAGAGAGCAAATGAGAAGATTAAAAAGTCCTAGGATTAGTCCTCTGTGTTGTGTTGTTCACACAAGCATTGGGATCAAGCTGTCTGTTCAAGCAAAAAGTTTAGGTAGTGTTGTGGAACCAATCTTCGGTGCTGTGATAATGCAGAGAGAAAAGTACCCATGACTTAGACTAGAATGGAAAAACAGAAGAGTTCCTTCCCTAGAAGCTGGCTCGTCCGCTTTCTAGTTAGGGAAACTCACTTAGGACTCTCGATCTTTGTTTCTTGTTGAAAGCAAATAAGGAAAGCAGAAGAAATGATAGCTTGCATCATTTCATCCAACGGGCTCCTTTTCCTTAAACGGCAGAAATCGCTGTGCTAAGCAGGGTGGGTTTTTTTTCCCCAAAGAAAGTTTTAATTTCAGTTTCAATGGGACAGCCTTTGACTTTTTTTCCCCCCTGCATGGGATTCGGGTGGCACAGAATAGCGTCCATTCGCAAAAAAAAAAAGCTATCATTTTTGCTATTGCCGGGGGTTCAAATTCCGGCACCATCAATGCGCCTCGTAGGTACTCAACGCTTTCGGAGTTTCCTCGACTCTGACTCCGCCCACCACTGACCCCGCCTACTGTGACCCTTAGATCCGCCCACCAAAGGCTCTCCCTGCAGTTAGTTGCCCTGCCCTCCAACCCCCCAGCCCGACGGGTGCGAGAATTAAGCCCCGCTGCTGGGACTGCACCGCGGAAGGGAGCAGGGCTTGAAAGTTCAGTCGCTGCGGAACCGACGCCTCCTAACCTCAGCTCCCCTGGGCCGCCGCCGCCGCCGCGCTCTTCCCGCTCCCCGCCTCGCGGTTCCTTCTTACCCGTCCTTGCGCCGCGCTTTGTAGACGTGCCCGTAGGTGCCTCGCCCGACTTTGCAGCCCTCGTACTCGAACAGATCCTCCACCCGCTCGCGCTCGGCCGCCAGCTTGGATTTGAACTCGTAGTCCATGTCTTTCACCCATGGAAGGAGCGACTAGAGAAGGAAGAGAGGGAGGTGGGCAACGGGATGAGGCGGCGGCGGCGGCGGGACCGGCAGCATTCAAGCGCAAGGGCACGAGGCCACCATACTGGGCACCATTTCCTTGTTTTGGGTTTTGGGGGGAGTGGGGGGAGTCCCCTCAGCCGCCACCCGCTTCAACCACGGCTTCCAAGAGTTAGAGTCGCAAGGGCTTCTGGGTCAGGTAGTAGTGATGGAGGCGCGAATTCGCAGGCGCTTGGGGAAGACTGGGAATGCCGGAACTACAAGGCCCAGAGTCTCTTGCAGTACCTTGGCTAGCAAGCGCCTGCGCGTTGCGGCGCGCTCCCTCGATTATTGCTGAATGGGTGCTGGGAAGTTGCTGACTCTTCACGTTGTGAACGAGTGGCGAATGGCTCAGTAAAGAAACCGGGAAGCGAGCTCATTCCGTTGGCCTGACACCAGCTGCCTTCTTCTGGAGGGAAAAACTAGGTTACGGAGCTCGGTTAATGGAGAAGTATCGCGCAGGGACTTGTTTATCTCCTGAGCTGTCATTCAGGTTGAAGCCCTACCCTTCATTCTTTTGCTCGCTTCTATTGGCCAGAATTCGTCCCGCCTTTTCTTCCCCGACCAATGAGGCGGTCCGGTCGCCGAAATTAAAATACTGCTCTCTCAGTCCTGTAGTTGAAAGGGCGGAGTTTTGCTTTGAACGTTGCGGCCAAAGCACTCGGCTGGAGCGGTTCGTCCCCTCCTCGCTGCAATGCTTCGGGTTTCCCGCCCTTCCCCCGTCCTGGATACATTATTAATGACTCCGGCCGCACGATTCCTACCGATGGCTGCTCGGCCTTGGTATAACGCTGGGCGAAAGAATAATGGTCGCAATGAGTAAGGCAACAGCAGTTGAGACATGCCATTAGATGGGTGGCATTGTTCTACAGGTAATGCGTATAAAATCCCACCTTCCGATGAAAATGTAGGGCAGTGCACCTAATCCCACTCGGAAAAGAATAGGAGATAAAGACAAACAGCTTTAGGTTTGACTTAAATGAAAAGGCCGGTAGCTTCGAAACAGACTATTTTACAAGTACTTCATTTACTATCACCAGTTCCTAATGTACCCGGAAGAATTTTCTTGAAATATTCAAAATACAAATATCAATTTTTAAAAAGTCAAAAACTCGCTTAATACGTGTTTCCACCAATTCTGACGGGCTTCCTGATTCTTCAATAAAAATACCTCAAAAAGGAGGGGAGCATCAAACCTAGTTAGTTTACAGATTTAAAAAGGCTCAAAACGTCAAAATGCACACCCACAGAATAGCCTTATCTTTTATCCTTTGTGGTAAAATATGGGGCTGTGGCAACATTTTGACATGCTTGTTTTTTAATTTTTAAATTTTTTTTTGCATTATGAACAAATACTGTATAATCACAGTCATGTATCTGCAAACTCAGGTGTCCTTTTTACTGCTTTCTATTGGACTCAGAGCTCAACAGAATATCTTATTCTCTTATCAGTTGTTTACCAAAAACCTTGAGCCTTTGACCATCAAACATCCACCTAGAACAGGGGTCTTCAAGCTTGACAGCATTAAGACTTGTGGACTTCAACTCCCAGAATTCCTCCTTCAGTCATGTTAGCTCAGGAATTCTGGGAGTTGAAGTCCACAAGTCTTAATGCTGTCAAGTTTGAAGACCCTTGACCTAGAATGAAGCATCTCTTTATTCAGAAGAAATCAGTAAATTTCTTTTCCTCCCGAATTACTTCTGCTGGTTCCCCCTGCTCCCCTAAAACTCCCATTTCCAATACTTTTGCTACTCTTTGGAATCCACTCCCCCACTCTTTCTTGCAGTTCTACCAGCCCATCCTTCTCTTTGATGATCTCCCTGCCTAGGCAAACACCATGTTTATGGATTTTTGTTTACTTTGAGCCATTGATAAGAGGCCATGATTGGATGCATGCTTTAAATCCATTCCACTCTGGTCTGGTAAAGATTTACCATGAGCCCTGAGTTACTAAATCTGCTGCTGCTGTAAATGTAGACTTACACTGAAAGGCCGGTTTCATTATTTGATTTTTTTTAATGTCATAAAGAGGATTAATGTATGTTAACACACTTGTGTTTGCATAATCTCCTGTCCTTCAATTTAACAACTACATTTTAATCTATTTTAATGTGAACCAAGCTGTGTGATCAATCAATTTATTGTTATAAAACAAACTGGATTATATAAATCATGGTTCAGTTAACCACAGGTAATCATGTGGTTATGTATTGCCATTCCTCCAAAATCATTTTCTTGATGCTGTTTTTATTTAAGTAAAACTGTATCATCCATACCTTTGCTTTTAGAAGTTAAAAAATTCTGAGAAAGGAAGAGTGAGGTTTACAAGCTAACTAGTGTTGAAAGAAATATCCATCCGGGTTCAGTTCCAAGTGGAGAAAAAGACACTGAAACATGGAGGCTGTTTGGAAAGATGGTTTAATGGTGGACAGGATCACATGCTCTTGGGCAAAGAAAAGGGGCAGGATGCTGAGAGTCTCTGGCTTGGAACTTCCTGGAGCACAGGAAGTGTATCCTGATTGGTTGCTGTCAGAGATCATAGCTAGCTTTGTAGGTTGTCTGTGTGCTAAGTTTGGTTGAAACTTGGTGGGTGGTGCAATGAAGGGCAATTGAATGGCTCTGCCTGAAGGAGGTAGATCTTTGTTATGTAGAATAGGCTGGCCCAGGCCTTAATGGCCCATTAACAAAAGTTGGGGTGGGGAGTTTCAGCCTCTCTGAGTTTCTACTTCTCTTTTACTTCTCTTTTAGGGGAAATATTCTGCCTTTTTAGTATTTCCTAAAATATTTCATTTTTCTAGGAGAGGAGTAGGTTTTAACTTCCAGCACTAGGAAACGTATACTCATAGTTGCCAAGGAGTGCCAAATGAAAATTGAAAGTTACTAAAAAGTTTGGGGGCATAGAGCCTAGAAAAGAGTGATTGGCTCATTTACTGACTAGTTAACCTGAAAAAGAACCTATCGCATGTCAACATCTTACACATTTGTTCTTTTTCAAATATTCAGGCATAGTGCCATTTATGTAAAACGAAAGTATTTGCTTAAGAACATACAAGCAAATAAGGGCAATCCTATAGTTTGCAAAAGCAGAAAACAAAAAGCTACAGGAAAAAAAGGAATCATATATTTAGAGGCCATTAGATGCAATTGAGATGGTGAGACACTATTAAACGAATTGAGAAAAAGAAGCAATATCCTAGAAGATACAGCTCATCAACTCAAATGCACAGTTTATGAATTCAGCCTTTATTGCAACTGGGCCATGTTGCTATGCTACTAACACTTTCTTCCAAATCTTAACAGGCAATATCTTAATGCCTGAATTAAAAAGACCACCACTCACCCACCTTCAATATTTTACAATGCTGCCTGAAAGAAGCTAAGCTTATGTCTTATTCTATACATTGGAAGAGAGCATAATGTTAATCTATACAGAATATTACTTAACAAGGAATAGATTTTATTCAACCCTTCCTCTGCTTTAATCATGGGAATAGCCAGGAATTGTATCTGGACTGCAGTTAACACAGCCCCTGCTTCTTTTCCACTGATTCTAAAAAAGCAAATGCCAATTGCTTTTGTTTCTGTGGTCATGTCTTTTGAGGGCCAGTGGAAAAGTTTAAAAAAAAAAAACCACTACTGCTTTATCATTCTTCCTGTCACTTTTGTTAAAAGAGGAAACTTGGCAGAACTTTAGTAAACTTCACTTTTAAAAAACAGCTAAACCAGTTAAGGAAAAAAAACCCAGCTGCAGCCAGCATAGCCAGTGATAATGAAAACAAAGTTGTCTCTGGATATCCTACCCACCCCTACATTAAAATTTATTTCAAAGTTGCAATATATATTGATGCACTTCATTCTTAAAAGAACCTTTTATGATAATGACAGTATTAAACATTTCAGTCTGCTTCCAAGCTGCAACTTATATAGAAAAGGGTAACATAAAAAGGAAAGATAAGTATATATCTTATTGAGAGTGAAATCATATATAAGACAATTTGCACTAAGAATTAAGTAAATTTCTTTTGCAGGTTAGATTTTTCAACATTCCTGGATATTTTAGTTATAATCAAAATTAATTGGTTCAGAATCATTTCCTGCTAGCATTATATAGAAGTACTACATAGAAATAACATGCAGAAATTTTAAATGACAGTTGTTTAGATATAATGACTATGATTTATGGCTGATAGGAGCTGGAGTTCATCATCTGGAGGACTATATAACTTTTTTCATCTCTAATGTAAAAATACCCATACAATGGTAGCTGCCACTCAGTAGAAGATTTTTTTCATATAATAGGAAAAAGAAAAAAGTCAACTGTCTTCCATGTTCTGGTTGCACCATGATATTAAATAGTTTTTTGTTAAATTTTAGTTGGGAAGCACTATTTTTGATTCTTTAATTTATAAATTAATCTATTTCTATAGAATAGTTTCCCTTTTTTATTTAGTATGGATATAAATACTAATAAATCGCTCAGTCGCTTTTCAGAGTGAGATTGGCCGCATATAAATTAATAAATAGTAAAAACAAAACAAAGTGCAATGCAAAACAATAAAAAGACCTATAAATAAATCTACAGAGATAATTTCATAGTTAGGATAACATAAAAACAGTAACAAAGTTGGAAGGGACCTTGGAGGTCTTCTAGTCCAACCCTTAACTCAAGAAGGAGACCATATACCATTCAAGACAAGTAACTGTCGAGTCTCTTCTAAAAACCCTCCAGTGGTAGAGCACTGACATCTGAAGACAAGCTGTTCCACTGGTTAAATGTTCTCACATTTTATTTTAGGAAATTTCTTCTTAATTTTAAGGCGCTTCTTTCCTTGATTAGTTTCCCTCCCTTGTTTCTTGTCTTGCCTTCTGGTACTTTGGAGAACAGATTAACCCCCTCTTCCTTGTGGCAGCCCTTCAAATATTGGAATACTACTATCATGTCACCCTAGCCCTTCTTTTCACTAGTCTAGACATACTCAATTCCTGCAATCATTTTTCCTATGCTTTAGCCTCCAGTCCCCTAATCATCTTTGTTGCTTTTTTCTGCACTCTTTCCAGAGTCTTTGCATATCATTATGGTAACCAAAAACTGGATGCAGTATTCTAAGTGTGGTCTTACTAAGGCTAAAGCGGCACTAATACTTCACATGATCTGAGTTATCTGCTATAAAGGAATTATCTATTTAGCATCTATCAATACTAATTTAATCAACAAAGATGCAGCATTTCATATTGGACCCAATTCACATTTTCAATATGTTCAAATGTTCGCTTACCCATAAGTCTCATATCTAACTCCCAATTTAATAAAATTCAGATTGGCTACATAACTATAGCTAAGTGATTGGAAGATTAAACTTTACTGGGCAGGATTTTGTCTTATTTTACCCTATTTTCAAGTATAGTTCAAAGTATAATTTACAAATGGGTCTAAGATGTAGTTTCAGTAAGTACAATTCCAGGTTTAAACCTGGAATAATTCTGAGCACTGCCTTTTCTTATATTTAATGGAAAATAATTATAAATGAAAATTATCAATTTCAAATACTACCCAATTGTGCAGGCTAAATTTTCCAGATAATAAGGGCAAATAACTGGCAATGATAAGTAATAGTTCTAATTACTGTGTCCTATTACATGCATGTAATTCCACAGCGATAAGATGTGGTTTAGTAACCAGTACTGTCCTTACCTTTACAGGACATGCTGCAAGTGGCATAATAGGATTAAAACTGTTAACTTAGTCTATACTTTCACCCTTACTAAAAACATTCAATGAAAACCTTAACCAGTTGAAAGCATGATTGATAACAGAGTGCAATATTTATGGGTACATCTGTTGAGAAGCATATATATAGAAAATTATGATGTGGAAATATAAACAATACGCAGTATGAATGAGTAACATGAAGGCATGTTCTGTGTTTGGAAACTCAAGAGAAGGCAAATTATGTACTATGTACTAATAAAGGTGGCCTAATATTGGCAAGCAGAATTCGTGAATCTCTCAGGATTCTAAATATATAATTACAAATGAAATAACTAAATTGTAAAACTGAAATGATGTTATCTGGATGGTTGTAAGTACCTATGAAAGTAGGAATCTGTCGGTAAATGACACTTGCATGTTACACCGTGTTGAATGATGAAATTGAGGTGAAAATTCTGCAACCTTCTGAATAAATGCAAACCAGAGGAAAATTATTTTGTTAAATAGTTTTAAAAAAGTGACTGAGTCTTTCAGAAATTCAATAATGAATGATAATTTATTTGGGAATATCAATTTTAAGAAGTTTTGTTTGGAACATAAGATTTAATCATAAATCTATTAATACATGTGCATATGAAGGAATGAATATAAATCTAAAACCTTGATTTATATATCATGAAAGTTTGAGAAGATTGGTGAAAGGTAGAAAAACAACGAGAGGTTCTGATATCTATGGAAATTCTCAGTCATGGTTGTCCCAAAGGTGCTTTTTCAAGAGGCACTGGACTTCCTGTTTTTTCTTTGAAGACATTTCACTTCTCATCCAAGAAGCTTCTTCAGCTCTGGAGAAGTTGAAAAAGCTTCTTGAATGAGAAGCAAAACATCTTCAAAGCAAAACCAGAAAGTCCAGTTGCCTCTTGAAAAAGCACCTTTGGGAGAGGTTCTAATGTATTAAACTGATCGCTGTTTGGTAGTACCAAGAGCTTGGGGAACTAATTGACCTGAATATAACAAAAGAAATAAGAAAGAGGGGAGAACTGCAGGAAAATGATATACAGGTTCTTTATGAAAAAGTATTAAAAGATACTCTCCCAATAAAATGAATGGAAATATGCAGAAACTGCTTATAATTGAATGAAAAGAATGGTTAAAAGTACCACAAAACTCAACAAAGTGGGGAAACTGGTTAGAGTAGGTATCATCAGTAAGGACTGAAAGACTGTAGGAAGAATTATTACTAGTAAGAAGTAAGAGGCTGAGGCTGTAAGAATTGCATGAGGAAATGGCAGTTTGGAGTGACTTTCTATGTTGATTTGTCCACCAAAATAGTATTATGTAAATGGAGGTCAGTGGAAATGAAGTGATTTGGAGCTAGGGAATATGGAAAAAGAAAAGGGGGTCTTAGGGATGATCCAGGGGAATTGTGAAGGACAACAGAAACATTTGTGATAAGTATGAGAAAGTATGACTGGAACTGCTGGGTGAGCCATTCCAGGACAACTTGTAATTTGATACTGGCCTTCAGTTCAGCCTGATTACTGAACTGGAGTCCAGTCTAGAGTCCTGATTGCTTCAGTCTGGAGTAGTGGTTTCAGTCGAGTCCAAAGTCCAGATTGTTCATGCCTCTGGTCTCAGGCTTTTGCTAGTAAATACCAGTTCCATTTGTAATAAAACCATGCTCATAGATGATTTGTTCATGGATAAATAAGTCAACCTGTAATATATTATTAAAACTTGACTGACAGAAGGCAGTGATTCTACTAAGTTCATGTATCTTCCTAGTGAGCACAGAAGAGTTCAGGCCATACAGATTTGGGGGGAGGGTGCACAGGAGGGCAGGCAAGGCACAGCAGGAGAGAAATTATATTTCTTGAATCCCGTAAGATTATATTATTATAGTTGGTCATCTAGTTAGCCAGATATTTACACTGGATTTGGCATATTTGTCCATGTGTCAATTCTTTCTCAATAATAGTTATAATATTATAATAATATTTTCTATTACTTGGTCTATTTTGTGGTCCTTTGCAGTTGTTGCTTGCAGACATGTGATATTGCAAAGCATCATTATTCCTACTTTGTCACGACATTGTTTGTAATCATATTGTGCACTTTTGCTTCTTTGCAAAGCTACCATTTGCTGTTTGTTGCTGTCTTCTCTATTGTGCCTTTATACAGTATGCATTTACAATTTACACAATTAGCCTTTCTGTCTCTTATAATTCTTAAAACCTTGTTTTTTTTACTGTTTTATTTACAAATGTATGAGTGGGTGTAAATGTATATATATGTATGCATGTATATACACAGATACACACAGGTGCATGTATATAGTATTTATATTTTATAGTTATTCTAAGTATATGTTATCCAGATTGCTAATTTTAATTTTTTGTTGTGTATCTGTACCTTGAGCAAGCTTTTAGCATATTTTATTTGATATTTTGTTTTAACCACTTTTTTGTCTGTATATATTTTTCTTAACTGCCCTGGCATTCTCAATTTAGTTTGGGATATTTTGAATATTTGAATGTCAATTCTGTAGTGTTGGTTAATAATCACAATAAAGTTAAGTATTAAATATTAACTTTTCTGCTTTGCCTGCTAGTTTTTTGTGTACTGGTTATGTAATACTTCGCTTCAGCATCTCTCTTTTCTGTTCTTCATTTGATCTTTCTTATAGGTCAGTTTGATCTCTCCAGTATTCAGTAAGCCTTCATCATTTTAGTGCATCAGCTTCATTGCCCTCCAGATAGTCTTCTAATGCCCTTCTTTTCTTTTTGAACTATCTGGTAGACTTGCAGCATTCCACACCCACCTATTTTCATTGGTAATGAAATGTTGCTGCATGGATGAAGGGCATGACTTATTGTCAATATTTTTCTGGCTTTCATGTCCAGGACTTTTAGTTCTGGTGTTTATATTTGATATTAAAGTATTGGCATCTTTTAATACTTGTGCTATTTGTTTCTTTGGACCAGGCTTCAATTCAGGCAACATTAGTCTGTTTTTTTCTGCTACTCTAGATGGTCAGTTAGTCTTTGTTTCAATTTCTCTTTGTCTGAGAAGGCTGAAGAGAGGTGCCTGGTTTGGCAATGAAATTGATTCAATATGCTGGCTTCTTATACAGCCAACTCTCCTTTGCTTGTCTCTACAGTGTGAGCTATTTCTGGCAGAAAAAATTGCCCCCTGTAGACCTCTGCAGTTCTTCCACTTCTGCATCTTCAAATACTTTATTTTGTATAATAAATTGATGTTGATTTGCTGGCCTATGTTGTGTTATTTCGGATTCTGGATATTTTTTCTGGAACTGATGTATTCTTTTCAGATATCCTCTTCTCAAGAGGATTTGTAACAGCAAATCATTATTTCTTTGTTTTTAGCCTTTGCATATTTTGTGATGGGTACACAACTTTTCTTCCAGCAACATTGCTGCATATATGAAGGATGTAACTCAAGGGTGTCAAACTCAAGGCCCGCGGGCTGGATCCATCCCACAGGGTGTTTAGATCTGGCCCACGGGACTGGCCTGGAAATAGCAAAAGACCGGCTTCTACTACCGAAAATGATGCCTTGTTCTGGGCCTGGATAGCCTCTCCTGCAGCACTCTGGCAGCCAAAATTTATTTGTTTGTTTGTTTGTTTGTTTGACTTGTATGCCGCCCCCTCTCCCGAAAGGACTCAGGGCGGCTCGCAGCTAAAACCAGTACAATAAATTAGTTACCTAAAATAGAATTAAACCAACCAAGCCAAATTAGATTAAAACAGATTATAAAAACAAACCCTCCCCCCAAGAGGAGTCAGCACAGCGCAGCCTGCTCAAATAACCAGGTTTTCAAGTCATGGAGTGCGGAGGTCAGGGGCCAGGCAGAGCCCCCGAGGTAGTTGGTTCCACAGGGCGGGAGCTGCCACAGAATAGGCCCTCCCCTGCGTCACCGCCAAACGACACTGGGTCGCAGACGGCATGCCGAGGAGCCCCTGCCTGTGAGCTCGTACAGGGCGGTTGGTATTCAGTGCCGGCAGTAGATGTCCCGGTAGATAGCCCGGACCCATGTCTCATAGGACTTTGAATGTCAATACCAAGAATGGGGCATGGGGGGGCTGTATGTGGTGTAGGAGGCCATCCCTGACTCAAAAGATTATAAAAGTGAGGAAAGGTAAAATATTTTACCTTTCAGGCTTGCAGGATTCTGCTACTATGGCCTATGTCAATAATTTATAGTTCTAGTCTTCCTATGGAGTCAGTTTCTTGATCTGGCCTCTCTCTCTCATAGGGTGATCAAGTAGATCAAGTATGTATTAAAAAAACAAAATCACAGAAATGTATGCCTCTCTATTTTTATAAGTGTATAAAACCATGTGTGCGGGGCTGTGATCCCATGTCACGCTCACTATGCCTACCCCGCCCATGTCCATCATGGCCATGCCCCACATGCCCACCTTGGCCCTCCGAGGTCAAACACAATCCTGATGTGGCCCTCAATGAAATCGAGTTTGATACTGCTGATGTAACTCATTGTCATTGTTTTTCTGGTCTTCGTAACTAGGGCTTTTAGTTCTGTTCAAGTCCAATCCATATCCCAGCTGTGGAGTGGAATTGCCTTAGTGTTAATTGCCTTGAGGGCATTTTCTCTACTGGTCTGAAGGTCTTCTTCACTGTCATGATATATTCATTTCCAATCTTTTTTTGACTTCTTAGTGTGCTTGATGTTGTCAGCTTAGGATGCCCAGTGATCATTTCTATCCAAACTCTTGATATTATTTCCATAGGGCATCTTGATTCTTTCACTATCTTTTCACTATTTTCACTAAATAGTTTTCACTATTTTCCTTCTGTTGAGGGTGAGGGTGGCATATTTATCCAATCCAAACTCCATTGCAATATCTTTGCTGTATATATAGACAGTGTTGAGCAGTGATTCTATTTCAGAAGTGTTTTCTGTACAACTTCAGATCTTCCCTGTAAAGTAAGTAAGCTAGCCAGTCAGATGTTTCTGATGTTTCATAGCCATGGCTTCACTTGTTCAGTATTGTTGACAGAGAAACCACTACAATGATAAATAGTATGAACAATACCAACAGTAGTGGTGATAATGCATCTCCCTGAAAAATTCTTCTCTTGATATTAACCTCTCGTGGTCTATCACCATTGTCCAGCAACTGTGTCTTCCATTGTGCCATTGATTTTTGTACAAATGTTCTGATGTTTCTACTGACTCATTATTTCTAGGCACTTGATTATCCAATTATACAACAGGGAATCAAACGCCTTTGTGTATTCAATCCTCATGTTAAAATTGGTCTTCCTTCTCTTACAATTTTCAACTAGATGCTGTTTAATTGCATCAACTACCTCATCAGTTAGCAATTTGAAAGTTGATGGTAAGCAGGTACAGTTGCCTAGTGGTGCCCCTTTGGCTGGATCTTTTATTATCAGGTAAGTTTTGTGAGATGTTAATATTTGATTTCACCTCCTGTCAATATTGTTAAACAGCTTGACAATGAGTGGGTGTAGATCACTCAGCCAAAAAACATTAATGATAATGATTATTAATTTACTACTATGGTTCATTGCATGGTCAGCCAGGTGTTGAGGCTGCATTTGATATTTTATCCATCTATCAAATCCTTCCAAGGACTTGGGATAGGTAGATGTTGATGTTTGATGGTGCGAAAGGTATCATTGCAGGATATGTTTCAAGCAAAAGTGCGTTTTGCAGATGGTGATTTTGTCAATGCCAATGGTGTTCAAGTGTTGTTTTGCAATTGCATCCAAGGCTCCTATTACTATTGGTATTACCTTTGCTTTCTTTTTCCAATCATTCTATTTCTATTTTGCAGGTCTTTGTATTCTGCTATCTTCTTCAGTTCTTTCTCTTCTACTCTGTTGTCTCCAGGTACTGCCATGTCTACTATCTAGAGTTTTTTTATCTTTATTGACAGTTAAGTTTGGGGTGTTATTATGGCAGGTGCACTTTAGCTTCATTTTCTGTTACTTTTTCTTATTTTATGGCCCCACTAGTTCTTGCTTGCAGGCAAATAATATAAATAGTATTTTTTGCAGATATTTCAATGCACCATTGTTGCTACTTTCTCATGTCATTGTTTGTACTCAGTCTGTGCAATCTTCTTGTGGCAGCTAACCAGGTGTAATTATTAGAATTTGTATCGCTCTATTGCTGATTTTGTAGGATCAGCAGAAATAATTGGGGAAGACTATACTGCAGATATACAAACACTGTTTTGTGACCACAAGTATCAGACCAGGATTACTCTGATGAGCGGCCAATAAATTTAATAAATAATCTTGAATTAATCTGGAAGCCAACTAGTAATAAGTGCATCTGACAAAGTATAAGTGTAATATATAAGTGAAAGACTACCCTAGTTTTTTGATCCTGGAGAATTGTAAATATGTGAACAAGAACAGAGGCAAAAGCCTGAAATCAAACCTACTGCTCTATATTGGGGGCGGGGAGACCAAAATTAACCTTTTATTTCATTATAAATAGGAATCATAACTGGAACAAGTCAATGGAATTCTCTCAGAATAGTTTCATTAGTTTTTCTACAATCATTCTATTTATCATGGTAGTAGGATTCCAATTCCCCTAGAGAAAGTAGATTATCTGCATCCTTTTTAGTCAGGTTTCAAACCAGGACATCAATTTGTGCTAGTTGGTGACTTATATGGGTCCTAGATGGGAGGAAGGCTCCCTTCCTGATCTTTTTCAGTTTCTTAGGATCATGAATACCATTGATCATAAGATCCTTCTGGACTAACTGCAAAAATTTTAAGTTCACTTCTGCCTCTTCTAAAATGTAGAGCTTCAGTTGGCGGAGAAGCAGGAAGAGGTCAGATCAGATGTAGTTCAGCTTTTCTCTCTCTTGTCCAATTGTTAACATTTGCATGATATCACTGGGAAATGTCTTAATATGCAAATTATATTCAGTTATAAATCTCTATTAGAAAGTCTTGGCCCAGTGTATGTGGGGTTGTCAGGATTTTTCCTGGGAGAAAGTTGTATCATAGTAAAACTGAGTTAAGTACTTCAACTTATATATAACATAATGAAGGCAGCATTGTTTTGAGTTTCTTCCCATACTTTCTACTTCCCAGGACTCAATTATTTTTCTGTAATGGCTTGGTGTTCTCCTTTCACCATTGAATAAAACCAATAGTATTCTTTCCTGAAGAAAGAAATGCTGACAACAATGACTCTCACTTACCCATGTATTACAGTGCAGGCCAAATGGGATTGGCTTTGAAGAATACCTGAAAGATGCAATTTATGCAGAATACCACAGGGCCTGTCATTTGGAAGAGGTACTTCTCACATGTAATGCCAATTTTGCAGGCTTCCGATAGTAATTACCAATAGGCTCCCAGGTACAATTCAAAGTGCTGCTTTTCACTGATAAAGCTCTATAAGCTTTGGTGCCCAGGGATTTGCAGCAAAATCTATCTCCAGTTAGCAATGCTGAGTAACCCAAGAGAATATTGGGGGAATGTCCAAAAGTCAGTGCTTTCCAGCAACAGCTCCTAATCTGATAGTATTCCCATGGAAATCCACATGGCACTCTCCTTCCTTATATTTAGAAAGGTGATTTAGACAAGCCTGTAATGTTTGAGATCTTATCACTTGAGAAACATCTATAATTATAATTTTAAAAATATGATATATGATTTTATAGCGGTTGTGTTAAGAGTTTATTTTGTAAATCCCTAGGTACCTTTTGAGAACGTCAGTATAAAAATACATATATAGACATATTTTCTTTCTCCTATGCAGAGGCTACCCTAGGATATATTAGGTCTGCCTGCCTGCCTGCCTGCCTGTCTATCTATCTATCAATCAAATTTGGAGACCACTGACCTCACTCAGAGTGAGTTGACCATATATTGCTAATTCATTCTAGATAGCAATATTTTTTAAAAAAATTTATACAGAATTATAACACCTCTATTCTACTTAACTGACTTTACTTAGAAGTAACAACTAATTCAATCTGTTTTCAGAGAACTGTATGTTGCTTTTGTGCTATTTTTAAAATAAATCAAAATTGAGTAAAGACTTTGATAGAATAGACAGAATGGCTGTTATAATTTCAGAGCTGCAGGAGCAATAATTTTATTGTTATCTAAGGGGCAGGATTAATTTGGCACTACACATACCACTAACAGTTTTGATTTTGATACCATGTTGAACTGTAGACCTGGTTAAAATACCATTATAAAATGTTGCTCTTACTTGATTTTGTAACATTTTGTGGTAAAGAATACTGGAGAACTGGAACATTTTCACATTTAATATTTTGTTTGTTCCAGTAAATATATTCCATTATGTGTTTTAAGGGACTAATGAAGCTGTAACTCATTTTATAATTTTGAAATAATTACATTATAAAAGTATATTCCTCTGCTCAATTTCATGAATTATCCCAATACATTTGCACTATCTTAATTAGGATAGATGTTAAAAAGTTACTCCAAAGTTCTTATTTTTGGTTAAAATTTTATTTGTCTCCCCACTTCTTTTTTTAATAACATGAAAAAGTTTAATAACATTTGTAGCATACAAACAAAATTTAATTGTTTAGATTTGTGCCTCTGCAAAGCATTTTCCCAGCATAGACTCATGCATCTACTTTGTGGGAGGAGATACAAAAGTCTCTGATAGTGGATTAATTGTAGTTAATTTTGAGCAGAGATCTTTCTTACACAATTATTTCAACATATTTTCAACATATTCTCATTATATAGCTTCTATGAAAATTCTTAACAAGATATTGCATGCTTACTTTTTCATTTTATAGACCTTTAGTGTTAGTATGAGTATACATATTTGGCAGCTTCATGTTCCATCTTGTGCTGCATAAGCATGATTGTCTCATGGTACTGAAGAATTCCCCTGCCTATAATGATACTTTACAAATTACATAGACTCGGTGATTGGATATTTATGACTAAAAAGACACAAATAATGCATACTGGCTGGAATCTTAAATACACTTATTAAGGAATAAGCACCATTTCCAGCTACAGGACTGTTCTCCAAGTAAACATAAAATGTATTGCAGAACCAAAGGATACATAATGGGACTTTACGTGACTATTTAAAATCTTAGCAAGATTATAAACTACAGGACTATTTATTTACTGCTAGTGGAATTGTATGGCTTTGATAGTACCATTGGTATGATTGTCTGGTTAATCTGGTTAAAAGACAGAAGAATTCAATTAAGCATTTATTTTTATTACCACCTCATATTCTTCATAGCAAAAGAGCAGCTTGTGTCTTACAAAATATAAAACTATATTCACCATTAACTAATATCCTAAAAGCAGCAGTAAAAACTTTTTTTTATAAAACCCTCAGAAGCAAAATCAACCAGAAAAAAATATTTTGATTTAAAGGAACGAAGAAATTCTTAAAATTTAAGCTTCCTTCAATTTTGTCCTGCTTTCGGTGACGTACGTAGTCTGATTCAATGTTTCTTTACTCAGAAGTCTCTAGGAAGTTTTATGTACAAATACACTCTTCCATAAGTTAACACGTTTCCCCTGGGCTCTTTATTAGAAATAATTTCTCAAACACAAACACATCTTACTTTCCGCATCCACTATGACTGAATTTCAGAAAACCCCAGCAACAATCGTGATTTTGGGAATTCTCACATTAAATTTTAACCAGCCGCCATAGCTTCTTTCAGAAACAGATCTCTTGGGCATTATGTTACCCTTACACATGCATTCCTTGTTTTTTTGTGTGTGTTGGCTTTTTAAAAAGAATAACATAACTACTCCCTGCCGATTATTTTCTCGCTTGTTTCAAGCCCTCGCATGTGCCAGCCGGGGCCATCTACAGCGCACCTCGGTGGAGACCGCACGAGCTGGAACAACCAACAAGCTGGGACGAGCTCCTAGTGCCTGTCAGGCAGTTCGAATGCCCTATCAGCGAAGGAAATGGGCGGACCTAGCGAGCGGAAATCCAATAGCAGCAGACCCCCTGTACCTGTGCGGTTATAAAAACTCTGCGTGGCTTCCCTCACTTCGCTTCCACAGTATGGCCGGCGACATTAGCTAGCGCTCGCTCAATGCTTTTCTCTGTAACGGGAACACACGGAATACAAGGAACCGAACCGCACCGCATCGCCTGCACGCTTGCCTACTCCGCACTTCTTGCCTTCCATTTCCCTCCTTCCCCTACCCCAAAGGATCCTAACAACCCGCCACCCTTTCTGCAACCGCTCGCTGATATATTTTATATATGAGCGCGCCCGCACACACACACACACACACATGTATTTTATCTTATAACTTAATATAAGATTACTGCCCCATCCAAGGTAAAACCTGCTTGGGACGGGCTGAGACCCCAAGAAGGCGCCGCGGCCCTGCCTAGAAGCAACAGTCCTATCAGCTGTAGCTGGTGTAGGTGAGGAGGGCGGCGGCGACAGCAGCAGATTTTGGTTGGGGGGGTGTCTGTCGTTTTAATTTCTGTGGTTGGTTTTGCGGAGTTGTCTCACCATGATGGAGGAGAACGGTGCACACTTCTTCGAAGGGACTGAGAAGCTACTGGAGGTGTGGTTCGCCTGGCAACAGCCTTCGCCGCAGGACCCGCACCAGAGTAATGGCTCCGGCGACCTCCGCACCATTCCCAGGTGAGTTAGGAGCCAGCAGGAGAGCCGGTGGGAAACGGGAGGGTTGGAAGAACATGGAGGGGGTTAGCCGGCCGAATGCTGGAATATGCCCGGCCGGTGGCGCGCATGCCCTGGTGAAGAGCGGCCGTCACGCCGCACCGCTGGGCGGGAAGCGAGCGAAGCTAATGGCCGGGGAAGGGGGGCGGGCATGGCGGCTGCTCCATTCAGGACGGCGTTATGTTGCGCGAGGCGAGGGAGGGTCGGGGCCCGCCTGCTCCGAAGGGAGGGGAGGGACTTTCACCGGGACGGCCTTACGGGGGGCGGGGGGCGAGCGAGCCGGCCCCTTCAAGTAACGGCCGCTAACGTTCCCCTGGCGCATGCAGGCCCGGCCTCTGCGTGCGGCGGCTGCTGGCAGGCCTTTTTAAGTTCCCCCGTAGGCCGGCTCTCTGAGGGAAACTTAAACAGAAGAGCAGTTCACGTCGGGAAGGGCGGAGTTGTGACCTTGCTAGGGCGGGACGTGACCCTTTCGTGCCTGTCCTTTTAAATTAAAGAGGAGGCCTCTGCAATTGCCGGTCGTCGGCTCTCTTCTCCCCCCCCCGCCCCCGGAATATATTCATTTCCAATGCACGGCGGGCTTTCACGAGTGGGTCACCTTATTTGGTTTTGCGATCCTTAACGGAGTGTGAACGGAAGTCCTGGCTTATGCAGAAGGAGGTGTTTGATCCCGTAGGAAGGTCGAAGGCCACTGGGATTCTCGCAGTGTTTGATATGAACCGAATGGGTTAGACGGCTAGTACATTGCTTGTTGATATAAGAACTCGACAAACCCTACCAAGTTGGCCATCACAAGTGGGCGGGCAGGGCATCCACGGACATCTCTGCACCAGCATGTTCTTTGAATGTGGAATGGGTGCTTGGCCTGTAGACACGTAAAGGGACTGGACTACTCGTGCTTTTTCTCTGAAACTGGCTGCAGCTTAGTTATCTGATTCTTGACTTCAAACCTTTTGTCAGAGTGTCGAGGAAGCAGAGGAGTTTCTTCTGCTTTTTCTAATCTCTTCCATGTACAGTAAAAAAAAGTAGGTGTTGAGGAAGTTGCCAAGGATGTTTTCGTATTTATTGAAATTTATGGTTTATTGGTTTGCTTTGCTGCGTATAGGATTAGCAACAGCATGCCTGCAGGCAGTGACCAGGAATGGGAGGTTTTATGTATGCATTTGCCCTTCTGGAATTCAGGCAGTGCAATGGGATAGACAGAAACCCCTCCTGTGTTTAACTCTGTTTGCAACCTTTTTTAAAAAAAAAATAGGGTTCAGTCTCAAACTCCAGATGAAAAAGCCTCTCCTCCATTAATGAGATCAAGCATTACTTTTTAGTGTTACTTTAAGGGCTGGGTCTGGGACTGTCATCTAGTGGGCATTTCAGGAATGTGGAGGAGGCGCCAACTCCTCAACAGTCATGGGGGAAGGGTTGCATTCTCTACAGCCCTAAATGCACACTAATAGTACTAGTATTTTACTTGCGCTGCACGTACAAAATAATAGTTTGAATCTGCTTCAATAGAATTTAGATATTTGAAAATTACAATGCCTACTCTGTGCGTGTTTGAATGAGCTACATTTAGCAGAGAATAATTAAAGGTAAATGGAATAATGTACCCTTTGTGTGTGTGTTTATTCTCATTCTTCCCTGATAATGTACTGCTAATGTGCTAAGAACATCAAAGAAATAATAGACAGCTTGGATAGGAAGAATATCTGTTCTCAGCTTTATGTAACTTTATGCATTTGTAATTTTTATTAGCAAAGAGTAGTGAACTGCAGGAGTTACTCTGCCAATAAATTACCTATGTGGAGTGCTCTCGCAATAATTAGTGCACTTTAACTTCAGCTTTTTTCTGAAAACAAAAAATGTCAATTGGAAGACCATGTCAAATCTCATTAGATAAGAGTTGCATTATGAATCAATTTGCCTACTATGCAAGAATATAAACAGTAATAATTGGGTTTGTATATTTCTGACTTCAAACTACATTATGCCTATGTATACCAAATATGTAGTAGCATAATTGAGTTTTATATGACAGCTCTGTATTGTTTGAATTAATCTATTTCAGATTTAATGATTTTGTAATATATTTCGTGCAGATCAATTCTTAACTAAATCAGTTGTTTCATTTGATATGACAAACTGGTTTGTGATTTGTACTGTTCATTTTGTAATGCCAAATCTATAAATAGCAAAATATAAGAAACTGCATAGTTACAAGTACCTAGACTGAATGTCCAATTATTTTTATATTCTCTTTCCTACACAATATTCATATCATGGTACAAGTCCTTTTCCCTTGTCCAAATTTGTCCTTGAAATTGTTTTTTTATGTGGTCAGCTAGGCTGAGGAATTACTGAAGCATATCACCTATGATCTTGACCAAACAGCATGGAATGTTAAATACCAGTGTGCCATTCAATTGTTCTGGTAAATGTTTAATTATTAAATTTTATTCTGAATTTATCCATGTATTTTTCTATGGATGGCAACTGTGTGTTTCCCTAGGAACAATCATTCATGAAGTATGTCAGCACCTACTTCGATAGTTTCAATAATACCCCAAATGCTACTACAGAAATTGTTTAAATTTATGATGGGTCATAGACTCAAGTTACATAAAAAATTATATAATGTAAAATAAACTATAGCATATATAGTAAAAGTCTGTACTTGTGTTTAGACTACTGTCATCAATACATGAATTCTATATGCTACTTTTTGACAGCAAGAGTTTTCCTGGAATCTATTATATGCCAAAAGACACTGTACATAGAATTTGTTTGTCCACCTGGAAGTAGAAGGTGCCTTAATAGCTCATTATAAATGTCTTAGTAAAATTATAGTAAAACAGAGCATGACCCTGTAATTCAATATTCCCATCTTATAAGGATAAAGCTTTCCATCATGTGGGATTTTGCCATATTTACTCTCCAACATTGCCGATATTACTGTGGTAGTGTGAAGGCCTTCTGAAACACATTTATAAGTTGATCCAAACATAATGCTAACTTGAAATAAAGTTTCTTGTGTCCCAGTTGAGCTCTGATTATGTTAACTAGTTGACTAATAAAATGTCTGCAAGCAAATAACCAAGCTCAGAGATCACAAAGGACTCCATATCGAATATCTTTTCTTTGAAAACATCCATTGCCTGATCTTTCCTGGACATCCACTCCTCTCTTGAACTAAGAAAATTTTACTTTGTATAAATCACACAAAACATGGCTAGTCTTCATAAGTTGATTTACTACATTCAGTATTGTAGTATTTGTATTTGATTCCAAACTTGTGTGGGCTTATAAAACCAAGGAAAGAAAAACATGACATCCAATAAGTCAAGATAAAAATAAGGTAAACATGAAACTTGAGTAGAACATTTTTGCTTTCACTATTCTGAATCCATGAAGGAGGAAGCCATTTTGATCTCCATTGGGAGATTGTTCCACAGGACTGGCACTACTAAACAGCAACACCTTTCATTTTAGTTCCCTTCTGTTAGGGGAATGGGGAGTAAGAGCAGTTTTCCCTTTATAATCTTACCAGATGGGTCTGTTCAGGTTAAGGTAAGCAGATTCCTAAAAAACCAATCCATAAAAAGATTTGCAGGTCAAAATCAACATTTTAAATTGTATCCAGAAATCAATTGGTAGCCAGCCAAAGTTCTTGGCACATGCAGATGTGACATGCTGAAATTGTTCTGAAGTGTTTCTGATGTGTACATGACATGAAATATGTCAAAACAAAAATGTTCTATGTACTACTCAGTCCTTTAAAGATAGGCTGCAACCATATAATTGTTTCCACTGAACAAGAATAACAAGCACCCTTCTCATTATAGTATTTTGAACAGATGTCCTAACTTTCAGAGATGCATGATAGATATATCCAATCTTGGTTAGACATAATGTATACATTTTTCCATTCCATTTCATTCTAGAGTTAGAGAATCTATGGCCCTCCAGGATGGCAAGTGATGAATATTGTTGGAATTTGTTAACTTGGCAGCAATGAAATGGCTATGATTTCATATTTCTGGGCAGTTTGATACTAACCCAGTAGTTTTTCACATAATACATTGTGCCCTCATTTTTTTAAGAGCCTGGTATGGATTGTAAATTGCTTAATTTGAGAAATTAGGTGTTATCTCTATTGTTTCCTGAGGAAACTTAAGCATGAGTGATATCTCCTTGTTTTGCAAGGCGCAATTGCCAAAGCAAGAATGTGCTGCAGCAGTCAGTTTTGAAAACACACAGCTCTCCTGTAAGATTGTAGTGACTGAAGCTATTGAGTCAGCCAAAATTATCTAGACCTTTAAATAGTACTCTAGCGCCTGCCAAGAAAATATAGATAGGGTTGTAATTTCCTATGAGCTGGTCATTATTTAAAGGAGGAGCATAAGATGTGCAAAATATTTCATGCACAGACCAAATCCGAATAATGAAAGTATTCTGTGATTTGGTTCAGTCAGACTATGACCCATCTGGAAGAGTCAGATGAACATTAAGCCACAACGTATTTGGTATTTTAAACAAAACCCATTTTCTAGTTTTTGCACACCTCTAGAAGAGTAGGGTAAGCTAGCTTAACACAGGAAGGAAATATACAGACCTGTGCAACAATATGTTTGTAGACTTTTGTATAAGAGAACTTTGTTGCTTTTCTGTGTACAACCACTAGGAAGCATAGAGTTGTTCTGTACAGTTTAATCCTATAAAATCAGTCAAAGGATTAGTATTCTGTCTGACAATTTAGTTTATCTTCAGTTCTATCTTAAGACAATGACAGGTATTTGGCTTACTGTGAAGTGTAACAGGCTTGGCATGTGTGCATGGAATGGTTCTAGGGGTTTGAAAGTATTCACGAGAATTACATAGGGGTTTTTTCACCTAATTCTGAGGAAATAAGAATTATTCCAAATTATCTGGGATACATATTTTTATTTATATCCCTTTATTAATTTTATAAATAACTGAAGGCAGCAAGTTGTTTTTATAAATAATTCAAGTAGTACCTAATACCCTTTCCTCTTCCTATTTCCACAACAATCATATTAGGTGGATTGGCAGAGAAAGAGTGACTGGTCCAGATAGTTTGAGCAATATGATCTAACTAGTGCAATGTCATAATATTCTTGATAAAATATTCAAAATTTAAGAGTAATATGTGATTATCTGAATACTGTAATGTCATTATATTTTGTAGTCTATAACACAGGTTTCAAACATTCTGCATCATGTGACATTTGTGAAGCATCTGGCCCATTGGCCACTAGTTTGACTCCCCTGGTCTACACCATCTATATAAGTTTTAAATTTAAATAAACTTAAATAAACTTTAAATAAATCATTTTTCTCCTTTGAAGTCACGAACTATGGTGGTGACATCAAACTTTATAACAGTTTAGATTTATTACCAGTGCCTAAAGCTTTGACACTTGTATACTAATATCAGAGGGCATTGGACAGGGTCAAAATTAGGCATTAAATTTGGGTTATAAGAAATATGCAGTATTTCAAAATTTCACAAGAATACAATGGTTTCCAAAAAGTTGGTAATATAAATTGCCAAGAATCCATAAAATTCAAGTTAGTTTACATATTCAAATAGTAATTTCTGACTTTCCACATGTTGTCATTGTTGGTATATTTTTGTTATTCTTAAACATAAGTTTTTAAATAAGTAATGAGGTTGATAATTATATTATTTAATTAAGCTACATTATAGATATTATACAATAGTTTGCACATTCAGTTAAGTTTTCTTTTTTGATATTGAAATGTAGATTGACATTTTGTGATAGTACAGCATGCCCTCTTATTTAAAAAAAAGATGAAATTCACTTAATACTTCATTGTATTCCTTTTGGCAGGTTTGAGTGGGACAAACTTCTGGAGAATGTGCATTGTTTGATCATAAGTGTGACAAAAACTGACAAGCAGGAAGCTTATGTACTCAGGTAAGTAAATACAAATCCTGTACACAATGCATAGTCTTGTTTTTAATGTATTACACTTTTACATAAATATTTACTTGCTACAAAAATATAAAGTGATGTGCAATCTCAAGTAGTCTTCAATTTAGCAACATTCATTTAGTGACTACTTGAAGTTACAATGACACTGAGCAATACCAGTTGCTCAGTTAGCCTTCCTCACTAACTGGCTAGGATGTCATTGATACCATTGTGTTAATTAATACTTCCATGTTGATGGGAAGTGTTCCCCTGCCTCAAGTAGGTAGTTGAAAACATTATTGAAGAGATCATAGCATGGTATGCTATGCAGTTTTAAGGAAACTAAATTTTTCAATTTATGGAGAAAGTGGCTGAAAAAGAGGAACTCTGCAGCTTCTGACACATCTGGTTAATACTGTTCACACCCATTTTTAAACAGCTTTTGCCAAGGATATACAGAGGTTAAGATGGTTGTCTTAAGAATAACTCATGGTGGAAATTGATATAGGCTTTTGGTCTGGAGAAATATAGCCTGAGTACTTTACCTAGATTTCTGTGCAACTTCTAGTAACATTTAACACTGACTTCATCTGAACTTTCTAATTGTAATGTGTCTTGGGGACCCCCAGCCCTTACGTTCAGAAAATGTCAAAAATGTGGTGCTGTGGAACTACTAACCAATTAATACACTGTACAATGTCCCATAGGTTTTCATTTTGTCCCACAGAATCTAGATGATAAATTGAGGTAGGTGGGACTCCGATTTAAAGTAGGACTGTTGACTTTATCATCCATTTCTAAGGAACAATACTATTGAATCCTGAATGAATTCAATAGTGATCTAGATGAGGAACAATACAGTGAGCTTAAATATAAACAGTGTTGAGGTATCGGATTCAATTTTCCAGTCCTTGAGGACTGAGGTTCAACCTGTTCTGCAGAAGTTTGGTGTCAGTGAAAGATCTGTGCTGGTTAGCAGTATATTTTAAGGCATTTGCACTGAGTTTTCAAATTCTATATGGCTTAAAACTGGCTATTTCAGAAGCTGCTTTTTTGTTGTTAGAAACTTGTCTGACAACTAAGAACTACAGGATACGCCCTTTTGAAACTATTCCACTATTGGAGGTTTACCTATTTGGCAGAAAGAAAGGTCATTCTCTGAATAGCTCTCAGACTATAGTAAAACCTAATTTTTACAGACTCCCAAACAGTGTAAATGTATCCCTCAATGTACAACCACAGTTTTTAAATATTCTCAGTTTTTGTCTGTTCTTGTTTTGGAAAATGGGATTGAGAATGAATTTTCAGTATCAAACTGTAATAGAAAATGTTGCAAAGGTGCTTTTCAAAAGGCAACTGGACTTCCTTGGTTTTTTTCCTTGAAAACATTTTGCTTCTCATGCAAGGAGCTTTTTCAGTTCTCTTCAAAGAACTGAAGAAGCTTCTTGGATGAAAAGCAAAACATTTTCAAGAAAACTCCCCAAAAAGTCCAGTTGCACTTTGGAATGACCATGACTTGGATGATTGAGAAACTCCATAGACATTTGTAATAGTAAATGTTCTTTTTTGTGTTATATGAAGTAGTCCTATCACATAGCTAGAATCGCTT
The DNA here is from genome assembly GCA_009733165.1 of Naja naja. NCBI lineage: Eukaryota > Metazoa > Chordata > Lepidosauria > Squamata > Elapidae > Naja > Naja naja. The sequence continues at coordinate 111,823,504 of CM019148.1, read as the reverse complement.
CATTACACTCCATTATAATATAGGTCAGAGTTCAGAAAAAAGTGCTTCCTTAACTGTTGATTATATTGTATGTGATATGGTAGGTACTTTTCACAATTGGGAAGGGCGGTCTAAAAACACCCTATTTTTAACTTGTGGACAAATACTTAATGATCATTTTTTTCAAACTGCATCTGCACAGTCAAAAAAGACTTTCATTTCAGCATTATTATAATAGAGTTTTCTATGTTGCTTTATTAAAATATTAATATATAAAATTAATATATTTAAAATATAATCAGTATTAAATGTTCATTTTAAAATTAAGATGTTAATATATCATATTACTTATTAATATTTTGAAAGAATACTAACATCACTGTAAGTGCAACATACCCACATCTCAATATGATTTCTTTGAACTTGCGTTGTATTGTCTGAATGTTTTAAATATTCATGCAGTTTGAAGTTTGTCAGCCATACCTATTCATGTATCCTACAGCATGTAATGAAAATGATCATTATGTATTCTAGCAATGAAGTAAATTGGATGTTTCCCTAAACAATTGCATGAAAAAGAAGTGAAAGATAACAGAACTGGGTAAAATTCAGCAAGAGGAATTTATTGTTAAATATTGCTATTTAGTTATCTACAGCACCTTGATCAATAATTGATACTAGGTTCATATGCTGATGGTTAAGCAAGCTAAGAATATGATAGAATTACAGAACTTAAGGTTGAAACCAGTTTATTAGTTGTTATAATACTAGATACAATTAAATGTCCACAGAGATTCTCAGTCATCCAGGTCATGGTTGTCCCAAAGGTACTTTTTTTCAAGAGGCAACTGGACTTTCTGGTTTTTCTTTGAAGATATTTCGCTTCTCGTCCAAGAACCTTCTTCAGTTCAGTCAATCTGCATTTAAAAGACAAAGGCTGGTTTGAAAGAGGGGTCAAAGAGACCATATATGTTAAAATTGAACAGCCCTCTCTCAACATAAGGGGAGGGATATGACATCATCTGTCTCCAGTCTACAACACAGACACCCTCAATCTCCAGTCTAGAGTACAACACAGTCTTTTCAACAGTTCCAAGAAGGTTCCACACCCATTTGCACCACACAGGTGACCTTGATGACACAGATAAACCTTCAGGTGGCCTCAACCACTCTCTTAAAGAATGCAAATGACCAGTTGTCTGCAAGGAGCATAAATCCTTCCATTCCCCACCACCCAGTCTGAGCTGAAGAAGCTTCTTGGATGAGAAGTGAAAAGTCTTCAAAGAAAAAACAGAAAGTCCAGTTGCCTCTTGAAAAAGTGTTATAACCTGCTGCTCCTCCAAATAGTTCAAGGTGGATTACATGGGACTCACCTTAATGTTATCTCAGTAACCGTGTTATCAAATAGATTCAGTTGAATTAATAGCCTAAGTTATCCAAAGAGTTCCATGATTAAATAAGGATTCAAACTTGGTTTAATACTCTAACCATTTATCACCATTCTGATTCTAATATTTACCCCAATACCTGTATTTTGAAATCTCTTTTAATGCATTATGACATATTTCCTTACCTCAGGATTACATATGACTTACCTGTCCAATCAGAATTGCCCAATTGGGTGTGGAATGGTGAAAAGGGTCAAATGATGAAAGCAATATCACTAGCATAATGCAAGTTTGACCTTTTTTATGTGTTGCATGCGTTTTGCAGATCTGAAAGTGCACAGTTTGTATCAGAACAGCACTGTGCTACTTTTGTTATTTTGATGAAAGCATCAAAGCCTGCAGGAACTTCTTACTCTAGAAAAAAATGGAAAGGAATATTTCATGTTGCACCATTTATACAAAGAGTAGTTGTATTACTAGATTTAAATCAAATCTACTTGATTTAAAGCTCAGTGTATGAGATGAGCCTTTTCATACCTACAGAATTCTTAAAGGAACAGAAGAGATCTATATTGACTAAGCCAAGATTTTTATGTCTCTAATTCCTAAGCGCTTAAAGAAGTTTTAAGGGACTGCTATCAGATTTAGAATTTCCAAAATCCATTCAGATATAAAATATATTAATTATATCTTTGTATTTTTCAGTGAGAGTAGCATGTTTGTCTCCAAGAGACGTTTCATTTTGAAGACATGTGGTACCACCCTCTTACTGCAGGCACTGGTTCCCTTATTAGAGCTTGCTAGAGAGTACTGTGGGTTTGACTCAATTCAGGTAAGAAAAGAAAAGAAAAAAAGAAAACAATATTCTGAGACGTCTTCCAAGTTGTTAAATATCAGTTATATTTTAAATAGTATATTAACTTATTTTTTGTATATATTTACAAAATATATCAGTAGTAAATGCTGAGCATCTAATAGCAATTTATTGTACAATATGTAAGAAATGTTTTTCAGATTAATTCCCCTAATATTTCTGGGATTTTCATATCTCATTCATACTCTTGTCTGTCTTGCACTATATATTAATCTCGTCTCCACTCTTGTGCTCTGCCACTCATGAATGGTCATCTTAAGGTTGCTACCTCTGTCAGTCATCAAAAGTTTATGCAGAAATACACTTAAACACCTTTCAGTGAAGTATCAGTGCTTCTGGGATCTTGGATTGGCGAGTGCCTTAACACAAAGCCCACAAACATTCCTGCTTTTAGGATGACATACTGTACAAAATCAATATTGGTAATAATTTTATTGGTGACAAATTATCAATTTGCCCAATATTTTTTGAAAGTTTTTAAACTTATTTTAACCCCACTTCTGACTTATAAAATGCACTCCTCTACAGTATGGCGCTTGACTAATATGGCTATCAAAGGTTATCTGAGATAGCTCATCTTCATAAAGATGAAGTGGAGAGATTCAGATTTTTTGTTAGATTTGAGTTGGGGGCAACAAGAGGAGAAAGTAACATTTTCTTGAAGATGCTGAATAAAAAGATGCCATACTTGTAAGACATGAGATACCAACTTCTAAGTGGCAGCACAGGCTTCTTAATCAGATAATCTATATTCATAGTAAAGATGAAATAAGGATCCTGCGTCAAACAGGCTGGCTTTAAATGATACCAGCTTGAGGTGGGGGATATTCAGCTGATGCTATTGGAAGCTTCAGTATGAGGCTTGCAAAATGGTTAGGAGGAGAAGGAAAGATCTAAGAGCACTCCCTTAAGCTAATTGGCATTTCTTTTACTAAAATTTTTGATTCTCCTTTTCTATACTCCTCCTGAAACTGCAAGCAAATGTTTTAAGAACATTGTTCTTATTCAACTGTACTCTTACATACTTCCTGACTAAAAAAATCCACTTGAAAAAATGCTAATATATATTCATTATGTTCTTAAATATCAATTCTGTTTTCATTATACAAATATGTCATGGACCAATCATTTTAAAGTTTTATAATCACAGAATAGATTATCCTTATTTGAAGAAAGAAAATATAAAAACTGTTGCTATTTCAGAGTTATTTACCATACAAATATGCATAACCATACCATTCCTCTACCATTTCTGGTTTTAAGTAAATATAAATCACACTGATGTGCCAAGCAGAACTTGTATTTTTGTCTCTAGCTTATTTGTAATAACAGGAATATTGGGGATGGGGAGTAATATGTGAGACTTCAGATAATCTTAAAGCATAAGATTGTTGAAAGATAAAAATAGTATATAGTTGAAAAATTTTGTCCAGTTGAAAATAAACGTTATTCTAAAGATGCCACTTTTTAAATATTTATACTCCATGTGGGTATCCTTTATATAGCAAATTATATTCTTTATGAATTTCTAAGAGATTGCTGCATTCATGTATCTAAGGACTAGCAGAGTACCCGTGCTTCACTATGAAACTATATGATCGGGCAAGTTTTTGGGGATGAAAATAAGGGAAAAAAATTGTCCCTCTCCCTACCAGCATCCATCGGTATTCATCTGGCTAATGTCCTATCAGTGTGTGAGAGAGTTCAGGGCAATTTGAAAACTGAAATAGTATTTGCTGTGTGAGCAAGAAGGAGACAGCAAGGAGCCTGGTCATGGCTTAGCTCAACTGCAGTTGGAACAGATTTTTTTTCAGAGCGTGTTAATAATAATATAGGAAATACTAATGCTCTGGATGTCATTTCGAAAAATCCTTTCCTAGTGTGCACCTAAAAGCCAAGAGGAACATACGTGCCAAATTTCACGTTTGTAGGCTTTACGGTTCTGGAGATTTTGTGATGATGCGTGAGTGGTATTTCGCTTTTATATATATAGATGCATGTTTATGTGTGTGTGTGTATACACACACACACACACATATATACACACAGTGGTAAAACCTTATATAGTATATAATTCCTTTTTGTATAAGAATGAAATTGTGGAAAACATACTTATTTTATTTGAACTCTTGTTCCCCTCAGAGCTTCTTTTATTCACGTAAAAATTTCATGAAGCCTTCCCACCAAGAGTACCCACATAGGAATTTCCAGGAAGAAGTAGAGTTCCTTAATGAAATATTTCCAAGTAAGTAAATAAGCTGCTGAAAAAAATAAAGGGAACACTTAAACAACACAGTGTACAGTAGTTGAATGTGCTGACAACAAAATCACACAAAACTTAACAATGGAAATCAAATTCATCAACCCATGGAGGTCTGGATTTGGAGGTACACTCAAAACTAGAGTGGAAAAAAACACTACAGCCTGATCCAACTGTGATGTAATGTCCTTAATACAAGTCAAAATGAGGCTCAGTAGTGTGTGTGGCCTCCACATGCCTGTATGACCTCCCTACAATGCCTGGGCATGCTCCTGATGAGGTGGCGGATAGTCTCCTGAGGGATCTCCTCCCACACCTGGACTAAAGCATTTCCCAACTCCTGGACAGTCTGTGGTGCAACGTGGTGTTGGAGGCATGGAGCGAGACATGATGTCCCAGAGTGCTCAATTGGATTCAGGTCTGGGGAACGGGCGGGCCAGTCCATAGCATCAATGCCTTCGTCTTGCAGGAACTGCTGACACACTCCAGCCACATGAGGTCTAGCATTGTCGTGCATTAGGAGGAACCCAGGGCCAACCGCACCAGCATATGGTCTCACAAGGGGTCTGAGGATCTCATCTCGGTACCTAATGGCAGTCAAGCTACCTCTGGCGAGCACATGGAGGGCTATGCAGCCCTCCAAAGAAATGCCACCCCACACCATTACTGACCCACTGCCAAACCAGTCATGCTGGAGGATGTTGCAGGCAGCAGAACATTCTCCACGGCGTCTCCAGACCCTGTCACTTCTGTCACATGTGCTCAGTGTGAACCTGCTTTCATCTCTGAACAGCACAGGGCGCCAGTGGCAAATTTGCCAATCTTGGTGTTCTCTGGCAAATGCCAAATGTGCTGCACGGTGTTGGGCTGTAAGCACAACCCCCACCTGTGGGTGTCGGGCCCTCATACCACCCTCATGGAATCTGTTTCTGACCGTTTGAGCAGACTCATGCACATTTGTGGCCTGCTGGAGGTCATTGTGCAGGGCAGTGCTCCTCCTGTTCCTCCTTGCACAAAGGCGGAGGTAGCGGTCCTGCTGCTGGGTTGTTGCCCTCCTATAGCCTCCTCCATGTCTCCTGATGTACTGGCCTGTCTCCTGGTAGCGTCTCCATGTTCTGGACACTACACTGACAGACACAGCAAATCTTCTTGCCACAGCTCGCATTGATGTGCCATCCTGGATGAGTTGCACTACCTGAGCCACTTGTGTGGGTTGTAGACTCCGTCTCATGCTACCACTAGAGTAAACGCACTGCCAGCATTCAAAAATGACCAAACCATCAGCCAGAAAGCATAGGATCTGAGAAGTGGTCTGTGGTCACCACCTGCAGAACCACACCTTTATTGGGGATGTCTTGCTAATTGCCTATAATTTCTACCTGTTGTCTCTTCCATTTGCACAACGTCATGTGGAACTGATTGTTAATCAGTGTTGCTACCTAAGTAGGCAGTTTAATTTCACAGAAGTGTGATTGACTTGGAGCTACATTGTGTTGTTTAAGTGTTCCCTTTATTTTTTTTGAGCCGTGTATAATATCTCTTCAATAAGTATAAATGTAGTAATATATCTTCAATTTACAATATTGTAAATAAAATCTGGCTATTCAGAATGTTTATGCATAGGAGACTGTTCAAATTAGTCATGATTTCATGGCTAAATGGTTGAAAGATATAACAAGTAAAAATAATAAAGCAGAGGTTGCTCTGTCAAGTACAGCATTTTATTTAACTTTTTCAAAACAATTATCCATGAAGAGTTTTAAAACTGTTCTGTAACAGTGATGCAGTATTGTTGCTATAACCAGTTTATGATAGTAAGAATGAAAACGCAATTTGTAACTGAAGCCTGATTTAATACACAGTCAGACTTTGCTTTTGACATGATATATGTAATAGTATGCTAATGTTGTATAGCATGCATTTTATTTTATTTATTTATTTATTTTATTTTGACTTGTATGCCACCACTCTCCAAAAGGACTCGGGGCGGCTCACAGATAAAAACACAAAACAATAAATTATTTAAAAAGAAATTAAACTAGACAAGCCAAAATACAACTATAAAATCGAATTAAAATTGAATTAAATCCCACCCTCTCCCCCAGGAGATCAGTCCAGCCCAGCCTGTAAAAACAACCAGGTTTTTAGATCGCGTCGGAAAGAGGAGAGATCGGGGGAGCCAGCCGGAGCTCAACGGGTAGTTGGTTCCATAAGGCGGGAGCCGATACAGAATAGGCCCTTCCCCGGGGCACCTCCAGCCGACATTGTCGCGCGGACAGCACCCCGAGGAGTTCCAGCCTGTGTGCTCGCACAGGGCGACCAGTATTTGATATCGGCAGGAGACGCTCCCGCAAGTACCCCGGATCCATGCCATGAAGGACTTTGAATGTTAACGCCAGAACCTTGAATCGCACCCACAGTATTTTGTTGAAATACTGTAGATCCTTCTACTTAGTAATATAGAAAATGGTTGCTAAGTTAAAAAATAGAGATGTGCATTATTTGGATCTGAAGTGGCAACAGGTGATTTGGATCCAACTTGAGTATGCTGTGTACCTGTTGGTTCCTTAAAGAAGCTGGGTTCACATAACTACTTGAGTGAAAGAGATAGTGACAGAGTGCATTGCCTGGTTAACTCAAAGACTGTTTTCATGGGATGTGTGGTGTGAGAGATTGAGCTCACCACCAAGACTGAGTAGGCATTTCCCACCTGGGATTCCAGGTGCTCTCTGAAAAGGAGTGTTAAAAAAGACCTATCCCCTCTTTAATTGGAGAATGTTTCCTAAAATAAGCAAAAATGAGCATGGGTATGGGTGTGTCAAAGGAGTCAAATCAGAAAGACAGCAAGAGACTGGGGAAAAGAAACCCAACAACCCAAAGGTAAGCACCTAAGCAACAGTGTCCAGACAGCAAAAGATAAAGTAATTGTTGGAGCTGAAGGACCAGCTGAGAGAGGAGGGCACTTGACCAGCGTCTGCAAAACCAAGCAAGCCTGCAAACCAAAGTAAGCCCACTGTGTGCAGCAGCCCAGGAGCAGAGCTCCTCAAACCAGTTCCAGAAACAGGGCTGGGAGGGAAAGAAAAGCCTATTTGCAATCTACAGAGGAGTGAGAAGAGGTTCACACACAAGTAGATTGGGATTGGCTACAAAAGCTAAAGACCTGGGAAGAAAGGAAAGGTTTAAAGAAAGAGTTAAAATAAGAAAACATAGTGCTCTAAACCATAGATATTGAGCCACAAGCATGGACATTTTTAGATTAAATGAAAGAAGTAGTTGTAAATGTAACTAATAGGAAGGTAGTTGAATAAGATAAGTAGGAAAATAGAAACAAGTATGGGATTAGCATTAAAGAATAGGATTTTTGTACAATAAAACAATTGTTTCAATGTACAAAATATTGTTCTGTACCATATTAAGAAAAACCCTAATGTGGCTTCTGTATTTACTCAAGGAAAGGTGTAACTTCTTTAAGGAACCACTGAGAGGCTGAGTAAATATACCCACACCAGACCCAAAGCACATTTCCTGCTTTAGAAGAAAATAATACTGTACAAGAAACTATGGGCTACTTACTATAATATAGTGGCTACAGTAAATTACTTTGATATCAATAAGTATGGTATAGCTATCGTTTTTATTTCACAACATACTTTTTCTTCCAAGTGCACAATCCATTCCTTTTCTCTTTCCTTTTTTCTTGACAAAAAAGATGTAGTAGTAAATATCTAAAGCTGGAAAACAATTCATTAAAAGCATTTATTTGTACTGTACAGTGTTCCATGATTTCTTTATGAGGTACAGGATGCTATATAGATCTGTATGTTCATATAGTCAGATTTAATCCAGGAATTACGATATAAGAGAAAGTTTTTTTATGAGACCACTTTTCATTTTATTTATCTGCCACAGATGGAGCAGCATACTGCATGGGCCGTATGAATTCTGACTGCTGGTAAGTTTGCTTCTATCGGTGTAACTTTTGGAGCAGTATAAATCTGTTACACCGGTTTAGAATGTTTTTTTCTGAAATGCATTTTTTAAAACAGGTACTTGTATACTCTGGATTTCCCAGAGAGTCGAGTAATCAATCAGCCAGATCAAACATTGGAAATTCTGATGAGCGAGCTTGATCCAGCAGTTATGGACCAGTTCTACATGAAAGATGGTGTTACTGCAAATGATGTCACTCGTGTAAGTCTTGAATTATGGTAATTAAAATAGATTAGATTAAGCCTGTGAATAATAGAGCTTTTTGTCTGCACAGCCATTCATTTTCAGGCGTTTCTAACAAGTCAGTTCTGTGTATAGGTTCAAGAAGATTTTGAGGTGGATCCCTTTCTAATCTAATCTTTGAATACCATATCTTTTAAGTAATGACTTTTTTGACTTGTTTATTGTGTTATATCTTTGTTGTGGTATACCATCCATGTCACTTTTTGTGAGATGGCTAGCCATATAAATTTGATCAATAAACAAAATCTTTTGGAAAGTTGATACAGATAGTCTTTGAATTACAACCATTTGTTTAGTAATCATTTGAAGTTCAACAGCACTGACAAAAGTGACTTATGATTATTTTTCACATTTATGGACATTGCAGCATCTCCATGGTCACGTGAACATAATTAGGATGCTTGACAACTGGTTTGTATTTATGACAGTTGCAGTGTCCCAGAATCATGTGATACCTTTTGCAACCTTCAGATAAGCAAAGTCAATGGGGAAGCCAGGTTCACTTAACAATCATGTTACTAACTTAACAACTGCAGCAAGAAAGATCATAAAATGGAAGCAAAACTCACTTAACAACTGTTTCATTTAACAACAGAAATTTTGGGCTCATTTGTGGTCATAAGTCAAGGACTACCTATACCATCTGCCTCTTGGCTCCATAAAGGTAGAGTTAGATAATCCAAATTTGAATACATTCCAAGTTACGGGTTCTTTTAGCACGCTAAAGTATTTTCTTGACTTAATTCATGGACTAAAACATAATTATATGAGTTTTTTTTTGTCAGAGGGAAGGTAGCTTCAAGTCAACATTGACTCTTAGCAATTGCGTAGAAGGGGTTTTCCATTCCTTCTCTTTCTATGAAAAAGTGCCTATCCTAGTCGCCCAGCTGGCTTTGTGCCAAAGGCAAGACTAGAATTCCCAGACTTCCGTTTTTACTGATACTTTAAAACTTCTCTCTTAAGTCATAGTTTAAAGCAATTGGATTAAAGCAGTGAATGACTCTAATCTTCTAACTAAGCAGTGCTCTTATTTCAGCTCTACCCTATCAAAACTGGTATTTTTTAAGCATTAGTTTCTAGTTCAGTTTGATTTTTAAAAAATCTAGTAAAATACAGAAGTATTAGATTCTCAATACTACAATTCTAACTATTCCAAAGCTGTAGCTCTGGGGCAATTAATCCTTCACTAAAGATGCACCTTTAGTTACTATTGTTTTGCTTTGAGAAGTGTTATATCTATAAATATAGAAAAGACCTTGGGTGGGATTTTATCACCTAGTTAACAACTAGTTACTTTTTCTTAAGTTTCTTTCACTTCACTACCACATACATTTTATATAAACATGATTTATGCAATTCAAAATTAACAAAATATAGTGTACTTTAGGGAAAACAGTGTTCAACGCTTAACTGAGAATATTAGCTGGAACTATGTTTAATGTTTCATTAAAGATATAATAATGAAGTACCTCTTAACAAAAACAAAAAGTAGCAATAAAACCAAATAGCATTTTTTTAAAAAGAGCAAAAGATGGTAAAACTGGGCAATAACAAAAAAATGGGCACACAACTCAGAAGGGCCTTCAACCATCTTAATAAAGAGCCAGGTCTTCATGACTCTGTGAAACAACAATAAGGTGGGTCTCAGGTGGGACCTCATTATCTGGGCACACTATTCAGAAGGGCCTTGGTGGTGCAGGCTGTTAAATGCCTAGCACTTAGTTCCAGCTGCCTGCAATTAGTGCAGGCTCGAATCCCACCAGGCTCAAGGTTAACTCAGCCTTCCATCCTCTCCAGGTAGGTGAAGTGAGGACCCAAGATTGTTGGGGGCAATAAGCTGACTTTGTAAAAATGCCACGGGGGGGGGGGAAGGCCTAGTAATAAGCAGGCATATACAATGGAATGAAGGCTATTGCCAAGCATTGGGTTGTGTCCCAAAAATTGTAAGCCGCCCTGAGTCTTCGGAGAAGGGCGGCATATAAATGTAATTTAAAAAAAATTATCTGAGAGAAGAAAATGATTTGGATGAAAAATAACTGTGGTAGACATAACATGAATCCTCTGAAATAATATTCATCAGTATGAATCTTCTTTATTTTATAGGTGAGTGGAATTCGTGACCTGATACCAGGTTCTGTCATTGATGCTACAATGTTCAATCCTTGTGGGTATTCAATGAATGGGATGAAAACAGATGTGAGTATGATTTTTTTTCTAAATTCCATTGAATATTTGCAGAAATAATGTAACTACATTAAAAATACTAATATCGATTATTTATTTTGCTCTTCTCCAGGGAACTTACTGGACTATTCACATCACTCCAGAACCAGAGTTCTCATATGTTAGTTTTGAAACAAACATAAGTCAGACATCCTACGATGACCTAATTAGGAAGGTCATAGACATTTTTAAGCCAGGAAAATTTGTGACAACTCTCTTTGTTAATCAGGTAAAATATCTTTTACTTTGTGAATATGGGACAGATCTTTTAGATATATATGCTTTTTAAAAACTCATAAGTTACATAATTGAATAATTGTGTTTAGTTTGGGAGTAGAAATCGTAACCAGTCCCTATCCATATGGAAGTAAACAAATAACTGAATCTGTAATAAGTAAGAAGGGGAATCACCCATCTTCCAATTGACTAACATCTTTATCAATTAAGGGAAAGTATTTGAATTTCATCATAACAGACTTAATTGGCATATGTTTCAATGGCTATTGCTACCTCTTTTAATGCAATTCTTATAAATTTATATGTGGTAAATGTTATGTGACTTCTAGAAATTCAGAAATATAAACTTAGAGACATATGTATTCTCAGTTATTGTACATATCCTTAAGATAGATGGTTTATGGAACTAGAACTGTTCTGTGGAATAATAGGTTGCTTCCACCATAACCAGTTTATCAGAAATCAACAATAGCTGCATAAACACTGTATTCTGATGTAGTAGTAATTGCTGATTTTAAAGTTACTTAATGTAATTTACTTATTTTGAATCATTCTTGTAAAACCATCAGTTGCTGATGTTTATTTAACTGATTTGTGAAAGGGATCATCTGTTTTACATATCCAGAAGATTGCCGAATATAGATTTAATAAGTAGTCAAGTGCACATAACCTTATATTCTACTTGTTTATTAATCTGGTTGATCTATCTTTCTGGTACATATTTTCTAACAGATATATTCTGTAGCTTTGGGAAGCCAGGAAACATGTTCAATTCTTACTGAGTTCTTAATAGGGTTAATCCATCAGATACATTATTTTGTACTGGTTTTCCTGGTTTCTATAATTCCTGAGTCTAGTTGTTAAATCTATATTAATGTCATTTTAAAGTTATCCCTTTCATCTTTCACCATTGTGAAAATAACATATCCTTTCAAATCAGTTTTATTTGCTACTTTATTTTTTCTTCTACATAATTTTATCAATCTCAAAATTATCGTGAAACATTTCTCAGCTTATTCCCACACATTCATTCTCTTGTTCTCTTTCAAATAATTATACCTACTAACTGTGGTTCTTGTCACTCAGCTCACAAACCTGAGTTCTTATACAGGACAGTACATGCTATAATGCTTAAAGCACCAGAGCACACACTGTTGTATAGCTGAAGATAGTTATTTCTACACATTGGAATATTTACAAAGCTGACTTTAAATGTTTGATTAGTTTTTTCCAAGATTTTAGTGCCTTTCCTTTCTTCTAGAGCTCAAAATGTCGCACCGTGTTTTCTTCAGCCCAGAAGATTGAAGGTTTTAAGCGTCTTGATCGCCAGATTGCCCAGTTTAATGACTACAACTTCGTTTTTACCAGTTTTGCCAAGAATAAGCAGCAAAGTTGATTAAGAGGAATGAAGAAGAAAAAACGCAAAAATATACCCAATAGAGGTGGTGGTGGTTGCTTTCTAGTAAATGATACAAGGGGCCATATTTTTCATATCCACCTCGTAGTTGCAGAAAGCCCTAGATGTAATCATAGTATAATTTTCAATTGTATGCATTATTATAACAGAGTTTTAGATATATTGCATGAACACTCTCTTCTGTGTTTAGATATTCTATTTCACTTTTGCTGTGAAACTGAAGCGCATGTAGAAACATTTTACTGTATGAGACTCTACAGCATTTATAAAAACAACTCAAATAGGTTTACATGCAACATAGTTTTTCTTCAGGTATCACCAAAAATTCCCCACAGACAAGGATTTCGTCCTCATTAAATCCTCATTAGAATTTTCCCTAGGCTTACTTAACTAAAAGACTTCGTTGCCTAAACTTTCTTCATTTGTATGCTGTAACAAATTTTAAAACAAATATTGAATGTGTGGTTTCTAATTGGCACATTTTTGCAACAACTGAATGACAGATTAAACTTAAACTTTAAGATGTTGAAACTGATAGAACACTTAATGGGATATTTTCACTTAAAAATATTGAACAATTTTTATCACATTGGATCTGCATACAATTCCACAATGAATTGAAATGGCAATTTGCTGTGGTTAGCACATTACCTTTTCATCTATGGGTGAAAGTGTATTTTGTTTATTTGTCAACAAGTTACTTTTGACAGTTCTGTAATTTTTGGCAAACTCGTTCTTACTCCATGTCCTTTGTTTAAAGGCAACCCATAGCAATTGGTGGCAGTCGTTGGACATCTGTTTAAGTATATAAACAAAATGTTGACAGTTAAGAACACAGTTGATTCCAGGGTTTTCACAGAGATCAGATGCAGTTTTGACATCTAGGAACTTAATCGGTTAGGAGATTGGTGCGCTTTATGGTAATTTTAACAGAGAAATTTGGTAGAAGTGAAATGTGATTTCAAATTACTGCACAAAATAGCTGCCATTTCTCACTGTGAAATATGCTGGCTCAAATGTTAACTTTATATTAATTCAAACATGGGCCCTTCCACTCTGTAATGTCCTGTGACAACAATGCATGTGATGTTTAAGCTAAATTTAGCAATATTGTGACTTCATCTGTGTTTCTTCCTAATTAATATACAGTTCATTTTTACATGGTGTAGAAGGCATTGGGTGATTTTGCTGCAGTAAGCAAATATGGGGAGCCTAAATACAGTCATGTAAAACATTTATATGTAGTACATTAGTAACAAAATAGACATGGATATTGCTTCACGGATATTAAATGCAAGTTCCTGAGAGAGTATGTTCAGTCACCTCAAATGCTGTGGGATTTCAGCTGTTGAGACCAGCAAGTCTTATAGATGTGTCATTCTAATCCTTGGCTATGTTTTTGATTATGAGTGTTTTTGTTCCTTTTGTATTTATAAAGGAAACATTTTAGTGTTTCTATGTTATTAAACCTGCTTGCTTGGAAATCAAGCAGTTGGAACATTTTTTCATACCAAAATCAATAAATGTTGTTTCTGTGTAGCACCTAGCAGTTTATGGTGCTTTTGCTTTTTAAGGGCCAATTTTTCAATTTTTTTATAAACAGTACTCCAAGTCAATAGCACTCTGACTTGAGATCTGTTCAACTACAGATTCCTTGAAGTAATGCTGGAAATGCAGAATTTATACATAAGCCTTGGATAGAAATAAATCAGTTCAATGGATCTTCATGAATTAGTAGGCTGAACAAAATGGGAGGGGGTATGTTTGGTGTTTAAAATTATCTCTGGTGTTAGACATGGAACATTAAAATGTACAAAGATATATCTGTACCAGAAATCATAATGCTTCAATAAAAGTTTGCTTTCTAAGCTGTTGCAAATAGTAAAAATGCTACTACCCTGACTTAGATAATTCTGCTTTGTATTTATAACAACAAAGCCTTGATATGAATTAACAGATGTTACCTGTATTTTCTCAATAGTCCCTATGTGCTATTGAATGCCAGGGTGATTCAAGAAGATTAAATCTACTGGAAATGTTACTCTTGTTAATCAAACTAGAACTCTGTTTCTATTCAATGAAAAAGCATGATGATTAAGAATGAAAGCTGATATTAAAGATCTTTAAAAGTATATCAAATTGTAATACTGTATAATCAATATTAGAAAATTGTAAAGCTTCATGATATTTTACTGCCCTCTTTAATTTTAAAGACTGGTTTATTGTTCAGAGATGAAAATTTCTGAAATCTTCAAAGCTGAATTTATAGATACACCCGTATGTTGGAGCAAAGTCTTATGTGTTTTACTGATTATTTTTTTACTTACCATAACATTTTAATTTGGTTTGGTCTACATTTGACTTTGCGCCATATATGAATTTGTTTTACAAATCTTACAGACTATTCCAATCAGAACTCTGTTGTATATAATACATTTGCTAATATGTTGCCCTCATCATGGCTTCTACTGTAGATTAATGCTCAGGTTTGCAATTGGCCTCTAAAATATAAGTACAAACTTCAAAATCCATAAATTTTCATGTAATTGGACTCCATTGGAAGTTAGTAATTAAGGACATCAAGAGAAGGTTTAAAAAAAAAACAGCACATCAAGTAGGAAACAAAATTCAATGAGACACAGACCAAGGTTGGTGAGGGAGTTTCCCAAATAAATTCACCATTGACCCACCACTCTATCCATCTCAAGGCCCATGTTCCTACCCATTCATCAGCTGTGAGGCATACCAGATGGGGAGACAGTTATGAGATTTATATGGGTGGCAAGAGAAAGAATAACTAAGCATAATTTAAAAAATACAGTAGTATTGCAAAAAGCTTTGCTTTATTAAAGATAGTATACATCAGTAGGTCCTTATTTTTAGATCTTGTCACGTTGATAATGGAACCATATATAATTGACAGAGACCTGATTATTTACTGTGAAGTGAATTTCTTGGATAACTCAGAAAAGTATAAATATTTCCTATGACTTTGCTCTGGCAGTGTTCTGCTATACTGATTGAAAACGTATAAAATTTCTGATTATTCTTTCTTCAGTATTGCTTCCCCATTTGAGGAAATTTCAGGGATTGAATTTCTGCCTTTTAACTTTGGTTGATCACTGACTTGCACAATCTATGAAGCAGCTAACTTTATTGCCACGTTTGTCTATGGCTTGATTAGCTCCATTTTCTAGTCCAGACATGCTGGACTAAGATAAAATGTGATTGGGTAATCTTTAGTTCAATATTTCGTATGAGCTTAATTCAAAATATAATTGCCAGGACCAGAATTGCACAAACTAGATTAAAGTGTTCATTACAGTAGTCCTTGGCATACAACTAGTGGAACGTGCCCATTATAGTCGTACATCATGATGGTTGTAAAAAAGGGTCATGTGATTTTTACAGGGTTTTTTTGTGGCAATTGTTAAAGCAAATGTGGCAGTGGTAAAACAAGTGAATCCATTGTTTATTATAGTGAGATTTTGCTGAGAACAGTCACATGACCACAGGATGTTAATAGTCGCCATAAAGTGGCTATGTTGGTAACAGCCTCTTGAAGTGTAGTGATGTGGTTGAAGGGGTGGTGGGGAACTGACCATCCAAATTTCAGAACCAGATTGTAGGTCCTGTTTTCCAGATAGGTTGTAATTGGTCATTAAGTGACCAGCTATAAATCAAGGACTACCTGCATGTGGTTCATTATGTTGTGGCATAATATGATGGCTGATGTATCTACAGAATCTGACTTCAAAACCAAGGAGAATTTTTTTTTAAAAAAAGGACAATTTGAAATGTTTATACAGAATCAAGTTCATCTGTTAGGCCATATATATAAACTTAGACATGATAAGACAGACCAAATAAAAGCATATATGATAAATTGGATGCAAAACTTAAAACAACAGGAAGAATAGTGGAACAAATCAATAACATTTACAAACTGCTTTAGAACAGATACAAAATGTTTTATAGATGATATTCAACCCTGTCAATAATTGTTAATAGACAACTTGTAGTAAATGCAGGAACTATGCAACAGAAGGAACACCCAAAAGTATTGAAAATTGAAAAAACATACACAGCGCAGTTCAGAGAATCTTAAGGAACCAACAAGGAAATCACTTTTTCCCATGTTAAATATAAATTCAGAACATGATAAAAACATTTTTACTACTTTTTCAATTTTTCATGACTGGCACATGATAATTTTTACAGATGTTCCAATTAATAATTTTGATGACTGCAGCCTTCCATCCTGAGTAAAATGAGGACTCTGTTGAGGACAATATCTGACTGTAAACCACTTAGAGCTGTAAAGCACTATAAAATGGCATGTGACTCTTAAGTGCTATTGCGATTGTTCGTAATCAGTTTGTGCGATCTTGCACAAGCTAAGTATATATGACATAGTTCTGCCTTTGCACAATCTGCAATTTGAATCATTTGGTGGGTTTTTTCCAATTCTGGCCTTGGCTGCATTGGTTCAGATAATTTGCTTTTTGCACAGCCAGAATCAAGCTTCCAGTTTCTCTTTAATGTTCCAATTGTAAGCCATTGCTAGGTTTTATTTTTATCTACTTTACCCTTGATCTTTTGTAGAAATTGACCATATTGCTTTTCCTTCCCTGCATTCTGTTCTTTTTTGGGTTACATTATTTTGATATTCATCTTTTTGTTTCCTGCACATTCAGTTAAGTTTCAATTTTTAATTTACATCAGTACTTATCCTTGGCTTTTACATAATCAGCCAAGGCATGCTTTTTTTCTTCAACAGTTTGACCTGAAGTAGACCTCTGGCTCCATTTCCACAGGGCAGGTATAATGGACGTCACAGTGGAGATGTAACACATGGTTAATACTCATTAGCTATTTCTGTCCGAATTGTCCAGCTCAGCTTATTTCCAGTTAATAATTCTAGCAATACATGGTATCACAAGTATGGTCCAGGTTTGATAGTTTTTACCTTTCAATTTTAGTTGATTTTTAAATATATATAAAAAAATTAAATATAAAAAATATCAAGCCAATGGCTTTGTTGTAGAAAGTGTCAGTTACACAACTGCAATAGTATTTCTCGTCCCTAGTGATGCTGATGGGCAGAGATATTCCGCACCCCATGTTCACAGTAAATTTCTTACAACAAATCACTGATAAAGCAGATGAAACTGATTTATAAAGTGGTTTTGCATAAATAAAATGTTAGGATGTGGAACAACAAAGTATAAATCACAATACAAAGTTAGAGGGAAGTAGTTTTTTTTCCAAACCCTCAACCACGCTTCTCTAAAAATTAAAATCTGGGAGACTGCTTCTGATTGATGGATTAAGTGCCACAAAATCATCGTCGACTCTTAATGACCATCGAAATAGATGTTCTCCATCATCCTCCAGCTATTCATTGCTGCTGTAACTGAGTCCATCCACCTTGCTGCTTGGTCGTCTTTTTCTTCTTCCCTCCACCTTTCCCAGCAATATCGTCTTTTCTTCTCTACACTGAGAGCATATGCACCAAAGACAAATTCATTGTGTGTCCAATCACCCTTGGCCAATAAAGAATTCTATTCTCCAGAGAGCTGACTCTCACACGATCTGTCTGTAACTAGGATAATTTAAGCCTAATTCACTTCTATTTCGGAAGAAAATTCTGGGCTAAGAATTTCGCTTCTACCGAATGGCAAAAGAGGGAAAAGCCATGTTTGCAGGCGGACTAGAGCGCTTCGGGCTACTCTACGCACTAGAGCGCTTAATCCACCGTTTCCCCAACTAGATTTAAGTCGTGCACAAGCCCCGGTAAAACCAGGCTGCTAAGCTCGACGTTCGCGCCACAACCCACCACACAAAACTGCCGCCTCCGCCCGCCTGGCGGCGCTTCTGCCTCGGAAAACGCGAGAGATTTCAGCTGAGATGGCGGCGGGAGCGTCACGTGAAGCCGGCGGAGGGCCTGGTAGCATGGCGGCGGCGCCTGAGACACAGCAAGAGGAAGAGGTCGAGGTGGGTTGCAAGATGCCTCTGAACTGCGACTATCGGGGAAGGGGGATTTTCTCTCCTTCGGGATTGCTGACTCTTGACGATGTCGCGGGGCATTTCGCTGTCTGCGGATTTCCCTGCAGCCAATGTACCAATATAATGTACCAACACAGGAGAATACTTGTGGAATATTTGAAATGAGGTGCTCGCTGAGCTCCATGGTTTTCTTGCAGACGTTTCATCATCCAAACTAGGTAACATCATGAAGGCTACCTAGTTTGGGTAATGAAAAGTCTGCAAAGAAGCAGAGAGCACCAAGGACCCTTCGCTTTTCAATGTGTTATGCTGCATTAATGGCATACCACATGTGCAGCAAACTAAGAGCGCTCGCCAGCCCGTTTATAGGCTGGCTTGCATTTACGAAACAATTGAAGAAAGAAGGAGGGAAGGAAGGAAGGAAGAGAGGAGAGAGAAAGAGGAAGAAGGATCTTCAACCTATTCCTTACTAACGTGAATCCCCACCTCGGTGTAAGCCCCATTTCACCCGTAAGGAGGCGCTGAGGCTCTTAGGGAGCACTGCTGCGTATCGTCCCAGTTTTGAGCCGTCTCGGGCAGTTGAAGTACTCCAGCTTTTCCAAATTTGCAGTCCTCCAGATGTTTTAGACGTTGGTTCCCATAAGCCTTAAGCAACACTGCTGGCTGGGCCTTGAAAACGTGACATCTGTCCGTGTTTAGAGAACAACCGGTTGATTCATGAGCGCTGCTCTCCGGGGAGCTGAATCCTTTTCTACAGCTTGGAAGGAATCTGGATCTGATGAGAGCTAGCCCTTTTCCCTTTGAAAAAATGGGAGGGGGGAACACTTTAATTAGGATATAAATATTTAATTTGTATTTTATTTCATTAAATGGGGAAAAACTGAAGGAGAGAATAGTATGTATGCTGACTTGGGCTCCTGGAGGAAAGAGGTTATATAAAGCTATTGTGTACTATCGAGTTGTTTTTGGCTCCTAATAACCATATAGATCAGGGATCCCCAACCCCTGGGCCATGGCCCACTACCAGGTCATGGCCTTTTCAAAACCAAGCTGTGCAAGAGGTGGGCTGGTGTGCATGTGCGCGTGCATCTCTAGTGCGAGTAGTGGGCCACCATGTGCACGCCAGCGTGTGCACACCATTTGCACAAGTGGAGCTGTGCGTATGCACCCTGGTCCATCACCCACTTGGCCCGGTTTCCCTCTTCCCCACACCAAGCCAGGCTGCCAAACCACAAAGCTTATGGATTGCTGATACAGATTTTATCCATGACAATATGAATCCAACAAATGAGTAAATTATTTTTTACTGTAAGTCATGTGGGAGCTTCCTGTTCTGTAGCTATGGGTTTTATTTTATATTATTTTAAGTTTTCTGCTGTTTTCCAGGAATCTGGAACTAGCATGCATGGCTTCCAGGGTAGTATCATTATGTAAACCTAATGGGAAGAATTTCTTCCAAAGCACTTTTATTTTTTCTTTAGTTGGTAATTTAACATATTTACTACCCTTATCGCAGTTTATGAACAAAATAGAAAGAAATGACTTTGATCACCAAATGAGGAGAACTGCCTTTCTGAATTGCAGGTGTAAGCTTTTTAATGGTGCGATGTAGAATGACAACATTATTCTATATTCCAATGAATTAGTGTAAGTTTGTCCTGTATGTGTTAACTGTTAAGATAAGTGAAGCGCTATATAGTAGCAGGATAGAAAATCAACAACTTTGGAGGAGGGGGGGATGCTGGATTTGAAATACCGTGGTTATTTATTTTTCTGCTAGATTTTTACCCCACTAAAGACAGCTTACAAGGTGGCATACATTACTTTCTACTTTACAGTGACCAAGAAGAAAACAGAACCTGGATCTCTCTGGTGCTAATTCCCATACTATATTAGCTCATTTGATTCTTTAGTGACAAGGGCAAGCCAGTATCAGAGGACAACACAAATAACTTCCACAGTATTTTACATTTGGGTGAAATGATTGGATGGCTGCTTTTTCATAGTGTCACAGTCATGCTTAAATACCCATATTGCAACAATGTCTCTGATAATAATGTATATTTGCAAATGGGTATATATGCCAGGCTAAAACATTGAACTGTTAAATACATTATGTGAAATGTTTTGTCATTTTCCTCTAGGAACAATTAGTTGTGGTAGAATTGTCTGGAATAATCGATTCAGACTTTCTGGAAAAATGTGATAATAAATGCAAGATTTTGGTGAGTGTTTTTAACATAGTATAAATTAATATATCTTTTTATTAAAAAGTACAATTGTGAATGTATTCAAAATCTTTTAAAATGGCAGTAGTTTAATTTGCTTCTTGCTTAACAGAGTGGGCACAAGCGTGATCTTTTACTCAGGTTTTTTTGCTTTTTACAACAAACATTCATTGCAACAGGACACATACTTCCATTACTTACAACAAACCATATCTTAAAATCTCTCCATACATTTTCCTATGCTTAATCAATATTCTGCTGAGTACAAAAATACACTTTCTTATTCTAGATTGTTCCACTGTTATATACAACTTGTAAGTTATTCGTGCTATTTTCCTTATCAAACAGAACGATCTTGGTCTTAGATACATTGATTTCCAGATCCATATTCCCTACTACAAGTTATCTAATACGTGATGCAAAACATTTTGGCTGTCAGCCAACAAATCAAAATCATTTGTATGCAAAAGTATATATACAGTATGTTCACCAACCAGCATACGTCTAATATAACCACAAGTATTCTTTATACATTTATTCATATTGCACAATCAAAAGAACATAATGTATTTTGGCCCTATTCTCTGTTTTATGGTTTACTAAGTACTAAGGGAACATCATGTATCTTGGCCCTACTTTCTGTTTTATGATTTACTAAGTATTCTCTTTATTCTCATGGATGCTTTATTTCCTTTATATGCCATTGTTATTGCATTTAGCAAACAACCCTGCTAAGCTAAAGCATTCCATAATTGAAACCTGTTTATCATTGGTTTTCTATATTAAAATATACAGCATTTTTCTGCTATTTGTAGATCTCTTGGTGCCTTACGGAAGAACAAAATGCATTGCTCTGCTTATTTCCTGTTTGCTAAACTCTTAGCTTATTGTCATCTCTTGTACCCTTTCCATCTGAATTTGACACAATTCTCCCCAAGTAAAAACTAGTTAGGTGTGGTAAATTTTGGTTAGTAATACTAAAGATACAACAACAGCCCATTTTATCCAAGCTTGCTCATTCTAGAAAGCATATTCAGGGCACTGTTGAATACTCATGATGTCTGAGTATTCCTGCTCATTACAAATGGCAGTGATAAATGTCTGTCTGTGCACAAACATTTTGTAATGACATGTCAATTTTATTAATTTTAGAGATATCACCTGGCTTAGATCATGCTTTGAATTCGCTGACTTCCTTTCTCCCAAATGTGCTTCTGTCTTTATGTTTTTAGGGGATTGACACAGAGAGACCTATTTTGCAAATAGATAGATATATCTTTGCTGGAGAATATGAAGGTAAGAAAAGTAATGAATAGCCTATTTTATAAGCTATGATGTAAAGTAACATGAACCTTAAGAACCATTTTACTTTCTTTTTGTCTTTTGTCATTTTTTTCTATAGAAACAGAGGGAACCTTCCTCATCTTCTACTCAATAAACAGATCAAAAATTAACTTATAGTTTCGAATCAGTTATTGCCTCAATTATGTAAAAAATTCTGATTGAGTGACCAGATTTAAAAATAAATCAAGGAAAAGCATGCAATTCTGTGGATAGTGAGGTTAAGCTTAATACTAGCCACATTTGTAATTAGCCCTTATCTTTATCTGTGCTCCATGTGGGAGACTATTTGAGCCCAAATTGGGACACTACTGATTAGGGCTACAACTGGAAGATACATAAGCCTCCTATCTAAAAACCAAACTTGTTTCTGTTCAGAATTGGAGGTAGAATATGTCTCACATGTGCTATTAATGAGCCTTGGTGGCGCAGTGATTAGAGTGCAGTACTGCAACCTACTCCCACTGCAATTTGGCAGATCGAATCCCACCAGGCTCAAGGTTGACTCAGCCTTCCATCCTTCCGAGATGGGAAAAATGAGGACCCAGATTGTTGGGGGCAATATGCTGACTCTGTAAACTGCTTTGAGAGGGCTGTAAAGAACTATAAAGCGGTATATAAGTCTAAGTGCTATTGCTATTAAAATGTCCAGGATTAAACCCAACTTTCTGAATGGGAGATGAGCATCTTCACCTCTATGCCAGCACCCCACTTAGATACTGCACTATATACAAGTCTATTGTGTTTGATGTTGGGCTGTAAATGAAATTTGAATTTATGCATGCGATCTTCTAATTCTTTCGTAGAATTGAGTAAATATTACTCTTTCAAGTAAGTTTATATTTTCCCTTAGCAATCTGTTTACTCTTATTCTCAGATACCCTTGGAACATGTGTAGTGTTTGAGGAAAACCATGATCATGGTAAGCAGTACTTTTAGTTTTTCAGAATCTCAAATAAAGTTTTTTTGTAAAAATGAGAAACATTCTGCTTTTTTTCTTGGTAGTAGATGTGGAAGGCAACCAAAAATTGCAACTAAAATATAAATGCCACACAATGAAGAAACTAAATATGACGCGGACACTTCTGATTGAGAAAAAAGAAGGGGAAGAGAACATAGGTGATTTTCAAATTCTAGAATTTCATCCTTTTTTTCTAAAATTTCATTTTTTTCTTTCCTCTGTCAAAAATACTCTTTAGGTATATACACAAGATCCCTTAATATCATGTATTGCTTTTTTGCTCTTTTCTATCCGGGTTTCTTATACTCTAATTGGATTCACGGATAGTTTAAATATTATATTGCAGAATACAATATTATAAACCATAGCAACATAACAATATTGCTTGTGTAACATCGTAAGCCAATTTGAGCTTTTATAAAATTGTAGCTCTTTCTGTTATCCTAATGAGATCTTAACCAATTGATCATAATATCCTGAACTGTAAATATTTATAAATTAATTACTAAAAATGTTCAAGATTGTTTATGTTCCCACTTCTTAATTGATAGAATCAATTTGAGAAAAAGCATAGTGTATGTTCTGTTTAATGTCAGAATAATAATCTTGCAGGTCTGGAAAGGGCAAGAATCCCATCTACCTTCATTATTCCATTTTAACATTACTTGTCAGATCTATTGCAGATTAACCCAAATCTGCCATTACTGGAGTTCAAATCAAGGTTGCCCATCATAAGAAGGACCTGTTACTGAAGAGTCATGTGATACAAATATTTCCATTTAATGTTGTATTTCACTTAGATTTAGAATCCTTAAATTTGGAAGTAGTGTTTTTTCTCGCATTTTGTTTTGTAGCTCACCATAGCAGTCATGCAATATGCATTTTTGTAATGCAGAATTATCTCAACATGAATCTTTTTAATCACAAATAGCAGCCAAATAATCTTTAAATTTTGCTGTGCAGCATTCTCAGTATGCGCATCATTGACAGAGTGGTATCATTGCTGGGAAACCAGAAAAGAGGGGATAAGAGAAGAGGAGAGCAAGATATGAATAAGGGATGAAACAAAATCTTCAATAAAATGTCATTTGTTTATTTATTTTCTTCTTACTAACTCCTTCCTAACTCTTTCCCCTCCTTTTAATTTGGCAGGAGGTGGCATAGAATGGCTAGATCTTAAGGACAAGGACTTCTCATACAGCAGACCAAACATGATTTGCAATTTCTTGTATGAAAAAGATGACGAAACAGCTGAATCCCAGGATAAGCTGGCAGAAGAGTCTGAAGAAGAAGCCAGTGACAAAGGAAACATGGATTGGAATTTGGAACCCGGGATTCCACCTGACATTGCAAAGGATGATGCTGAACCTCTTTTGGATACTTTAGATCCCATCATAGAGAATCCTTCCATAGAGAGCAGTCAGAACATTGCTTCAGAAGAGCCTCCACATTGATATACAGTTGTGCTCATAAGTTTACATACGTTGGCAAAATTTATGATTTCTTGGCCATTTTTCAGAGAATATGAATGATAACACAAAAACATTTCTTTCACTCATGGTTAGTGGTTGTCTGAAGCCATTTATTATCAATCAACTGTGTTTACTCTTTAAATCATAATGACAACAGAAACTACCCAAATGACCCTGATCAAAAGTTTACATGCCCCATTTCTTAATACAGTGTATTGCCCCCTTAACTTCAATGACAGCTTGAAGTCTGTGGATGAGGCTCTTTATCTTCTCAGATGGTAAAGCTACCCATTCTTCCTGACAAAAAGTTTCCAGTTCCTGTAAATTCTTGGGCTGTCTTGCATGAACTGCACATTTGAGATCTCCCCAGAGTGGTTCAATGATATTGAGGTCAGGAGACTCCAGAACCTTCATTTTATTCTGCTGTAGCCAATGACAGGTCAACTTGGCCTTGTGTTTAGGATCATTGTCATGTTGGAATGTCCAAGCATGTGCCATGTGCAGCTTCCAGGCTGATGAATGCAAATTTTCCTCCAGTATCTTTTGATAACATACTACATTCATCTTGCCATCAATTCTGACCAAGTTTCCTGTGCCTTTGTAACTCACACATCCCCAAAACATCAGCAATCCACCTCCATGTTTCACAGTAGGAACAGTGTACTTTTCATCATAGGCCTTGTTGACTCCTCTCCAAATATCTCGATGGACGGAAATATGCTTCGACTCAACCCGGCCAAGACTGAGTGGCTGTACATACCGCATCGTCCAGTTTGGAATGTCCATCGTTGACCATAGGGGGAGTGGTGCTGCCCCCTGTGGATAGGGCTAGGAACCTGGGGGTCCTCCTGGATGCACGGCTCCGGTTGGAGGAGCAGGTGGGAGCACCAGGGGGCTTTTGCCCAGGTCCGGCTGGTTCGCCAGCTTCACCCGTTTCTGGACCGCGATGCCCTGCGTACGGTCACTCATGCCCTTGTTACTTCGCGACTCGACTACTGCGACTACTGCGACTCGACTCTGTCTAGGACTGCCATTGCACACCATCCGGAGATTGCAGCTGGTGCAAAATGCGGCGGTGGTGGTGATGGGAGTTCCCTGGTTCTCCCATGTCGCCTCCTGCGCGGCCTGCATTGGTTGCCGGTTGCGCTCCGAGTGAGGTTCAAAGTTCTAACTTTAACATACAAAGTCCTTCATGACATGGGTCCCTATTATTTAAGGGAGCGACTGTTGCCGACATCGAATACTAACCGCCCTGTACGATCTCACAGACAGGGGCTCCTTGGGGTCCTGTCAGCCGGACAGTGCCGGCTGGCGGTCCCCCGACGACGGGCCTACTCTGTTGCGGCCCCTGACCTCTGGAATCAACTTCCCCTGGAGCTCTGCCTGGCCCCTGACCTCCGCACTTTCCGTCACGACCTGAAGACCTGGTTGTTTAACCAACCCGGGCTGTGACCCTGGGGTGGGGTGGTTTTTAGGGTTTTAATGCTCTGATTTTAGTGTTAATTCGGCTTGATTGTTTAATTTGGTTTTATCTAACTTATTGCTGTGTGATTTTATTCTGTAAGCCGCCCCGAGTCCTTTCGGAGAGGGGGCGGCATATAAGTCGAATTAATTAATAATAAATAAATAAATATAGAGTTTATGGTTGTGGCCAAAAAGCTCAATTTTGGTCACATAACTCCAAATTACTTTGTGCCAGAAGGTTTGAGGCTAGTCTCTGTTCTGTTTGGCATATTGTAAGTGGGATATTTTGTGGCATTTGCGTAGTAATGGCTTTCTTCTGGCGATTCGACCATGCAGCCCATCTTTCTTCCAGTGCCTTGTTATTGTGTATCTTGAAACAGCCACACCACATGTTTTCAGAGAGTCCTGTATTTCACCTGAAGTTATCTGTGGGTTTTTCTTTGCATCCTGAACAACTTTTCTGGCAGTTGTGGCTGAAATTTTAGTTGGTCTACCTAACTGTGGTTTGGTTTCAACAGAACCCCTCATTTTCCACTTCTTGATTAGTGTTTGAACACTGCTGATTGGCATTCTCAATTCCTTGGATATCTTTTTATATCCCTTTCCTGTTTTATACAGTTCAACTACCTTTTCCCACAGATCCTTTGACAATTCTTTTGCTTTCCCCATGACTCAGAAGCCAGAAACGTCAGTGCAGCACTGGATAAAAGATGCAAGGGTCGGTCAGGGGTCCAGGGACTCATTGACCTTTTATACACACACACTAATTACAAGCAAACAGATCACAGGTGGGGATGGTTACCTTTAATAGCCATTCAAACCCCTTTGTGCCAACCTGTGTGTGTGTTATCAGACCAAAATCACCAGGGTATGTAAACTTGGGTCATTTGGGTAGTTTCTGTTGTCATGATTTAAAAAGAGTAAACACAGTTGATAATAAATGGCTTCAGCCATACACTAACCATGAGAGAAAGAAAAGTTTTTGTGTTACCATTCATATTCTCTGAAAAATGGCCAAGAAATCAAAAATTCTGCCAGGGTATGTAAACTTATGAACACAACTCTAAGCTGTTTGACTGAGCAGCAATCACTATATACTGACTGATATCTGATTTGTACATATTATTAATAGAAAGACTCTGAAGTCATATCCAAATTATTTTGTGAAAGTTTTGTTAGGATCACATTCCTTTTGTGATATTGATCATTTCCCAAGTTCTCTGTACCTCTTTGTCAAGGGAATTGGAAAGTGGAAAGAGAGGCTTCTGTTGAACTTATTTTGATTACAAATTCCCATCTCTTGCCTTCTCCCAGTTACTTCTTTTGCTTACTATCTTGTCTGGTGAAAAATTCTGGAGAACTCAAGTTTGTTTTCTATTCTGTGATTTTGATACAGTAAAAGATGCAACTCTAATATGGACTTGGATTTTTCCTTTTGACCAATATAGCTGCCTTTGCTTTTTATAATGTAAAATCATTTATTACAATTGACAAACTATGGCTAAAAAAAATCTATATATTTTCAAGCAGCAACCTCCTTGCACATATGCACAAACAGGAGCACAATGAACTGTTAACCCCTTCTGAAACTTAAGTGGAACGCCATGAATAAGACGTTGCCCAAATAAAATTTGACGTAGAAGCAGGAGATAACACAGTACAAAGCATGAATTCCTTGGCTCTTAATTTCTTGCTTCTAATGTAAGATTCAAATTGTGTATACAGGTACTCTTGGACTTATGACCACAATTGAGCCCAAAATTTATGTTGCTAAGTGAAACATTCGTCAAGTGAGTTTTACCCCATTTTACAACCTTTCTTGCCCTAATTGTTAAGTGAACCATTGCAGTTTTTTTTTTTAAGTTTTAAAAAAGTTTATTTACAATTATAAAAAACACACAACGTACAGACTTACAATCACACATAACATAAATACATCACAGGTTTTTCCCCACTTTTTCTTTTTTTTAGTTGCAGATCGAGTATACATTTTCCCATATAGTGTTACAGTCATACATAGCCATAAATATTTCTTCAGATGAAGTTCGCTTGGTTTGGCCTATTTTGGAGCTTTTTCTTGTCTCTTCATTGCAGTTTTTAATTTAGTAACATGGTTGTTAAGTGAATCTGGTTACTCCATTGACTTTGCTTGTCAGGAGGCTGCAAAAGGGGATCCCATGGACCCTGGGACACTGCCACGGTCATAAATATGAACCACTTTGCCAGGCCTCTTAATTTTGATCGTGTGACTACAGGGATGTTATAAGTGTGAAATGTTATAAGTGAAAAACGGTTATCTGTCCCGTTTTTCGGTGCTCTTGTAACTTCGAACGGTCACAGTGAACTGTGATTAACTCGAGGGCTGCGTGTAGCCTCGTGAAATATATAACATCTTCAAGAACCACCGCTTCTCGGGGGCTCTTCATTTTTTGTATCTCTATGTTCAAACCACGGCGGATATGATGTCACTACGTGATTTTTTTAACTTCCGGTGGTCTCAGTGTGTCTGGTGCACGTGGGTGCGGCTAGTGATCGTGTACCGGGAAGATGGAGGCTTTAGACCGTGTAGTGTAAGTACTGGGTTTTCAGCAATGGTCCGTTTTGAGTCCTTTTTTTTTGTTTCTTTGGGGTTATGAAATGAGAAGCATTTCTGGGCTCGTGCGGGGGGAAGCATTTGTGTGCTTTGAAAGTGATATGCGCAGCCTTTTATCAAGTAGGTGCGGAAAAAAGAAAGCCGGTTTTAGGCTTGCGGTTAAGCTTGGCATGAGATTTCACGGGGCATATCCCGAGCTCACGCCGCTTATCTTCGGTTGGTAGAAATCCGCTTGTAGCAAGCCTAACTATGTGAGTCTAAAACAGAGGACCCTAAACTTGGCAACGGTAAAGACTTGTGGACTTCAACTCCCAGAATTCTCCAGCCAGCTATAGCTACAGAATTCTGGGAGTTGAAGTCCACAAGTCTTAAAGTTGCCAAGTTTAGGGACATCTGGTCTAAAACGACCAATCAGCGATCAGTTTCCCCCGACCTGGTGTGGGGTCTACAACTCTGTCGGTGTTCACTAATAATAGGCTTTGCAGGGAAATCACTAGATTGATTTGAAATGGGTAAAAAGAAAAAAAGAAATCATTGCACTACTATATAATAAGAGGAAACCGAATTTCTCGGTGGGATGCAGCTAAATTGCAGCTTTTTATTAAGGAACGTTTCTTAATGTTAAGACTTTCGTGTTAAGGTGGTGTGCGTTTTTCTCTGAGTTCTTGCAGTTTCATTTCAAATGAGGTGAAATGAATGAATGTTTATTTGGTAGGTACTACTATCAGTGGCACACGTATGTATGCCTTTCCATGTTTTGGGGTAATTGCACAACAGACAGATACGAAATACAATTGTTACAAGCTGACCAGTTGTTTGTAAGTGCCTTTTGTTTCCTGCTTTGTTTCACAACCTCTGGCTCTCTGATGTTTTGGTTCAGTGCTGGTGTTTGGATGATTACAAGTTTGCCTTCTATTTTATTCACTGGTATATCAAATAAAGTTAGTAATATTCTTGGGGACAGTGGTGGTAGTTCTGATGGAGAATTATTTTTTCAACTCACAAAAGAAGAATCCTGAAGCAGATGGTGTATAGTTGTACTGGTTCACTGAGTGAAATGGGGTGAGAAATGAGATGATATGAGAATGTAGTACCTATGGCAAGAGGTCATACTACAACAAACCAAGATAAGATCTTTGCGGTGTGAATATAGAGTATCTTAGTTGGAGAGAAGAAAAACATCAGTCAGTTAGAAAGGGAAGTTTCCAGGAATAATATTGCAACTTAGTTTTAATTTTTCAAGGACATAGATGGTCTCTTCCAGAAATATAAACAAAGTATGTTGCTTTAAAATAGAAAACAAGATTGGCAGGCATGGAAAAAAAATGTGAACAAGCCTTCCATTCTTTTCTTTCTTTCCCTATGCAGAAATAAAATTTTAGACCATGGAGAAGGGATACAAAATATTCAACTTTATTTTGCCCAGTTCTTCAGTATGAATTCTGTCCAACTGGTAAACAAGATAGCCACATAGCCAATAACCCAAGTTTGGTAATTGGCTTATTTACAGTTTTAAATGCAATTTTGGGTTTGCATATACAAGCTTGCAGGCAAACAAAATAAAATTTGAGTTCTAATTAATTATTCCTCCCATTCTTTTGGAAGGGTTTCTGCATGTATGTGGCATGCTGGCTCCCACGTTGTTTACCTTTCTACTCTATATTTTATGGCAAGTTTTCACATTATATATGAACACAACATTTTCAGACACCAATTCTACTCTAACCAATTTAAAACAGATAAACATTAGGTGACATACCAATTGCATATTCAGATTCTGATCTCCTTCAAGTTATGTTTGGTAGCTTCTGAGGTCATCAATTATTAAAGAAACAATCATTTGCTAGGGGGAAAAAACCTCATATGAACCAGGATTGACAGCAGAGTTTCCTAAAAAATTTGGGGCTCAAATAATCACAGATTCTATATAAAAGCCCAGATAACAAAAAACACAATACAACAGTTTTAAATTAAATTATTTTTACCCATTTAATACATGCTGTACAATATATTTTATAAAATTTTAAAATAAAAAGCTAGACATCCAGACAAGGGTCAAAAACCCAGCCTTGGCAACCTGGTATGAATCAGGCTAATCTTTTAGACACCTGGATGCCTCACTTCAATGGGTCATGCTGAGAAGCAAGTAGTTTTTCTAACACGCCATTGGATATCATTTCTCCTTTTCACCCATAGATTCAGTTTGCATCAATAACGTTCTGCTGCTGGTTATATCATGTCTGTATTTTTTATAAATTGTCATGTTGCAATTTTATGATGGGCAGCATTTAGAAGTGCTAAACAAAATAATAGCATTGTAGATCTCAATTAACTATTTTGTAAAACTTAATTTGTTGTTTTTTTTTTCATGGCAGAAAGCCTAAAACAAAGAGAGCCAAAAGATTTATTGAAAAAAGGGAGCCTAAACTGACAGAAAACACCAAAAATGCAATGCTCATAAAAGGAGGAAATGCAAGTTTAACAGTAGCAGAAGTACTCAAAAATATTGTAAGTATGTTTAGAAATTTCTGTAAAAGTAATGGTGCTTCTTTGGGAATTGGATCCAGAAATATACACTGTAAATCAGTAGTTCTTAACCTTTTTTTCACCACCAACTCCCTTTAAATATCTTTTGTGGCCTCAGACTCCCAAGATTTAAATCGTTAACATTTCTTCAAGTATTCATAGACTCCCTGTGACAACATCACTGCCCCCCCCCCCTGGGTCTGCAGACCACAGGTTGACCAATTATTGGTCCACAGACCAATTATTATCATTATTACCAATTATCAGAATCTGAAGCACAATGAAGTAGGAATTCAGTCATTAAAATCTCAGCATGTGATTTTTAGTTGTTTGTGCTCCAGTTTTTTGTCTTATTTTCCTTGTAAGACAATAAGGTAAAGATGTCCTCTAGCGGTCTATTTGTTTATGAAATTTGTGGGAATGTAACTTTTGTTACTGATACTGGAATTGTGTTTAGAAGTCTGAATCTCGAGTGCATGGAGCCTTAACATGGGTTGTAGAAGAGACCTGTGCTTCCTCAGTGTTGTCTCTTCATTCCTCCTACCCTGCCTTCCTAAACATATCTGTATTCACTTAACGTATTTCGATTTCCATCTTGAGGGTTCAAAGACACTTATCTTTAAGGGCTCCCTTATAAGCAGATCCTAGTGTTAGAATTGGAGGAAGAAAAGTAGGTAAGAAAAAAAGGAAAGTAGGAAAAATAAAAAATAGTTTTAAAACATTCCAGAGGAAGATACCTTCTATGAAGCTGAGAAATCATTTTTTTACTCTGTCAGAAGAACCCCCCAATTTGGCAAGGGTGGGGGTGAAAGTGACTTCCAATAGCAAAGTGTCACCTGTTTAATAAAATCCTCTGGATATGAGAAGGGGACAACAGTGCAGGATACCAGATGTTAACATAATGTCGCTATTCCATCACCATTGTGGGAAAATGTAATTGATCTGATTCAGATGAAACCTTTGTAGTGAGATGACAGTATTTGTGCCCCAGTGTTGCTATAAGAGCCAGCAAGGGATTAGCAGCGTTATTTGGTAGAACCTGTTAGTGAGCTTAAAGCCCAATGAAGTCCTTCAGGCACTCATTAATCTAGGGTTTATTTGTTCTAAGTTGATCTAAACAAATATATTTCCTTTTTATTTGAAACATTTTAAGATTCACATTGTTAAATGCATCGTTAAATGTGACATCTAATCCAAAGTGTTCTTTTCTTATAGTATGCCCTGAAAAAGCCCTTTGCTGTCTTATATAAAAGGTAAGTGATATATTGCTGGTGTATTTTTCTCTGGTATTCAAATGTGATACAGAGCTATGTGGCATTTGGTGGCGGGGGTGGTGGTGTTGGACATACCGTATTTCCCTGAAAATAAGACCTAACTGGAAAATAAGTCTCAATGCGTTTTTTGGAGCAAAAATTAATATAAAACCTGGTCTTATTTTTGAAGAAACACAGGTATATTATACAAATATGAATGACATAAACATATGCATGTACATTCACACATCATAATAGGATTATGCAAAGCAGTTGAAAGAGGTGTTTCAAGGTCATTAAAACAGCCGTGTTTCTTTCTTTCTTCCAAGTGAAGGAAATCTGCATGCAGAAATAGCCAGAAACAATTTCTTAAGTTTGGGAGAAGGTCCAGCTACAACAATTTAAAAAGAAGTATAAAGTATGCTTGTTGAATTCTTTGCATAATTTAACTTATATGTATGCGCACACACACACACACACAGATACATGTAAATACCCATGTGCATAATTATACATACATGCACCCTAGTTTGTCAACCAGTACAACCTATGAAAAGTAGGCTTTAGGTTCCAAAACCTCTCCCCAAAACTGGGTTCGGTTTATCTGGAGATGGGTTTATCCGCGAGTATATGCAGTAATGTTTTTTAAAGTATGGTATCCATATATTACAGATAAGCCAACACTTGAATTTCTAATAAAAATACCATGAAAAATATATCACCCACAGAGAAACCAATTACATATGAAAATGTTGGTGTTCTGACCCAAGCTTCATCAAACTTAATAAAACACAAACTGAATTTAAAAGTAAAACCTTTTTTTTAAAGCGATGCTGGGAATTACTTGCATTCCCAGCCAAAACTCATTAGACACAGTTCCTCCAGATAAGAGCATGCTTTTCAGTGCTGTCGAATGCTGCCAAGAAACAGAAGTCCAATTAAGGCTCACATAAACTAACCCAAAAACCTAGAAAAAAATGACCAGAGTACAGAGCTTCACGAAGGATTCGGAGATTACTGAACTGCTTTGCTTCCTGCAAAGCTTTTGTCATTTAGGTCTGACTTTTATCCCTTATGGGAGGGGCAATCACCTCCCAGCCTTACTCCCGAGTCACCCCTGCTGCTTCAGTTGCTTTCGCTTTCTAGGAGCTCTGCGCACACACGCACTGGGAACAGGTTCCCGGGTCCTCTGCTTCGCTGCTGCCAGACTCTGAAAGCTCCGAAGGCAGCACCCCACTCTCAGATGGTCCTGGCCCCATCCCTACATCGGATGCAGGACCCTCGTCCAAGTCCTCACCAGACTCCCTGACTGGTTCCCTTTCGTCCTCCCTTCATCCTTTCAGCATATACCTCTGCCGTCCACACCAGCTGCCGGTGAACCACACCAGTTGGCTTATCTGCAGGAGTATTTTGGTTTAACATTTGAGTATCAGCTTATTGGCACATGGGCTTATCTGCAAGTATATGTGGTAGTTGAGGGATGTTTATGTTTAATACACAAAATATCTATAAAACGCTGCACAATAGAAAGTGTATATAACCAGGCAAATCATCTCTAACCTTCTCTAATCTAATGCTTTTTAGATATATCCAGTTATAATTTTTATTGGTTCTCTGACTGAAAAGATGTGAGTTACCATCTAATCCACCTGGAGAGTATGTGCATAGGCTTTCTGCCACAGCACAAATACATTTCCAAAAAATTGTATAGTAATGAGTGATAGCTTGGTATTGGAAGCAGTGATAGAAAGAGAGCCCCCTCCCCCATATATTTGGAAGAGGTATATCAGAAGCTGGAGACAAGAGTGCCCAAGAATGTTTAATTAGTTGCTGTATGAACTGGTAAGGTAGTCCTGATGACCAGCATCAAAACGAATGGCAGTTCTCGGGTAAGAAAAGCAGCACCATTTTACATTAGATCAGTTTTCACATCATGCCAAACCATGCTGTGTTCAAACAGCGTCCATTGGCTTCTTGTAATGGCTGCTGTCTGCTAATTAGAAAGCTATAGGAAGAGGCATCCATGATTTCCTTAGCATATAATATGAACCAAGCAGGGTTTTTGGGGGGGGGGGAGTTACTAGTTTGCAGGTAGGTTAAAGCAGGTATTTATGAGTTTTTAAAAATCTGTTTCAGAAAGAATATTACAAGGCCCTTTGAAGATCAGTCCTCTCTGGTGAGTATTAGGTTTAGGCTTATATACTATATGTGAGATAGCAAAATAGATCCAAACCCTTTCTGGAATCGTGAAATTTAATTTGGTTATACAACATCCAGTCTGTATTGGCTGTCCTCAACATTGTGCTAAATTAGCTTTCTCTTGTCTGATGTCGCTAAGGGGGTTTGGACTACAACTCTTCCTTTGTAGGAGAAATGATTGTAATTGAGTTCAAAGCATCTTGAGAGAGGAACTGCTGAAGGAGGTTAGTTTCAATGCTGGAAACAAATAGCTGTGAGACAGAACTATACGTGCCACTTCCCATTGCATATCTTCTGCTACAGTCATGATGAGGAGTTTGAACATTTTGGTGTTGTTGTTGTTTTTAACTTGTCATCTGAATCTAAAGCAGTTCTAAATACTAACTTGTTTCAAACATGCCAGGATTAAATCACAATCTGAATGACATAAATGTTGAGTGAATTAAGTTACTCTTTATCTATCTATACTACTAAAATGCTTGTTACCATAACTTTCAACTGGGCAAAACGATGCGCTATAGGGCAACATTTTTGAACCAAAGTATCTCATGTAGGCTAACTTAGACAATTCGTCCAAAATCTGGGATCCGTGCCTTCCATGGAAGTTGTAAAATTGTAAAATTTCATAAAATATGACATAAAAATTACCACCCAACAGTTTATAACGTAATAAAACATTTTCTGTGGTCAACTCCTGATGTTTGTGCTACACAGTTCGACATGGGCTATTTTCAAAGCAGAATATTTCCCAGAATGTTGACGTCTAGTGGGCAATACATTACAAGCCCTTCCATTGTTTTTCTTTTATGTGTCTGTCTCTGTTCAGTCCTGTGGGAAGCTGGCAGGAATCAATTGAGGATTTGGAGGAATCTGATGAAGAAATGCCTCTAGAATGAGATGACACAATGGGGTCACAGGATATCTAGCTTAAGCTGAAAGCAAAGATTTCTAGATTCCCAAGCTGATGTTCTTTTCCAGACATGCTGGGGGGAGGGTTAGCTTGATATAGCTTGAATTGAGGCAAGAAAACATGTAAAATAAATGTTACTGTTAGTTATTTTCTAAGTTTTCTAGTAATACATTTTTTTGCCTCTAGATGGATCTATCGCAGAAAAGATAGCTGATCCATTGCATTTATTACTGGCATTTTTTTAAAGTGTTTACATTTCTATTTAGGTCATGCTCAATATTTTTTCCTCCTATTTTCCCCACAAAAATATTTTCTAAGGCTTGAGAACAGTTTCCAGGCCTTATAGAAACATACTGTAGCTTGAGAAAGCAGAATATGTTTTGATTATAAGCTAAAAATGAGAATATTGTTTTTACATATTTTTTTCCTCTGTGGTTTACATTATGGGTGTGGAACAGTTATGAATAAAAAGGAACAATAATCCTATTGCTTTGGTTTATAACTTACCCTGAGGTCAGTGTATTATCTTGTAAAGACATTAAGAGAAGTTTGTTCTCAGTTTGAAGCTGTCATATGTTAACCCAGAAAGAACTGGAATTTGAAATAACTCTGTTGGATTTTGGGGGGAAATGCAGTATTAGATGTTTTACAAATAATATATTGTGATAACAATTTCTGTTCAATTAATCTTTCTGAATTTCTGAAAAGGATAATTGCAAAATCTTTGCTGATTTTGATCCAGAGTACTCCACAGATTACTGATAAAAGAGAATACTTGTAGCTCAGAGTTGCACAGTGGGGTCACTAGCGCTCTCTGAACTCAGTTATTTTTTTGCAGACATTTCATTACTATGCCAGTAACATCATCAGTGTACTTTACGCCGCTGTTCATTTTATGACTGGCTAGCAACAATTTGCAAATACAACTGTAATAAACAGTAGGGGGAAAAATCATTTTCCAACCAATGCATGCTTTTATGACCAACCTTTGCAGGCTACACAACAGGAGCCTTAAGTGTGAAACTGATTTAGGGTCTGGTCAATTTAGGCCAGGGGTGTCAAACATGCAGCCCGTGGACTGCATCTGCCTGCAATAGGCCATGGAGTTGGCCTGTAGGCTGTCCCAGAAAGAGCAAGGGACCAGTCCCTGCTGCCTCGGGACTAGCCATGCCTACCCAGTTGACTGCGATGATCAGGCCACACCCACCCCAGCCCCACAAGGGCAAACAAAATCCCAACACAGTCGGCAACAGGATCAAATTTGACACCCCTGGTTTAAGCAGAAGATGATTCTTATCAACTAAGGTCATAGAGCTGAGCTTGTTACCTTGATATTAGGGAAAAGCGGCTCAGGAAAAGGTAACTTGTTTAAGTAATCTCTCCACCTGCAATGGGGCAAAAAAGAGGGGAGGGACAGGTCAGGCACAGAATACTGTATGAGAACTTTATCTGAATGAGACAGCAGCAGCTGGTGCTCTTTGCCATGTCTCTGTCTCATATTTGTGTAGCAACCATGTCATTTAATGACCAAGTTGTTGGATCAGAATGTGATTGCTAAACAAGGAGGGTGGAAATGGAATTGGGAATTGTAAGCCAACAGAATCTTCTCTTTTGGCAAGATTTACAGTGATGCAATAGCTGCTCAGTTTTCTCAAATTATGCCTTGAAAGCTGGTTTTGTATTGTGTTCTGAAAAGCATTTCCACATATTTAAACCTCCATGTTTTATTATTAGGAATTTTTTTCCAAGAAGTCCGATTGCTCTTTGTTCCTGTTTGGATCTCATAGCAAGAAGAGGCCTAATAATCTGATCATAGGTAACATGCCTGGATTTTATTTATATAATTATTTGTAGGTTGGAGAAACTAGAACAAGAGCCTCTCCCTGTATGAAAA
This sequence comes from Naja naja, assembly GCA_009733165.1. Taxonomy (NCBI): domain Eukaryota; kingdom Metazoa; phylum Chordata; class Lepidosauria; order Squamata; family Elapidae; genus Naja; species Naja naja. The sequence continues at coordinate 111,786,043 of CM019148.1, read as the reverse complement.
CAAGCCCTGCTCTTGAGCCAAATAATATTTGTCTTGAGCCAAATAGATGGAATTTAAAGGAAGGGTCATTGGGAGAATTGTGGTCAAGGCCAGCTGACACAAACTCATCTCTTTCAGTGTTACAATCAGTGCAAATAGGCTTTGATACATCTGCTTGGCTAAATTTGTCTGAAATTAAAATTTCCCTATTGTGTAACAGTAAGCCATAATGTTACTTGCTTGATTAGCTCAATGCAAACTAGGCCAGCATGGCTTGCTCATAACGTAACTCACAAAGTTGTCGAGTTGAGTTTGAGGAAAAGAGGATGTTAGCCTTGTTATGTTAGTTGTCAGGTTTTCTAATACTTTCTAATTCTTTAAGGAAAAACATATGAAAGCTATTTTTTTTCACAGGTATCGTAATGGTGCATGAATTCTATATGCGTAAACCAGAGGTCTTCAAACTTGGGCAACTTTTAAGACTTGTGGATTTCAACTCCCAGAATTCTCCAGCCAGCATAGCAGCAGAGCATAGCTGGCTGGAGAATTATGGGAGTTGAAGTCCACAAGTCTTAAAAGTTGCCCAAGTTTGAAGATCTCTGGTGTAAACTATCTACAATAAAAAGGCATTCATTTTTAAAATGGAAATGTTATTGCATTGTCAAAAGACCAGCTTCAATTATCTTTTACTGTCTTTTGGTAGGCCGTATGTATGACTATCATATTCTGGATATGATTGAACTGGGCATTGAGAAGTTTGTTGCCCTCAAAGATATTAAGGTAACATATTCCGAAATATCACCAGTTTCCTTACTGGCTTAATTTGTTGGGGGTGTATCTCTTTTCTCTCTGATTTCTGCTTCTAAATTGCTGTTTGATCAGTCTTTTAATGTATTAATAAAGGAGAATATTTGTAGCTCAGGGTGACAGGAAGGGATCCTTGGTGTTCTCTGAGATTGCTTGTTTTCCAGCAGACGTTCCTTGCTAGCACTGATGATGTTACCAAGTTTGGGTAAGGAACCGTCTGCAAGAAAACAAGCAATCTGTGTGCCTTATCAGCATTGATAAACTGCCTGGAGTAGTCTGTACAGTTTTCTGGACAATTTAATTTAATTTTGCAGTAAACACTTTTCTGTACTAACACTGTGCAAACTGATATAAACAGAAAAGTCGGGGATGCTACTTGAAACTCGGTATGACTATAATCTGTGAAAGAATATATATCTTTATCCAGGAAGCTTTTCCCATGGTTTGTTCTCATTATACTTCACTGGAATCTGCTTTTTAAACTTGGGTGATGGGATTATCAGTGAAGAAGCTGTAGTTTGCTACAGTCCAGGTGGCTTGAAATTGGGTAGTCAAGTCCAGCCAGCTGTGATGGGTTACTGCTTTTGAATGACACCATCAGCTGCTGTACTTGTTCCAAGAATTCCTGGATATTTACACCGTTACTTTTGGCTGACCAGGGCAGTGTTTACAAGTAGTGCTGTCACCAGATTTAAATAAAAACGTGGAAGATCAAATTTATTTCAGCAGCTTAAGTCTGCCTGTACTGAAACTTATTTTTTAACCATATGTAACTATAGGAGCATTTGTTCGTTTTTTAGACAGTAAATGTACATATCACAGTGCAGTGTCTTAGAAGAAATATTCTGTCGTTTCAGCTTTTATGAGCACATTAAAGAATAGTTAACCTTTTTTTTGTAAAAAGTTTTTTTATTTTTTATATTTCAAAACACCTCTTTTTAGTGGACAGCATGGTTCCAGGTTTTCACATTTCCATACAAACATGACCTTGGTTACATATTCATCTTTCACATTTGATTTCATATCATATCATTACATTTCATATTTTCTGTAAATTTTCTCAGATATTCTTATATTCTTCACACTTATTTTCTACATTTTCTACTCATTTCTTAACTTATTTCTTTTTACTTTAAATAATTCTCATATCTTCATATTCCTTATACTTTATACTTTTATCTGTCACATTTGCAATTTCATCGCATATTCTTATTTCATTATTCCAAAAGTTCCACCTTAATTCAAATAATTCAAAAAATTTCCCCTTTAATTACTAATTTGAGCGTACCACGAATTACTGAATTGAGTGTACCAAGAATAGTTAACTTTGAAAGTGCCTAATTTGTTGGGTTACTTGTTTAATTGCCTTTTTAAAATTTCAATATGTTGCCCACTAAAGATGTTGGGTTGTAGTTCCCAGAATTCTCAGTTAGTGCAGACAACAAACAGCCGGGAGTGTAGTCCCAACATATCCCAAAATGGAACATCTGAGCTGCCAGTTAACATTGGCAAGGTCTACCCAGCCAGTCTGTTCCTGTTGGGAGTGACCTGGTGATAGGTCTTCTGGGGTACTTTTTCTCCTTCTCTTGGTCCTCTGCCAACCATTTTTTGTTCTTTAATCTTTTAATTTTTATAATAGAACAGCAAGTGTCCGGAGGGAACAAAGCCCATGCTGATATTTGCAGGAGATGCTTTTGACATTGATGAGGAACATAGGAGGTTAAAAAGCCTTCTAATTGGTAAGCCATTTGAGTTAACCTGCCGGTGTCATACAGACCTGTTTCTTAAACTTTTTTGCTTTCAGGATCCCTTCCCATTTTTAAAAATGATGGAGGACCCCCCAAAAAAGCTTGGTATGAGTTATATTTATTTATATTTGACATATGAAAAATTAAATTTGTTATGGAATCATGTAAAATTAATATTAAAATCTAGTAGATTATTAATATAAAATATTTTCATGAAAAAAACTATTTTAAAACTAAGAAAAAGAATAACGAGAAGAGTTACATCTGTAGATGTTTGCCAATATCTTTAATATCTGGCAAATAATTTTGATTTTGCAAACCCTGAAGGTGGTCTTAAGGGATCCCGGGCATCCTTGGACCACCCTTTAAGAACTGGCTCTTGCTCTTTTTTTGCCCTTTAGATTTTTTCAGAGGCCCTGTTGTGCCCAGTATTCGTCTGGCCGGCTTAGAACATGTTCTGCATTTCACAGCAGTGGATGAAAAGATCTATATGAGAAGTTACAAGTAAGTCTGCGTGGTGTTTGGGTATGTGCCACAATGTGCGGTCATACACTGACTAGGACTAGAGATGTGGTGCGTTTGTGCATGATTGGATTAGAGCAGTGTAGGAGAGGCATTTTAGGTGGGGAAAAGTCTAATTCCATCCTTTCAGGCTGGCTTCCCATGGGTTAGGGTTAACCTGCTGTCTGTATAAAATGGCTGAAGACCCAATTACAATGTTACTTTAAATCCTCATCTACTTAGAAGAAACATCATGTTACAGGTATACAGGTAAGAGATTTTATTTTCAAGCTAAACTTGTTGATAAAAACTATGGATTCTCAGCACTAGCAAAGTACATGTACACATGAAACATACATAACCACAAGCAAATTCTTTCTCCAGAAATCATGATTTCCCCAGAAAACACCCACCAAAGTACCCTCCTTTTAACCAGGAGGTACCCTATTATTTCTACAATATTCCCTGTGATTCAAGCTATCCAGTTGTGATTGGTTTTGTCAGTATTTCTCTCTCCCTGTGTTAATATTCATTAACCTTTACTGTGCTAACATAGCTTAATGTCACCTACTTTGCAGTAAAGCCCCACTGTATTCTATCCTTGAAGGTTTATCTAGATTTAATTATCTATTTTGGATTGTTACAGAATAACTGTTAGCTTCATATTGTTATGTTCAGCAATTCAGGGTCTGGGATAGAGTGATTGTTGAATACTGATATCCCTACTTGGCTGTTCTTTTCATTTCTGCGAAAGCTGAACATAGACACTTGTAAACCTGTTTACAAACGGTTGACCTCTGCTTTGCTAGGATATCAGTTCAGGTTTATTATGACCCACATACATATGTCTTAGTTTCTTGATGTGTTTGAAATATCAGAGCCACTTGTCTTCTGTGAATATAAAACATATTACTATATATGTACTGAAACCTCCCAGAATTTTTCATACAACATGGCCATATCTGGAATATCCCAAACTGTGAGAATTCTTTTTGAATCATGTATAGAATCCAATCATAAAAACTGAGTTTGATGTGACTATGCAACTGTACAAAGTCTGGGGCGTGAAGTTTTATGTCCTCTCTCTCCCTCCCTCCCTCCCTCCCTCGTAAAATAAGAGATAAGAGGAGGTTGGAACGTAAGATCAGAATATATGATCACCAATCTTTATAATTTAATAATATCAGACCTATTATATTATGCTTGGTTGACTAACCATCTCAATGGAGAGAATAATGAGAAAAGAACAAATCAGACATGTATCAGTCCAACGATCTGGAAACTGCTGCCACTCGTAGGCTGCCCAGTACAGGGAAATTCCAGCTGTTGAAAAATTTTAAATGTTTTAATTAATATCATGAATGTCCTCAAAATTAACTATAGTTGTCAATCTACCTAGTGTTAATGAGCAGGAATATAATTCAGATGCAATAAGAACAGGGTTTCTGATAAGGATATAAAAGGAATTTGTGTTACTTTCAAATGATGAAAGACAGAATACAGAGAAGACGTAGTTTACCTTTTATGAGCTGGTACATCTCTTTTCAAACTTAGTCATGTCTGATATTTATTAATACAGCTTTGATAGAATGTGGCATTGGATGCATGTTTTTCAACAACTGCTATGTGCAGTGGGACTTGGGACTGGTGAACCAAGAAGTATATTAACTAAGAATTAATATTAATTTATGTTAAACGTATATTAATTGCAGCTAACTGCTATTAGGCTATTATTATTTCTGGTTATTTCTGTGTAACAAGGATGGAGAAGAAATTACTCAGATATCCTTCAACCAATCCATTTCTCTTACGAGATGATCGGGCTACTATTTCGGAAACTGGATTGCACCAAGTCCTTAGTTTTGAAATTAAATATGGATCAAAAATAAACTGATGAACAACTGGATGTCATACTTCTCTATTGCTGTAATAGTAGATGGGGAGAGCTGGCACACAGAGCCCTCTCTGCAGGCATGCGAGCCATTGCCCCAGCTCAGCTCTGCTGTGCATGTGTGCGTGCCTCCTGCCAGCCAGCTAATCTTCGGGTCTCTGCCGTGTATGCACGAGGGGTGGGGCGGATGCGGGGGACATGCACACATGCGTGGGGGGGTGGGGTACATGCACGGGGGTGGGGCGCATGCACTGGGGATGCGCGCACATTGCATTTTGGAGGTTTGCATGTGCACTTTGGGCACTCAGTGCCGAAAAGGTTAGCCATCACAGGTCTAGAGATTTGCTTGTCCATCATTGGTTGTAATGTTGTTTTCCAATGTAGACTAAAATCTAATCAACCACTTAGATGTTTCAACCCAAAACCCAGCAGTTCGTCTTTATCCGATGCTGACTAACTTTTGATCTTTGTCCTTTTCTCCACCATTTCTGCTGTTGCTCCCACTTTCTTTTTTCCTTTCTCTAACTTTTTTATTCAAGCTGCATTCTTGTTGTATTTCTGTTATTTTTTTCCTGCAATATGCTCCTTTAGTTTCTTTTCTGTAAGCTCTTTAATAATATTCTTCGGCACTATTTGATCTCATTAAATTGTTCCCTTTGAAGGTTACTTGTATAGCCAAAAAAGGACATTATTAAATGAATGTTATCCTCAAAGTACTTTTCTGCAAAATAAGCCAAAGTATGTTATCTCTATGGTAAATGAAGCAATCTTTTCTATCACACAAAAGTGTATGGCCATTACTCCGCATAGTGTTTCTCCAGAAGGAATCTATGGAGAAAGGGTTGCTAATATTCCTTTGGGTGGGAGGCAAGATTTATGGCATATTGTGGGGTTCTCCTTTCTGCTTAATCCTGATCCCAGAGACTTTTATACAGTACTTGATTTCAGTAAATATTTGTCTGTTGATACTATTAATATAGATCTGATATAGCTTTGCATGTTGGCGTGAGGCATTGATATGAACTGCGTAAGACTGATTTGTTCTTTGTGCTGAACTATTTGGACTCGGGAGGAAGATTGTTACAAGGATTCAGAATGTCAGATGAACTAATCAAACAGGAAGGTTTTTTTTTTCCCCTTGTCCTATTTTCAAGGGTGTTGTTGAAAAAGTCTGGTTGTAAAATACCAAGGATTGAACTTGAAGATATGGGACCCTCATTAGATTTGGTGATAAGGAGAACACATTTGGCATCAGATGATCTATATAAGCTGTCACTAAAGCAACCTAAAGCTCTCAAGGTAGGTAGACAGGTCTTTATACATTTATACAACTTAACTGCAACTCTTTACAGTTATATTTGATTGATTAAATCCACTAATATGCGCTACCCGCATTTTTCGTAATGGAGTTTAAGGATTATTTTAGATTACAAATGTCCTTTGAACCTACTTTGGGAATGATTGCTGCTTGACTTGTTTGTAGTCAACATTTATTTTATTGAGGTAGGGATATCCTTGTGTGTATGCCTTCAAGCCAGTCTTGATTCCTGGCAAGTGCCTGGACTAATCTCTGCAGTTTTCTTGGCAAAATTTTGGAAATAGTTTGCCCTTGCTGCCTTCTTAGACTGAAAGAGAATGACTTGGTGCCTAAAGCAGGACTAGAACTCACGGTCTCCCAGTTCCTAGCCTGGTGCCTTAACTACACCAAACTGGCTCTCCATGGATGTCTTTAGGTAATATCATAAAGAGCTAACCTGACAGAGTTAGTCTAATTTTTGTAATCCTTACATCATTGTTTTGGATTTTTTGCAAATTAAACCAGTTTTCTCTAACTTGAGTGCCTTCCTCATATCTGGATCAACCTACAGAGCTCCTGATGACAATTCTGGGAGGGTCGGCACATTGGAAGACAATAGAGTTAGGAAGTGCTAAATTGAACTTGGTCCACAAATGAGGCTTCAATACAATTCTCCAGATGTCATGGCTTTGTTTCTCCTAACTAATTTAAATTAGATGAAGTAATGAATTAACAAATTAGATTTAAGTTGTAATGGAAGGACATTTTCCAGTCGTTATAGGACCAGGATTGCATTTTGAAGAAATGTCATTCCAGATTTTAAAAAAATGGGCATTTTCTTGTATTTCTAGCCAAAGAAGAAGAAGAATGTCTCTCATGATGTCTTTGGGACAAAATATGGACGGATTCACATGCAGAAACAGGACCTGGATAAACTGCAGACTAGAAAAATGAAAGGTTTAAAGAAAAGACCGTCTGAAAAGAAAACTGAAGATGGAGAAGTTCCAAAGAAACTGAAGTTGGAATGAGAAGTTTAGACTGGAAGGAGCATTTGAATTTGGCTCCTATCAGTGAAATGCCATATAAACTTAAACCTTATCTCCTGTAAATTTTACTATTTTGCCTTTTTTTAAAACAGTGGAGGATCTTAATAATTTTTTTTCTAATCAGGTTTACCTGATCTTTGATACAGATATGTCTATAGGTGCTTGACCTTGCCATAATCTTTTCCCAATCTTTATCATAAATTATCTAGAATATAAAATACATCATTTGTTTATTTTTTTTCAGCGGTTTGGAGCGGGTTTGCTCAAAGTTATATAGAGCTAAAGGCTTGTCTAGAAATGAAGAAAAATTTCTGGAATGTTTTGGGCCTATATCCTTTCAATTTGTTGTTGGTTGGCTGCTCTGAATTAAGTCTGTATTCTTATTTATCATCATTGCTATTTACCAATCTGGGTTGTTCTCTCTCCATATATGCCTGGATTTCAAGTGCCAGAATTCTGAACAATAGCTGTGCTGGCTGGAGATTCAAGAGGCAATCCAAAGTTTTGGGGAAACTGGTTTATGTAATATATTGTTTTGTCAATCCAGGGTTCCACATTTATATCAAGAACTCATTTCTTTTAACTTAAGAACAAAATGAAAAGGAATCACATTAAAAGCAAGATTTTTCAAGAACTTTAAAATGTGAAGGCACATAGAGCTATAAGGTTAGGAACAGCAGGTGACTTCTCTAGGTTAATAGTTTTGGATTATAGTATGTATTCTTGCTTTAGGGAAAAGCAACAAAAGATGCAGGTGTTGCAAAAAGAAAGAAAGCAAACAGTGTAGATACCTATAAACAAGCTAATCCATCATGCTATGAAATACCTATGCCAATTAATGTACAGCTAGAAAAAAAAAATCCTTGCTTGATAAGATTTATTTGAGCAGAGTCCAATTCGTTATCAAGATAGCTCCTCAGCTTCTGTATTCATTTCTACATTTCCAACCCGTACAATCCAGAGACTCTTTAGCTTACATAAGAGTATAAAAAAATAGCAAGCAAAGCATCCACAGTTTAACAACTATAAAGAGTAAAACAATACCATCCAAATAAAAAAAAAACATAAAACAATGAACATAGAAAATGAAGATGGCATGACAATATCAAGAGAAGGTTCTCCACAACAACTCTGTCCTTAAAAACCTCCAAAATATCAACAGGGAGGAGGCTGCTCCATAGTGCCAATCCTGGCCCAGAAAAGCAGTGCCTCTCAGACCCCCCCCAAAATGTGGCATATATGGCTTTTTTCTGTGATCTAGTAGTTGGTCATAGGACACAGGGTGAAAAATTTTTTTACCGAGGTCTTCTTTTCAAAGTCTTTTCAGATTTGATGCTGATACTTTTGGAAACTGTTACAAAAACATTTCAATATCCTGTCCATTTGGAATAGACTTTAACATCAAATGGGTGGTTTTTATCTTTAAAAAAGCTTAAATGGTCCATTAATAATTCCCCATAGTGCTAGTAATTTGGTAGAATTAATTTAGTAGAATACTTGAGATGACGTGTCTTCATCAAAGTCTGAAACAGCCACAATTCATTTCAATTTAGAGTTGTTAGAACATCAGACCTCACATGAAGGATGATTTTCACTTAACAAACCCAAGGGCCAGGGTTGTTTCTTTTTAATAAAGAAGAATTTATGCTACAATCTAAATTGAGCATCCTTCTCATTCTGGGAGCTAGGTTGGGGTTGTTAAACAAAACAAAAAAGCAAACTAAAAAACAGCTGCTTTTAGGTACCAAAAGAAGCTATAATTGATTGCTTGTCCTTTATATTTATAATGTGATACATAAGAGTTCATTCATTCCCCCTTATACAGCCTTCAAGTGGAAAGTTAAGTTGTTTGTTCAAAATCTTTCCCAAATCTATCATTCATTGTTAAAGATGGCTCTCTTTTTCCTTATTTACCTCTTTGAAAATTAGTGTGACTTAATTATTTGGCATACATGTCATAATGAGAAATGTGAATACACTTGTCATTTTTTTAATCAGTTGCTGCTTCCAATGCCTTAATTTCTTTTATTGTTCAAGCTGCCCTGAATAACATCATGTTTGAAATTATTTCGGTTTCCACTTGACAGCACACTAATACACAAGCTGCTTTTTGTGATGCATGTTGGAGTGATTTCCTCCATTCTTCAGTTTCTTAAAAAAATGTTTGATGCTCCAATAATCATGAAGAGGCCATATGTGGAGATAATAAGTTTTTATGAGCAGCATTAGATATATTTGCTAATGAAGTCAAATGGAACAGATGTGTTTATGATTAAAAAGTTGAATTTAAATATATTACTATTTAAATACACTGTTAGATTTTCTACCTTGATTTAGACCAAGATGAGGAAAAGGCAAATTTTATTAAAACGAATTTGTCCATTTAAAATTATACATTATTTTTGAACAGTCAATACATGTAACATAGACACATTGTTATAAAGGAAGTGACTGTTTAAAAAAGCTAACTAGTTGCAATACTAATGTGTTTCCTACCCAATTTGTTGCTCCTTGTTGATACATACTGTGGATGTACATCATGAATGTCTTCTGATTCACATATTGTATTACTCCACAGAATAGCTTGTTTGGCTAAACATATTGCATGAATTTGTTCATTGTGTTTTGTCATGATTTATAGCTTAGCATGATATCAACATTGTGTTGATGTGTGTATGAGACTGCAATGGAGTAATTTTTAAAAGGATTCACATTAAAGGAAATTTTATTACTTTGATAGTAAATAGATTTCTGCCCTCTTTTAAAGTTGCTTCAGTGTTTAATATACCACAAGGAGTATTTTTTTTAAACAGAAGAAGATTATCTTCTAACCTAAATGGTTGAAGTCAGGAAAACCAGTTATAGTGAGATAATGATACAAATTCTTAGGTTGGCGGGGCACAGAAATTAGCAATGGGCAGCATTTATAAATGGGATGCAACCTAGTGTTGATTTTAAATTATCAGAGAGAAAATGCTATGAAAATGGAAAAGCATCAATGTTGTTGAGAACATAAGTGGAATCCAGTCATATCTCAAAAGCAAGTTTACTTGGTGACCGTATTATTTAGTTTTACCATATAACTGTCGTGTATACATATGTTGTATACCGGTTTTCGTTCATTTATAAATAGGTGTGTATAAGAGAGAGCATTTTGCGTCAGGTATTTGTGTGAAAGTAGGAATGAAGCTGTTTCAGAGATGCAGTATTTCAAAATAGGATGTAGAGGCAGAATGACTTCTAGGTCTAAGAGATTTCAGTTTATGCAGCAGGTATAAAAATACTAGAATGAAGATTTTTAGGAAGAGTTAGCAATAATGGTTTATAGCACAAGAGACGATTCTCAAAACACAAATTCTGCACAACAGTGAGTTTCCATGTGAACTGGATGATGTGATAGCACTTGGATGGAAAAGTACCAGGAAGTATGAGAAGAGTAGCAAGCTGAAACTGGTCAAGCTTGTCAGAAATTATAAAAATAGATGGGAACAGCATGTACCCTGTTTGGGGCCCTCACAGCTTAAAAGCACCTTTTTGCTTGTAGCTACTGCTGCATAGTTTATAAGATCCATGGACCTGTGCAGTTGAAATATTATTGTGATACAATAATTGATCTTGTTTTCACTATCTGTGTTTTTGTTGTGGCAAAACTCTGTGTGTGTGTTTGTGTCTCCTTCCCATCCTGTCTTCCCATCTTTCCCATTGCAACCCAGTCACAACAATTATTAACAATTTGTTTGTGTTAATCTATTTTGAGCTGAAAAGACTCACAGTACGAAGGAGTAAGTAACATTGGTTTGGTACATGCATCATGATAAATAGTGATTTGTTTGATTTTGGCCTAGTGCATTCTATGGGCACACCCATTGTGTCTTGTATGACATGGGTTGTGGCTTTGTACTCTATGTGATTTCAGACTTTGGGTTTCATCAACAATCAGTCTGACCCTAGCGTATTACAATATGCTTTCACAAGATTGCACTAATTTCCTTCACTTAGTCCAGGTGTTCCAGTAAGATTTTTAGCATTAGAATGTTTGTCCCAAACCATGTAATCTAGTTACTGGAATGAGTCAGGGGTTTTTTTTCCCTTGCTTTCTCTTGTGGCTGACTAGCACTGAGGATTTGTTTGGCAAATATATTGTCCTGTACGGCAGTTCTGTAGTTTATGTACAAGCAATTCTAGATCCAGCTCCATGGCCAGTTTCCTAAAGCAAGAGCTGAGTGGGATTTTAGAAAATGATTAGTTCTGTACATGAATACATACCTAAAAATAGAAGTAGTCCAAAATCCAGAGTATGGGAAGGAAGGACTGTTTATTCAAAGAAGTGTAATTGTGCAGCTGAAATACTTACCCTGTAATCTTTGCTAATAGCTGTGGAAAGCAACTTTTTGGTACAAAACATAGTTTGGAATATAAATGGCAATGATGCTACTGACAGCAGGTTGGGATTTGTTCAACTTATGCCTCAAGTTAACGTTGCTTTGCAGCACCAGAGGGAAGCCTGAAAGCCCCCTTTGCAGCAACAGATCTGGTATGTAATCTATCCAGCTGAGTGAACCAGTCAGCAAAGAGAAATGCCTGTTGTTGTTTTTAGAAAAAAAGATGCAATTTAATTCAGCAACCTGGCTTAAGTATTGCATAAATATGTTTTGCTCGTACAAACCCAAATGACGTCTTGGAGCCCCTTAAAATTAAGAATGGTAATTCATAACAGGGCAGCAGAGAGAAATTGGTATATATCTGAGGATTTAACTTTATTAATTAATTGTCATTTTTTTCTGTACAGTCTTTATTTCCCCTGGCCTTATCTATTTGTTGCCTGCCTTTCTTCCATTGAAAAGTCCATGGCAAACCTTTGACTGACCATCATATAAAAACTTTGCACTGCAGGTCTGCAAATAGGAATCTCTGGAGAATTTTGGTTGGTTGGGTAGAATGAGAAAAGCTTTTTCATTGCCTTCCTCTACTTATGTATCATTACTATATAATGCGGTAGCTTTAAGTTGTAGACCTGGAGAAGATCCTGGGTAAAAATCAGAGGCAGAACTTCTATTTCCCTAATGCATTCATAGGACTTGGATTTAAACTCAAGGATAAAGCTGACAAGCTGTATTCTCTTTATTATACTGTCTTGCTGTTGCAGAAGAATCAGGTCCTTCAGTCTTATTGAACTGAAAGTGGTTATGGAGCTTTTGTTAGAGTGAAAAGAAGCAAAAAAAAGTCCATTGTGCTGTGTTTTGTTATCCTGGAAAATCTGCATATCTACTTGCTCTGTAGCACTTTTATAAGTTAGTTTTAATTTTAGAAATTGTGTCTGACAGATGCTATCATCTCGCCAGGCTGGGGTTGGCCCCTACCATTATAACTCTTCACACTTCTGCTTTCCATTCTCATCTTCAATATGCACATAAAAGTAGAAATAACACATTTTCAGCCTCCCTCACCAGACAGTTAGAATTGGGCATAGTCTCAATTTGATACCCATACACACATTGGATGTACCCCTCTGAACCCCTTATCAATAGTACCTGGGGATTGAAATATTGTAAGCCGGATATAAGGAAAATACCAGCAATATGAAATAGTATTTTGAGAATTCTGAAAAAGTCCAAACACACCAGTCTCCGGAATGAGTTTTTTTATTAAAGGCTGTAAGGAGCTTAATTGGAATTGAAATAATGATTAGTACAATATATGTGAAATATATTTCTTACTCATCTCTGTTTGCACTTGATAGTGTCTGTGGGATGTTCAATAATCACAGAGGCATTATATGTACTATGTGCATCCAAAAATTCTCTCAATATGTTGCAGCTGAAGATCAATGGAAATAATGCACAGCAAGATTATTGGGGTAGGGGTTGTAATAATAATAAAGGAAACCCTATGTTGAATGAAGTACAGTATATCTGCAGAAATGTTTTTCTTCTGCCTTAAATGTTTATCTCTTAAAAAAACAAATATGATAAAATTGCAGCTGGTGAAGAAGACACAGAAAGTATAGAAGAATGCAATTTTATGTATACGTTTCTTTAAAATATTTTTTTAAAGCTAGGAAAAAAGCAGTCTTAAATGTAGCAATAGCACTTAGACTTATATACCGCTTCACAGTGCTTTACAGCCCTCTCTAAGCAGTTTACAGAGTCAGCCTATTGCCCCCAATAATCTGGATCCTCATTTTATCCACCCTAGAACGATGGGAGCCTGAATCAAACTTGGATCGAACTGCCAAACTGCTGGCAGTCGCCAGTCAGCAGAATTAGGCTGCAATACTGTAACTCAAAACACCATCGCTTTTTCTTTTTCATCATGATTAAATGCTTCCTTGTAAAGCTGTGTCAGGAAACCTTCCTGAGAGAATTTACAAGAAATAGCTTTAAATTATAAAATCAAGATACAGAAGACATAAAGAAGAGAAAATAGAATTGTTCCAAATTACACAATATGGTTAAGGCCTGAATTCCTGTGGTCTGTGACGCATTAACTTGTAATGTGGCTAGCTGACCCTTCAGCAGAAAATGATAAAATATCCCGAATTCGGTAGTGATTCTAAAATAATAAAGCTGGCTAATCAATGTTTTTTATATCCTCATTCTGAACTTGTCATTTTATTACAAATCTTTTGAAAAAGTTGCTGTAAGTTGCTGAATATCAATTCAGTCTATACACACACAAACTGACCGGAATAAAATAAGTTATACAATTGTATAACAATTCAAGGACAATTGTAAGCTTAAAAATTTGGGGCTTAAAAAAATCTAGTAAGTTATGCAATTTTAGTAAGGCAATTAAATGATTATTTAGAATACTAGAATGGTAAAATTACCTGTTTAAAGAATAGACCCCATTATAATGATAAAATCCATGGGGAAAAATGTGTGATCAGTGCCACGCGGTAATGTAGCATACACTTTTTCATAATGTTTATCACACAAATATTTGGACTTCTGAGCAATATTCCTAGTACATATTGTGAAAACACATGACAAATAACTAAAGGGTGAGGATGTTTTCTGTTGTTCCTACTCAAATGTTTGCAGTAGCATTCCTTTGATTATTCAAACTGGATAATAAAGTGCATTGCTAATCTCCCCACCCTTCAACCTGACAGGTTTATCTTTGCAGATAATTCCAAATGTTTTAATTTCCCCAATAAATTAAAACTGTTGACTTAGGATTATTGTCTTCAGTCATTTCGTTTCAGCTACTGGGAAACATTTCAAATGCATCCTTTCGCTTGTTCTTCACAGGAATTTGCTCTTCCTGTCATATGACCTATTGCTGCTACTCCCTTATTTCAGAATGGATGTCAAGTCAATCAAGAGGCCCAAGTTGGTTTTTATTTGACCTACTTTTTAGCTCTAAATCTCTTTAGATTTTTATTTGGCTTTTCTATTGAAATGAGGTAGTTATTCTTATCTCAAAATAGCCGATCAAGTCAGCATGCTCAAATAGTTATATTTGCCATTGGGAGAAAGAAGTGCATCCTAATATGGTCATTTTAAAATAAATACTTATTCAATGCAGATAGCTGCCCATCTCAAATGATGGTGAGGAGTTAGCAACAAAAATAAAGAGGCAGTTGGATGCTGAGACAGCAACAACAAAACAACCACTAATACAAAAGTGGTCCTTGTTTAGTAACTGCAAATGGTTCTGGTTAAATGGTCATTAAGTGAGCTGAGTGACGGGGAGAAAGTTTGCTAGTTGCTGTTATCTCATTCAGATAAAAATGTTGTCATATGGTGTTCTGTGCCTGATCCACTTTTCTCTCTTTTCACCCCCTTAAAGGGCGGAGAGTTTGCCTTAGCAAGCTATCTATTCTGAGTTGGTTTTCTCCAAAGCGAAGTCTCTAAAAACCTCTGAAACGTGCTAACTTCAAGTGAACAAGCTTAGTTTTGTGACTTTAGTTAAGTAGAGCCCTTTGTTGCCTGAAACTGACACAGTGAAGACTTTTTTTCTTGTAAATGTATGCATTGGTTGAGAAATTATCTTTATTACTGTTTGCTATCATTATCTTTGCAAATAGTTCACTATTTGAGGCAGTTGTTAACCAGGACTACATATACAGTACCCTACAAATATTTCAGTAAAACTAATTCACAGGCTCCAGAAAACACTCCAATCCCCAAGCCTGGGAATACCGCTATGTCTTCAGAACCTTGCTAAAGGCCAAGAGGATCAGGGACAACATGATCTCTGAAGAGGAATGATGTTCCACAAAGAGGTGCTGCAACATAAAAGGCTTTCTTCCTGATTCCCAACAAGTGGTCTTCTTTCCCAGCCTGGACCCACAACATCTCTGATTTGGCCTTCCACTGGGGGCCTGGGCTAACTTGAAAAGGGTCACCAAATAACTCTGGATACAATAAAGGAAGAGAAATAGCAATAGCACTTAGACTTATATATACTATCCCATAGTGCTTTACAGCACTGAGCAGTTTACAGAGTCAGTCCCCGATAATCTGGGTCCTCATTTTACTGACCTTGGAAAGATGAAAGGCTGAGTCAATCTTCAGCCAGTCAGAATTGAACTCCTGGCAGTGAGCAGAGTCTGCCTGCAATATTGCATTCTAACCACTGCACCACCACAGGTATTTTGTTTCCTTTACTACCATATGGTAGGTTGGAATTGTAGCTCTAGGCCCAGAAAATTTTTGGTTTGGTTGGGTTCACTCCTTGTCCTCCAGTGGTGCTCTAGGTATCTCTCAGCTGTTTCATCTCCCTCAACTCCTCAGTAATCCTTGGGGATCTGAGGGAAAAGAATTGGTACAATCCAATCCAAAGCCCTCACTTGCTCCAGGCAGCAACCAATGCCTTGGTCAGAATGTAGACCAGATCTTCACAGACAACCCCAATCTCCTCTAGAACCCTACAGGGTGATTGGTCCTCTGGATTGTACCAATCAAATAGTCTCATTGCAGTGAGGGAGAGCATCAGACAACTCCAAGGACAACAAAAACAATCTGACTATGACAGAGGAAATAGCAGTCTCCCCCAACTGTAGATCACATTGCCTTTACTCCAACAAGAAAACTAAAACTAACATATGTACGGTCATTGTTACATGTCAGACTATCGGGCCCTTGTTGGCTATAAACTCCTGAATCATCTCTGACTGCCCCAAGCAAGGCAGGATAAAATCTCCAAGGTCAATGAGCCTAGGGAACTTCACTGCCAACATGGCCACTGTTAAAACAGTAAGGGCTCAACTGACCCACAGAGCCCAACCTAACAAATAGGGTCTTGCAACCAACTACCTGTGGAATTGTGCCTTTGATACCACCAGAGCATCTTGGATAACAGAGACATCCTCTATCCTCCGTTGATGCCACACCTGAATCTTGGGTGGGCATATCTCCAAGAGCGAAGAAAGGTCTTGATGCAAAGTTGTAAACTAAAAATCACCATTCCCGATTTGGAGTCTTTTGGTGTCTTCAAAGATATTGCAGTTCCATTTGCATAACGTTAGCTAACATTGAGGAGGCTGGTGTAGAGCCAAGCCACAAACATTCCTTGCTTTATCGTGATTTTCTTAGCATAATTCCCAAGCCTTCATTTGGTAACTCTAATTTCCAATGAAGAAACAATATATTCTGATAGTAAGATAAGCATTAATCATGTGTTACAAAAGAAATTTTATTCTCAGAAGGCAGTATTGTTATTCTTTCTCCAAACGCCTAAAATAAGGTTAATAAGCACTGAAGAAACAACAAATTGTCTATGCAAGGAATATTTTATGGTGGAGAATGTTTACATTTTTTTCAAAAAATGTTGTAAAGTTGTCAGAATATTAAGTTTGGTCTTTGCCTTGACTTCATCCTGCCATTCTTTTTGCCTTACAGAAAACATAGATCGTTCTATTTTTCTATCAGCAGTGGCCCTATCAACTGAGATACCTAGAGACTTTCAAAAAAGTTTTCTTAAAGCCTCCAAGGAATCAAAATTTGTTTAAAGAATTCAAGATATAATTTATTGCAAGCATTAACTTGATCTCCTGAGTCTATATATAATTCTTGTCCATTTACTTTGTCAGCAACTGACAAACGACATTTTTTTCAAATCAGAGTTTGCACCTGAGAATAAAATGGTCGCACAAACCTACATTATGCAATATCCATTAAATAGAGAGTACAAATAATCAATGTTATGAGGCACTAACAATTTAAAGAAATGGTCACGAGGAAGAAAAAAATAGGGAAGAGGTTAACACCATAAATAACACAATCTACTTTTGATCCAATGAATTTTAGAAGTATTAGGTTGACATTAGAAGTATTTCTTGATAGGTTTAGTATCTGCTGAATGAAATTGACAAGTTCTAAAACTACTTAAGCTGATTTGGCAGGGCCACAAACACTGTTTGGAAATGCATCCTTGAAAATAAACATCAATACAACCCGGATATTGAATTGAACATGATTTTCTGAATGATTTTTCTTACCACATCCTTGCTCAATAAATAGATCAGAGATTAATATTGCAGTTTGCTTGAAGATCCTCAGGCTGTCTTTGGAACAAAAACAAGCTGATGGCAGGAAGAAGTTGGGCTTTCATCATTCACTTGTGACTCAGCTCCATAACAGTTTAAGTAAAGTGAAACAAGAACATGAGCTGAAGAAAATCTCATGTTCTTTCTCTTGGAAGGAAGTGTGGCTTTCTTCGTGCTGCATATAAACCTTAGTAACTTAGAATGCCTTCCAGAAAGGAGTTAAAATCCTTAATTGCTTTGTGCAGAATTTAAATGCATTTCTTTTAAAATAATTCATTTATTTTTTACATTTGCAGCTCTGGAAAATTTAACCTTTTACATGTGTCGTACAGGGTAGAAGAGAGCAGCTATAAACACATTTGTCTCTCTCTATTTGAAGCTGATTATGATGTTTTGGAATGGACTGGACAAAAGAGCCCACCTACTATTAGGCAGAGAAAAATGCTAGAAGATAATCCTTGACTCTTCAGCCTGAGCCCTCCCAGCCTTTTCCATTTCTAAGAGGTGAGATCTGTATGCATGCCATGTAACCATACCTGAAGTAGCCATCTGCCTCTGGATGAAGGGTGTCTGGCAAGAAGATATCAAATTGCAGGTCTTTCAATGCACCATTGTTGCTATTTTGTCATGCCACACTTTGTAGTTAGTCTGTGCAATCTTCTTGCAGCAAATAATGAGATGGTCCACTGTTTCTTTGACTTCTTGCATAGGCGGTGCTTACTATCTGTTGCTGTCTTCTCGATTCTGGCTTCGAATGCATTTATCAAGGCTTAGTCTTCAGCAGCCAGAATTAGCTCCTCTGTCTCTTTCTTCAAATTTCCTGTTCTTAGCCATTGCCAAGTCTTGTTATCATTATCACTACCATTATTGCAAGCTCACTTGGATTTGCTTGTCACAATGAACCATGTAGTATGATGCCCAAACAGCAGTATCTGGAATCAATGAATATACTAAACTCAAATAAGATAGATCAGCCCAATGGCTTAATGTGATGTGTGAATCCCATCTTTGACTCTCCAAATTATCTGCACACCCAAGTATCTTACAGAGAATGGGAGATTTCTGGAGCAATTTGGAAGTGAGGGTCAGTGTGGGGGGAGAATTCATTGTGATATGGGATATAGGTTACCCATTCCAAACCATTTTTATTCTTTTTTAAACCTGTACAAAGGAGAAGGAGGATTCCAAAGTACTTGCTAAAAAGGAAGCAAAGGGGGGGGAGAAATCTTTGTAAATATGAGAAAGGACAATCGCCTTTTATTAACCACGTGGCATTTTTCATTTGAATTACCTGTATTTTTGATTCAGCTGAGTAATTAATTGGAATTAATTTATTTGGTTTAAAACTTTTAACAGCTTTTACCAAGCTGAGAAAGGGAAGTACGGAAATGTTTTCTATATGTTGATTTTACAGACTCAGCTTGAGAACTGAAACTTCAGATGTATTTCTTGCTCATGCAGCAATAAAGATTTTGCAAACATTGTAGCCTGCAGTCCTGTTAATCATACACCAGACTGGATAGATACTAACAGAGCTAAAAACAATTCAAATGCAGAGGAAAAAAAGGTTATTATACTCAACACAGGGAGGAGGAAAAGCAGATGTATTGTCAGGTACAAATATTTGTATTGGCACTGACTGCATTGCCAATATTTTCTGATAGGATGAAGCAATCTGTTGATGCATTTGTTCCATGCCGAATGCTATCATTCTGTCTTTAGATTGAAAGCATTCTATCTGTCACCACAAAATTTGCAGAAGGACCTAAAGTACAGAATTTTGGTTGGTTTGATGTAATCTTTATCATTAGAAAGGTGGAAGAATCTCTTCAAACCCTAAATGTTTAATGATCAAGTCCTTTTTCATATGTTAATAGGACCATCAGTAAGTCTGATTAACAACAATTGGCACATCATGCTAATTCATTATTTTGTTAACCATGGTTTGTTGAGTAAGCCATAACGTCTGGATTCTCACAGCACAGCAAATCAATGTCCAGCAAACGACATCATCCCTTCACTTTGTAAAAATAGTTAGTGGTTGGATGAGAGATTTAATAGGATAACAGAGTGGAAGGGATCTTGGATGTCTTTAAGTCTAACCCAGGAGTCTTCAAACTTGGCAAGTTTAAGACTGGTGGACTTCCACTCCCAGAATTCTTCCTCCAGTCATGTTAGCTCAGGAATTTTGGGAGTGGAAGTCCACAAGTCTTAAACTTGCCAAGTTTGAGGACCCTTGGTCTAACTCCTCTTCTCAAGCAGGAGACCCTATACCATTTGTGGGAGACTATTTCAATTACTTGAATTGTGCAATGGGAAAAAGGCACCATATAGAAATAATAAATAATAATGTGCTAGATTTTAGAACTGGTGATATGCACTTGCGTTTGACATTGTGTTAGCTGTGCAGCTTATTGAACCAATCATATGTACAAACCAGTTTCATATTGTTCCCAAAGTTATAGGCATGTACTTTCCTTCCAGCTGCTGTTTGTTCTTAGAAGTTCTAAATTGACATTCAGCCTTAAAAGCCAGGTCCCTATTCATTCACCCAATTATATATTTATATTTATATACTCACACATGCTTACAAATATAATCATGTTCTAATTCATTGATATTAACATATTTATTTTTAGCCAAATGCATTTCCTTTGCCTCAAACTGTCTAACAGGAGGAGCCCGGCCATTGATTAATAGCAAAGTGGCTCTAACAGAGAGGCATAAATTAATTCTATTTTGGGAAATGCCATGTGTCTTGGATTGTTGTTTTCCTTGAATAATTGCTTGAGTTTTGGGTATTGAATATTATTTTTCACCTACTTTGAATTAGAATGGAATATTACAGGCATTGTAGCAATGACATTTAAAATCTGGAAATAATGCTTTGAAGAGTACAAACAGTGAGTGTTGATATACTACGTATGTCCTAGTTGAAGTGATGTGGCGCACTAATAAATTACTTTACCTAAAGTATTTAGATGAGAGATCCTAGCTTCCATAGACTAGCCTAAGTATGCTATATGCAAAGTATGAGCTTTGGTTGTACTTGTGGAATACTGACCAAAATATAATTGTGGAATATACAGCTGACTAGTACTATCCTTATCCTGAACAGGAACAATGGCATGGATATAACTAAGTCTGGTAATCCAATATTTGCTTGCTTTACGGTAGTAAAGTCATGCATGAAAATCCTGATTGACATGCTATAGCCATGGCAGACAGTAGAGGTCAACATTCATGAGTGTATATGATAGCCATAACATTTATTTATTTATCTATTTATTTGATTAGTCAATTGCTTACAAGATAATAGGTATAAGTATAAACATAGTTATAAATACATGGATACACATAAGAAAATAAAAGAAACAATAGGACAGGGACGGTAGGCACTTTGGTGCGCTTATGCATGCCCCCTACAGACCTCTTAGGAAAGGGGTGAGGTCAATAGTAGACAGTTTAAGGTTAAAGTTTTTGGGGTTTGGGGAAGAAACCACAGAGCCAGGTAGAGTATTCCAGACATTGACCACTCTGTTGCTGAAGTCGTATTTCTTTCAATCAAGTTTGGTGCGGTTAACCATGAGTTTGTATGTATTGTGTGCTCTTGTATTGTTATGGTTGAAGCTGAAGTATTCACTGACAGGTAGGACATTGCAATGTATGATTTTATATACTATACTTAGATTGGACCGAAGACAGCGTAGTTCTAGGTTTTCTAGGTCTAGAACCTCAAGTCTGGTGGCATAAGGTATTCTGCAATGCGTAGAGGAGTGTAGAACTCTTCTTGTGAAATATTTCTGGACTTTCTCTACTGTGTTAATATCAGATACATAATGTGGGTTCCAGACCGGTGAGCTGTAGTCAAGTATTGGTCTAGCAAATGTTTTGTATGCTCTAGTTAGTAGTGTGATATTACCAGAGAAAAAGCTATGTAGGATTAGGTTAACAACTTTTAATAACTTTTGGCTATGTAGTTGCAGTGGGCTCTAGCACTTAGATCATTTAAGATGAGTACTCCAAGGTCCTTGACAGAGTTTGGATCATCAACAAGGTCTTGACTATTCAGCTTGTATTTTATTTTCTGATTTTTTTGCCAATATGTAAGACAGAGCATTTATTTGTTGAGATTTGAAGTTGCCATTTGTTTGACCATTCTGATATATAGTCAAAGTCTTTTTGAAGGGTAGCAGAATTATCTGTGGTGTTGAATAGCTTTACATCATCAGTGAAGAGAATGCAATTGCTCTTAATATGATCACAGAGGTCATTTATGTAGAGTATGAAGAGAGTTGGTCCTAGAACACTGCCTTGAGGGACACCACTGTTGACAGGTTCAGAATTTGATAGGACGTTTCCAATTTTGACCATTTGTTGTCTGTTTGACAGGAATACTTCTATCCAGTTATGCAGGTGTCCAGAGATACCATAAGATTTTAGTTTTAATAGTAGTTTGTCATGTACCACTGAATCAAAGACTTTACAGAAGTCTATGTAGATTGTGTCTATTGTTTTGCCCTGATCGAGTTGTGTAGCCCATATGTTTTTGCAGTTTAAGAGTTGCAGATTACAGGATAGTTCAGGATAGAACATCTGACTTCATAATTTGCACTTGTAAGAGAAGAAAAATGATAAATAGCGTGAGTTTAAAAATTAAAAGAAAAATGAAGATGTGTCCCTGAGGCTAAAATAAAGAATAAAAATACAATAGACTTGAGCAAATGTAACCTAATCTTGTGAATACATATAGGAAAGGTGTATGTTTCACTGTGAATATAGGGCTAACATAAATGTCAGAAAATAATCAAATAATGTCATATAAGCTGTAGTTGGTGTGTATATGAATCTAACAGTCCCTAGGTGGATGGCAGTTGCAAAAATAGTCACAAACAGTTAAGTGAGATTAAGATTAAAAGATGGAGAGAAAGTTATTTTGATGGAAATAAATATTGATTTGAAAGTGAAAGATATTAAAAAGGAGCTTCTATCAAAATGAGCGGAATTAAAAATAAGAGATGGAAGTGAATTGAAATGAAACTAAAATGAGAGAATTTAAAATGTACATGAAAAAGATAATATGTTAAAAAAATTAAATGAATATATAAATGATAATAGCCAAAAAAAATGATGAAAAGGAAATAATCAATTCTGTTAGAATGGTTAAAGAAAAAAAGGTAAATCTATAGGATTTGTATATTATAATAGTACCGTATATTATATTATAGTTTTTTATATAATTATATGAGTATGTTAGATAATCCTACAAACTATAGGATTAGTGTATTAGTGTAATTGTATAAATGGCAAAACATAGATACGGTTACGTTTGTTTGCCAAATGACTGCTAAAACCACATGGTTTTTTGTTCCTGATGGAAGAAAGATGTTGTTGATAATACAGAAGGAGTTAACAAAAGTACATGCAAAATTTACAAGGGTTTAGTTTGTTAAGCACTCCTGGTAAGAGCTGGTAAAAGCTTGGCAGAGTTCTACTTACCTACTTACCTTCTACTTCATCTGTTGGGACACAAATGTGCATATTATTTGGTATGCAGGTGTGGAAAACTTAAATGAATTACAGTATATGCTAGATGAATTGTGTGATGTAATAGATTAGTTGCCTTATTTAATAAGGAAGACATGGTGCATTATGTTATGGATGCTGAACGAATACAAAAAAGAGCAATCATATTGAGAGCCAGTTTGGTCTAGAGGTTAAGGCATCAGGTTAAAAAGCAAGAAACCATGAGTTCAAATCCCGCCTTAGCTATGAAACCAGCTGGATGACCTTGGGTCTGTCAGTCTCTTTCAGCCCAACCCACCTCACAGGGTTGTTGTTGTGGGGAAAATAGGAGGAGGAACATGTGTTGGATATGTCTGCCAGCTTGAGTTATTTGTGAAAATATTAAAGGTGGAAATAAATAAACGAATGAATTGCCATTATGAAAAAAGTATGCTGAGGTGATATATAGCCAGCAAGGTATAGTTAGTAATCAATCATATGTTGAAGATGGAGATGCAGGTATTAGTCCACCTTCATCCACAGAAGCTCACTGGGTGACTTCGGGACAGTCATTCTCTCCCAATCCAATACCACAGTATTGGAAAGAATACTGGGAAAGAATAGGAGGAGGAAACACCAAATAGTCTGCCTTGATTTCCTGTAACAAAAGGTGGGATAAACATCAAATGAATTTATAAACAGGGAAAAGAATGGCAGTCGAATTACAAAACAAAGCTATCAAGGAAAAATAAATTACTCAGTCTTTGGAGATGGGGCGGCATATAAGTCCCATTAATAAATAAATAAAATAAATAAATAAAAAGTGGAAGACTTTTATTTGGATATTAAATGAAATGCTGCAAAAGAAAGAGAAATAAAAAGTTTAAGGAACAAAAGTGAATGGTGTTGATATAAACTAGATTTAGCTGTGTCTTCTGTTTCTTATCTCATTCCTTTGTTTCCTTAATACTTTGGTGTTTTCTATATTTATTTATTTACATTTATTGTATCTGCCCCACTTCAATGCATTCTAGATGGCATACAAAATCCATAAAAACCTAAAGCAGACAGTGCAGGCTAAAATTATCTAAAATGGCACAAATCACACCAAACAAAGTAACACCCCCCCAAAAAAACATAACAATACATTAACCTAGGCCTCAAACCAAAAGCCAGGTTTGAAGAACTTTCCAGACTTAAGTGCTTCTGGTACTTTGCATAATACAACTTACCCCCAAATGGAGGAAAGTGACACGATATGAAGGGGACGCTTATTTAGAACAAACTTCTATACATCAATCACCAACATTAGAAGATGTGGAGGGACCTGGCCCACAGAATTGCCAAGAGCTGGACACAACTGAATGGATATCATCATCATCTATATCAATAATACTAAGATAATAATAATAATAATAATAATAATAATAATAATAATAATAATAATAATACTGGGATTCTTGTTTTTCTTTATCACTTCCCATACATTTAATTTTACTGTTATATTTATTGCCCATTGATAGATAGCATAATGGGCATTAAGCAAGAAGAAGCCCTTTCTATGATCCTTAATGTGATGAATCCTAGTCTTTAAAATAATGTTTACCGATCCTTCCCCACTTCACAAACAAATTAATTCAGCCATTCAGCAGGGGAAGGCAACCATCAGGCAAACATGTGATACAGGGAAATCTAGCAGTTGTGTTGTCAGGTTTCAGTTGTGCAATCTGTTCTGGCAGCCCACCGAACGGGTACTCATCTTACATGGATTGTCCATTTCTCTTTTAAGCCAATTATTTGCTTAGTGTCTGATTCTTATTACCATTAAAAGCAGAGAACATCTCAAATCTTGGGAATTATGATTTAGGCACAGAGTAATGCATGTTTTAGGGAGAAAATGAATTTATGTCTTTCTAGCAAGAAAATATACTTTTTTTCCCATGAGCTTAAAAATAAAAATAACATACCGTGTTTCCCCGAAAATAAGACACTGTCTTATATATTTTTTGGCTCCCAAAAACACACTAGGTCTTATTTTCGGGGTAGGTCTTATATATATTTTTTTTTAATGAAAAAAAACACTTACCATATTCATGTAGAACAATGTACATTGTTCAATGTACATTCATGTACGAAACCACGAACAAATCGCATACCGTGTTTCCCCTAACATAAGACACTGTCTTATATTTTTTTTGGCTCCCAAAAACACACTAGGTCTTATTTTCGGGGTAGGTCTTATTTTCGGGGTAGGTCTTATTTTTGGGGTAGTCTTATTTTCGGGGTAGGTCTTATTTTCAGGGAAACACAGTAGTACTGAATGAACATGTGGTATTCATTTGGAAACAGGATATTTAGGTTCAAAAAGTTTTTAAACAGATTTACACAATGCAGTGCTTGCTTTTTTATTCCAATTTATTCCTATGTTTGCTTACAGGGATATGAGTTGCAGTGGATAACATATGGCTTGGAGATTTTGCACGCTCAATATTTGATTGCATGGTGTCCTAGCAGCTGTGTTAGCTTTTAGAAAAACTGAACTAGTCAGCATAAATGAAAATACACTTTCTTATTACTTATTAGAGGGTAACCGGTATCAATCATGACCTTTGACAATTGGTAATTGTACTATAACGTATTAACTATCAATGTAATTAGCAATAAAAGAAACGAACATACTGGCAGGTTTTTATATAAATAAACATTCAGAAAATATGAAAATATGACAAATGATCAACTGTATCATTTAATAAATTATACAGTAGACTTTGGAATTAAATATATAAAGGAATCTGTACAAAAGAATCAGCTGCTCTTTGAATAAGAACAAGCATTAACCCCGCAGAAACAATCAATATTCCAGTCTGAAAGCTAATAGATTTAAGATGTGTCACCATCCTTCCCAAGTCAAGACTGTTTAAAATCTTTGGGTTTAGAGAAAAAAAACTTTTAAAGTTTGCTGCAGAGCTTCATATTGCTAACTCTGCCTCTTTGCATCTTAAGGCGATATAGAAGAGATAGACAGACATATAGACAGATAGAAGATAGATACGGTAGGTAAATAAGTAGGTAGATACAGATGGACAGAGATTAGATAGATAGGTAGGTAGGTAGGTAGGTAGATAGGTAGATGATAGATAGATAGATAGATAGATATAGATGATTGATAGAAGATTGATAGATAGATGATTGATAGATAGGTGATAGATAGATAGATAGATAGATAGATAGATAGATAGATAGATAGATAGAGGCAGATCAATCAATCTCAGTCTAATCTGGGCAAACAGCCTTCAAGTACCCTGTAGAAAAGTGTTTTAGCCCTCTACCCCCATAATGTTTTTTAAAACTCTGCTTAAAGCTCCACTGTAGTTAATTTGGAGACAGTCACTTTGTAGACAAGTTCACACAACCTTAGTGGGCCAATTTAAGGCTTCAATCATTTTGACAGGAAGGAAGTCATTATGGGTTTGATTTTCCTTGCTTACACATAACATATTCCTTCCTGCCCTAGCAATATTTAACAAACAAAACCAATAAGCTGTATCTTTGAAATTTATTGTAGTTGGCAGTATATGGAAGCTTGTAGTTTGGTTGAGTTTGAAAACCAATCAATGCTAAATGTTAATAACAAGCTATATGTAGTAATGTTTTAATACTTATTAATGCAGAATCTGGTTTTGTGAGGCAGCTTGAAGAATCAGGAGCTCCTCATGAAGGACTAATGTTATATATACCTTATCCTGACAACCCCAATTGTTCCCACTTATTTACATGTTGTTTTTTTGCATCTCCATTTTGAACCTACAGTTGAAATAGCCTTAGGTTGTCCCTAAGCATCCCCATTTAAAAGTGCTATTGCTTCTCCATAAACTGACATTATTCCACCACAGCTTTTAAGATAAATAAAATCTGCAACACTTTGTCTCCTGTTATCTTGGAGGTGAAGTTAGTAACATGTTTGGATGTACAGAGTTGGAAGGGACTTTGAAGGTCTTCTAGTCCAACGCCCTGCTTCAAGACCCTATACCATTTCTGATAAATGGCTATCCAATCTCTTCTTAAAAACCTCCAGTGATAAGAAATGGGAGATCACCTCGATCCCCACAATGGATGAATGGCTACAAAAACTGATGGAGTTAGCAGAAAATTGGCTGTTTTGATTAAAGAAAAAGATTACAACTACCTTTATTTCTACTTTGAAACCGTTTCTGGACTTTGTGCTTGAGGTGGAAAAAAATGAAACTTTGATTTTGGGTTTTACCGATTAGATAGATTTTGTTGTTATAGAAATTGCTAGTTTATATTATTATGTAAAAATAAAAAGTTGAGGTTAGATGTTAATGCCTTATTTTATACTTATTTTATATTCATTTTACTTTATTGCACCAAAGGAGTCAGAAGTCAACGTCTTTTTTTTTCTCTTTGCTTTCCCCCACGATCTACTTCCCTTTTTCTCTTCCCTAATTTCCCTACTGTTTACTTTTGTATTCTCTTTCTTTGTCATATTATAAACTAATAAGAAATTGAATGTAAAAAACAACAACCTCCAGTGATACAGCAACCACAACTTCTGGAGGCAAGCCGATCCGCTGATTGATTATTCTGTAAGGATAATCAATCAGCGGATCGTTCTAGATTGGATCTCTTCTTAATAAGTTTCCACACCTGCCCTCAGGTGCTTTGGAGAGGAGGTTGGCCTCCTCTTCTCTGTGACAGCCCCTCAAATGTTGGAAGACTGTTATCATGTCTTTCCCTTTGTTAGATTAGACAAACCCTGTCTGTGCAACTATTCATCATATGTTTTAGCCTTAATCATCTTTGTTGCTCTTCTCTGCATTCTTTCTAGAGTCTCAGCATCTTTTTCCTATCATGGTGACCAAAATACTGGATGTAGTATTCCAAGTGTGGCCTTACCAAAGCAGCATGAAGTAGTATTAATGCTTCAAGTGACCCTGATAGTATCTTCCTGTTGATGCAGCCTAGGACTGCACTGGCTTCTTTGGCAGCTGCAGCAAACTGCTGGCTCAGGTCATATTAGAACATGTTTTGGGAGTGCCTACCAACCCCAGCCATGGCCATTTCCCCAAAGGTTGCCGCCACTACAAGAGTAATGTTTCCAGAATTCCTTTTATACCCATTATCTCCTTTCCCAGTTTCTGACCCCAACTTCAGTCCAGGCTTATGGCAAAAGGATAGCAGACTTCCCTTATTTTACTTGGGGGAAAAGAGATAACAATATTGTCAACTGACATCAGTTGCTTTAGATGTAAGAGTTTGGATTTTCCTCCAGAAAATAATAAATGATGATGAGCTGGATTTTGTTGCTTACTTTTCAGTTCATTTTGCTGAATTAAGAGATCTGGTTGCCCAGTAATGGTTAGTTTCTGTTATTTATACAGTCTGTGTATTTGTACAATCAGGTTATGGTCTGCTTCCCACTTCTGCTTAGATGTCCTACCATATGTTTCTTTAAAAAAAAAAACTTGGGAAATGCTCAAATGGCATGTAGAAGAACCGTGGGACATATTATCCTAGAGAAACCCAGCTAGAATCTGGAAACAGGACCTCCCTATTCAGGCTGTACTGCCTTGAATAATGGATGTTTTCCCTGCTGGCTAATGGGATATCATCAAAGGCAGAAGAGAAAACCAAACACTTTAGTTGTCAGGGGTAGCACACTCACAGATCAGTCAATACCATTTGGTAGCTATTTGGAGCAGTCATAAGACATACAAGTCGAATAATGCATACAAGTCAAATAAATTATTATTATTATAATGGCGAAAAAATAGGGATCAGGTGGCCTTAAGAGATACGGTCAAATATTAATATTAAATATTAAGCTACTGAAGTAGGGCACAGTGGCCTAGTGGTTAAAGACACTAGTCTATCAACTGGAAAGTTGGCAGTTCGAGACCTAAGTACCGTGTGACAGGGCGAGCTCCAGTTCTTGCCTCAGTTCCTGCCAATCTAGCAGCATGAAAGCATGCAAATATAAGTAGAGAAATAGGTACCACCTCAGTGGGAAATTAACAGTGTTCTGTGTACCTCAGTCATGCTGGCCAGATGACTATGGAAGTGTCTTCGGACAATGCTGGTTCCCTTGGCTAGGAAATGGAAATGAGCACTACCCCCTGGAATCAGACATGACTGGATAAGGGAAAACGTTACCTTTACCTATGAAGCTACAGAAGGAATAATGTTGACTCATTTCATTACTTTTTTATCTCAATGTCAGAATTGGGATTGTAGGGTGTTTTTACCTGGTAAGGATTACAAATAAAATGCTACTTTGCACCATGGGATCAGGGCACCTTTTTCAACATCTGTTTGATTTGATTTGATTTATTAACATCACCTGATTCCCATTAGTTACTGGGTGCTTGCTAAATATCATATCTATCTATCTGTCTATCTATCTATCTATCTATCTATCTATCTATCTATCTATCTATCTATCTATCTAAATTAAAACACACTAAAAAACAACGAAACTTCATTGCCAGACAACAACAGAAAGTGCTCCACTTGGTAGATTAATCCCAGACCAGAGAGCAGAAACAGATCTTAAAGCACTTTTGGAACAGTCAGAAAGTGAAAACCAATATATCTCTGGGGGGATGTTATTCCAGAGGGCAGAAAATGTGTCTGTGCTAACATCTGAAGCTTAGAGCATTGGAAGTTTGCTCTTATCTGGTTTTGATAAACGTTAAGTATATTGCTAAGATTACAAACCTGTCTCTAGTGTTATCAGTTACAAACCCTCTCACTTACTCATCAGCAATAGTTTTAAGCAAATATTGGGAAGTTCTCTGCTTTTATGGCAGAGTGTATTTAAAGATAACACCGAACCAGAGACCTCTACAACAGTTCTGTCTTCACAGAACCTATTTTTACCATCTGTATCCTAACAAAGTCCAAATTCACCTTAGCAACATCTCTGCCGGGTGGCTATACTTTGCCTCTAAGGAATGGCTGAGCTAAAAAGTAAACAGCAACAAAACAAAATCCCACAAATGTATGAAGCGATTAATGGCTGAACATGTGCCACCATTGCACCAAAGTTGGAGATTCTCCAGCTCTTATCCCAAAGCCCAGTTCTCTTCTCCAAGCTGTCACCTTCATCCTTAGCATTATCTTGTTCCAGGAATGGTTCCGAGAAGTTATGCAACCAACTGAACTTCCAAATAACAGTCCATAACTTTTGTGTGTAAGGTTACAGGGACCCTCACACTATTTTACCCCTTGGCATCCCCAATGGCTCCACTTTCCCAGATGTTTGCAGCTTTGGTCTTCAGGCATTTATCTAAATTGCCAGATACACTGCACTTATGTAACTCAAGTATCTTTCTCTACTGCACTTACTTACCTGATAAACAAGCTCCTTTTAAATAATAATGTGTTACATAAAAATGCCACACAAATTCATCCCAACTCAGCATAAAACATTAAACATACCAGATTCCCAAAACAACTTATCAAATGGGGGCAGCAAATGTTATGCTATCACTCACACTGCTTTGCCCCTGTTCAAGAACTATTAGACAGTATTTTAACTCAGGAAGCAGACAGACATTTAAACTCAAACAAATTTGGTTTTTTAAAGGAACATTGTTCCTTTCCTTTTATTTTTATTTTTTTGTGCTAATATTTTTTAACTGATTGTGACTTCTGTTGTTTAATAAAACATAGCTGAAATAGAGCAAAGTCAGCAAAATGTGTGAACCTCTGTCTAGTTTCACTTCCCAATAAACCTATAAATACTTTGGATCAAGTTACCCAGGTTCATGTTTAATTTGTAACACCAAATCAAGACATCCATTTGCCTCCTCTGCTGTTAACTTATCCCATTTGTAGGCCTGAAGTTCCTTGGGATAGAAACCTGGTGTGCCTATTCTTCACACAGGGGTGGTCCAATAGCTAATTTCCAGTGTGTTGGTGATGATGATGGCAATGATGATGATGATGATGATGGCATAAATTTTTTTCTTGTATCTCTGTTACTTTAGGAACTATCACAAATCTTGGGCTTCAACCTATTCTACCTGAGAAAGTCCTGCATGACCAAAGGATACATTAGATTTTCCCTTTTTCTGTGGAAGGAAAACATTAATATCAGATGCTCTTTTTATCAGGTTTATGTCCCAAGCCAATCCACCGGCCAAAGAGGAAAGAATCAAATTATTGGTTTTCTATACTGGTGATCACTGTTCTGTAGAAAAGCTGTATAAACCAAAATGACCGTGGAGGTTTTCTAGTCCAAGTACAGACCTCAGAGGTGGTATTCAGCAGGTTCTGACCAGTTCTGGAGAACCGGTAGCAGAAATTTTGAGTAGTTCGGAGAACCGGCAAATACCACCTCTGACTGGAGTTCTTACAGTATCCTTCCCCTGCCATGCCCACCAAGCCACGCCCACAGAACCAGTAGTAAAAATTTTTGAAACCCACCACTGACAGACCCTATACCATTTCAGACAAATGGCTGTCTAGTCTCTTCTTAAAAGCTCCCAGTGAATGAACAGCCACAGCTTCTGAAGGCAAGCTGTTCCACTGCTTGATTGTTCTGTCAGGAAAAAAAATATACTTCATTTTTTTCACTTTATTATTGCGAGCTCATTTGACACTTAGGTTGACTGAATAGAAGGCCATTTTCCACCTGCTTATACTGTTTTTTTTTATTCTGTACAATTTCAAGGCTTTAAGATTTTTCATAAGCTACTTTAGGAACACAGGAATGCTTATGAATAAATAATACGTATTCTAGAAATAAATACTATTTGTTGCACAGTCTGTTGATCTTACAAAAGAAAATACAACCAAGTCATCTGTGAGATATAAATATTTCATTAAAACATATATAAAAAAACATTAATAAACTTGCTAATTCTGAGATTTAAAAAATTCCAATAATATATAAAGATGGAACAATAATTAAAATTGACAACCAACAAATAATGTGGAATGAAAAATATTTTTATTTATTTATCATATTTAGGAACTACCCATATCTGGGTAGTTCTGGGTGGTATACAAATAACATACTAAAAGCATAAAAACAATATATAAAGTATACATAAAACTATTTGCATACACAGATGCAGCTGATATATAAGTTTGACCAAAGGTATATACATTGCCATGATTGTCCTGTACTTTCAGAGTGGAACTTTTATTGTTTTTAATCTTCTCTAAATTTATAATTAAATTACATGATTTACATTACATCAAATACCAAATATTAATGACAAGATCAAAAAGTTATTTTGCAATAAATGCAAAAACATAAGATCTGAATGTTTACCTTAGACATAACTTCTTAGGAAATCTTAATCTAATGTCCAGAATCTCCCTTTCATTATCTCCATGAACAAGAACACACATACACAGATATATCAACAATTTATTTAATCAAAGGCTGCTTCAATCACAGTCACAATTCTAGGTGACTTACAAATAGAAATGAATTAGAACAACAAAAACAAAAACAAGAGAATCATCACAAACAATAATATGACTTCACATTCCATGTCATTGAAAACAACAACCCTTTACAAAATAATATAGAACATACTTTGGTTAGCCAGAACCCAAATGACCCAGCCCCAGGGCCTACTAAAAAGTCAGGTCTTATAGATTTTAGGTCAGGGGTCTCTAAAAGATGATAGGATCAGGGCCATATGGACTTCCAGAAGAATGATGTTCCATAGGACAAATCCTGGTATAGAAAGATCCTCCAAGGTCCTGCAAGATTGCTCTGCTTCACCAATGGAATCTGGAGCAAAGCAACCCTGGAAGATCTTACCAAATGTTCCCAAGAGAGGCAGCCTGTAGGTAATGAGGAAGCTACAAAGAACCTTATGGGTGACAATTAGTAGCTTGAATTGCATCCAAAAGCCAACTGTCAACCAGTGCAGCTTGTGAAGTACTGATGCTGCAAGAGTAAAATGACACTCCCACAACTACTTGCTCTGGTGCATTCCATGCCTGCATTCCAAGGGCAGTCTTATGTAGAGTTGTACTGGGGAGCAGCTGATCTTTTAAATCAAAAGCCAGACTTATGCGCTCAATCACATCCTCACTACCAACCAATTGGAACTAGAGAGAACTGGTTTGGAACTAGCAAACCAGAGAAGAAAATGACTGCTATAGAATAATGTTTTCTATCCCCAACCCCAAAAGTGGTCCAGAAAAATATAATCAATTTACATTGAAAGTTGCGCAGAGATCAGGCAAGATCAGGCAAGTCACATCAACCCTGCCCTGTCTCACCAGAAGTCTTCCATAAGTGTGATCAGTGTCATCTTAGGCATTCTAATCTAAAGCCTGACAATATATTTCTTTGAGGGTCCTGTAGATTTGCACAACCAGAAGTCTGGAAAGAGGTTGAAAACTCATCTAACACTGCTGGGTCCTAAGATAGCTTTTTGAAGAAAATATACCTTTTCCTCAATACCACCTTTTCCAGAAGGTACCTCCTTACTTAAAGATGAATTTATCACAGCTTGAACACAGCCAATGGCAATCGTTTGGGCAGCCTTAACCAACTAGAAGAGATAAGCACCTAACAGCCATTTTGCAGCACTAACACCCAAAAACACCTCGTCCTTGTCCCCAAGTACTAGGGCAAGACCCAGCTTCAAACAAGTCTATAGCAACTAACCAGTCAAAGCCAAATGGATCCGACTGATTTTATTCAACACATGCCTACAATGGCTCAGTGATTCCTTACAAAGACTACAGGTATCTTTTTTTAGTAACAGCCTCATTTAGTGACTATTCAGAGTTTACCACAGTGATGAAAAAAATAACTTTATAACAAATCCTCATATTTACAATCTTCACAGGAAAGATTGTAAAGCAAAGGAAAGCCGAAGTAAGATTCACAAACCAAGGTCACAATTACACTTAGTTTCGTTTAATGATTGAGTTGCTGGTCCCAAATGTGGTCACTAAACAAAGACATGTTCTTCATGCCCCTCTCTCCCTAAAAGGGTCAACATTAAAGGAACTACAGCTCTGCATTTTGCAGCTGTGGTAAGATTCCCCTCTCCCCCACTAAAATATTTCTTACACTTCTGGAAGAATTGGGGTGTCCAACAACCACTGTGTAAAAGGCTACTAAAAGGTGTTCTAAGGGTCACACGTGCAAAATCTCTGCTGGACAGAAACACCAAGACTAAAAATAATTCCCTTTTTATTAAAAAGAGTTAATAAGATTACCTCCAGTGCGTTCGAAATTGCTTTATAGTGAAAATGAATAAATCCAAATAAATCCAAAAAATGAAACAGGGACTGAACCTTCCCCACCCCAATCTTTTGGCCAGGATTAAACCCAGCTCCTCTCTTTGTATAATTCTATCAGCCCTCTATTGACTCTCTCTACCCACCCAGACAAAGCCCCTCTGCAATCCCATCTAAACCATAGAAGTGTCCTTGCAAGCTCATAAAATCCACGGGTGTCAAACTTGCCACTTCACGTTGCTGTCACGTGATGTTTCATGATGTTTTTCCCATTCACAGAGCTGGGGTGGGTGTGACGTATCCGGTCTGTGGGCCGACAGTTTGACTGAGTTTGACTATAATTATTATAACTGAGTATAATGAATATAACTGAGTTTGACTATACTTTTTATACTCTGTGGACAGCCTAATAAGGGATTTGCAGCATCATGGTAAGCTGAGGAACCCCAATCTCCCATCCTCAACCAGCCTGTTGACTTCAACCTTCCAGCTCTAAGAATCTACTTCCTTCCAGAAGGCCCATTTTGTCCAGCCACAGGATTCCCACCTTATAGTTCTTTTATAAGTTCTTTTCTACTTTTTATAAACATCTGGGGATCCCATTTTTCAGGCCCCTTTTTTCTTGGAAAGAAAAGATCTTAATAATATTAATAATAATAATAATTTATTCGACATGTATGCCGCCCTTCTCCCTAAGGACTCAGGGTGGCGAACATTAAAACAGCACAAAATTTACATTAAAAGCAGATTAAACATAACAAGTCAGAATAAGCATTAAAACAGTTAAGAACCCCCCCACCCGGGTCATTCCAGGCCGGCCTGTTGAAACAACCAGGTCTTCAGGTCCTGCCAGAAGGAGCGGAGATCAGGGGCCAAACGGAGATCCACGGGGAGCTGATTCCAAAGGGTGGGCGTTCCCATGGAGAAGGCCCTAGCCCTGGGGACCGCCAGCCGACAGTGCCTGACCGACAGTATCCCAAGGAGGCCCCTCCTGTGGGAGCGAACAGGGCGATCGGAATGTGATGCTGTCAGGAGGCGTTCCCGCAAGTACCCTGGACCCAAGCCATTTAGGGCTTTATAAGTTGTTACTAGCACCTTGAAGCTAACCCGGAAGGCAACCGGCAACCAATGCAGATCACGCAGGAGGGGTGTAACATGGGAGTATCGGGATACTCCCATCACAGCCCACGCGGCCGCATTCTGCACCAGCTGTAACCCCCGGGTAGTCTGCAATTACAGTAGTCGATTCTGGAAGTGATAAGCGCATGAGTGACCGTTCAAAGGGCATCTTGGCTCAGGTAAGGGCAGAGCTGGTGAACCAGCCGAACCTAGGCAAAAGCCCCCCTGGCCACAGCCCCCACCTGTTCCTCCAAACTGAGCTGTGAGTCCAGGAGGATGCCCAGATTCCTCGCCCTATCCACGGGGGGCAACACCTCTCCCCCCATGACCAAAGATGGTACATCACCTGAAAGCCGAGATGCTGGTAAGAACAGCCACTCAGTCTTGGTTGGGTTGAGCCGGAGCCTATTTCTCCCCATCCAGACCCGTACCGCCTCCAGGCACCGGGACATCACAGAGAGAGCATCACTGATCTGGTCTGGGGTGGAGATATAAAGCTGGGTATCATCAGCATATTGATGATACCTCACCCCAAAACCTCGGATGATCTTGCCCAACGGTTTCATGTAGATATTAAACAGGAGAGGCAAGAGAACACACCCCTGTGGCACCCCACAAGTGAGGGGCCTTGGGGTCAATCTCTGCTCTCCTGCCAACACTGACTGCGAACGGCCCGAGAGATAGAACCACCGCAGGATGGTGCCCCCCATCCCCAACCCTCGAAGCCGCCGCAGAAGGATACCATGGTCGATGGTATTGAAAGCCGCTGAGAGGTCTAATAGGACTAGGACAGAGGATAAACCCCTGTCCCGAGCCCTCCAGGGATCGTCCATCAGTGCGACCAATGCTGTCTCCGTGCTGTGTCCAGACCTGCAGCCCGATTAAGATCCACCTAAAGATCAAGAAAACTTGGTTCTTCTCCCCATTGTGCTCTTTCAACCTGAAACTGTAATACCTTCTGTATACTAAAGATTGCAATTGGAGGCTCTCTGGGTTTGTGGGTGGGACACCCAAGGCCTTGACATTTGTGCCATGTCCTATATAGCTACTAGATTATCTCTCTTGAAAGAACACCTGCTGCTGTTTTCTTATTTTAGTGATAACCTTCACCCTGAACATTGGACATATTTGAAGTGAGGTTGATAAACCTTTGATGATTAAGACTGGGCTCTAGTCCAGAACGCTTTATACTAGAATTAAATACACGATACTTAAAAGCATCTTTTAATGTATGGGTCACCTTCTGGATTGATACCTTTGATGGCTGCTTCGTTAAAGTAGAACCATGTCTACCTGGGTCAATCTTTGTCAAATGATATGGGGTGCATCTAAGTTAGCAATACGCAATTGTTTCTTTCTACTTGTCCCTACGTGCAAACTCCTGCCCTTTTGCCCTGTACCTTGGCAAAGTCGTTTTGTTTCCCTACAGCCCTGCCAATAAATTGTCGCTAACTTTGGGGGAGGTGGCTGACATCAGAGACACGCACGCACGCACAAAGGCCAGCCTCTGAGAGAGAGAGAGAGAGAGAGAGAGAGAGCGTCGTCGTGCGCGCGGGGAAAGTTCTCCTCTCTCACGCGACTCCGCAGCAGAACGCGTGGCCAGGGGACCTTTCTCCAAGTCTGTGGGTTTCGATGCCACTCCTGCAGCAGAACAGCAGCAGCAATCGCCGTTGTCACCGCCCCACCCTCAATCCCCGTCCAATCGCCTTCCTCGGGTGGTCGTCATCTCTTTGACGGATGGGCTTCTCGGGCGCGCGCGGATTAAAAAAAAACCAAAAACCTCACTTTCTCCCGCTCTCGCCTTTCCCTACCCACGCGCGCGTTGTCCCGGTTTGCCCACTTCGTTGGCCTCAGGGAGAGGGGGGGCAGGGGGCGGAATCTCAGCGCCCCCTTTAGCCAATGAGGACGTTCGGAATATTGAAGAAGGTGGGGCGAAAGAAGGCGGGGCGCAGAAACACATCTCTGGCTCGAAGGCCACGCCTCCTCGTGGGCTGCTCCTTCAAAAACCACCTGGAAGAGGCTCACGCGAACGGCACCGCCTTAAGGGCTGGCTGGCTCGTGCGACAGGCGGATTAAAGGCAATAATATGCAAATCGAGCTGCGAGGTTCTTGAGCGGTGTCGCCAGAGCGCGAGGGGAAACGTTTCTCTTCGCGTCCCGCCGGCCAAGTTCTGGATCGCGCGCCTCCTTTCCTCGACGCGCGGGGCATGTTTGCGCTGCCTCGGGGGAGCTAAGGAGCGCCGAGCTGTAGCCCAAGGCCGCCTTTCGGCGCTTCGCTTCGCTGTCATGTCTCCCGTCAGCGAGGAGGTGGAAGGGGGCACCGCTCCCTCCGCTCCGGAAGAAAG
Organism: Naja naja; assembly: GCA_009733165.1. Taxonomy (NCBI): domain Eukaryota; kingdom Metazoa; phylum Chordata; class Lepidosauria; order Squamata; family Elapidae; genus Naja; species Naja naja. Next base: position 111,748,067 of record CM019148.1, on the reverse strand, counting down.
TGAGTCGGCGGGCGAGGACGAACCGAAAAGGGAGAACGGAGTATGGTGCCCGCGGGAAGCCTTGCTTGCCTCCGGGGTCGCAGAACTTGACCTGGTGGCTGGGATCGCGGCCACGCAGAGTCCACCCGAGAAGGCGGCGGAGCAGGGTGAGCCGCCGCCACCGCAAGTGCACCCGGAGACGGCCGAGCCCCCCGAGGGAGGCTGGGGCTGGGTGGTCATGCTGGCCTCCATGTGGTGCAACGGGACTGTCTTCGGGATCCAGAACTCCTGCGGAATCCTCTTCAAGTCCTTGCTGTCGGAATTCGGAGACCCCAAAGACGAGCAGCTGATGTTCAGGACAGGTAAGAGAGGAAAAGTGGGCTACTGGGGCTTCCCTTCCCAGCTGCCTTTAAAAAGCAGCCAGGCGATGGGTCCGGGGATTCCGGGGGGAGGGGAGGGATGTCCCGCAAAGGTTTCGAAGGGGCGTTCTTGAGCACAGCGGAAAGGCGACGAGAGGAAAGAACCGAGCCGCTTTCCTCCAACTCGGGAGTGGAACTTCTTGTAGCCCCACGACATCTGCAACGCCTCCCAAGTTGGAGTGCTGGACTGCATGGCAGCTAGATACCCGCCTCTTCAGTGGGAGCGCTGCGTGGGCTGCCAGCGGTGTGTTCCCAAACCCCAGATCTGCATTTCTTTGCACTATGGCATACCATTTTAACTGCAAAAAAACCTGTACCTCCTCCATGTAGTCCCCGGAATCAGACTGCCTCAAAGATAAGGACATCTTTATCTCTCTCTTTTTTTTTGTAACCTAAAACACTTCATATCTCTCCTATCCATGCAGTCATATAGTCTGGGGCCCCAACTGTGACTATTATTGGTTTTGTTTGACATCCAGTGTAAAACACATTTTCTCTGGTGGTGTCACCTGAAACTCCCCCTCTATTGTTTTATAGTTTTTTTTTAAATATCGTAGTTGCAGGGAAGGATGCCAGTTGTGATCTGACAGTGGCATGGGGAAATTCCTTTGTAAAAATCTAATTTTTTTTGGTTTTGTGCCAAAAAGGTGGCACAAAGCATCAGCTCTGTGACCTGCAGTTTCCTCTCCCCATCTAAAAGAATGGAGAAATCACTCTTTTCTCTTGTGTAAGAAAAGAAAAACATCATCCTGGAGGCAAGGATATCCTGGCAAATGCCACCTTGTGTTCTCTAGGGTTATATGAATTCTACGTGGCTACCCTTAGTTGTTAGTTGAGTAAAGCAGGAAGTATGACAGCTCACGAAGCACATACAAGCCATGCATGTATATCATCCTAAACTACAGTAGGTTGGCTAGGGTTTAGCCTAGTGCGTTATGCGAACCCAAAAATTTGAGCTTAGTAAACCATAGTTCATTTAACCATGTGTTAGTCTGTAAATATCACCAGTACAACTCAATAATCATGGTGAAATAATATTTGCTGGGTAAAATGGTGAAATACAAATTTAAAACCGCTGTATAGTACTTAAAATCACGCTATTCTCATAGAAGTAATAATAAGGGGGAAAAATGTTAAGGCATGTGAACTTAATTTAACAATACAGATCTTTTTATTACTTACATCTTTATTTTAGTCTTTATTTTGTGGAAATAAAATGATAGAAATTTCTAAAATGTGTACTATAATTAGAAAAATGTTTTCATCATTCTTTGTAAATGACAGTGTTCCCCACCCAATTAATTTGAACTTAAAATTATTTTAATTTTTTAAAGAATATAATGTTCCAGATTTAGATATGCATAGTTGTATGAACTAGTTATATGAACTTTCTAAGGAAAGTTTAATGGCTAGTATTTATGACAGTGTGTTTTTTCCTTCAGTTAAAAAAGCTGAAGTTATGTTGACCATCTGTTGATTTCAGTGTAGACTACAAATCTCTATCAGCTTGTGTAAGATTTCCCATTGAACTCAACAGGATATAGCAATAGCACTTAGACTTATATACCGCTTCGTAGTGCTTTATAACCCTCTTTAAATGGTTTACAGAGTCAGCATTTTGCCCCCAACAATCTGGGTCCCCATTTTATCGACCTTGGAAGAATGGAAGGCTGAGTCAATCTTGAGCCAGTGAGAATCAAACTGCTTGTAGTGGGCAATACTGCATTCTAACCACTGCGCCATCACGGCTCCTATATATTTCCATCTATACATGTGTAGGATTACATTGTTGGTAACTCACTGCACAGTACATTTTTGGAGGTTACTACTCAGTTGTACATTGCAAATCTAAGTATTATACATATATTCTTTACACAATTGCCATTCATCTGATTTGGGTTAATATTTCTATACCTAAAACAAAATTAACTAATGCATTTATTTTAATTCCTAACAGCATCATTATTAGATTATTTTGAAAAGCAGTTGTTAGGGAAACTGTAATAGACATAAATGTCTATGAATTTGGGTGGACTCAGGGAGACAATGGACTGGTATGCTATGAACAACAAGGTTGCACCTTCCTATTATGGTTTAAGTGACTGCAAATGTCTACTTGAAACTGAGCATGAACTTCATACAAAATACATACTATGTTATCCCTATTGTTTTTTCTCACTGAAGAGTAAGTGGTAAACTTTAAATTATTGCTTTGACTTGGGTTCAAGGAATATTTCATTATTATGAAAGTATCTACTGGTAAGTTAGAAAAGTATCAACTCCTTAAGTAATTTAAAAAGTCTAACATGTCTGGTTAGCTTGGCATTGAATGTAGTAGAATAATAATAACAAGATATCATTACATTTGTTGTTTCTGGTTGGACTATATTAATCTTCTCTTAAGCAAGTTTATCTAATGTTTTATGATATGTGTATATTGTACAAGTATATATTTACATTAATATAATCTGTCATCTTAGTCAATAGACTAAGTTTTAATTTCTATCTAGAATAAATTGCAGTTTAGGACTGATGCAAGCTGAAAGAACATATACATCAGCAAGTATGGGTTGAAATATTCAAATCTCTTGGTGGGGCACTGTCTCTTGTTATTCCATACAGTAGGTGGTGTAGTGCAGGGACTAGTCTAGGTAGTTATTAGGCGTAAACAGTGACTCAAATGCACAGATTAAAAAAAAGGGGGGAAGAGGGAAACAGATGGTTTGTCAGGTATAAGATCAAAGGATATAAGGAATAGAAAAGGGATGCCACCACTTAAATATATTTATTGCTTCCCTCACTTAAATATATTTATTGCTAAGATTTTGAAGTTATACAATCTAACAGGCTGCAAATGCAAATGCAGGACTAAGGTAAAAGTAGACTAGATAGAATCTATTTCCTTTGTATTAGGAAAACTCGCCATGGACAACTTGCCACAGGACAAGTGTTATACTAATATAAAAGAAATGATAGAATAGAATTATTAAAGGATGCCGAAGGAGGAACAAAGTGAAATGTGAATGACAAAAATGAAAATTATTTTAAATAATTAAATAGAATTATTGAATTGTCCCACATTGAGTTTTCTTGTGGTGAGTTTGACTGTGGTGAATTGTCCCATTCCGTGGCAGTGGTGTCTAAACTCATCTGAATCTAACAAATCTCTCTTTGCCTTCATAGCAGCGGTAGTGGATGAAGGTAAAATTATATATTTCTGATAATCAGAATGCATTCATACTATGCAGAAGAAAAGCTTAGAATGGTAAAAGCCGTTTGGAAACAGGTGAAATAATTACAATGTATAGGAATAATTCTGCTGCTGAGTGTGTGGGACTGTTACAAACATGTGGGGAATAAAAGGAGCAACTGTATTTTTTCCAGGCTTGTTTAAAATGTGCATTCATTCAGCCTCATCCTTCTTGTGGCTCTCATCAAACAACTGTCTCTTTGTTAATTGTCTCTCGCAAACCATCCATTTTCATATGTTTTCCAAAATAAGTTGCAGTAAGCTACATGAAATGTATTTGAGGATCAGAATCAGTATTTCCTTATAGAGGATAGAGAAACACTGGTATGCTGAAATGACCCATCTGATATAAACAAAAATAAATTTACAGAACAAAATCTGCTTTAGACTACTTGAAGATACTATTAGCTTGTGAATAAAAGAGATGAATATAATAAAAACACATATTTTAGTGGATATTGAAGTAATTGTTGCTTTCAAAAATGTATCATAAAATGCCTTGTTTAGTGACCATTTGCAGTTACCATTGTAATGGAAAATTAACTCTTTCTGAGTTGGTTACTTGTTTTGAAACAGAAATTTTAGTGCATAGGACTACACAAACTTTGTGGTTTAAGGTTTTGTTATGGTGACCACTTTTTTGTTTTTAATTCCATGACCTCATATATTACTTTTTGTTTGCGTAAGATTTTTTTTCCAGAGTCTATGTTTAAGTGCATAATCCTAGATCAGAGGTATCCAAACTTGGCAACTTTAAAACTTGTGGACTTCAACTCCCAGAATTCCTCAGCCAGCATATTCTGGAAGTTCATATTCATATTCATATTCTGGAAATTCAGCAAATTCTGGAAGTTGAAGTCCACAAGTCTTAAAGTTGCCAAGTTTGGGAACCACTCTCCCAGATTCTTCAAAAATAAAGATAAATCATGTTTTTAATCCTTTCAGGTAATTTGATAAATTTGTAATATTCACAAAGACTTTCAATTCAACTGTCAAGCAAAGTTTAATGTGCCTATTAGTGCTCTTTTTCCATTCTTTTTATTCTTATATAAATTACAAATCAGTAAAATGCAATATGAGTCAGTTTGGTGTAGCAGTTAAGGCATCAGGATAGAAGCTGGGAGTCTGTGAATTCTAGTCCCACCCTAGGTACAAAGACAGCTGAGTGACCTTAAGCCAGTCAATGGCAAACCACTTCTGGAAAACCTTGCCCCAAAAACACTGCAGGGACTTGTCCAGGAAGTGTCAGAATTGGACATGATTGACTGGAAGAAAAAAAATGCATTATGCAACACAGGCCAGCACAACTCTCAGAGGGGAGGGGGCCAGGTTTGTGGCAGCTAGCAGCACAGTGACAGCAATAGAATCGGGTGGTGTCAATAAGGTCTAGAGGCCTTGCAGGCGCCCAGCAGTGTGTCTTTCAGAATGGTGGTGACTATGAAAAACTAGGTAAGAGATCCTTTCTGGTGACCATGGATTTCAGAAAACACCAATGGGCTACCCAAGGTTGGTGGGCCACACTGGGCCTGCAGAACTTATGTCAGCCTTATGGGCCTGATGGAATCAATGAATCTGTTAGAGAAACCGATGCAAATAAGATTTATTGACAGTAATCTGAAAGGTTTGTTATGCTAAACCAAGCTTTGTCAAATTTGTTTTTAAATTAGTTTTACAAATGAATTTCTGTTATAGCATGCAAGAGATTAGTGCCAAGCAACATGAAGTTTATCGTTTTCTAATAACATGGCTAGGGTGCAAAACTTGCTTCTTAGCCACTTAACAGTAGCAATAGCCAGCCTACGTAATGAGGCTCACCTAATCAGTGAGCCTCATTATGTAGGCTGGTAGTGGTAAATAAGAAAGTATGTTGATTCCTAATAGCGCATTATTTTTCTTAAAGTTTATAGACCAATATCTTAATACATTTGTTCTTGAACTGTTTAGATACCAGGCTAACTATTCTGGTATTATCTGGAGTCATTTTTCTTCTATTTTTTGAAGATGAAATGTTTTCTATCTCCTGCCACTTTGCCCTCTATCCAAGGCACTCTGAAGAATTACAGATAGCTACAGGAGTTGCTGATTAATGTATTTATTAATATCAGGCATTCCTTTTATGATGCGAATTATTCAAAATATTTTATATAAATTTCCAGCTTTAAAAATTACAGTAGATTTAGCTATTAAAGGTGCTGGAGAGAAATATGGCTGAAAAAAATATTAAATATTTTCTACTTTATTTTTCTAATAACAAATTAAAAGAACATAAAAGATAGAGACTTCCGATTGGGTGCCGCGTCAAGACGGAGCTGAGGAGCGGGTCGCCGCTCTGAAGGATCCGGATTTCTATTGGCTGGAGGCTCCCTGGAGCGTGTCAAATCCCGGAGGGGTAGGCATTCGAAAGGGGAGGACTTGGTGATTCCGGGAAGGTGCCGCGAGCCTGGAGACAGCAAGGGAATCCCCAGAATCCAGCATTAGAAGAGGGAGATCATCATGATCAGAACCATAGACGTGGCAGCCCGGCAGATCGAAGAAGAAGGAAGCCGAAAATAAAGAGCAACACTTTGAACAGTGGGAAGGTGAAATTAAAGAAGAGTTTTTGGACTTAGGAAAAGGAAACTTGGAACTTGGATTTAGCAGGGCGGCAGAACTATTAGAACTATTAGAAGGAGAAAGACTTTCGGCTTTTTGCTGACTAATGGAAAGTGGAAATGGAAGAACGGAAGGGTGAGACAGCAAATCTAATCTTGTGGGGGACTGAGAGTGGTCTTTTCTAGATAAATAATACTGGATTTTGTGGATATTTCTTCTTGATATATTCGATAAAGAAGCAAAGAGGAATTAGGAACTGTATATTAAGAAAGAATAAAGGAATAAGAAGATTAAGAAGAAGAACTCTTTAGAACTTTATATGACTTTGCAACCTTAGTGAACATACTTTGAATTGGACACAAAATACAAAACACAAAAACTGCAAATAGACACGTATCAAAGTTCTAGATACCAGCAATGAATTAATACTATTGAAGTACAAACAGATGCATAATTGTTATACTATTTAAATATTGGTTAATTTTCATTGAATATTGAATATTGAATAAGTGAAAGAAGATTGTATAAAATACAAGGTATGAAATTTGTTTATTGATAATAGCATAGATTGATAATATACAAGAGATTAAGAAAATTAGATATTTATGTTTAGGTTAGATAAATTTAAAATTAAGAATTGTTTACAGATAAGAATATAAATACCCTAATGAAATGGTTGATGTATATTGATATATGATGAAGAAGGAATTTACTTCAACTAACATAATAGAAATAAGATTAATATATTGATAAGATTAATGATTGTAAGGAAATAAGAAATAAGAATTGATCTAGAAGGGTTATATCAGAAATTGTGTAATTAATAAGAAACACTAGGGTTATCAGATGTATTAAAATTATAGTAGAACTGAGAAGGAGAGAAAAATAGTACTCTATTGTCTAATTGATGGTTGTTTGGAAAGGGTTGTTGCATTTAGTGAAAATGACAACAACAACAACAACAACAACTATAAGTACGAAAGCAGGAAAGAAAGCTATGACGATGGCTTCACCAGGGGGGCAGAGATCATTAGACGCGATGTTATTGGCAGAAAAGACGACATCAACCCAAAGTCTTCAGATAGTCCAGACAACCCTCAATATGATGCAGGAAATGATGGTTAAGACCCATGAACTAATAGCAAGAAACCATGATGACATGAAAACAGAGATGAGAACCTAAATAGGTGAAGTAAAAAATGAGATACAAAGCCTGAATATTAAAATCGGAATGATGCAGGAAAAAGTGTTAAAAAATGAACAAAAACTAAATCTCGTAGAGGCAAGAATGGAGATGGTAGAGAAGAAATTGGAAGATACTGAACAGAACTGGAAAGAACTCTACAGCGAATTATATGAATCGATGACTTATATGGAGTTAGAAAAGGCATCATTCCACCTTAGATTCCAAAATGTGGTGGAAGACAAAAAAGAAGATATACATATGGTGATGATAAATATGACAGCGACGGCCCTACAAAAACCAAAAGTGGAAATTGAAAATGAGGTGGGCGAGATATATAGGGTATACACCCACTATGCAAGAAAACACAGATTGCCGAGAGAAGTTCATGTCCAATTTGCTAGGAAATTAATGCGACGCCTGTTCTATACCAAAACTAGGGATGACCCTCTTGTTTACAAATACCATGAAGTGGTCATACTTAAACAGATTCCTAGAAGAGTTAGGGAGCAGAGGAGGGGCTTTCAATTTTTATCTGCACAACTCATCAGAAATGCTATACCATTTAGATGGCTTATACCAGAAGGCCTACTGGTCTCATGGCAGGATAAAAGATACAAAATAGACTCAATAGAAAAAGCAAAAGAATTCTATGATCGACATATAGGACCAGAAGAAAAATGTGACAATAGAGACACCTCAAAGAGAAGGAATGAGGAAGAACAACTCTCCAAAAAAGAACTGGACTTACTTACTCAACCTTTAAATCCTAGTGAAGAAAAGGAAGACAACAAATTGAGAAGAAGAGACCCCAGAACCAGAAACGAAACGAAACATGCCCTCCACAACCAATGATAATGAAAAAGAAATTAATTTACTTTCAGTGAACATAAATGGCTTAAACTCGCTTTTAAAAAGAAAGCAAACCTTTGAGAAGCTTAAAAAACAAAATGCTGATATAATCTGTATTCAAGAAGTGCATATTGTAGATAATCAAGTAGATCTTTTAAGAAATATAGACTTGGGGGAAATGTATTCGGCATTGGCAAATAAAAAAAGGGGGGGTATTGTGGTATATATAAAAGATTGCCTGCAACATAAACAAATATACAAAGACCAAGAGGGAAGAATGTTATTTATAGAAGTATTTATAAATCAGAAAAAAACGTTACTAGCTATAATATATGCCCCAAATACCAACCAGAGAGATTTCTATGACAAGCTTCACCAAAAGATAATAAAACTTGAATATGACAATGTATGTATTATAGGGGACTTTAATGCAGTTCCAGACAAAGATAAAGAATATAGAAGTGGAGGGGGGAAAAAAAAGAAAGGAGTACTCTCCCCACGTCGTTTCAAAATATGGTAAGAATTAAATCTCAAAGACGTGTGGAGAAAAATAAATCCGAACAAAAAACAATACACCTTTTTCTCGAATTCCCAAAAAGCATGGTCTAGAATAGATCAGGTATGGATGGGCTCCGGCCTAATGGGAAATATTGGAAAAGTTGAGATTGGGACAAACATATGGGCGGACCATAACCCTATACATATTCAATGGAAGGGAAAAAAGAAATTAGGAAGATGGACATTTAATAGTGCCATATTAAGGGATAAAACATATATAGAAATGATAAGGAAGGAATTAAGTATATTCTTTGAAATAAATAAAAGAGAACAGACCTCTCTGCAAAATCTTTGGGACACAACCAAGGCCTATGTGAGAGGTCTAACCATAGCATATAATATTAGAAAGAATAAAGACATGAGTTACCAACAAAGCTCATGGAGGGAGAAATTAAAAGAACTAGAAATAGCTAGACAAAAAGATTTGAATAACTCGAGGATTAAGAAAGAAATTGATATAATAAAACACAAAATAAATTTAAGTACACAGGAAGATATAGCCCAGAAAATTAAATTGGCGAAACAAAATTATTTCGAAAATGCAAATAAGCCTGGAAGATGGTTAGCTTACAAAATTAGAAAAGAGCAAGAAAAAAGAACGATTATAACCTTACAAGATCAAGAAGGGAACCCATATACCCAACCCCCCAAAAAGAAAGAAATAGTAAAGGAATTCTTTACTAAATTATATAAGCAAGAGGAAATACCAGGGAATATTACTGATCAATACTTAAATGAAAAGAACTTACCAGAAATTCTGGATGAAGAGAGCCAGTATTTAAACAATAAAATTACTATAGAAGAGGTTAGAAAAGCAATCGGAATACAAAAAGCAAACAAGACCCCTGGACCAGACGGAATTCCTTCAGAATTCTATAAGGAATTTCAAGAAATATTAGAGGAGATATTGGTTGATCTTTACAATGAGGCGTTGGAGAGTGCTAAAGTACCTAAAACATGGACGGAAGCATACATCACGCTTATACACAAAGAACAATCAGACCCGCAGAAAATACAAAACTACAGGCCAATATCTTTATTAAATGTTGATTATAAAATAATGGCTTCAATACTAGCAGAAAGATTAAAAAGGATATTAAGTAGAATAATTCACATGGATCAAAACGGTTTTTTGCATCAGACATATAAAAACAAATACGAGAATAATCATGGACATATTAGAATACTATGAGGTACATACAACCAGACCGGTGGCATTGATCTTCGTAGACGCCCAGAAAGCATTTGATAATTTGAATTGGAACTTCCTTATAAAACAATTAATAGGCATGAAACGTGGTAAAAATTTTATAGGATTTATTAAATCAATATATAAGACCCAACAGCAAAGGTATTAATAAATGAGAAAAGTACAGATGATGTAATGATAAATAAAGGGATTAGGCAAGGATGTCCCCTAGCTCCATTACTGTACATATTGGCAGAAGAAATACTTCTAACACAAATTAGGCAAAATCAGGAAATCAGAGGACTAAAAATTAAAAAAGAGGAGTATAAACTTCAGGCGTTTGCCGATGACATGGTATTTATAGTAGAGGAACCTGTGCAGACTAGCCCCAAATTATTACGAGAAATAGAAAAATACGGAAGGGTTGCAGGATTAACAGTTAATAAAGATAAGACAAAAATTTTGACAAAAAATTGCACAAAGGAACTTAAGGAAGAACACAAACATATTAGGTATTCAGACAGTCAACAAAGTAAAATATTTAGAGATCTGGTTAACGGCTAGGTGTTCATCAATAAGATTTAACAGCGTGGTGGCTTAGGCTGTTAAATGCCTAGCACTTAAGTTCCAGCTGCCTACAATTACTGTAGGCTCGAATCCCACCAGGCTCAAGGTTGACTCAGCCTTCCATCCTCTCGGGGTAGGTAAATTGAGGACCCAAGATTGTTGGGGGCAATAAGCTGACTTTGTAAAAATGCCGCTTAGTAATAAGCAGGCATATACAATGGAATGAAGGCTATTGCTGAGCACATTGGGTTGTATCCCAAAAATTGTAAGCCGCCCTGAGTCTTCGGAGAAGGGCGGCATATAAATGTAATTTTTTAAAAAAAGATAACTATGATAAATTAATATCACAAATAGTTAAGGATTTAGATAACTGGGCAAAATTACAATTATCACTATTGGGGCGCATCTCGACAATAAAAATGAACATTTTACCGAAATTGCTGTTCCTATTTCAAACTGTGCCGGTCAGGTTGGAGAAGAAATTTTTTGTAGATTTAAATAAATATATCTCTAAATTCATATGGCGAAAGAAAAAAGCTAGAATTAAATTCAAATTATTGCAGGATGCCAGGAAGAAAGGAAGGTTTGGCCTTCCAGACTTCGAACTTTATTATGAGGTGGCAGTACCGAATTGGCTTAGGGATTGGGTTAAATTAGAAAAAAGGAGAATACTAATATTAGAGGGTTTTGATCTCCAACTTGGTTGGCATGCGTTTATGTGGGATGAAAAATACAAACAGCACTCATATTTCAGAAGGCACCATGTGAGGAATGTATTATCTATTGTCTGGGAAAAAATTAAAAGGAATCACTATCTAAAGGTTCCACTCTGGTTATCCACCCTGGAAGCAGTAACTCACCCAAATGTAATGGATTACGATAATATAGTTAGATACAAAGATCTATTATATGAATCGGGAGAGCTCAAGAATAGAAACCAAATAAAAATACAAGGGAAAGAGATATCTTGGTGGCCCTTTTTACAAATTCAAACACATTATAAAAAAGACAGACAACAATTTGGCTTTAACATGATTATACAAGAATTTGATAAAATATGGTTGGGAGAAGAAAAGAAAATAATTAGCAAAATATATAGATATTTCCTGGACCATAAATTAAAAGAAGAAACAGTTACAGATACTGTTAGATTTGCATGAAGAGTAAGACGCGGAGTGCTTCAGTGAAGAGTTTATTAGTGACTACAGCTCATAACAGACCCAATTTGGCTGGTCTGCGCTGCTACTTATAGCCAGCAGCCGCAGTTGCCAGCCAATCAGAGTGCAGGGTTTTCCCGCACTTTTTAAACCAATCATTTCTGACATTTTACAAGAACAGTTCAAACTTAACCAATGACATTCAAACCTGCATACATAACACCCCTCCCCACTAGGTTCAGTCCATACTCAAACCCCAACCTATCTAATGTATTCTTTTAAATAGGTGGGGCTCTTACGTGTACGTTGAGACCTTCGTGGTTCAGAAGTTTTAACGTTCTCACCCAGTGAGAAGGGAAATGTGTCTGTTGACATTTCCCTAGTTGGACTTCCTGTGAAAGAAGACCCTGTTTGATTGTTAGACTCTGGTCTCTCCTCCCAACCCAACTCCAGCCCAATGTCAGCACCCAAACTTTTTCTTACATTTTACAAGAACAGTTCAAACTTAACCAATGACATTAAAACCTGCATACATAACAGATACCATGATAAAATGGGCCAAAAATGTGGCCCATACTATTGAAACAGACAAATGGGAATATATTTGGCAAACGAATTACAAATTGACTTTGTCTGTAGCCTGCAAAGAAAACTTATATAAAATGACCTATTGTTGGCACCTACCCCCGGTCAAATTGGCAAAGATGTGTACTAACTTATCGCCCAACTGTTGGAAGTGTAATCATCCACAAGGAACATACTTTCACACGTGGTGGACATGTCCATTTGCTAAGAAATATTGGAGGAAAATAAAGAACTGGATACTAAATATGACAAAGCAAAACTTAGAATTAGACCCTGAAATATTTCTCCTAGGTATGATCAATTTAAAAATGGAAAAAAAATACTATTTAATTCTTCACATTATAACTGTGGCTAGGATAGCCTTTGCACACAACTGGAAATTGCCGTCTCCCCCCTCAGATGATACTGTAATTAAAAAGATTCATGAATGCGTCGAAATGGACAGTTTAACTAAGATACTAAAAAACAAACAAGATAGTGAATACTACGAAATATGGAACATGTGGTACAAGTGGATAAAGGAAATGTAATCTATGATATTCCGATGAGATAAGGAAGAGTTAGATGTGTAACTGATAGTAATGATATAGAGAAATTAAACTATTAAAAGAATGAAGAAGTTACTTTGACAAGGTAGATCACGTTAAACTATAGGAGGAAGATCTTAACCATTACTCAGATAGGTTGTAAAATGTATATATGTACATATATATTTGTGTTGTTTTGTTTCTGTGTGTTTTAAATTTTTTGTTGAATAAAATTTAAATTATTTTAAAAAAAGAACATAAAAGATAAGCCATAGAATAGAACAGAACAGAATAGAATAACAGAGTTGGAAGGGACCTTGGAGGTCTTCTAGTCCAATCCCCTGCCTAGGCAGGAAACCCTACACCTCTTTAGACAAATGGTTATCTAAAATCTTTTTAAAAACTTACAGTGCTGGAGTATTCACAACTTCTGGAGGCAAGTTGTTCCACTGATTAATCCATGCTAATTATTATGAACAAAATGTAGTTTATCTTTTATCTTTGTTTTTTATGTATTTCATAAAGGAAGTTTGGATCTTTTAGTGTTTCAAGGCTGATTTTATTGGATAAATCAATTATCATCCATTCCTATACTCCCAAGAGGTCAGAATTGCAGTGGAAGAAGTCAAAGGGCAATCTCTGTGAGGTTGTTTACATTTATTCTGTGACTTGCTTGATACAATCAACTATTTACTTTACAAAAATCTGTTCCTAATGCTGATTTATGTGCAACATAATTTTGCTTCCCTTGCTTTTAAAAAATAGATGAGTTATGTTATGTAGCGGAGAGCTAAATTAGGTATTTTGGAGACAACTATGTCCCTAAAAGACAGATTTGAGAGGATTTTGTCTGTATCAAGCTAGCCAGAGCTATCTCGTTATCTGGCCTCTACCTTTATAGGCTGATCACCTTTGTAATATTCTTCATGTCAGTTTCAGTAAAATCAAGGCAGCACAGTGGTGTTAGTCTATGGCAGCGGAAACGGCTTCATCTTCACTTGACAGTAGAGCTCATGAGAGGTTTGGAGCTTTCCAGTTGTGTGGACTTCAGTGTTCTAGCAGTGACCATAATAAAGAATTCTGAAAAAGGTCCTCAGACTGAAAGAGATTTTACCAATGGAAGAGAATATTTGTATCTCAGGGTTAAACTGGTTGTTCTTTTCTGATTGTTTGTCTGAGTTGGTAGTGCCTTGATTGGGGTATTGCTCACTGCTTGATTGTTAGTCTGGTATTAATCCTGGTGTTAGTACCTGGGTGTTGATTGCTGGCAAGGAGGTATATTGGTCTTCTTGGTTCCTTTTTAGTTTTGTTATTGTCTCTTTTGAGTGATTTATAAATGTGGTTTATCTCTGTGTGTCTGTTGTTGGCAGACTTCCAGGAATTCCCTAGCATTTTTGGATTTAGCTTGATCTAGGATGCTCACCGTTTTCTATTTGAAACTATAGTTAAGTCTGCCACGTGTAATACAATTAAGGAATTTTCATCATGTCTTCTGACTGCTAGTTCAAGTTCATGGATGTTATCTGCCAGTCTTCTGCCTGTCTGTACATAGTGGCAGTTACAGTCCTTATACTGTACATTGTAGATGACTCCTGTAGGTGATATATTCTTGTGCTACTGGGTCCTTAAGCTTATTTAAGATGTTTTGGAGGGTTATAGTTTTGCGTGCTATGGTAATGCCATGTAGTTGTAATAGTCTATTGGTTGTTTTTCAGATGTTTTTGATGTATGGCAGTGTTATCTTTTTCATAGCTTGTGCTGGTTGGTTGTGCTGTAGCAGGTTGAATATTAGGCACTTTTTTAAAAAAAAGTTGCATGGGTATCCATTTTTTGGGAAGATGTTGCATAGGTGTTCTCTTTCCTTTCCCCCGATGTTCAGGCAGTGTGTTTGTGCTCATCTAAATAGAGTTCTTACACAGCTTCTCTTGCGGGAGATTGGATTGTTGCTTTGGTAGTGGAGCACTTGGCTGCTGTGAGTGGTTTTATGATAAAGTTGTGTTTCTGATTTGTCACCATTTCTTCTGCTGTTGAGGAAAGTGCTGCAAGTTGCCAATCATTTTTCCTGTGGGAGTAGATAGCCCCATCTTCTGTTCTTTGCATTGTCCCGATCCAGAGTTTTCATACCCAGTGTCTCCATTAGCCATCCATATGACCTGAATCTCCTCCATAAGCAGGACCTTTTTTTGTTGCTTCCCTGCCCTTTGTTTGTTTCACTTCTTCATCATGTTTAATTTGCTCTTCAGCATTAGAATGAAAAGCTCCATGGTACCTAAACTCAGGACAAAAGTCCCCAGTGGTGTAACTGTGTATATCCTTGCCACCCCCATTATGCTTCCCATAACCAAGTGCAATCAGTTCCTTTTCATTAGAACTTTACTTCTGTGAGCCAATCAGCTCATCTCGTCACATCTTCTTAAGGAACAGGATGCCCAGGCAGATTACAAACAAATTAGCAAAATCTGCTGCTTTCATGGCAGATACTACGGTAGGAAATTAACATGGCCTCTGTTAAGTTTGCATGAAGAGTCAGATGCGAAGAGCTTCAGTGAAGAGTTTATTAAGTGACTATAGCTCGAATGGACCCGACTTGGCTGGGCTACGGCTGCTTCTTATAGCCAGCAGCCGTAGTTGCCAGCCAATGGGAGTGCAGGGTTTTTCCCGCACTATTTAAACCAATCCCGTTTGACATTTTACAAGAACAATTCAAATAAACCAATAACATTTAAACCTACATACATAACAGCCTCCAACATACAACTCTTGCAGAATAATTGGTACGTAGCCTGTAAACCAAGATCGGTCTTCTTATTGGAATCCTTCAAAGCTACTAAGCTATTCAGTGTCCCTATTTTAAGGTTTAAAAATGTGTAGCTTTGTTAAACAAAACCAAACAAAATCCTTGACCCAGAGGAGTAGGGCTTCTGAATATCAGTTTAGAAGCTGGGGGCTTTCTGTTGTATCTTAATGATTAAGGAGGGTGGGGAACTTCTTCATAAGGGGTTAAGCCTTCAACCCAGCACTTTCTTCACTATAAAAGGGGAACAGAAACAACATAATCACAGCTTCCCTGTGGGTGGAAGGTTAATTATTTTGTCAGTCTCACTCCATAAAATATTAGAAGTGTGCCTTCCTGCTGCTGCTGCACAGAAATCACTCTCCCCTCCCTCATCAAGGTTATTTCATCCCATCTGTGAGATGACTAAGCACAGTTTGGGCCACCAGGTCCCACTTGAAGTAACAGCTGCCTATAGCTGGTTTGTCATTAGAGTGGGGGGAGAAACAGAAGATTGGTCCCCTTTCACTTTGGGTGCTTTGTTTTGCAGGCAGATTTGTTTAATTTTCATGATGATGCTTAAAGTCATTGGAATATATTAAAACAATAAAAAAGAAAATGACTCCTCAGTTTCAACTGTATGGACATCGTCTAGTTGTTTTCTTGACAAGAGTACAGAAATGATTTGCTATTGTCATTTTCTGGGATAGTATTATTGTGGTGATGTAGTGCAGTAGTGTGATAATGATGATGATGATGATGATGATGATTTCCAAGCATAGCACACAGCCCTGGAATTTTCTATTGTACCCAAAGTTTCATCAGAGCCAACATTATTTAGCTTTTTGAACAATGTGAACTTAATTTCTGCCACCTTGTAGTGATCACAGGAATACTGACATTTGTGAACGTTGCCTTCCTTCACATAGATCTTGCAACCATATTGTATTAGTTCTTTTTATACTGTACTGGGCTTCTATTAGATTCCTACCTTTTCCTACTAGCATTCATTGAATTCTTTAAGAATGTAGGTAGAACATTTGTTCCCACAGTAACCAATGCAATAGTGGGCTTCTGCTTATGTTCCCTAGCAAGTGATGTTTAAAAGATTATGCCTGCATACTTTTCTTAGGTCAGTTTAGAATCAGTGATTGTTCTATAACTTTGGATTTGCATCATAACTCGAATTTGCTTGTCTGACTAACAAACTGCAAAAATAGATCTGGCAGCAAGATGTTTTAAATGCCAACGTGTGGTGTAATGGTTGAGGTACTATAACTAGAAACCAAGAGACTGAGTTTTCGTCCTATTCTTGGGCACAAGGCCAATTGTTGGGCAAGTTACTTTTTATCAGGCCTAGGAAGCAGGCAGTGGCAATCCACCTCTGGAAAAAAAGAAATTTACCAAGGAAATCTCAGGAATTGGTCTAGAAGGTCCTTGTAGCTATATTGCAAACTGTTGCTTGCTGAATTTTCTGGTACTTCAGGATTTTAAAGAAGGGAGAACTTGCATTGATTTGTTAATGTTGGGTTTCTTTTTGTCTTTAAAATCAGCATGAAAAGATGAATGCAACCAGCATGAAACAATGAATGTGACCAGCTTGTCACATGGTAATCTGGGAAATTTGCCCATTTCTTAAATGGATACAGTATAGAAATGAAAATGAATTTGGCTGGTTCTGAACTACTCCTTATCTGATTTTTATTTTCTTGCTGGATACATTACTTCTGCCATGAAGATTTTCTACCTGTCTTTCCCTGGATTTCTAAAGTGCATCCTTATAGCTCCCTGACTTTTGGTATGGAAGCTGGCCTAACACTCTGCTTTAAATGAAAAAGATTGCATTATGTTTAAACCAATTTATTTATTTATTTATTTATTTATTTATTTATTTATTTATTTATTTATTCGACTTATATGCCGCCCCGTCTCCCAAAGGACTCGGGGCAGCTCACAACTAAAATACAGTACAACAATAAATTACTTAAAAATTATATTAAACGAGTTATAAGCTGAATAAGCAATTGAAACAAAACAAAACCCCAAGAGTCAACATAGCCCAGATTGTAAAAACAGCCAGGTTTTTAACTCGTGGCGGAAGGTGCGGAGATCGGGAGCCAACCGGAGCTCCAGCAGATTGAGCACTTCCTTTTAAAAATTCATTCATTTATATATCCATTCAGTTTCAAGCCCACCCAACTCCACAGAAGCTTTGCACAGCTTACAATTAAAAATTGAAAATAAACTTTTATGAAAACAATCAGAGGAAAAAAATATAGCTGATTAGAAAGCAAAGCCAAAAAATCAAAAGGGGATCAATCACCTCCTAGCCCAAGGCCTGGGAGAACCACCAAGTTTTTAATAATTTGCAGAAAGTTAAAAAGATGGGAGAAGAAAGTATCTCCTGAAAGAGGGGAAATCACCTCAGAAAGCAGGCGCTATTAGCAAAGGGGCTCACTGGTCCAAATTTTCTTTGAAAACTTCCAGTGATGGAGAATCCATGACATTTGGAAGCAGGTCTTATGGTCAACTATTCTTTCTCATTTTGAATTTGAATCTCTCTGTCTGTCTAAAATAAACTTACCCAGTACTTTCACTGATAGAAACTATTAGAAGAATTACTTGGGAATTAATAAAAAAATAATTTTTCTCTGAGTGAAAATTACTTTTGAAAATTGGCCAAGCTTTTGTAGGAAGAGAAATAAAATTTTAGGTAAAATATTCATTTTTATCGTGGCTATTCTTCCCATAAAGGATAGGTTTAAATTGTTCCATCTTCTTGATTCATCAGTTATTCGTTTAATAAGAGGATCATAATTGTCCTTCTTAAGTGTACTATGCCTGGCTGATATAGTAATTCCCAGATACTTTATTTTTTCAATGATTTCAATGCCCATTGTTGCCACCAGTAATTGTTTCTGTTTATTTGTCATGTTTTTAGTGATCATTTTTGTTTTATTTTTGTTGACCTTTAGACCTGCTACAAGTCCAAATTCATCTAATTTTTCTAATAGTTTAGGTCCAGAGGTTTGCGGTTCTTCTAGAATAAAAAGTAGATCATCCACAAATGCTTGTAATTTGAACTCTTCCTTTTTTATTTTTAGGCCTTTTATCTCGCTTTCTTTTTTAATTGTCCTGATTAAAGCCTCTAAGGTCATAATAAACAACAATGGCGACAGTGGGCATCCTTGTCTAGTTCCCTTCTGGATTTGAAATTTTTCCGTGAGTCCCCCATTAATTAGAATTGTAGCTTCTTGTCTTTGGTAAATGGCCAGGATTACATTTATAAATTTGGGTCCTAAATTCAAGTGTTTGCTTTGTTGTAAAATAAAATCTCATTTTACATTATCGAATGCCTTTTGGGTGTCTAGGAATAGTAGTGCTGCTTGTTCTGCACTACGGTCTTCATAGTATTCTAGTACATCTAGTGTTACTCTGATGTTATTTCTAAGGTGTCTATGTGGGAGGAAACCATTTTGGTCTGTAGATATAAGTTTATTAAGTATTTTTTTCAATCTTTCGGCCAGAATAGTCATGAAAATTTTATAGTCAACGTTGAGTAAAGAGATTGGTCGATAACTCCCCAGGTCTGTCAGATCGGTTCCTGCTTTAGGAATAATGGATATTTTTGCTTCCTGCCAAGATTGGGGACACTATGCCCTGTCTAAAACTTCATTAAAGATTTTTAACATTTCTTTTCCTAATGTATCCTGCTGTGTTTTATAAATTTCAGCCGGTAGGCCATCTGGTCCTGGAGCTTTGTCAATTTTTTGCCTGTTAATGGCCCCGTATACTTCCTGAAGAGTTATATGAGGGGGGGAACGCGCTCGACCTGGTTTTTATCTCGGGGCAGTGGTGTAATGATCTGGGGGTTGGATCTCCGGTTATTCTACCCCTATCATGGACAGATCATTATCTCCTGAGGCTGGTCTTCCAATATGCTGCTCCTCGCTGCTGGGATGAGGAACCGACACGATGGTTCCGCCCCAGGCGCCTAATGGACCCGGAGAGGTTCCAGACGGCCCTGGGGTTCTTGCCCACCTCCCTTGTCCACAGCCCGGCCGAGACTTTGGTGGCCGCCTGGCAAGAGGTGGCCTCGGCAGCGCTCGACCGGGTTGTCCCCTTGCGGCCTCTCCCTTGCCGGAGACCTCGTTTAGCTCCTTGGTTTTCAGAGGAGCTTCGGGGAATGAAGCGGCAGAGGAGACGCCTAAAGAGTAGGTGGAGGACTAGTCGCTCTGAGTCTGACCGTCTCCAGTTAAGAGCCTATATTAGGACTTACCTGGAAGCGATTAGAGCAGCGAGATGTACTTACTTCTCCGCTCTGATCGCGTCTGCAGATGATCGCCCTGCGGCCCTGTTTAGGGTCAGTCGCTCCCTCTTGCAATTGAGGGGAGGGGACCCCTGCGGGGCAGAGCAGAGGATTTTAGTTTACATCTGGCGGATAAGGTCGCTCAGATTCGGGCTGGCTTGGACTCTGACTGGCAGGATGTTGACGATGGTGTGGCGGCAGTCTTGTGGATCCTGTTTGGGTTGAGTTTGACTCTGTCTCCCTGGATGAAGTGGACAGGATCATGCAGAGGCTGTCTTCCACCACGTGTTTATTGGACCCGTGTCCTTCCTGGTTGGTTTATGCCTCCAGGGAGGTTACACGCGGTTGGCTCCAGGCAGTTATCAACGCTTCTTTGAGTGAAGGGTTTTTCCTGCCGCCCTTAAAGAGGCGGTGGTGAGACCCTCCTTAAGAAGCCTGCTCTGGACCCAACCGTTTTGAATAACTATCGTCCAGTCTCCAACCTTCGCTTTTAGCGAAGGTTGTTGAGAGCGTGGTGGTTCAGCAGCTTCCGCTGTTCCTGGAGGAAACTGATTACCTTGACCTGTACCAATCGGGTTTCAGGCCCGGGCACAGCACCGAGACAGCATTGGTCGCACTGGTGGATGATCTCTGGAGGGCTCGGGACAGGGGTTTTTCCTCTGTTCTGGTCCTTTTAGATCTCTCAGCGGCTTTCGATACCATCGACCATGGTATCCTTCTGCGGCGGCTCCGGGGGTTGGGAGTGGGGGCACCGTGTTACGGTGGTTCTCCTCTTACCTTCGGACCGTTGCAGTCGGTGTTGATGGGAGAGCAGAGGTCCTCCCTGAGGCCTCTTAGTTGTGGAGTGCCTCAGGGGTCGGTTCTCTCACCTCTCCTGTTTAATATCTACATGAAACCGCTGGGCGAGATCATCCGTGGTTTTGGGGTGAGGTATCATCAATATGCAGATGATACCCAGCTGTATATCTCCACCCCAGACCAGATCAGTGATGCTCTCGGTGATGTCCCGGTGCCTGGAGCGGTGCAGGCCTGGATGGGGAGTAATAGGCTCAGACTCAACCCGGCCAAGACTGAGTGGCTGTTCTTACCGGCATCTCGGTGTTCAGTTGATGTGCCATCTTTGGTCATGGGGGAGGTGTTACCCCGTGGATAGGGCGAGGAATCTGGGCGTCCTCCTGGATGCACAGCTCAGTTTGGAGGAGCAGGTGGGAGCTGTGGCCAGGGGGCTTTTGCCCAGGTTCGGCTGGTTCGCCAGCTTAGCCCTTACCTGGACCGAGATGCTCTTGAACGGTCACTCATGCGCTCAATGCTCTACATGGGGCTTCCCTTGGATTACCCGGAGGTTGCAGCTGGTGCAGAATGCGGCTGGCTGTGATGGGGGTATCCCGATACTCCCATGTTACACCCCTCCTGCGCGACCTGCATTGGTTGCCGGTTGCCTTCGGGTTTCCTTCAAGGTGTTAGTAACAACTTATAAAGCCCTTAATGGCTTGGGTGCAGGGTACTTGCGGGATCGCCTCCTGCCTGCATCACAGTCCAATCGCCTGCGCGCCCCATAGGAGGGGCCTTCTGGGAATACCGGGTCAGGCATTGTCGGCTGGCGGCTCCCAGAGCTAGGGCCTTTTCTGTGGGAGCGCCCTGTGGAACCAGCTTCCTGCGGATCTGCGTTTGGCCCCTGATCTCCACTCCTTTCGTCGAGACTTGAAGACCTGGCTGTTTCAGCAGGCGGCCTGGATTGACCCTGGGGTGGGTAGTTTTAATTTGTTTGTTTATTTGTGATTTTATTGTTTTAACTTTTGGTAATTTGGACTTGTTTTTAGTTGTTTTATTGTATATCCTTTTGTATGTTCCCCCTGAGTCCTTTGGGAGTAGGGCGGCATACAAGTCTAAATAAATAAATAAATAATAAATAAATAATAATATTGTGATTTAGGGATTCTTTGTCATCCTCTGAGATTTCTATAAAATCAGCCTTTCCTTTAAAATCTGCCTTTTTTCTTCATCTTTAAAACATATCTCCCCTTGTTCATTTCTTAATTTAGTAACCCATCTCTTTTCATTTTGTTTCTTAAGTTTAGAGGCTAACCAGCGCCCTGGTTTGTTTGCATTCTCAAATTGGTATTGCTTCATCTTTTTTAATTTTCTGGGCTAGCTCTTCCTTGTCCATTAAGTTTATTTTATGTTTGATTATATCCAATTGTAATTTAACTTGTTTATCTTGTGGTGTGATCTGCAATTTCTCATCCCAATCCTTGTATTCTTGTTCTAATTTTGCTCTTTGTTGTTGTTTTTTCCTTATTTTTCCTGGCCATATATTTAATAGACACTCCTCTCATTACTGCTTTAGCTGTATCCCAATTATTTTGTAGAGAGGTGTCCTCAGGTTTATTTTCTTGGAAAAAGAGTTCTAACTCTTTTGCTAGCATTTTGTTAAATATTTCATCTTTTAGAATCGACCTCTGGAGCATCCAATTTCTTAATTGTTGTTGTTGTCCCTCCCACCTAAGCCTAATCATGTTGTGATCTGCTAGTACGTTTGGTTTCATTGTTATGTCTAGAATTTCTGAATTTAGTTTTTTGGTCATCCACATCATATCCAGTCTTGACCAGGACATATGATGGTTGGAGTAATAAGTAAACTGTTTTTTCCCTATGTTCCTTTCTCTCCAAACATCGCTAATATTAAATTCTTTAATAAGGTCTAAGAATACTTTTGGTAACTTTTTTTTCTTTTCTAGGTTGATATTATTTCCCTTGTAGTCCAATGATTTGTCTCTTACCGCATTGAAGTCCCCTATGATGCATAGTTCTTGATATTGTAATTCCTTAAGTTTATTATGTAATTTTTGGAAAAAAGATTCTTGAGGACCATTTGGTGCATAGCTTACTACTAATAGGCTTTTGGTCTTTCTTATTTCAACTTCTACCATCAGTGTCCTACCTTCTTTGTCTGAGTATACTACTGAAGCTGGGATCCAATCCTTTATGTAAAGTACTACTCCTCTCTTTTTCTTTTGGTCTAGAGCCGAAAACAAATTCCCCAATTTTTTGTTCTCTAATAAATATTTTTGTTTCTGGGCAATGTGGAACTCCTGTAGCGCTATGATGTCAGTTTTTTGTATTTGTAAGTATTTAAAGAGCTTTTTCCATTTTACCGGGGAGTTTAAACCGTTAATATTCCAAGATATACAGTCACAAAAATTTGTGTTTTTATTGGATCCTGTATTTGGCACTTCTTGTAATTCTGATGTCCTTGGGCTCCTCTGTGATTTCCCTTTTCCCATTATTGTCATCTTTGTTATCTATTATGTTTACCTTTTTATGTACATCTGGCATTTCCCTTTCCTCCCTTCTCACTCCTTCTTGATCTTCTTCTTCCCCTTCTCTATTTAGTTGTTGTTCAAAGAACATCTCTGCTTTTTCAATAGTGTCTAGTTTGTATTTCTTTTCACACCAGGTCACCATTATACCTTCCGGGACCAACCATCTAAAGTTAATACTTCGTTTTATAAGTTTAGTTGTTAAGAATTGATAAGGTCTTCTTAAGTCTCTTACTCTCTTAGGGGTTTGTTTGAGTACTGTTATTTGTTTGTCAGCATATTCTAGAGTGTTGTCTCTCGATCTATATAAGATTTCGTCCCTAAGGGATTTCTTAACCAGCTTAACATGTACCTCTCTTGGTAGATTGAATCTCCTTGCATAATTGGTTTGTACCCTATACAACTCATCGATTTCCTTCATTAGGTCTTCTTTTCCTGTCTCTAATAAATTGGCTAATATACCTGCAATAACCTCCCATAGATTTTCTCCTTTTTCTTCTCTTACATTTTGTAATCTCAGGTAGTAGGCTGCTTTTTCAGATTCAAGTTATATTATCGCTGTTTCTAACTCTTTGTTCTTTCTTTCTAATTTATCTGTTAGCTCGTCTACTCTTTTTTCCTCCTTGTTCACCTTTGTTTCAATTTCTATTATTTTCTCCTGATTTTTCCTCATCTCTTGCTGGAATATTTCGAATTTTTCATCTATTTTTTGTGTTTTGTCCTTTAGATCTGTTCTCACAGACCCTATTTCGTTTTTCATATCCTCGTGATTTTTGATCATCATCTCCTGCATATTTAATAATAGACCTTGTAGGTCTTTCGAGGAGTTGGAATGTTCTTTTGGAAGCATCTCATCAATTGCTCTCTGCGCAGGAGGACTCATCACAGCTGTGATGATCGATGATTGGCTAGGTATTTTTCTGACTGTGTCAGTCCTAGAGACATTAGTAGTGCTTGTCATTCTCCAAAGTTTTCCAACAGTTTTCCCCACAACGATAGTTAAAGTTTACCTTCTCTCCCTGTTTTTCTTCCCTCAGATCACCTCACTCTCCCAACCTCCTCCCCTCTCTCATAAATTCATAAAAGAAAGTGTGTCTATATTCTCCTATCTAAAGAAAAAACTATAGCTGAGTTGTTTTCTATATCAACAAAGTTATCTAGATATATTGCTAATAAAATAATATAGCTGTACTTAGTCAATAATTATCTGCTATATACCAAAGTTTTACCTATTCACATTTAAACATTTAAGCAATTTTTTTTAAAATTACATTTATATGCTGCCCTTCTCCGAAGACTCAGGGCGGCTTACAATTTGTTGGGATACAACCCAGTGTGCTCAGCAATAGCCTTCATTCCATTGTATATGCCTGCTTATTACTAAGCAGCATTTTTACAAAGTCAGCTTATTGCCCCCAACAATCTTGAGTCCTCATTTCATTAAGTCAATAATTATAGAATACTATCTTTAGTTAATCTCATAAATTAATTAGCTGATTAATTATTCTAAATGCTCTAATTTCATTAACACATAAACACAGTAATTAGAAATACTTTGTTTCTGGATCGGCTACTATAATACTAAATTAATTGACTTGTCAGTTATATACTTCAGTATTTTTAAATAAATAAATGTTTAAATACTGCTAAAAGCTTCTAAGTGCGAGAGGATAATGGAAAAAAAGGGGGGTAGAGGAGAGGGAGGGTATCGAGAGAAGAAGGGGGTGAGAAAAGATCGAACAAAGTGAAAATTTAGGGGTTACAAAGTTAAAGGTTAAAGAAAGAAGTATAGTATATCACTGTTCAGTTCAGTTCTTTTGTGATACAGTGTGACTCATGAAGTTTCTGTAAAAACCTCCTCCTGTTTCTTCCTCTTCTGTAAATTACTGTCTTCCAGATCTCGTGCCCGATAAGAAGTTTGCTGTGTGACTCAGCAACTTTCCTTGTTCGGATCAGCTCAAATCAATAAAATCCAAATCTATTTAGTTGTTATCTTGAAATTTGTTAAACCGTCTCTCCTTCAATATTATTTAAACCGCTTTCCCCGAACCTTCGTGTATAAGGATTTAATTTATGTAGAGTCCACAGCGTCTGTTTAAATCAACTCCGCTGCTATCTTTTGGAGGAAACAGGGGGAGAAGCAAATTTCTTATCTTGTACTTCAGATCTATTAGAATCCAACCCAAAGCCACGCGCGTCTTTCTCGAGCAGCGTGTAATTATTCAATTGTCTGATCCTCTTCTCCTCCTTCTAGCGTTTTGTATCTGTCATTCCTTCCACTCCTTCCGCTCACCATGAATCTCGCCGCGTAATCACCCTCCTGGATCAGAGCTGTTATCTTTTCCTCAAGTACTCTAAAAGTTATTTTGTTGGCGTCTGAATTGTCCCCAGTTAATTTCTTTGCTTACTGGATGATTCTTTACACTCGCAAAGCTGTACCTTGGTTCCGCTTGGTCACCGCTAGTGTAGTCAGCTGTCAGCACTTGAGGGTGGCCATTGCTGGCCTCCCGCTCCTCCGCCTGCTCGTTCTTGGTTCACCCCAATTCCGCCGCAGACCGCCGTCTGTGACTTCTCTATGGGGACCCCTCTCCTTCAGAAGCTCTCCAAGCTTCCTTTGGACTCCGTAGAGCCTCTGCGAACGGAAAATGAAGGTCCGTGCTCTGCAGAGTCATCTGCCCGCACGTCCCTTCTCCCTGACAGCCAACCGGAAGTCCGGCAAACTTTTGTAGAATTGCACCTGATTTATTAAATTTATGTGCTACTGAACTCCAGACAGTCTTTTTTATTTTTTGTCCTGTTGGATTCATAAAATTATTTGGTCAAATCATAATTTATTATGTGCTAGGGAAAAATTCTCCTCTTTTCTCATGCAGCATATCAAAATATGCTATATCTTTAAAATTTCTACTAAAAAAGACAATTGTAAGCATTTTCCGAAAAAGTATTTATAAATGACTTTATAATGTTGTGATATCTAGTATTCAAATGATTGATAGGTATTTTCCAGACATAGAATCAATGTGTCTCAGGCCTAGGAGATGGAAAATTTATTTCATTCCCCCCATCTTTTCATCTATATTTGCTATACTTTTCTGATATTCAAAGTAGTGTCTAAAACACACTATTTTAAATAAAATGGGTGTATATGAGCAGTATACATAGAAATAAAAAAAAATTAGCAACCATTTAGTTTGGTTTAAGTTTTAGTTCCTTCTAAATCCCAGTGTTGATGTTAATTTTCTCATTTCCAATTTAAACGTTGTGAATCATGGTTGCAAAAACTTTGTCTATATATATCATCTTTGCTAAATGAAAAATATGAATTGCAAATATTACTATTTTAGCAAAATTTAAATGGTGCGTAAATCCTTTTTTGGCTCACAAAGGCTTAAACTTTAAGTCTCCTCTGTGTCTGTGTGTCCGTGTGTCTGTCTGTCTGTTTGTCTGTTTGTCTGTGTCTGTGTGTCTGTACGCATGTGCTTTTAAGGCTACAATATTCCTTTATAAACTTATCTTGGATTAACCACTGCTGGCCACAAAGAAATGCTTAACAGATATGTATCAGATTTACCTGGTAAACCCTGGTTCAGGAAGCTTGAGCAAAATGATAAGCAGGTAAATTGTAGCAGAACAGGCTGATTATGACTTCCTCTACCAGTTCAAGCTTCTTTCAGGATCAACTCACAACACAAATGTTATAATAAATCTTGAAAGTTAGAGAAGCAGGAACCCATGAGTCAGTTCTAGAAAAAAAATTGTCTACATTGCATCAAAAATGATACCCCTTCCCCCAACTCCCATCTGTCTAACATACTCTTTCAATACACCAGCTGTAGAGACCAACTTGGACTCTTCAGTTCTGTCATTCTGAAACTGCGTTCCTAGAACAAGGTTCCTGTCAGGCGTGAAAGACCAAAGTCTTCACATGAAGTTTCAGTTTAACTGAATTATTGCTAAAAGCCTATGCACAGGAATCTTTTCAACTAATGGTCAGCACCTGGTTATAAATTGATAATGGTAACAGCAATCAAGGGGAGGGGGGGCTGGACTTAATCCATCTGTAACGATTCTAGGCTGATCCTTCTTTTTTACTTCTCTCCCTTGCTTTACAGTACCAAACATGGTCAATTTGGAGGGTTTCTTTCTTTCTTTTTTTTGTCTTTTGGAACTCTTCAGCAGTGTGTTCCTTTTTTCTTTTGCTGTATACTTTTCAGCTACTTACTCTATTGTGTATTATACTAAGAATATAAAAAGGATAATGTAGAGCTTGAACAAGTACAAAAAAGGACAAAACCAAAAGGGCGCTAGAATGGCTTCCATACAAAAAATGACATTGGACTTCAACAGGGGGAGGGCCAAATCAAAATATATAAAATCATGTGAAGATCTTGCGTGCTTGTTTGTCTATGTGCTCGCTTGCTTAGTGACATTTCATTCATGGTCATGGTGAGTATGAGGTTTGCTGTTTGCTTATATATGGTGGCTTGCCCTCCCAGGTTTGATAGGGTGTGGTTTCTTCCTTAATGGTTCTTGATTATTGTATTGTTTTCTATCTGATTGGTGTCTAAAACACCATGTAAGACATGTAAGACCATGTAACATTGACAGATAGTTGTTTTCTTCCTCAAGAGGAGAAATTGTACAGCGTGATTAAAATGGAATCCAAGTGTGTTATATTCCTTGCCTGCAGCAAGAAACAAGATCTTTTAGAAAAGGAAAGAATTTGGTAAACTTGTATAATACGAGCAGAATGCTTGCTCTGAACATTTGGTTCTTTCCTCAAGAATGTACTTAAACAGAACTGTCTCAATTTGGACATCTACATTACGGAAGGGCTACTTGATGTAACTAACATTTTAAGGAAGAGAAGAGTTTGTACTTTAACATCTTAACTCCCTTGACTGCCTTCTCTTCTACCATTCCTGTTATCTCTGCTTATTTTTTTCCCCTTTTTCCAGGCAAGTTGGCAAACTGGCCAGCATACCCCCCCTTCCCCAAGTGTAGAGATTGTCATACCCTCCACCCACCCCCAAATGTAGAGATGGGATCTACCTATACTTTTCATTCTTTAGGAGACTTTATGAGATTAATTTGGATCCCAGAGAAATACTTCGAAATAGAGATTATGTTAAAGGCTGGGGTTAAAAACCACTGCTTGATTAATTGATTGACTGACTGATTGATTGAGTGATTGAATTATAAACTATTTCTTTCTCTCGAGAGCTCAAAGCATTTTAAGGGAATAGGCTGTGAGTGGTTTTCCTTACTTTAGATCCAAAACAGGCTTGTGAGATAAATTTACAATGAGCATATTTCTTGAAAAAAATAATTGAAAAGGGGGCAAATATGAAAGAGGTTCATAAGGATAAAAACTGTTTTCATTTATAACTGCTTTGCAAAATTTAAGAACAAAACCAAGAAAAATTTAAAAAAATTAAGAATCTAAAAAAAGCTGTTGAAACAATGCACTGTATTTTATAATAAAGGATATATGGCTACTCTGAGTAAATTAGACTGAAAAAAGAATGCTTGACTCAAAATTACTCACTGGTTTTATGAGGGCCTTTTGAGTCCAGGTCCAAAACTTTAAATTACTACAGACTTCCTATATCAAATTAAAAAAATGTCATAAGGACAAGAAGCCTTTAAAATGCCAAATAAGGTATTCATCAGAATATTGACATTTATGGGGATATTCACACACACACCCCAAATACAAGTCATTATGTAAAATCCACAATTTTCCACAGTGGTATCTGAAACTAATTTATTCTAACACTAAATAGAGCTTGCAGCAGAATATGCCTACACTGTCTTTATTATTTTTTCTACAAATAAAACATTAGAAGGCAATGGGATTTACTTATTCATTCTTGTGCAGAATTTAGCTATCCCAATGGGTATGATGTTGTTACACACTTTATGACAGCTTTTCCAGACTTCACAGCCAGCATAATGAAAATTCTGGGAGGGCTACTTTCCGGTACACAGGGTCTCCTGAAAGAGCAGACAATTCAATCTCTTGCAGTAAAAAAAAACTTGAATAGGTAGCATAATAAAAGATATACTTTTTTAAGGAGACGAAGGCCCTGTCTGTAAATGTTCAATTCCATTTTGCCCTTAGTCTTAGAAACTGTGAAACAACATACAGGTATCCTTCCTTAATGATGGTAATTGGGACCTGACTTTCCATCGGACTTAGTCGTAAAGTACGATGTTACGTGACTGTGCCATTTAGTAAGGATAGTTCTGGCAGTCCATGGTTGCCATCATCAAGTGAATTACCATGATTTGTTAAGCAAGGACTTCATGTAACTGTGATTTCTGACTTCCTGCTGACTTCAATCCCCATCAACTTTGTTTGTGGAAAGTTGACCAGGAAGTTTGCAAATTGTGACTGCTAGATACTACAGAAGTTGGAAATGTGGTTCTGTTGCTAAGCACTCCAATCACAATGACATGATTGCAGGAGCTCTCCATTAGCCAGAATTTGGAGGACTATTTGTAAGTACTACTTGTTCAATGCTGTGGTAAGTTTGAATGGTCATTAAATAAGTGGTTTCTAACTGAAGACCACCAATATAAATAAGAAAGACCTCATATCTTTAGGATTCTAAGGTGCTAAAGATTTGTATGCTCCAAATGTTTTTCTCTTTTACACCATTCATTTTCTCTAAATTACTTTTTAAAGGAACACTTGAGTCTAATGAGGTTCAAAATCTTAATGGTTTAAAAGCACACCCTTAGCATGCAGTCTGCAATTGAGATTTGTTTTGCAGCTTGTGGGGATTGATTGATTGTTAAAATTTATAAACAGCATCATTCCAGAGTTTCAGCTCATTAGCATACAGCTGGATATGAGGGATGGAGCCCTGCTTCCCTTCTATTGATAGCTGTAGGAGAATAGTAAGCTGGGAGGGAGCAGTTGGGAGGCAGAGGGATCTGGCACCTTTTGCTGCCTCCCAAAATGTAGAAGAAAACTTCTGACTTTGGGTGGGTGGTGTAGACTTTTTTTTTTAACCTTTTTTAAGTGCCCAAAGCAAAGTAATATCATTGCATTTAATATCCACTGTCCCCACAAAACCTTTAAAAAAAGATTAAGAGTGTTTGGCTCTACCCACAGTGACTTCATTGTATAGCCCCCTTGGAGCTGAAACTATTTGCAATGAGTTATTCAGCCATGTCTTCCAAAAAACTGCGCATCTGTATTCTATATAACATCTGAATATTAATACCACTGCAGAACATTGATATGGATGATGACCAGCTGTACCAGAAGAGAAGGTCTACCATAGATAAGATTTGCCTGTGGGTCTTTGAAGATGATCCAATGGGCAGATTTCATTTGGAGCAGGCAGTCTTGCAGATATGCATGTTCAAAGCCACAAAAAGCCATAAAAAGTTGTTTCATTACCATGCCCTTGAATTATAGTTAATTTAGTAACTATAATCAATAAAGGTTGATAAAGGTTATATCTAAAGTTTTACTAAGTATTTAATAAGTATTTTCTCTTTCAAAAAAGTTATGAAGAATTATGTTCTGTTTGTAAGTAATCATCATCACCAACCTATAGTAATTTTGCAATGTAAGTTCAGGTATAATATATTGGAGTGGATTGCAAATTTCACCTCAGCTCACACAGTCTTTCTATAAATTACAAGTAGTCCTTGCTTATTGACTATTTGTTCAACAACCATTCAAAGATATGTTTGCACTGAAAATGAGATTTATGACTAGTTCTTGAACTTATGACTGTTGTAGTGTACCTGTGGTCAAGGATCACCATTTGTGACCTCACAGCTTGCTTCCAACAAGCAAAGTTAATGGGAAAGCCAACAGGAAGTCTCAAGTTGTGGTCACATTATTGATCAAGGTGATTTGCTTAATGGCAGCAGCTGGAACTGACATCATAAATTGGGTATGGTCACATGATATTTTACTTTATGTCTGCATTGCTTAGTGACAGAATTACTGTAGGAGATGAGCAGACTAAGCCTGATAGTGGGGTCAAATGTGTCATCAGTTTGGAGTCATTATGTTCTCACTCTATTGACCCTTATCTAACACCAATTTGGTTTGACAATTAGTAGATCTTGTGTATCGGTAGCATGTAATAGACTTCTAATGCTTTGAACTCAACTTCTATTCCTGATTACTGGTAACTGACAATTACTGATCCCAACCGCAATCAGTTAAGTGAGGATTACTTAGTTGTAATCTATAAAATGCAAGACTACATGATTTCTAATCAACTTAAAATCACATTAAACCTCTTTTTCGTACCTGTGGTTATTTGATTTGCACAATCAGAAAATAAGTTCTCTATGCCAGTCTTTGTGTGTGTGTGTTTTGTGTATGAAACATTGTATGTAAAGGGAAAATATGAAAAGCATTCATCTCTTAAGATTAATTTAACAAGAAGCATCTTATTAAGAGATATTTTAATATCACATTATAGTTATTTACAAAAGCAATTAAATCAGCAATAAAAACTTCTATAAATAGTTCTGCTGTACTCTGCAGTCTCAGTTCCTAAATTATCTTCCAGAAGAGTCTCTGAGAAGCCTATTGACATATGGACAGAAAAGTTATTCAGTAATTGTTAAAGGATCTTTCCAAACTCTGCAGTATCAGTCTTTGTGCAAGTAGGAAATAATATAATATCCATTTCTATTCTCAAGGAATTATTTCTGTCATGTCAAAATCACATTAAAAAAAGATGGAAAACAAACAGTTTTTCAAATAATGGTTTATCTGTATACGTATTTATGCACATACAATAATCTATATATTTTCCACTTCCAACATGCAGGGTGGTTTTCAATATATTTTTATGATATAGCTTTATAAGTATTTGCACATTTATATAAAACATGTCTATACCTGTTCCTATCTTTTAAAATGTTAAAGTCCACTTGAAGTTTTTCAAAATACAAATTATTAGCTTTCCAGGTTTTGTTCCATGCTACCTAAAAACTGGAATAAATATTACACTGCGTATTATCAAACCTGCCATGCTAAATCAATTCTAATTTTTAATCTTTTCTGTAGCATTGGTGAATTCTTTATCGATGGGGATGATTTTCTTCTGTTCTCCCATTGTCAGTGTATTTACCAACATATTTGGTTGTCGACAAGTAGCTGTAGTAGGAGCAGCGGTGGCTTTCGTTGGGCTCCTTTTAAGCTCCTTTGTACGGTAAGAATACTAATTTTCACTGACTTTTCAAAATGCAATTGGCCTCTAGCAGTCTATTTAGGGCACTCCCTTGACAACTCTAATATTTCTTCTGCTCAACCTTCCAACTTCCTATCTTGATCTTAAATCATGCTTGATGACAGAACAGATCATGATCTTAAGGGTGCTAGGATAATACTTTAAATGTGACGTAATTTTAGTCAAAACACTAAGATTATGTCATATTTAAAGTATTATCCTAGCACTTAGTATTAGCCAACAGCACCCTTAAGATCATGATCTGTTCTGTCATCAAGCATGATTTAAGCAGCCATTTCTGAGGTAAAGTGGGCCTCTGTAAATAAACCTTTCCTCATATTGCTGAATGTTATTTTTGTATTAAAAGTGAGAAAACATCTTACCCCAGGGATTATTGTATATTCAAGAAAATCGTGAGATTTTGAATGGATTGCTCTTGAGCTATGAACTCTTTGCTGCCCATTTGTCAATGATTTGAGGTAAACAGATTCCACACAGATCCCAGGAATTCTGCTTTATGTTTGTAGTGTATAGGAACAGAATTTTGAAAGCACAACAGTTTCTCTCTTTCTCCTCTAAATCTTATACTTAAGCAAATCAAAGCCAGACAATCTTGAGTTTCTTTGTCACACTTTCTTCTCTTTTAGGGCTAAGTTAATGCTTATGTAACTGCCCTTGTATTCCTCCTTCAAGGTTACCTCCATATGTCTCTACACCATTCATTCAAGACAAAATTATTCAGATCTTCCTTTTCAAATTTGAAAAGATTGTTCAAAGTAGTTTGTAAAATGGCATATTGTAAAATGGTGTACATTATTGGGAAAAAATCTATTATACATCCCTGCATCATTAAGGGTACATATAGTAGCACTTTATATATCCCATCTGAATGTTTAGTAGAGATATTTTCTCTTTATCTACTTAGTTAATCACTTCTGGAAGTGCAGTGGGTGTGTGGTTTTGCTTTCAGCCTCATTTACCAGTTCCAGTAGCTGGAAATGGTTTCTATTCATGCATTTCAATCATGCTGTGAAGCTTCCTTTGACACTTCCAGTAAGCTAATGAAAGTTTCAGAAGATGCTTTTTTATATGCCCACAGAAGAGATAAACAGTACATTTATCAAATTTACAAATGATATGGATTTACTGGCACAGCTAGAATACTGGTCTCAAAAATGGGATATGCACAAGATGATCCATTGGGTTGCAAGTAAAAATAAAATATCTATATTTATCTCATCCTTTTAAAATACATATTTTGGGTGTATGTTTTATAATGTGCATAATGTATTGTAATAGTACTACATGGATATAATTTATAAATAAATAATTGAGGATGCTCTTTTTTTTTACAAAAAATCAAAATGCAATCAAAAGTTTGGAGATTGTGAACTTGAAAGACAAAAATAAAATTCAGTTTGATTTAATCTTCATAAATTACAAGAATTGGATGAAAATAATAAAATAAAATGTAGCAAACACCTTGTTACTGTTCTTCTTTTAGGAAATAGGAGCCAAATGATTAAGTATATGATGGGGATAGAATCTGAATATGAATCAACAGTGTGATATAACTGTAGAAAAGGTCAAATGTAATTTTAGGCTATAATAGAATTATTTTAATATCACAAGAAATATTTTTCTTCATTATGCAAACCATGTGAAAAACGTATCATGTTGGTTTGAACTATGCATTTTGGGGATAAAAGTTGACTTATGTAAACATTATAAAAAGATAGCGTTTTAGATATGACAAGCAATATTTTAGAGTAGAGCCAGCATCATAAGTACTAAATTATCTTTGAATTTCTGACAATATCCAAATGCCAATATAAAACAAAATTGAAAAATTAAAAAAAGGAAAATATGCCAAAGACCATAGTTAACACTATTTTCTATTTGTTGTAGCTCACTTGGACCTCTGTATTTCACTTACGGAATCTTGTTTGGCTGTGGCTGCTCATTTAGCTATCAGCCATCCCTGGTCATTTTGGGACATTATTTCAAGAAGCGCCTGGGACTAGTGAATGGCATTGTTACCGCCGGGAGTAGTTTGTTTACTATAACATTGCCTTTTGTTTTAGATGAACTAATCCGTTCTCTTGGCCTCTATGGAACTTTTCGAATCCTATGCATTTTTTTATTTATTCTCTTCCTGGCTGGCTTTACTTACAAACCTCTCATGC
Source organism: Naja naja (assembly GCA_009733165.1). Classification (NCBI taxonomy): domain Eukaryota; kingdom Metazoa; phylum Chordata; class Lepidosauria; order Squamata; family Elapidae; genus Naja; species Naja naja. The sequence goes on along the minus strand of CM019148.1, from coordinate 111,713,406 downwards.
CTAATACCAAACAAAGTGAAAAAGGGAAGAAGTTCAAATTACCTCCAGCGAAAGAAATGTGCAATTTTTCCATTTTCAAAATTCTGAGTTATAGAATCTGGGCTCTGGGTGTTCCAGCTGCTTTATTTGGATATTTCATACCTTATGTTCATCTAGTAAGTATTCATTTTTCTGTTTTTATATGTTATTGCTTAAATAAGTGAATGTAATAAACTTTATGTTAAAATACTTAGATTTTTTTAAAATGTTCTTTTTAACAAAAAAAGGTTACGGTTTCTTCATTTCCTTCACTATTTAATTTGTGTAAAAAGCTATATTAAACTGGGATAGGGGGTCTTCAGACAATTATTTGCAGAACATAATCTTGGCTTAAGACCTAAGACAAAAGCTAAGATATGAATAAACCAGTTGCTAGCCCAAAGCCCATCTTTGGGGATTACAAACTAGGAAATCTTCAATCAGTCATAATTTCTTTTCTTTTTTTTATCTGTTATGTTTCATAGTTTGAAGTCTGTTTAAGATCCTGATTTATGCTACAGCTCATATTTATTGTTTGAGTAAATAAAAACGTAATAAATTCATTATGTTTGTGTGCTATAGAAAGAAGAGCAAATGAACAATTTGTTGGGGCAAAACAACTTGGTCTGTTTAGTTGAGATACAGTTGTGTGAATTTATTTATTAAATTTATGTGCAGTTCATCTTTTCTAGGATAGAATTAGGATGTTATATAACAAATGATAAATTTAAAAAACCTTAAGGTCAACTCTAATATGTGGAGAGTAAGAATGGATTTGTTCTCCTACGTCTGAACCTAGGACGAAATTTAATAAGGCAAAGAAACCTTATAGTTGGGTGATAAAACTTAAAATCAGAATACAAGTTCATATTTATTACTTAAAATGTTAATTCACATTTCATTTTAAAATAACTTTTCTTACATTCCCTAGAACTTATACAGCTTTTCTGAAACGGATTCAAATTAATGCATTTACATTTCTGAAACAACTCCTTGTGTTTTTTTTTTTTTTAAGAAAATCTATTGTATCCTTTTCATTTCTACTTTATATTAGGAAAATATTTTTGGTTGATGATTTCAAATTTCTAGTTTTCTGGCTGTATGTTATGTGAGAAGGGAAATTTAAATTTGTGCATCCCCCATGTATCACGATAGAACTGGAAGCTTATAGATGTAATTGAAACTATACATATTTTAGTATTCATGTAGTTCTTTGTTGTCTCTCTCTTGCTTTGTATTACACTTCTTCCTCCATATCTTTTTACTCTACTGTATTCAGTTTTTCTTAGCTTCCCCTTCCTTCTCACCCCTTCACATCACCTTGGGTAAGCTAGAGCGAGGAAAAGGAATCCATTGGGCCATCTCTATTGTTGTATTTCTGCTGACAATGAATACTGAGAAAAACAAAGATAGAGAGCAGGAGATTGGACTGCTCAATTTACAGTGTTTTCATGCTTGATAAAAAAATATGAAAACCTTAAGATTTTAATTGATACTTTTAATGCCTGGTAAATGTGATAACTGTTGTCTCATCTTGCTGACATTATAGTAGTCCTTGACTTAGAACTATTCATTTGGTGACTGTTCAAAATTATGACACTGAAAAAAGTGACTTATGACTTTTTTTCAAACTTATGACCATTACAGCACCCCATGGTCATGTGATCAAAGTTTGGACATTTGACAACTGACTCATATTTATGGGAGTTGTAGTGTGCTATTTTATTTTTATTAATTTATTTTGTTTGTCAAATATGTACAAGATAAGTATTGGTATGAACATAAACACAAACAAAGGAAGTAAATACAGATAAATGGGGATATAAGACAGGGACTGTAGGCACGCTAGTGCACTTATGCACGCCCCCTTTATGGACCTCTTAGGAATAGAGTGAGGTGCACGGTAGACAGTTTGAGACCAGGCGTTGACCACTCTGTTGCGAAGTCATATTTTCTGCAATCGAGTTTGAAGCAGTTTACCTTGAGTTTGTATCGATTGTTTGCCCGTGTATTATTGTGGTTGAAGCTGAAGAAGTAATTGACAGGCAAGACATTGTAGCAGACAATTTTGTGTACTATGCTTAGATCGGACCACAGGCAACGCAGTTCCAGATTGTCCAAGCCCAAAATTTCAAGCCTGGAGGCATAGGGAATTCTATTGTGAGTAGAGGAGTGGAGTACTTTTCTTGAGAAATACCTCTGAACCCGCTCAATTGGGTTTATGTCCCCAATGTGGGTTCCAGGTGGATGACCTGTATTCAAGAATTGGTCTGCCCCAGAGGTGGTATTCAGCAGGTTCTGACCAGTTCTGGAGAACCAGTAGCGGAAATTTTGAGTAGTTCAGAGAACCAGCAAATACCATATCTGACTGGAGATTTTACAGTATCCTTCCCCTGCCATACCCACCAAGCCACACCCACAGAACCAGTAGTAAAAAAATTTGAATCCCACCACTGGTCTACCCTAGGTAGCAATTCAGTGTTACTGGAGAAGAAGCTTCGCAAAGTAAGGTTAACAACTCTTAATGCCTTTTTGACAATGCTGTTATAGTGAGCTCTGGGGCTAAGATAGTTTGAGATGAGTACTCCTAGGTCCTTGACAGAGTGAGGGTCGTCTACAAGATTGTTTCTGCCCAACTTGTATTTGGTATTCTGATTTTCATTGCCAATGTGTAGGACAGTTGAAATTTGGAGTTGCCAGTTCTGCAACCATTCTGACACATAGTCAAGGTCACTTTGTAGGGTAGCAGTGATGTTCTCTTTTACATGGGACGTGATCCCTTTTTGTGACCTTCTGACAAGCAAAGCCAATGGGGAAGCAAGATTCGTTTAAGAAATGTGCTACTAAATTAACTGCAATGATTCACTTAACAACTGTGGCAAGAAAGGTGATAAAATGGGGCAAAACTCACTTAACCCTTTTGCTTAGCAACAGAAATGTTGAGATCAGTTGTGGTCACAACTAAAGGACTACCTGTACTTCTTCAGATAACTTGTTTGGTGATTTCTGAAGCCCAGAAATTTAAGGTGGGGAAACTTGATGCTGAATAATTGTTAGACTTGCTTGAACAATATAAGTTTGCAACTGGTCACAGGAAGAGAGTTTCTTGATTTCAGTGTCCTTGCCTTTTAATATTTTTTCCATTTGTTTTTCTTGTTCTGTGCAGGCAATAACTTAGGTTTTTTTCTTCATGCACAATGACACCTTTTTTAAAAAAAGATTACACTGACTTAGTTGACAGAAGAAGTAAATTTGGGAAGAATGGTTTTAGGTGCATTTTCTTGGATCTCCTTGAGGCAACTTTGTGGCACCAGGGAAATAATTCTGAACTGAGGGCAGGGATATGGATATCTCCCAGATATTGTGTAAACATGATATGAGATCTCAAAGTTGGGAAAAAATGGTGCAACAACTTATAGAACTCAAATCAGGCACAAATTCAGAATAAGGGTAGCTGATATATTTTTAATTTGATTCTGTAGAGGCCAAGTCAAGATTGGCAAGATTGGTTGGGCCAGTTATAGTTTTAGTAAGTTAATTTTGAAAGTGAGAATTTTCAATAGCTGCCTCTAAATTATATATCACATGTATGACATACAAGTTGGAATCAACAAACTGATGCATATTACCTTCCAGTGAATGGAAGAAAAAGTGAAGAGTTTGGAGAAAATGTGCAACATTCTGAATGGATGCAATCTAGCAAAAATTAGTGAAAAATTACTCTGTTAGATTACACAAATGAATGGGTGGGGATGAGACAGGAGAGTACAGAAAAAGTGATTGGGCCTTTCAGAAGAGAAATATAAGCACTGGTGTAATGTAGTGGGAATAGAAATATTTAAGTGTTTATAATAAAATGTAGAGAGAGGGTTGAGAATGAATGAATATTGAATGAATATGAATAAAATGCAAAAATAAATGGCAAGTATAAAAGCACATTGGTGGTTTGGTCCAGAGGTGGTATTCAGCAGGTTCTGACCAGTTCTGGAGAACTGGTAGCAGAAATTTTGAGTAGTTCGGAGAACCGGCAAATACCACTTCTGACTGGTACAGTATCCTTCCCCTGCCATGCCCTCCAAGCCACGTCCACAGAACCAGTAGTAAAAAAATTTGAATCCCACCACTGGTTTGGTCATAGATAACAAATGAATCAGGATTAAATTACAAATGCAATATACATCTTCCCTTATATTGCAGGAGAATAGAATAGATCAGCTCCTCAAAAACAAAGAAACAAACAAAAATAGGGAGGGAAATGAGTTTAAAGAACAAAAGACAACATATAATTCAGTCTGTGATGTGGTGGAAATAAGGATGGTAATAAAGATAGATGGTGTATAGTGAAAGATATTGGTTTAAAGGGGATTTAATTGCACTTTTTCTTATATCTCATGATTAATTCATTTAAATTATCTTAACTCATGCTCTATAGTATTGGATCCTCAAAGGGAAATAATGTAATATGTAGATAGATTTTTTTACATTAGACTAAAGCTTTCAATGTCTTTATTAGAATAGAATAGAATAGAATAGAATAGAATAGAATAGAATAGAATAGAACAGAACAGAACAGAACAGAACAGAACAGAATAGAATTCTTTATTGGCAGAGTGCTTTTGATAAAAAGTGATATAATGTATTATATGATACAATATAATGCTAACTTACCAGTGCCTATTCTTTACAATAAAAATGTCATTTCATATAATTGTACTAAGGCTCATTCAGATTGGAAAACAGAACTAGAAATATCTAGTTCAAGTTGATTTTTGGAGGAATGTGTTTTTGTAAAACAGAATTTTGCCCATTTATTTTCTTTCTTCTATTTTTGAAAATATAATTTTATTGAAAATTGCAAACACAAGAATAAAACTAATGTAAACTATAATAGAGCAGACAAGAAGCACCTTCTTCCTTCTAGATGTCCCAATGAAAATACCAATTCAGAGCTATCATTTTTGGATGGAATAAGGTCAGAAAAACCTGGTCTGTGCTTTATCTAGTGCTCATCTTAATCTCTACAGATTGGAGTTTCAGTTACTTATTGATAGATAATAATGAACAATTTATTTCTTAATAATGAATAAACTTCTGCTGTTCATCAGTAGATTATCATAAAAATTAATTAAAATATCTAACTAGAGGGCAACTTGATGTGATATGTGCTTGAAGTGAACCATTGTTCCCAAGTCAAATACACTGGATCTCAATAATGTGCAGAGCAACTGGCAGGAAATCTGACAGACATTTTGGTCTCCTCATGAAGACAGCCCCTGTTCTGGCTTCCCTCAAAGCCCAGAAAAGATCAACTATAGTTTTCAGCAGGCAAGCAGTGACCCATTGGGCCATTTTTGCAGAGATATCTTCTTACTTGAAAAGAGATATAGAGTGATTATGGGTGGACAAAAAAATAAATTAAAATCAGTAGGGGTGACTATTGATTTTCTGTCAGTTACCCTATTGATTTCCCTTAAGGGAAGCTGGCAGTCACCTTATAAATCCTTCCTTCCTTCTTCCCTCCCTCCCACCCCTTCCCTCCCCTTTCCAATAAGCAGTGGCTACTGCTAGGTTGGGGAGGAAGCAAGGGAGTGGGCTAGAGGTCAATGGACCTACAGAGAAGAGGATGTCCCATTTCTTCATTGACTTTCTCTTTGCAAGCTTCTCATAAACTTTGCTAGTGGGAAGGTGGCAACTAGTGTTGGCAGTCATATCAGCTCCTTCCAGGTTTCCAAACTTGTGGGAAGTTGTCAGGGAACATTGAAAATGAAGAGCATGTGACTACAGCTGATTGCTTCAGCAGAGCAGTAGCACTGAATAGTAACAGCACAGTAGCACTGAAGCAGCAAAAAATTTACTAAATTTCATTCCCACAGGAATAATGGATCACAGCATTCTCAAAGTTAGCCCGCTGAAAAATCCTAGCTGACAAAACTTTACCCTATGATGTAGCATTTCATCCAACTAAAGATTACAAAGTATGAAACAGACACAAGAGTCTTATTAGTATATAGATGGATGGTTCTGTGTCATATCAGGTAATGCAGAGCCATCCTAAGATGGGGAGAATCTGGATTGTTAGCTGGCAGGTTCTGTCTCAAGGTTGTTTGCTAGCCAAGGGGTGTAGACTGTAGACTTTAAGAAGCATAGAAATCTGGTTTTCAAGTGTTTTGATTTCAGCTGTACCTCTGCTTTAAAAGACAATGATTATTTTGGTAGCTGGTAAATTGCAGGTGGGGACTACAGCCAAGAAATTAAAAGATGCTCCTGCGGAGGAAAGCTATGGCAAATCCAGACAGCAAACTAAAAAGCAGAGAGATCACCCTGCCAACAAAAGTGTGTATAGTCAAGGCTATGGTTTTCCCAGTTGCAATGAATGGCTGTGAAAGTTGGATCATAAGAAAGGCTGAGTGCCAAAGAATTGAGGCTTTTGAACTATGGTGCTGGAGAAGACTCATGGGAGTCCCTTGGACTGCAAGGTGATCAAACTAGTCTGTCCTAGAGGAGATCAACCCTGACTGCTCTTTAGAAGGCCAGATCCTGAAGTTGAAACTCAAAATACTTTGACTGTCTAATGAGAAGGAAGGACTCACTGGAGAAGAGCCTAATGCTGGGAAAGATTGAGGGCAATAGAAGAACGGGATGACAGAGAATGAGGTGGCTGGATGGAGTCACTGAAGCAGTAGGTGTGAGCTTAAATGGACTCCAGAAGATGGTAGGACAGGAAGGCCTGGAGGAACATTGTCCATGGGGTCACGATGGGTCAGACAGGACTTCGCAACCAACAACAACAGCAAATCATTATAAATGAAGAGTAATGGTAGTTGTGGGAGAATGTCCCCAAAGTCAGATGTTGGAAAAAGAGGTATAGGCCAAAGGCCAAACAGGCCAAAGTTCACTTGTGATTGAGTAACTGTGGTTTAGGGTAAACCTAAGTCAGGTTATGCACTTTATAATTCTTTAGAAAAGATCATCTTGGTAGTTCATTAATAGCAGAAAATATGCCATGGGAGCTGCAGATTGAGGCGAGAATTGCAGAAACCTTCTTTAACATTAACAAGGATGCCCCCAACTATTATTGTCAGCTTAAAATAGATGTCGTCAGTACTTTTTTCCCCTATATATCTTTGTTAATAATTTGAATAAGTCAAACTTGAAAGAAACAAATATACAGGGATTGAATGGCATCACTGAAAAATTCTCCATACAACTACCTCAAGGGCAAAATGCAGTTGTGGCTTTTTTTATGCTCCTTTATATCAGCTGACTTATGCAAATATTCCCATTCACTGATAATTGAATTCAGGCTTATGTTATTTAACTGCTTTTTGAGCCATTTTTGTTTGCTTATTTGCCTTGACAGCAACTAAGTGCTTTAAATACATTATTTTGTGTTTCTCAATTATATCTGCATAAAATGATAGTATTTTCAGGATTATTCTCTATGAATATTAACCATAATTAAGTCTCCCATCATCTTTCTCCTATCTTTTTTCTGTTGTCTTTGTCTCCATATTGTGCTTCTTTTTCATTAGCTTTCTCTATCCAAATTTAATATGCTGCTTGTGCATTAAAGTTGTGATCATGGTTTTTACATTAATATGTGTAAGGCCCCAAACTTCCATGACTCTTATGTGCTTTACTTGCTTTCCTAATCTTTACATTTATTTTCCTTCAGATTTCAACTTCTGCTGCAATTTGACAGTGCAGGTTAGTGCTTCCACCTCCTCCCCTTTAACAGCACTGTATTTGCTATATCTTTGCACTTAGGAGTTTTTGCTTGGCAGTACTTACGTTTGCTTTATTTAATCCTTTTTAACTGTGATTCACCCCTCTCTCTCTTTCTCTCTCTCTCTCTCCCTCCCTCCCTCTCAAGAGGTGGAAGGAAACATCTGTTTCCATATTACCGTAGAGTCTTTACAGCTACAGCAGGCAAAAGTGGAGATCAAATATTATAATTATTAGTTACCATTTACTTTCTTGTACATATTTTCTTAGAAGCTTAGAGAGAGGCTTTCTAAGAATTTCCATGATACTGACCCCACCATGCAGTGCTAGGGTTCAAACCGCTGGAGCAAAGACCATCTCCAGCATCATCAGAACCCACTGAGCCACTGCATCCCCTGCTCCAAACAAACCATCCAACATTTTTCAGTCTGCATGGATGCTTGGAGCAGGGCTTTCATGAAAAGCTTCAGTAGAAATATATGGGAAGAAACGTCGTTTTGTGTTGGCTATTTCTCTACAAGGTTATTTTTTTTGCTCCCAATGTATGTATTTCAATATATTTATTTATATTTCATTCAAACCCTGCTTTTTTCTCCCAAGAATGAATCGTACCCTTCTCTATTATGTATTCACATTATTCAGTATCTTGCCTGTCAAGATGAAACATTTAAATGAAATCCCTTTTCTCAGAAAGGGATGACACCAGCACCAGCATTTTTTAATCGTGGCATTATATATTTAACAGCTCATATATTTAAAAAAGGGAAAGTGAATAGACTTATAGCTTCTGCATCTCCTACTGTGATGAGAAAAGGGAAGAACCACTTAAAGACACGTTCTTTTTAGAGAAAGGAAAGAAGTTGGTAAAAACCTGTGTCTCTTGTGAATAATGAGACCTTTATTCTTCTATAGAGTCATGCAAAACATGTTCAGCTCAAAGCTTTTAAGGTGTTCCAAGCTCAAAGGAGACTTGTGTGCATTCCATGCTTTCAGAACAAAATCTGACCATTTCAAATACTGACATTTTGAGTATTGAGTCATAGGAAACAGCTTTCAAGCAAGTTGTTTCAAACATTTGAAGTTCAAAACAAAACATGCTTGTTCAGATAGTTTTGTTTCAGGGTTGAAACAACAAAAACAGTTACATTTTGAGCATTATTGAGATGCCATGTACCCAGCTTGACCGATTTTTGAATAGGACTATTTTGCTGTGAGCAAAAAAACAAAATAAGGTTCTTTCTCCAGAAGCATTTGATTTACTCCTGTATCAAATGCAATCCTCACATGATAAAAATTAAAACTACATTATATCTATTGTATATTCAATATTTACAACCGTTAGCTGGGTAAGTATTTGATAAAAGTTAACAAAGGACTGCTGGTAGTATATGACTGTTTTTTGTTTAAACAAAAAACAAAAATAAGGTGTAAGGATGCAACTCCAACACTTTTTCCAAAGCAGAAGTATAAAGTTATTGATTTGAGCATCAGAGTACTAACAGCTCAAATGAATGAATGAGATAAACAAAAGGCCATTCAGACCTTGCTGTTGAGGTCACATATGCCAGAAGTTAACACAGAGGCAGTCAGATAAAGAGAAAATAAAAGATGGGGCACTCCTTTTCTTATTTCACAAAACTTATTTTAACTTCTTTAGAAGGTAGTTTGCATTCTGAGAGGTAGCTGCATTTCAAATGGTTGAAAGCCTTCTATTGAAATTCATACATGTTATCAGCCGTGTCCCATAAGATGGTATACATTTTATCAGTCTTTTCTGGGGGGGGTGGGAGGATTGTTTCTGTTTTGTCTGGTTTATATATAAATAAGAAAATATGATATTGATTTGTATTTGTGTATAGAATATATGTCTATACATTTTTAATTGATTGTGGATTATGAGCATCTCTATTTCAAAGATATATCTGCAAAGATATATGAGGCAGGTAGGATAATTAACAGAACATTATGCCCAACCTTTTTCCTGAACCTGCTGTTTAAGTTTCTGTGAAGTTTTCAGAGAGTCACAATAACAGAGATAAAATAGATAGATAGACAGACAGACAGACAGACAGACAGACAGACAGACAGACAAAAGTCAGATCCCATAGGTCAATTACAATATAGCACTTTTTTTAGTGAAAATGCAACTATACTGTACTGTACTTAAGAATTTTTGAAGGTCATGAATCAAATGACTAAGGATGTGTTCAGGAGAAAATATTTGAATATTTAATATAATTTATATAATTGTCTATGGGGCCTGAATTTGTCTATGGGGCCTACTTTTGGTACACCAAATAGACAGATGAATAGAAAGATAAGCAGATCAAATTTTCTCTTTTGTGCTGCTTTGGCATTTAAAAATGCATTTTTAGAACAGACTGAGTCTTACTAATGTAAATAGTTCTAAATAGCTCTTTAGAATTTATTTTGTTAATATTCTCTCAAAATAGTTTTGGGAGGTGTCATCCCATTTTACCTTGACAACAGTTACATGAAGAAGATTAGAATGTGAAAGTATCATTTGGTGCAAAATAATCCAGTGATTTTGACAATGGTTTATTTATTTATCAGTTGGATTGTAGGTCATCTAATTGTCATACAACTCTACAGGGAATATAGAATCGGTGAAAAATATAATGAAATATTAACACACATACATAATAGACAACCAATTGAAGGAATGTAAAATTGTAAGAACGTATAGCATGCCACAGGGTTCACAAATAATCTGGGCCCAGGTTCTGGTGGAAGAGCTAGACCATTAAGCTCTTCCTGAAAGACATCAGAATAGCTTATAGCTGAAGTCATATTCACTTTTGACATGATATTCCTGAGAACATTTATTTGGAAACATTCTCTGAAATAAGTTTTCAAATCCAGGTGTTTGTTCTCAGTATATAAGCTTTCAAGTCCAGGTGTTTGTTCTCAGTATATCTAAGAGCAAGGAATACAGGAGTACATGTCAAGATAGTCAGAACCCCCTTGCTTTTAAGCATTATGGCTGTCAGATTTTGCTCAGATTTCTTAGAATATATTTTAATTACATTTATATGCCGCCCTTCTCCGAAGACTCAGGGCGGCTTACAATTTTTTGGGATACAACCCAGTGTGCTCAGCAATAGCCTTCATTCCATTGTATATGCCTGCTTATTACTAAGCGGAATTTTTACAAAGTCAGCTTATTGCCCCCAACAATCTTGGGTCCTCAATTTACCTACTCCGAGAGGATGGAAGGCTGAGTCAACCTTGAGCCTGGTGGGATTCAAGCCTACAGTAATTGTAGACAGCTGGAATTTAAGTGCAGGCATTTAACAGCCTGAGCCACCAAGGCCCTTATTATATTGAATTGGTGTTCTTAAATTGCAACTATGGATCTCTTTATCCATGTGCACCTTATTATATCTCAGCAATATCTTTTTTTCCTGTTGCATTCTAATGAGATTACTTTCATCCTGGCACAGCCCATAAGTGAGACAGGCTTAAGTCATCCTGAGTTATGAATAATATTTCCTCCTGTATTGTATTCTGATAACTCTCCACAGTGATATCTGAAAAGTTGGTAAAATCTAGCAAGATTTGTGTCACTCATCATTTAGAGGAAGCCAATTGACTTGAGAAAGAAGAAACTGAAGCAAGAGAAGTATTAGCAGCTAAGTAGCCAATTTCATGCCAGTTCCTTTTTTTTTGCAGACTTAAGGTTGAGTAAAGAGCTTATAAGTAAGCAGTGGAAAAGGACCTTAGCTATGATATGGCTTGCACAGATGGTTCATTTATGAACGAAAAAAGGGAAAGAAAATATTGTTCTTTGGTAATATAGATCACTTCTTCCTGTAAATAATAAGATTATAGTATAATTTCTCCTGTAGTATCAAAGGATTAAATGAATTTCTTACAGTTGTTAAAAAGCACAAATCCTACCTATAGAAAAAATTGTGTGCATGTTTACATACTAACAGATTTATTTTTCAACCACATTACTGTGTTTTATAAAGCTGTTATAATCTAAAACTTTGAGTTTTTACAGAGGGTTTTTTTTTAAATCAAAATAGTATGAAAAAAATGAACATTTGAAAAATAATTTTTATCAGTGGGGTTTATTGATTAGTCTCTTAAACCTTTCAGTTAAATGGGTTTGTGAGATGAATGAGGATTCTGTTATTTTGTTTATATAGCTTTGAAGGCCTTCTTGCCTGAAATGTTCAATAATTTGTGATATGTGCAGTATTATTCTTATTTTTAATTTCGGTCCCTTAAATTTAAACTCATACTTTATTTAAGAATAATTTCACATCTTCTTGATTCTTTTGATGCTCTATGCTTAGATACTTTTCTTTTATAAAGTGTTTATACTTGTGCATAGTGTTGTCCTTGTTTATTTTTCTGAACATATACCTGCCTTTATTGAACAAAAACAATTTGATTCTCATGAATTAGCAGGTTATCAGGTGTGAACAATGAGATCCATATGTGAAGAGTTCAATTAGCTACTTTATTGCTCATGCCTATTTCACAAGAATCTTCCCAGACTGGCAGTCTACAGTTAGAAAAGGCTAGATAAGGTTCAATGGCATTCAAGTGTGTCTGTGTGGAGGGGTAAGACCTTGCCCTCTTGTGCCTACATAAGGATTCCAGACTAATTCCCTGCTTGACTCTTCCCCCTGGCTCAGCCAGTCTTTCTCTGACACAGGTGCTGAATAAGAACCTGGCATTCATCTTTCCTTTCACACATTTGCCCAGTAAAAAGTTGATTAGTACCATAATTATGCAGAATAACCCAGCATGGAATCTTCATTGAATTACTTGTATTTTTCCAGCTTACAAATGATGATGTTAGAATTATCATTGGTTAAATGTTGGTTCATGGAAGACATTCTGCAAATATGGCAGCAGTTCATAGCTGCTTTTCTTATTACTTGAGCTTTTGATTATAAAGTTTACAAAGTGTAGCTGTAAGACTTGTTTTTAACGCTTTCAAGAAATCAGTGGGTTTTTCAGTTCTTACATTTTTCCAGTTCTTATATTTTTCCAAGTCCAAGTCTGGTAATTATATGACTGAAACCAATCAACTTGTAAATACAATAGGGAAACTGAATTTAATATAGCTTAGTTACATTTGTATATGGAAATATTGTATCTGTTATGACTTGGTTCTGTGATTTTTATAAATGAGAACAGTTTAGCTACATCCTTTCTGCCTTATCTTGGTTTACTAAGTCGCAATATAAACAAGTACTTTATCAATGAGTGCTGTTTATTTGTTTGTCCATTTATATGGGCTGTTATTAAACTAAGAATTATCTAATTAGTCATGATAGGATATTATGACTGGCTACAGTACAAAGCTAAGTCATAATTTGAAGCTGGTTCTGAATTTTATTGGTTGCATCACAGAAGAACAAAAGAGGAACATTTACAAACAAATTTATAAAGCTGAGATATGATTGTTTAAACAATGTGTACAAATGTAATAAAAATTTTAAAATATGGCTGATTTTAAACTAAAGTATTATATGTTAGATTTTTTGTTATATTAAAATCCTGCTTTTCCTTCTTCCGAATAGCTAAACCACGTGAAAGAACGTATTGGTGAAAATGTTCCAGATACGACACTTATACTTTGTCTTGGCATTACTTCAGGAATCGGTCGACTGGTCTTTGGCAGAATTGCAGATTATGTTCCTGGTGCAAAAAAGGTTTATCTACAGGTACTGCTAGATAACCAGTAGAAAATACATTACTAATGTATTTCTAGATAATAATGTATTCAGGCCAATAATATGAACCTTTTGGTGGGCTTTTTTCCTATATTTGCTGCCCTTAATGTTTTCAGATGTGCATAACTTTTGCAGAGTTATGTCTGGCATCTAAAGACCATGAATTGCTGATAGGTATTTAGTGGCATAAGAATGGTCCAGGAGATCTGAGATAGTTTTGTATAGGCATAGTTCTCATCAATAATATCCATCAAGTAGTGATTCTGAAAATAGCATGTTACACTGATCACATTTTAAATACTTAAATCTATAGATATGCAATACCGAATCTTGAAAATTGGCAGAGATATTGTCAGATGTCACATATTTTCAATTGAACATCAATTTTGGTGTATACAATTACTACGCTAAAAGTCTGTAAAGATTCTCAGTCATCCAGGTCATGGTTGTCTCAAAGGTGCTATTTCAGGTGGCAACTAGACTTTCTTGGGGTTTTTTTTTGAGCTTCTCATCCAAGAAGCTTATTCAGCTCTGACAGGATAGTGGGGAGTGGAAGGATTTACATTCCTTGCAGACATCTGGATATTTGCATCCTTTTAGAAGGTCGTGGAAGCACTTGGAAGTTTATCTGTGTCCTCAGGGTCGCCTGAGTAGTGCTCCCGGTTCCTGGTAGTCTGCAGTTCCTTGCAGACTACAGGAACCAGGAACATTACTCAGGTGACCCTCAGGACACAGATAAGTGCTCTGAGTGCTTCAACGACTCCCTAAAACAGGCCTGCGATGTGTGGTTGGATCCGGTCCGTGGGGCCATCCTGGAAAATGTAAGGGGCCCATGTCGCTTCGGCTGGTATACACAATGCAAAGAGGAAACATGCCAGCAGTTTGGGAAGTGGCGTCAAGCTGGCCACGCCCACCCACCTGGCCACACCCACTCACTCGGCCATGCCCCCTGAGGTCAACTACAGCCCTAATGCAGCCCTCAATGAAATTGAGTTTGACACCCCTGCTCTAAAAGGATGCAAATGATCAGCTGTTTGCAAGGAATATAAATCATTCCCCACTATCCTGTCAGAGCTGAAGAAGCTTCTTGGATGAGAAGCGAAACGTCTTCAAAGAAAAAACAAGAAAGTCCAGTTGCCTTCTGAAAAAAGCACCTTTGGGACAATTACTATGCTACATTTCTTTAGGCAAGAACAAGACCTGAAGTTTGGAATATGAATATTTCTTTGTGTGTATTTACGTTTTTTTAAAAGGATTGAGTGGTTACTTTTATTTCTTTGTATAACTACTTATCTATATAAGGAATTTCTTAAAAGGTCACAAATAGTAATGTCAAGTAAACACTTGGTACTTGGCACCAGTGATGTTGCAGACTTTGGCCAATATGCCCCAATCAATTCAGATGACACAAACCTTGGCAAAATATTCTCTTTTCTAGAGACAAAGTATTGATTGTTTTAAAGTAACTTCTTAAAGAAGCACTTCTTAAAGAAAGTTGTTCAGAATGAACATTGAAATAACTGTACATATATAGACTAGACTAGCTCCGAGAGTAAATATATTATACTTTATAGCTGCAGTAGTCTTCTGTAGTTTTACGTATACTGTGACATTTAAGATTAGTTAATGGATTGCAAATGATAAGCTTCTGTTCAAGGGAAGGATAGACTCTGAACATTTATGACATCATATATCTGTCCTTTCTTTCTAATCATATTCTGCATTAGACCTGTTCTTGTCATGACTCCAATTAAATTTATCGTCATGGCAAGAACTCTCTCAACCATCGTACTTGCCAAACTGGGATAAGAAATAAATGGGACAGAAGCCTCCCAAGTTTTACTTGCAGGACCAACATTTACAAATATTGTTCAGAATTTCCAGAACAATGAGGAATCCAGGCTCCACAGAACAAAAGAAAATATCTTTCCTACATATTTTAAGAAAATAACTGAAAATCTTTGCTTTAATATCTAAGCTTTCATTCAATCCATGTTAGAATAGAATAGAATATAATTCTTTATTGGCCAAGTGTGATTGGACACACAAGGAATTTGTCTTTGGTGCATATTCTCTCTGTGTACATAAGAAAAAAATAAAAATACAAGAATCAAGAATCATAAGATACAACACTTAGTGATAGTCATAAGTTACTAATAAGCAATCAAATCATACTAGGAAACAAATAAAACAGTATAAATTGTAAAGATACAAGCAACACAGTTATAGTCATGTGGGAAGAGATAGGTATTAGGATGACAAGAATAATAGTAGTTTGACAGTGTTGTGGGAATTAGTTGTTTAGCAGAGTGATGGCATTTGGGGAAAAACTGTTCTTGTGTCTAGTTGTTCTGGTGTTCAGTGCCCTATAGCGTCATTTTGAGGGTAGAAGTTGAAACAATTTATGTCTAGGATGTGAGGGCTCTGTAGAAATTTTCACAGCCCACTTTTTGACTCATGCTGTATACAGCTCCTCAATGGAAGGCAGGTTGGTAGCAATTGTTTTTTCTGCAGTTTTAATTATCCATTGAAGTCTGTGTTTGTCTTGTTTGGTTGCAGAGCCAAACCGGGCAGTTATAGAGGTGTAGATGACAGACTTAATAATTCCTCTGTAGAACTGAATCAGCAGCTCTTTGGGCAGTTTGGGCTGAGTTGGTGCAGAAAGAACATTCTTTGTTGTGCTTTTTTGATTATGTTTTTGATGCTAGATGTCCATTTTAAGTCTTGAGATATGATAGAACCTAGAAACTTGAAGGTCTCTACTGTTGATACTGTGTTGTCTAGTATTGTAAGAGGTGGTAATATGGAAGGGTTTCTCCTAAAATCTACCACCATTTCTACGGTTTTGAGTGTATTTAGTTCAAGATCATTCTGGTTGCACCACAAGGCTAGTTGTTCAATCTCCCATCTGTATGCAGATTCATCATTGTCTTGAATGAGACCAATCACTGTTGTATCATCTGCAAACTTCAGTACTTTAACAGAGGGATCTTTTGAGATGCAGTCATTGGTATATAGTGAGAAGAGAAGTGGAGAGAGCACACAGTCACTATCCCATTTCTGGAAAGAGCAAGAGAACTAAAGAAACAAAAGACTCAGATTTCAGGCTGCTGAGAGACCTTTATACCTATCTTGTCACTATTTACATATGTTTACAGACAATATTAATTTAGTTTAAAACAACGCTGAGAAATCAGTGAATGGCCTGCATGTCTTTGTGGATACGGGAATTGGGGAAATGTCAAACTTGTGGTTTGGACTTCTGCAGTCCAGGGTCAGGTGAGATTCATTGTGGTTCTGGTCATGCTGAGGTCTGCCTTTGCCCCAAAAAATGTGATGGAGCAACAAAGTGCAGCAGAAGTTTCTGTTGAAGTCTTTTTCCCATACAAAGTGTAATAGAAATGTAAAGACTTATTTTTATATTTATGCCCCAGCAAGATCACTTGTAAGAAAGGTCTTTAAGTTGATCCCTTTTATTCCACTTTTCAAGGCTGAGTAAACATTTCCTCAAATACAGTTTCACCTAGCAGGAAGAAGATATTCACTATTTTTCATTTGAAGTTTTTCATTTGTTTCAGAGCTAGGATATAAGCAAAAGAAGATTAGATCAACAATGCCTGACTCTTTGCTTAGCAGAAATCTTGAAACCCAATATCTTAATATTAGCACAGCACACATTTTATATGTAATGTATGAAGTGTTTTTCTTAAAAAACAAAATAAAACATAGGCATGCTTACTTTATCTGAAAGATATGAAACTTACAAGAAACAATATGGGACAGTGGATAGAATACTGAACTTACTGGCACACTGCTTGGGCAGGATGTTAGGTTTGGATGAGTTCAGCAAAAATTATTCTCATTCTTTTAATGCTGTTGTGGTCACACCGGGTGGCAGCATTTAGCTGACCATAACTAATCTTGAGAAACTAAACAAGATCACATCTGCTAAAACTTAATGGAAACTGCCTATCCAATTATTAGACCAGACCAGGATATTATGGTAAGCAACCCAAGATAAGGTGACAGCAAAGCATGTCTCGATGTGACCATGCAGTTAACATGAGTTGACTAATTCAAGGGAAGTGGAGAGATTATTTTTTATAATTACTTCCCAGAAAAGTAAAAATTACTGGTGTATTAATTATCCTTATCATTATGACAGTCATTACTTCTAAGATAAATAAAGTGCTTTTCAAGATTTAATACTCTCATAGAGTATTTGAACAAACAGTGTAATGTAATCTTATTATTAAACAAAAGAAAATGAAACATTCTTGAAATATTTAAAGAATTGAGTTCGTGACAGTCTGAAATGCTAAGAAGCCCTCTCTTAATGATGGGTTGGTTCTGTGTTTGATCATCACAGAGGAATATGCCTGAATGGATTAGGCAAATCTTCATACTATTTAGGCCTGTGAAGACTAAAAGCAGGTTTTTAAATGGGCCTGGACACAACCTTCAGCTAATGCAGTTAGATCTCAAAAACATTATTTATTTATTTTATTTGTTTATTTGTTTGGACTTGTATGCCGCCCTATCTCCTGAAGGACTCAGCACAGGTCACATCATAAAAATCATACAATACAAAAGTTAAAATTACTAAAAATCGAATTAAATTCAAGCCAAACAAAATTTAAAAACAGATAAAACTAGATATTAAAACGAATTAAAAACCCACCCCACCTCAGTCCAGGCCGGCCTGCTGAAAAAACCACGTCTTCAGGTCGCGGCAAACCGGAGCCCCAAGGACAATTGATTCCACAGGAATTATACAGTTATGCCATGTTTTTGTAAGTGCTGCATATAATAAAGTAGTTTGGACACCTTACACTAAATAATTAAGAGAAATATGTTTTTAATTATGTCCCTCAACTCATAGGAGTCCTTTTGGTTGAATAATGGCTTTCATGGGGGGGGAGAGTAAATGCTAATTAATTTCTCTTTCTCTGGTAATCCAGAAGCAATCTTCCAAAGACGCCCTGAGCTGTCTGTTGAAAGTTGAAAGTTGTTGGAGGGGTTTGCACAGAAAAAAAAAGAAATGTGAAAATCATCTACTTTGTTCACAGATATACTAATTCATTGATGAAAGAACTTCCTATCAGCAACACAATTAGATAAAAGGACACTTTCCTAAGTCAAATAGACTTCTGATGACACAACAATTTAGTTGTCTTGATTACAATAAAAAGGGGGTTTGCTATTACTTACTTTATAGTAGCAGTTATAATTTTCTTACTCCCTAGTTTACTACTTTTGGATTTCCTTGAATTGAAGAATATAAGGAATCTAAGTACAACTATGTCAGATTTTGCTTAGTTTTGTTTGTTTGTTTAAGAACATCTAAGCTTGACCTAGGTGGAAAAAACTTTATTAATTTTTGGTGAAAAATATCGTTTGTAATGGATACAATAATAGAATCCCTTCACTGTTTTTCACCATTTACGTTCCTCTTGTATTTCTCTTGTATAGGTGATATCTTTCTTGTTAATTGGCCTGATGTCTATGATGATCCCATTATGCAAAACCTTTGTAGCTCTTATTGTTGTCTGCCTTATCATGGGCCTTTTTGATGGATGCTTCATTTGTATCATGGCACCTATTGCTTTTGAGTTAGTTGGCGCACATCATGTTTCCGAAGCAATTGGATTCCTCTTAGGCTTGATGTCTATACCAATGACAGTTGGCCCACCTATTGCAGGTAGGAAGAAATGTTTCATTAAATGTGTAAAAAGCATATCAAATAGCAATGCTGCTATTATGTTTTTATCTGTTTTAACTGTGTATTTTAATACATTGTAAGCTGCCCAGTCCTTTAGGTGAGGTGGCCACAACATATTTACTATCATCATCTTCCAACAACATCTGCCTATCTCAAATCCTTGGAAAGGACATGATAGATAGGTTGATAAAAATGCCAAATCCAGGCTAAATACCTTCTGACTGTGTGACCAGCCATCATCACCATCACCATGATGATGATGATGATGATAATAATAATAATAATAATAATAATAATAATAATATAATAATAAGTGAAGGTAGTGCCAGTAGTAATAGATTCCTTGGGAGCAATCCCAAAAGAACTGGAACAACATTTAAACATCATCTGCATTGACAAAATTACCCTCAGTCAAGAAGCAGGATCTAGTAAAGGCTTCTTGCTGGAGGGAAGATAACTTTTCTGAATCTCTATTTATTTATTCTTATTCTTTCAATTGGAATAGCATAAAAAGGTTTACTACAGTGGGGGATTGTAGAAAATCACTGCTCTTTCTCCTTACAATATCAATTCCCTGAACACAATTTATATATCACCCAATAGCAGTTTTCCTTTTTTTGAGACTTCTTTTGAAGAAAGGAAATGCTTTATTAAGCTACAATATTTTTAAAAAATTATTTTAAGACCTATGTGCTGTCCAGACAGTATATAGGTAATGGGAATTGAGTTAGTTAAGTTAGAATTGGGAGCTGTCCCCTTAAGGGAATGCATCCTGGGAAATGTAGTTCATTTCAGATGTGGTCACATCTGTAATCCTGATTGGTCACCAAATTGACCCTTGGTTGGGTTGCGGGAGGTTACTTCACTCTTGCCTGGACTCCAGCAGCGTGCTGGTGTCTCACCCCCTTGCTCCTTCATTATGGGATGAAAGATCACTATTCTTTTACACTATGAAGTCAGCTGTACAAAGAATTGGACATTAGATGGATCTCGACATAACCGTGAGTTACCTTGAGGATGCCTAATATAATCCAATAAAGAAACTTTGTATGGAAGACTTTGTAGAGTTTGCCTGCCTGTCTTTATACATTCAGCCAGTAATTATAAAAGACAGAACAGTAAAAGAATAGTGCTAATCAGAACTCCCTCAGTAAAAGGATGATGTTATATCTCAATTCCTATGAAGAGTAAAAGCAATTTGAATTCCTGTGACAAGAGTAAAAGTATATTGAAATCGGAAAGTACAATGCTAATCTGAGTTTCCAGAGTAAAGATATAAGTTAATCAGATTGCCTGTTACATTGGGTAATTATTGTATATATAGTGAACTCAGGAGTACTTCCACATTTTAAAAACCTGCTGAAAAAATCTAGCTATTTAGCTTGAGTGTTAATCTTAGTGCTATATTTTTTTTTCCCAGGAAAGTTACGGGATCACCTAGGCACTTATGATGTGGCATTCTACCTAGCAGGAGTTCCACCTATTATTGGAGGAATTATATTATGTGCTATTCCATGGGTGCATGAAAAGAGAAAACGCAAAGAACAAGCTACACCTGTGAATGGAGAAACCACAGAAAAAATGCTGGAAATCAAACCGCTCCCTATGTCGGACTCATATGAGAAACCTATAAAAGAATCAGAATCTGTTATTTAATATTGCTATTTTTTTCTACCAGATTGAATTTATTTTTATAAAATTAGGTAGCTTTCTGTTTATAAACTGCGTGTACCATGGCAAAGCTATGGCGAACAGTGTGGAAATAATATCAAGAAATCTTTTCAGCTGTTTTTGGTTGCATTTACAAAATACGTTTCCACTTTTATATGACCAATGTTATAACTGAATATATGCTAGTGAATGTGTAGGTTAGAGATATATGAATGTATATGTGGGAGTTAAGATCTGTCCTGTCTTATCAGCTGATTTCCTCCCAATTCCTTCATTTTTATAATCTGTCCAGCAGAGTGATTCAGCTGGAATTTTTAGTAGTATCTAGTGGTTTTAAAACTATTACTGCTAATTTTTAAAAGTTCTGGCGATGTAGATTCAGAGTTTTTTAAATTGCGGCAATTTTTTTGCAAAATGACATCTGCTCTATAGCGTGCTACCAAGTTGAATAATTTACAATGCCTCATTGTGTGGTTTGCTTCTTGGTGAAGGTTTGGCCTTGTTTGATTCAGTCCATGGCATATTGCTTCTGAAGGGAATATAAGGCCCAGCTTAATTCAAATGCATACCAATACCTAATATACCTTACAATTGGAGCATTTATTTTTACAATATTGGTATGTGCAGGATAAAACAGAATGTTATAATGCAATACTGACACTTATTAGTTTTCTGTAAATTTTCTGTTGCTTAAAATTTAACAGTTCCATTCTGTATTGCTACCTATCTCAATATAGATAGTACTATAGTAAAGTTAGGGCTATTTCATACTGAATAATTCAATTAAAGGCTGATTTTTTTCATGTATATATGGGAAAGTATGTGCTGAAACACATGAATGTTGTGTCATTTAGTGCCTAGGAATTATAGTTCAAGCAATTATTTGTTAATAAGATTTTTAAATTACAGGTAGTCCTCACGTTATGGCCATAACTGGAATTGCAACTTTTGTTGCTAAGTGAAGCAGTTATTAGATGAGTCATGCCCAATTTTATGACCTTTTTGCCATGATTGTTAAGCAAGTCACATGGTCATTAAGTAAGTCTGGCCTCACCCACTGACTTTGCTGGTTAGAAGCCCCCTGTGAAGGTTGTAAACGATGATCACGTGAACCAGGACACTGTACCAATCGTAAATACATACCGGTTGGCAAACGCCTCAATTTTAATCACTGTGGGGTTTCTACGATGGCCGTAAATGTAAGGACCAGTTTCAATTCATTTTTTTCAGTGCCTTTGTAACTTCAAGTAGTTGCTAAACAAATGGTCATAAGTCAAGGACTATCTGAATATATGTTAAGTACACTGACATTAATTTTTCAGTTATATTTGCATGTTTTTATTATTGATTCAGAGTTCAGCAATTTTACATGTGAATTGTTTTCTCCGCTGTTTTATTTTCAAATCAAAAGATATATTTAAGATAGCATTAATTATTCAAGTTTTAATGGTGCCATGCATTTCTCTGGTCCTTCCTGTGCATAGCACAGTTATTAAAAATAACAATCCTATGGATGAAGACCAAATTCTGATTCTATCTGGCTCAGGTTGTGTGCTCTGCACCAACAGCAGAAATAAGCAGGATAGATACTGAGAATGATATGGCAATGCCCATGTGGGTTATCTCTCAGTATTTTGAAATTAAAGCTGCATTTGGCTGAATAGACACGGGGCCTTTCCAGGTCTTGCGGTATTCTATTCTTTTTTCTCAATAGACACATTTTGCAGCATTCAGTTCATCTTGGTAGCTCTTTAAGCCTCCAGCTAAAGGATGTAAATTGATCATCAATTATATACTATGTACATACTCATCATACTTTTTTTCACCTGCGTAAGCAACATCAGGCAGTGTGCAAAATAAGAAATAGTGAGCCTGCCAAATTAAAGCCTCAAGATAAGAAAACATGCGACTAAATCTGATTTCGTTTCATGCTAAAGCATTTCATCACTTCAAATCGTTTCACTCTATTTCTCTACCTTGTCTCCAAAGCACTTGGATGCAAGATAAGAAGCAATGGATGGAAACGAATCAAGGAGAGAACCAACCTAGAACTAAAGAGAAATTTCCTGACCGAACGATCAGTGGAGCGACTTACCTCCAGAAGTTGGTGCTCCAACACTGGAGGTTTTTAAGGAGAGATTGGACAACCATTTGTCTGAAATGGTATAGTTTCCTACTTAAGGAAGGCAGGCGGTTAGATTAGAAAATTTCCAAGGTCCCTTTCAACTCTGTTATTATGTTATTCTATTTGAGGCTCTGTATTTGGCCATTTTCACCCACTTCTAAAATCTTTTTAGTTCCATCAAAGCTTTTCCTCTGCTTCTTTCATTCTTGAATGTTCCTTGCTCTCTTTGACTGCATTTTTTCAACAATATTTTTTTCCTTTTCACATTATAAATCTATTGACTGCTATTTTTCTACTTTCTATGAGCATTACATCACATACTTCTGCGGCACTCAATTATTATTTTCGTGCCATCAAGTGAGTGTCGACTCTTATCAGCCAGATGCATTTTCTCCATGACAGTCTGCCCCTAACCTGATCCTTCAGCATCAGTGTTTTCATTCTGTTCCAGTGTCTAGATCAGGGGTGTCAAACTCAAGGCCCGTAGGCCAGATCCAGCCCACGGGCTGCTTAGATCTGGCCCGTGGAACTGCCCTGGAAATAGCGAAAGACTGGCCCGTGATGCCTCTGCCAGGGAAAACGGAGCTTGGGAGGGTGGCACATGGCCCTCCCAAGCTCCATTTTTCAGTGGCAGAGGGTTGCAGGAGGCTGTCCAAGCCAAAATTGGAGCTCACAAGCCCATTTTCGTTGGCGGAGCGCTCAGGCCACCACAGGTGTTCCCGACACAAGTGACATCAAGCTGGCCATGCTCACCCTGACCAGGCCCCCCGAGTTCAAACACAACCCTGATGTGGCCCTCAATGAAATCGAGTTTGACACCCCTGGTCTAGATCCTTGCACCTTATCTACCCTTTTCATTCATATTTTTCATGTAGGACTTATTATCCTACTGGGATCAAGAGCCACAGTGAGGTAGTGGTTAGAATGCAGTTAGAGAGGTCTGTAAAGCACTGTGAAGTGATATATAAGTCTAAGTGCTATTGCTATTCTAGTTTCAGTTATATTTTGTTTTAGGGTTTTCCCCATTAAGTTCTCTTTTCCTTCAAATCCATTCTTCACACTATTCAAAAATGGTGGTAGTTTCATAAACATAGCCTCTCTACATCCTTGCACTCTTTACTAATTCTCTTAACCTTTCAACATAATCATTTTTGCACATGAATAAACTTAGGTTTAAACTACATATTTGAAACAGATTTTTCTAAGCAGACACTTACCAGTTACCATTCTTGTTTGTTCTTCTTGGGGTCTCTCATTGCTCATTTAGTTTTTTGTGTCCTCTCACCTTGTTCAAACCATCTATTGATGTTACCCAACAAGATAATTTTTCCTACATCATATTCATTCAGAACATCACACAATTTTACTGAAACTCATCGCTGGCATGTACACCATTCACAAGAGTTTAACCTACAACTATTGTCAACCTACAGGATCTTAATTTCATAAGTATAACATTTTTTGACAGCACTTCATCTTTTCTGACATAGATTTTAGTTTTCATTTGTCATAGCTCCTCTGCATGTATTCATCAACCACAGAGTATTAGACTAACTTCATTCACTTGTTGATTTTTATTTGGTTTAAGAAAATTCTTTCCAGAATGACACTTAGTCAATCTGTTGGCATTGAGACCTAACAAACTGCCAGATCCTTCCACTGTCAATGTTCTTGCTGGTGTGCTATCTCCCATTTTTCCTGTTCTAGGAATGTAATTTCTAATTCCTTTTTCTGGGTGGGTCTTACTGGACATATATGAACAGATAGAAAAAAGATAAGATAGGTATAATGGATAAATACAAAATTAAAGTATCAAAATGCCTATACAGACACAACAACCAGATATAACTAAATGTGTACTATTCTGTTGGTCTCCGACATCCTTTAGAGTGAATTTTAGCAAGAATGATAGCAGTTTCACCATTTTTACAGTCATGATGTAAGTAGAAAGCAACCTTTTGGACCTGAAGGTTAAATCCTACTACCCTAATTGACTGGAAAAATGAAAAATGTTGCAACCTCACAGGGAAATTTAAATGACTCAGGGAAATAAAAACAGTCATTAAAAAAATTCTACAGGTTCCAAACCAGCTGCCTTCTACCATATTTGTTAATAGTGTTATATATATTGCACTACTTGTGTTGTAGCATTCCTGGTGAAGGTGGTCCTGGAACACACACAGAATAACCATGGATTCAGCTGTGAGGGTCACTCTTGCCTTTAAGATGTAGCCAGTGAACTGCTGGGATTAGTATTAAATGACCTCAGCCAAAGCAGATAGGAGTGCCTGGTAACAGGGCAACAAGCAGTGCAGATAAGCCCTTAGTTTCACCTATATTTGCTTCTTTCATTTAATCAATTAATCCATGCTCTTTAGCATTTACTCTTATATTCCAAGTCACAATCTAACATATGTTGTCATTAGATGAGCCCATAACAACTCACCTCTACCATTCTGACTTTCTAAAAAAAATGTAACCAAAGCCATTTTACACCAAATGCATACATGCTATGTGATGCAAGCTAAGATCCATGATCTAAGAGACTAGCTTGCATGCCAACATACTGTTGCTTGCATCCCACTAAATAAAAGATATACAAGCACCCACCCTGTGGAATCGACTCCCCTTGGAGCTCCGGTTGGCTCCTGACCTCCGTTCCTTCCGCCGCGACCTAAAGACCTGGTTGTTTCAACAGTCCGGCCTGGACTGAATGGTAAGGGGTGGGGTTTTATTTTATTTTAAATTTTATTGGGTTTTAATCTTTATTGGGCTTAGTTCGCTTGTTTAATGTATTTTTAATTAATTGTATTGCTATTTTTTATTGTAAGCCGCCCTGAGTCGCTAGGGAGAGGGGGCGGCATATAAGTCCAATAAAACTAAACTAAACTGAACAATATTTTAGCCCATCAGCAACTGCATGCCACTCAACAAAATCCTAGCAAGTCCAAGTTGCTTTGGTTCTGGTGACCTCTTTAGAGGTGATCTTGGACTTTTGGCTCCTGCTTGAAAAGTCATCTTGTGCACCAATTGCATTGAAAAACTCTCCCTCTGGGGATTGGGCAAGGTATTTAATCATGTTTCAATGGTTTATAATTTTGGTTTGGCTTCATTTTCTTCTATTTTCTGTTGTTTTATCTGGTTCCTCTTTCTTGTTTTACATCTATGTAAGCCACCCAAAGTCACAATCTCTGAATTGGGCTGCCAAATCCAGTAAATTGATTATCTAAATAAATGTGAGCATTACAACATCTTTGTCTTTCTAGTTCTTTTTTAGCTCCAGGACTCTTGTGAGGCTCAGAAATGTAGCAAATGAATTTAAATGGCTTCTTCAAAGGAGATTCAAAAGCACTGAACAGGCAAAGCTTACCTCTGTATTTACCAATAAAAGATAACCATAGAATGGCTTCTGTTCATATCTAAGATTTTTGCTTATTTATTAGAAATAGCAAAGAGGTAATTCAACCAATTTTATGCTATGTTTATGGAAGAGGAATATATACAATAAAGAATTTCATTTCTGAAAGTTATGTGTGTGTCCACAGGCTGTTGAGATGCCTGCATATATGGAATTGTTCTATATTTTTGTTCATTTCTTAGAGATCTACAGGGCATAATCAGATCTGTTTTCTGTTGTTTTTTGGGGATTGCAGCAAAAATTTCTTCTAAGAAAGATGATTTTGTAATGTTTTGTTGAGAAAGCAAACCCGTCTTGGACAGCAAACTTTAATTATTACTTTTATGAGAGAATTTATTACTGCCTTTTTTTGTTGGATCATCTTTTTTATTTCTGCATTGTTTTTTTCCAAAAGTTTTTATTTTTTAAGACAAGCATACAAATAAAACATAAAAACATAAAACCATCTTCCATTTTATATACATACAGTGTGTCAGTTGGTTACAAATCTTTTGTGCTATCCTTTTGTAGTCATCACTCACAATTTATATAAACTTTCACATTGTCAAGCTAACATATGCTTATATATTTATCAGTTATTAATCATCCATGACTAAACTATTTATTCCATCATTTTATATGAGATATTCCAAATTTTATGTTAAAATTTATATTATACTTTCATCCAATGGTTATATGTGTCTATATTATATTTTATATCAATCTATTAAACTTCTATTACAAAATTATCTAATTTATTACATTACCAAGTCTTTTTGTCCAACCATTGATAAAACAAATCCCATATCATATAAAATCTTCTTTGTTTATCTTCATGTTCTCTAATTTCAAATGTCAATTTACTCATTTCAGCACAGTCCATAATTTTCTTTCTTAATAACTTCCTCCTGCATAGGTATTTTATCATTTACCATTTTACCATTCTTAGCAAATAAAAGGAGGGCAGAGCTGGCGTTGCGGCGGTACGACATGCGATCTTAATCCTCTAAGATCGCTGTCGATATCTTCGCTGCTGGATGGTCCCGATGGACCTAAACCATCCCGTAGAGATGGTGATTGTTTAGGGCACATCCTGCTGATCCCAGGGACATCGCAAAGTCCCTGGTTGATCCAGGAAAAGTCCTTTTTGCTACCAGCGGAGAGGCAGCCTTTCAAGCTGCTGAAGCTGGGACAGCTCCGGAATGGAAGAGATTGAAAGAAAGTGTGTCAGTTTGGTGAGATCAACCTTTATTTATTGTTTCTTGAAGAGAACACCCTGAAAGGTTTAAAGTGGAATTAAAAGTGAAGAGAAAAGAGTTTAAGCGGTGAGATTAAGCTAATTAAAGTGAAAGTTTTCTTTTTTTCCCCCTTTTTATTGGAACTTTGAACTTGGTTAAGCTTCTTAATTTTAAACTGGACTGGTCTCTTAAATTTTTTATTCTTGTTTTTATTTCTTTTCCTAATAATTCTTTTGAAAGTTTGTTTTGATTAAAACTCTTCTTTTTGATTTGAGATTTACTTTTTTTTTTTCTTAAAAAAAAAGATTTTACTTTTTTTTCTATGTTCCTGGCTTTGGATATATGAGGGGGAAGTGAAAGTGAAGGAAAGTGAAGGAAAATAAGTAGCACTGCCACCGAGAGGCTTAGATATATTGTTTTCTTTTTTTCTTTTACTTGTTTATGTATTTGTGTTATACTCAAGGACTCTGAGCTTTGCATTGGAAAAGATAGTGAGATGAGCATGGCAGATAGTTTACACAGGTGCTCATCTGTGAAACTATAGATAGCTGGAGTCTGGAGCTGAGGTTGAAAGAAAGAAGATTGAAGTAACCTTGGAAATATTGGAACTGGAAACTTTGAGTTGATTTATTAAAGAGCCTTGGATATTCAGTGGCAGAGGCATGCTTTACATTAGAACTGTTTGTTACTTTTATTTTCTTTTTTACTTCCCCTCTAGTTGGGGTGTTTTTTTTGTATTTCAATTCTCCAAACCAGGAACTAGAATGCAAATTTTTTATTTTTGCTTTCTTTCTTCTTTTTATTAAGAGAAATATATAGACTATTTTTTTATTTCTTGTTTAAGTTTTATTTTTTCTTTCTCACCCTCTTTTTCTCTAAAAGAAAAATCCTATCTATCCCTTTTTTCATATTTTCTCTTGTTTTTTTTTTTTGTATATACTATTGCAACTAATTGAATTAAGGTATACAAGTGCCTGAAGATTTTTTCCCCCTTCTTCTTTTTGGAGTGGCAATTGTCTGCCCTTGGTTTTTTTTCCTTTTCCTTTTTTCCTTTTTCTCTCTCTCTTTTTACAGATAAGTATTACAAGATGAGTAGAAAGATGACAGCCCCAGCTTCCTTGATACCAACCCCCTTACCATCTGGAGGACAACGATCTATACAGACACTACAACAACAAGAGAAAGAGAAGGAAGTGACATTGCAGATGATCATGCAAGGAATCCAGAAGATTGAGCAAAAAATTGAAAAGACAGATGAGAAAGTAGAAAATATTCAACAGATGATGATGAAATATGAAGACAGATTCAAAAAAATTGAAGATATACAAAGAGATAAGAAAATTGGAGATATTGATACTGAATTGAGCGATGTTGAGAACGGCAGGAGTGAACCATTGAGATTGGAAATCGATAGATCAGAATTTTATCTGAGATTTCAAAATGTGGAAGAAGGAAAAGGTGAAAATCTTGCTGAAATAATGACAGAAATACTGGCAGAAGCGTTAAAGATAACCAAAGAGAAGATGATGGATGGGATGGATGAAGTGTTCCATGTCTATACAAGATATGCAATGAGAAACAGGTTACCAAGAGGTCCATATTAGATTTACTAAGAAGATTATCAAAGCACAGATACTGCAGGTGGCAAGAGAGAAAATATTAAAGTATAAAGACAAAGAAATTGTGGTGCTGAAACAAGTACCAAGAAGAGTAAGAGAGATGAGAAGAGAATATACATTTTTGACTAAAGAGTTTCTTAAAAGAGGAATAAACTATAGATGGTTGATGCCAGAAGGCCTCTTGTTCACTTGGCAGGAACAAAGACACAGAACTGATACAGTCGGAAAAGTGGAGCTATTCTACTTAGAATATTTTAGAGGAAAGGAGGAAGAAGAAAGAAAAGAAGAGTCACTAATTGAATTTCAAGAAGACTGTGTTGCAGTAATTGAAAAGAAGGTGCAGTAAGTGGTGTACCCAGAGAACAAGAATTAAAATCTACTAGAGCAATAAAACCCTCTTATAAAGCTTAACATGGATGAAAGAAAATTGATTACGATCAACATAAATGGACTTAATTTGGTTACTAAAAGAAGAAAAGTATTCCATAAATTAGAGAAATTAAAATTTGATATAATTTGTTTACAAGAAGTTCATATTAAAAAACAACATGAATATATATTGAAACGAAAAAAAACCTAGGAAAATTGTTCACATCATTGACACAATAAAAAAAGAGGCGTGGTCTTATATATTAGAGATACAATTTTGGCAGAACTAATTTATACAGATGATGACGGATTTTGATGGTGGAAATAATGGACAATAATGTTAAAACACTTTTAATTGCAATCTATGCTCCAAATGATAACCAAGAAGAATTCTACAGGAAATTACATATGAAAATAATTGAATTGGACTATGTTAATATTTGTATGATGGGAGACCTTAATGGAATAATTAATGATCAGCTGGACTATAAAACGCAGAAATCAACAAAGAAAGCTAGAAAGTTATTACCAAAACCTTTCTTTTGAATGATAGAAGAATTAAATTTAAAAGATGCATGGAGAGAGAGAAATGTAGAAAGTAAGCAATATACTTTTTATTCAAACAGACATGCATCATGGTCTAGGATAGACATGATATGGATGTCAGCAGAACTACTTAGCAACATACGAGAAATTGAAATAGAAACAAGCACTTGGGCAGACCACAATCCAATGACAGTTATTTGGAAAGGATATAAGAGGAGATCTAGATGGACTTTAAATAATACGATACTAAAGGAAAAAGACTTTAAGCAGAAAATAGAGAAAGAATTTGGGTTTTTTTAATAAAGAAAATAGAAAAGAGGATACTTCTTTACAGAATCTCTGGGACACGATGAAGGCCTACACAAGAGGTTTGATAATACACTATACAAGGAAAAGAAATATAAAACAGAAAAAGACTTTGAAAACATTGGAGGATGACTATAAAAGACTGGAAAAAGAATTACAGAAGTCCCCGCAAAAAAAGACATTAAGAATAAAATGTATATAATTAAACATGAAATGGGACTAATGGAAAAAGAGGAACTAGCACAAAAAATTAAAAATGCTAAACAGAATTACTTTGAAGATGCAAACAAACCAGGTAGATGGCTAGCCTATAAATTGAGAAAGGAAAGAGAATCAAGAAGGATTAGTCAATTAATAAATGAAGAAGGACATATTTGTTATGGAAATGAGGAGAAGAAAAAAAATTATACAAGATTACTATGAAAACTATATTGTCAAGAGAATATTCAAGAAGAAAAAGTTATGCAATACTTACAGAAAGCGAACTTACCTCGGATATCCAAAGACATTGAAACAATGCTAGAAGGGAACATAACGATGATGGAACTAATAGAAGCTTTAAAAAAACAGAATGTTGGAAAAGCACCAGGTCCAGATGTATTGCCAGCGGAATTTTATAAGACTTTTCAGGAAATATTGAATCTTCACCTATTAGAAGTTATGAATGAAGTTATGTTAAAGAAAAGAATACCCAAAACATGGTCAGAAGCATATATTACACTTATACTGAAGGAGGATACAGACTTGCAGCAAGTTAAAAATTATAGAACTATATCCCTATTAAATTCAGATTATAAAATCTTTGCTTCAATTTTGGCAGAAAGATTGAAAAGATACTTAAATAACTTTATCCATGTTGATCAAAATGGATTCCTGCCAAAGAGACAAATTAAAGACAATGTGAGAATAATTCTGGACACTTTGGAATACTATGAGGCCCATCCGGAAAAGCAAATGGCCTTGATATTTTTAGATGCACAAAAAACTTTTGACAACGTGAGTTGGCGATTCATCTTATTGCAATTGATTTGGTGATTCATCTTATTGCAATTGATATAAATGGGCTTTGGTAAAAAAAATATTCAAGCCATTGAAATGATATACTATGAACAAACTGCAAAGGTTATGGTAAATGGAGAATTAACAGAACCTATAGATATAAGAAAAGGGACAAGACAAGGTTGCCCACTGTCACCTCTGCTATTTGTGTTAACATTGGAAGTGTTGAATAGGAATATTAGAGAAGAAAAAGAAATAAAAGGAATGAAAATTAAAAAGGAAGAGTATAAATTGCAAACTTTTGCAGATGACCTGGTATTTATATTAGAGGTCCATTGGAAACAGCACCTAAATTAATAGAAAAGATAGAAGAATATGGAAAAGTAGCAGGTTTGAAAATAAATAAAGATAAAACAAAGATATTAACAAAGAACATGTTAGCAAGATGAAAGAGTTGGAAGAAGTTTTAGAAATACAGGTCACAAATAAGGTTAAGTATTTAGGGGTATACATTACACCAAGATGTAGCACATTGAAAGAGGACAATTATCTTAAACTCAAACAGCAGATTGCAAGAGACATGATAAAATGGGAAAATTTACAACTATCACTGATTGGGAGAATATCTACAATTAAGCTGAATGTATTGCCTAGAATTTTATACCTATTCCAGACAATTCCAATCCGATTAGGGAAAGAGTTTTTTGAAGATTTAATCAGAATTGTGTTGAAATAAATTTGGCAGGGTAAGAAAGCAAGAATAAAACTTAAACTGTTACAAGATGCAAGAATAAGAGGAGGGTTTGCCTTGCCAATTGGGAGTTATATTACCTGGCGACAAGTTTGATGTGGGTAAAGGAATGGATAACATTAAGGAACAGTAGACTATTGACCTTAGTAGGGCATGACTTGCTGCTGGGATGGCATGCTTTTCTATGGTATAAGGGAACCAAACACAGGGGTACTTTAGAAGACATTACATTCGAGAGGCACTGTTTTTGAACTGGGAGAAGACAAAAAGACAATATTACTTAAAAATTCCATTATGGATATCTACCATTGAAGCTTTTTCCTATCCAGTAATATATAAAAGGGAACAAACAGTTAGATATGGTGAGATATTGAATGAAAAGGGTGAACTTAAACCTATGCAAGCATTGGAAGAACAAGGTGTAAAAATGAATTGGTTTTCATATTTGCAAATACAATCTAGATTTGATAAAGATTTTAAAACAGAAGGTATTTATGATAAGTTGACTGATTGAGATAAAATTTTGATGGGTACTGATGAAAAGGTAATTTAAAAACTTTACGGACATTTATTAGAATTTAATTTGGAAGAACAAGTTAAAGAAACGATTGCTTGGGGGGGGAAATTTTGGATATGGGATTGATTTAGAGAAGTGGCAAAAATTGTGGTCTCAAAATTATAAAATGACAATGTCAACTGCATATAAAGAAAATTTGTATAACGTTTTACAGGTGGCATCTACCCCCGATGAGAATTGCGAGAATGTTTAACAACAAATAGGATAAATGTTGGAAACGTCATCAGATAGCTGGTTCATATTACCATATGTGGTGGACACGTTCGGATGCAAAAAAATATTGGTCTAAAATCCACACTTGGTTGGAAAAAATGATAAAACAACATATAGACTTTAAACCAGAGATCTTTTTATTGGGAATTATACCGGAAATATGCAATAAAGAGTTGAAATATTTGATTGTAAATGTTTTAACAGCAGCTAGAATTGTATTTTCTAAGAATTGGAAAAATTTATTTCTGCATTGTTGAACTTTTTCCTCTTCTCTTTTTTACAAGTCCTAAAGAGAACTGGACTACGGTACTTAAAGAAACATGTTAACACATATGAAAATATTAGTCAAATGATAACCCTAACCCTAACCCTAACCCCCCTTTGTAATATGGACTACAACCAAAATACAAAAGATGACATAAATTTAAAACAACACACTGATAAGATCCTTGGAGCAGAACACAGATGAACCCTACCACTGTTCAAAACAATTTCCACTACCAGAGGGACAAAAATATAATTCTCCACTCCCCCTCAAATCTGCATCCATAACATCCTTTCCAGGCTTCCTCAATGCCAGAGAGGAGGGGGGCAATGAAGAAGAGGCACATTCTCATGGCTGCCGCAGGTGCCATCCCTGAGCAAAGAGACATGGAAGGAACCTCTTCTACTTAGCCTTATGGGATTTTTCCGCAGGAAGACCAAGGATGGTTCTGAGGGAGACAATCCTGCCTATTAAATTGTCTGTTAAGTCTTATTAGCTTCCATGCAATTTATTCTGTGCATCCTGTGTAGATAACAAGAAAATTCCATTTCTAAGGCTTTAAAAGCTGAAGATATTTGTGAAACACAAGCTGACTTGTCGCTCCAGGTACTGAATAAACTCAGAACATACAGGTAGTCCTTAACTTACAACAGTTCATTTGGTGACTGTTCAAAGTTAAAACAGCACTGAACTAAGTGACTTATGACTGTTTTTCAGTTACAACCTTTGCAGTATCTCCATGATCATATGATCAAAATTCAAAATTCAGATGCTTGGCAACTGGTTCATATTTATGATCGTTGCGGTGTCCCAAGGTCATGGGATCACTTTGTGTGACCTTTTGACAGGCAAAGTCAATGGAGAAGCCAGATTCACTTAACAACCATTACTAACTTATCAACTGCAGTGATTCACTTAACAACTGAGGCAAAAAAATGATAAAATGAGGCAAAACTCACTCAACAAATGTTCCACTTAACAACAGAAATTTTGGGCTCAATTGAGGTCATAAGTCAAGGACTACCAGTAATGCCAAAGAGCTGAGCAGATGGGCTTTTCACTGAAGCATTTTTTTTTTGCTTTTCTCTCTCACTGTCCCAGGGTAGTAGGAACATCTTGAAATCTGGAAAAGAAGCAATCTTGATAGGAAGTCAGGAAATGAAATCACTGATTTCTAACAAGTAAATATTGATTATGCATCAAGTCATTGTGAAATCTTAGTAAATGCACAGTTGGACCATCTCTGGGATGATCTACCCTTACCCTAACCATTCAGATCTCCTGATGCACCTATAACTGCGCTAATAAAATCCTTTTCACTTTTCTACTTCAATCTTTTCTGGCATTATGGACTTCTCACGAGAACTTGATTTTTGCATAGTGTGTCCATTATATGATAACGATAATTTGAGCCTAATAATTTGTACCTTAAAATAGATTTTAATTGATTTGTTCCATTTGTTTGTTTGCTGACAATCTATGGTGTTCTTAGGACTTTTCATAGTATTAATACTCTCTTCATCCAGTTTCTAGAAATTTCCTGCATGATTTTGTGATCTTTGTGATCAGGTATAAACACATCATCGCATCTGAATATATTTTTCAGGGTCTTCATTGCTACGCAATGTAGTGTTAGTTTACAACATATTTGATTGCTAGTTGCTTTGTTGGTATTTCGTCTAAAAAGCAAAAGCTATTGTTAATTATTTCATCGTCAGCTCTAAGGATGGTTGCCAACATGTTGTAGCCAGTTGGAAAACACTCCTTGGTGTTTTGTGTGTGTGTGTGTGCCTGTTTCTATTTTTGATGTCTTTAAAGATTTTGTAATAACCTCTTTTGTCTAACAGCTTTCAGAAATTCTTTGCTAAGTATCTTTCCAAGAGCTTTATTTTTTTTGACTGTTGCTTCTCTTCTTCGCAATTTCCACCATTTGTTCTGACATGTAGTTTGATTTCTTCTATTCCTTGGTCTTTAAGTTTCTTTAATCCTTAACAACTTCCTTGATTTTGTTTGTTTCTCTAGTTCCTTAACAAAATGATTCCTGATCATCTCATTGAAAATGGAGAGCATATATATACTGAAGGTCATATTGTAGAGACTGGACTTTATTCTTCCACTTTAACTTGACTTGGAACATGCATATCAGCAATTTGTGATCTGCTCTAGTTAGCCCCTGGCCATACTTTTCCTATTACAATAAGACTGAGTTCTTCTATCTTTTTGTACCAATAACAGTTTGATATTTGTGAACTCCATCTGGATATGCTCATGTATGTTGGCATCATTTTGGTTGTTGAAGGACTGCAATGAAGAAATAATTGGATTGTATATCTTATTATTCTAAGCTGCATGTCTGCCTCATTTCAGCTTATAGGCAATATATCTAATTACCTATTTAATGTTTCCAACTTGGAATTTTTATTTATTTGAATACCATCTTTATTATTTTTACTCAAGGCAGTGAACATATCCAACACACCTTCCTTCTCCTGTTTTCCCCACAACAACCCCGTGAAATGACTTCTTGCCACAATGAGGCAGGATAGAAGGGCAGGAAAATGGAATCATTAGTTTAGGGTTATTAAATTTAGATGCTTGGTTTGAAAGCATTGCCTTATTTTAAAGAGATTGATCTAGATTGTTGGGTCTGTTGTGTGTGCATGTTGAGGGAGACCCTAGAGTGATGGAGCAACTCTCCACAGTCACAATTACTTTTTTTCACCTATTTTTGTTTTAACTTTTTTTCTTGTTTTTCTGATTTGCTGTATATAATGAAGATTGATTCTTACTGAATCTGTGGTTTGTTCTGTAAAAGGAGGAATGGAATCGTTAGTCTGAGCACAGCTTCTTTTCATTCTCCATTCCAAGGGTAGCTGTAACTGATTGCACTAGAAAATAAAAAGATGAGATGAGCTAGCTAGCCAACAGACAGGACGGTCAAGTGATTTCCATCAGCCCCCACAGACCACTCTGCTTTTGAAAAATATTCACTTGTTATAATTTAGAAGTTACTAACTGCAACCTTATAGCCCAACTCAATACATATAAAACACTTCATTTTCCACCGGTAGGTAAAGTTGTGAAGTTATGTGTCCATGCTGTTAATCACAAGGATATCACACTCATCAATTACCAATGTCCCTAGAGGGCAATCCCTTTTTTGGATATGAGATTTTAATTCAAGAGCCAAATTCTATTTTTCTTTCACATAACCCTATTTTTCTGTGCAGTGGCCAGTTGGAAGAAAACTCTCAAATTATGGATCAGAAGCTGCGGTAGGTGCACCTCTGCTTGCCTTGGCCACTTACAAGAATGAAGGGAACTAAATTTGTTACAAGTGCCCAAGGCAAGGTAGATAATCGCCGCAATACAGTTGCACCTGCCAGGAGTAAAATAGACTTTGTTTTCGGAGCATTTCCTTATTTGAAGCCACGGCTGTATTGCCTGTACTCTTTACTAACACAGGGCGATTAGCCTCCATTCTCCCGGGTTCCAAAGTCTGGCTGACCTTCAACCGCTTTGGAGATCTGGGGCCGCAGATCTGATTCCCACTTCGGACGTTCCTCCTCCTGTCCCGTACACGTGGCAGACCTCGACTTGCGCCGTAACATACTTTCCCTTTTGTCTTTGGGCTTTTTCTTTCTTGTTTAATCCCGTCCACCGGGAAATGTGAAAGTTGCTTGCAACGGCGACGCTTGACAATCTTAAGATGCATGTCGTCAATTATTCAATCAACCTAAAAGCACTTGTAGCCGACCATCAACAGCAGCGGACTTCCCTGCAAACAACTCATCCAACAACTCCCTCGCGTCCACTTGCGGATGGTGAGCCATGCTTCCCCCCCCCACTTACAAGTAAGACCCGAGTCTTACTCAGAATAACAGAGTTGGAAGAGACCTTGGAGGTCATCTAATCCATTCACTGCTCATTCACTTGTCCTTTCGTTTGCAATTTTTTTTAAAAAAAATTCTGAACGGGTGTGGTTTTGTATAGGCAATCCATTCTACCTTATGTTTTATACGTTTTCGGGGGGTGGCGGGGGAGTCATTTCCTAATGAAACGTAGGAACAATAGCCGCTCCTCTACGGCGAAGAAAAGGAGACCATCAAGGGACCCCTCCCACTTGTGACTGTATGACTGAAACTTTGTTGCTTGTATCCTTACGATTTATACTGACTGTTTCCTAGTATGATTTAATAATAATAATAATAATAATAATAATAATAATAATAATAATAATTTGGACTTGTATGCCGCCCCATCTCCGAAGACTCAGGGCAGCTCACAACTAAAACAACAACAACAATAAATAATTAAAAAGAGAATTAAACAGATCACAAGCCCAATAATAGCTAAGCTAAAATTTAAAATAAGTTAAGAACCATCCCCCCCGCCGGGAAAGAGTCACAGCCCGGATTGGTCAAACAACCAGGTCTTCAAATCGTGGTGGAAGGTGCGAAGGTCAGGGGCCAGACGGAGCCCCAGGCGTAGCTGGTTCCAAAGGTCAGGGACCGCCACAGAATAGGCTCGTCGCCGGGAGACCGCCAGCTGACATTGGCTTGCCGACGGGACCCCAAGAAGCCCTTGCCTGTGTGCTCGCACAGGGCAATTGGCACTCGATATCGGCAGGAGTCGTTCCCTTAAGTATTGCGGACCTATGTTGTGTAGGACTTTGAATGTTAAAACCAGAACCTTGAATCTCACCTGGAGTGCAACCGGCAACCAATGCAGGTCACGCAGG
The DNA here is from genome assembly GCA_009733165.1 of Naja naja. Taxonomy (NCBI): domain Eukaryota; kingdom Metazoa; phylum Chordata; class Lepidosauria; order Squamata; family Elapidae; genus Naja; species Naja naja. The sequence goes on along the minus strand of CM019148.1, from coordinate 111,675,407 downwards.
AGGGGGGTAATATGGGAGAATCGGGAGACTCCCATCACCACCCGCGTGGCCGCATTCTGCACCAGCTGCAATCTCTGGATGGTATGCAAGGGCAGTCCTAAGTAGAGAGCGTTGCAGTAGTCGAGTCTGGAGGTGACAAGAGCATGAGTAACTGTGCGCAGGGCATCTCGGTCCAGAAATGGGCGAAGCTGACAAACAAGGCGGAGCTGGGCAAAGGCCCCCCTGGCGACAGCCCCCACCTGCTCCTCCAACCGGAGGCGTGCATCCAGGAGGACCCCCAGATTCCACGCCCTATCCACAGGGGGCAACACCACTGCCCCTATGGCCAAAGATGGACATTCCTGACTGGGCCGAGATGCCGGTATGCACAGCCACTCAGTCTTGTCCGGGTTGAGTCGAAGCATGCTTCCGTTCATCCAGATCCGTACCGCATCCAGGCAACGGGTCATCACAGAGAGGGCATCACTGATCTGGTTTGGGGTGGAGATGTACAACTGGGTATCATCAGCGTACTGATGGTACCTCACCCCAAAACCACGGATGATCTTGCCCAGCGGCTTCATGTAGATGTTAAATAAAAGAGGGGAGAGGACCGACCCCTGAGGGACCCCACAAGAGAGCGCCCTCGGGGCCGACCTCTGCCCCCCTACCAACACAGATTGCGACCACCCCGAGAGGTAGGAGGTGAACCACCGGAGAACAGTGCCCGCCATTCCCAACCCCACGAGGTGTCACAAAAGGATACCATGGTCGATGGTATCGAAAGCTGCTGAGAGATCTAATAGGATTTGATTTGATTGCTTATTGTACCCTATGACTATTATTAAGTGTTGTACCTCATGATTCTTGACTCTTGATGAATGTATCTTTTCTTTTATGTATACTGAGAGAATTTGCACCAAGACAAATTCCTTGTGTGTCCAATCACACTTGGCCAATTAAGAATTCTATTCTATTCTATTCTATTCTATTCTATTCTATTCTATTCTATTCTATTCTATTCTATTCTATTCTACTCTACTCTACTCTACTCTACTCTATTAATCTTCTTTGCTTCCTTGGTGCTCTCTGTAGCAGCGGTCTCCAACCTTGGCAACTTTAAGACTTGTGGACTTCAACTCCCACAAGTCTTAAAGTTGCCAAGGTTGGAGACCCCTGCTCTATAGCCTCTCTTTCCAGATGAAAGAGGGAGGGTGGAATTAAATCAGGGCACGCCCCCTTCGCTTCAGTGGGCTTCGGTCACATCAATAACGGGAGAAGTTAGCCAACGGGAGCGCTCGCCAACCTCGGCGTGAAATCCGAAGGGACGCGTTTTGCAGCGACAGCCTCCGTCCGCAACGTAAACAGCTGGTTTCCGGTGCTTTCTGGGAATTGTGGTCTTAAGGTGAAGGTGCTCCTTTCGTCTGTCAAAATGCCGGCGGCTCCGGGATTAGTCGGTCACGTGTCGCCTGCTCGGTTCTGTAGCGGCGGCAGCGGCGGCGGCGGCCCTCGGGTGTAGACCTATGGCGGGGGCCGCGAAGAAACAGGTCCGCTTTGCCCGGCTGGAAGAAGAGGGAGCGCGGGAAGAAGCGGGAGCCCTCGGGGACGCCGCTGGGGAGGATGCGGCCGCCGGAGAGTCGCCGCCTGGAAGCTCGGCGCCGCTTGCCCTTCAGCCGGTCGTGAAGGTGGCAGGTGGCAGCGGCCGAAGAAGCCGGGCGGATGGTGGTGGCCTTGGCGGGGGAAAGCAGGCGGCGGCGGCGGCGGCGGCATCCCGGCGGGCACTGAAGTGGTGCATTTCGGCTGCTCTTTGCGCCGCTTTCCTGGGCCTGGTAAGGAGACAAGGAAGCCAGGCGGATGGGCGAGCGAGCGAGCCGGGCAGCGCGTAGGGTGACAGACAGCCGGCTTTGCCTTCCGACGACCCCGCGGGAGCCTTGCCCTTATGGCCCAGCCCGCAGCTTCCTGGGAGCAGCGAAAGAAGTCCGGGGTTGTTGGCCGCTGCCTCTGGCGCCCTTGAAAGAGCGGCAGTCGGCAGACCGACGAGTGAGAGATCCGGCGGGGATCTCTGCCTTCCTTAAGGAGCAAAGGTGGTCCTGCTGGAACAGGGACACATGGAGACCCTCCGCCTTTTGGCCTGCTTTTGTTCAAGCCTAACATACAGGTAGTCCTCGACTTACGAGCCCACACTTGAGCCCAACATTTAAGTTCGTTATAAGTGGGTTTTGCCCGGTTTTTTTTACCACTTCATGCCACATTGATCAAGTAAACCACTGCAGTGGTTAAGTTAGTAACACGGTTGTTAAGTGAATCGGGCTTCCCCATTGGCTTTGCTTGTCAGAAGGTCGCAAAAGGTGGATCCTGGGGCACTAACTGTCATAAATATCGGTCACTTTTTTTTCAGTGATGTAACTTTGAATGGTCAGTAAACTAACTGTGGTAAGTCGAGGACTACTTGTACAATACTCTCAGTGTAATGCTGACAATGACAACCGTAACCACTACATGGCATTGAATGTTTACATTCCGCTCTTGCTCTGGAAATTGAAAGTCGGGTTGCCTGGCAGGTCTTCCGGTTTCATTTTGGCACCAACCATCTAGGTTGGGATGAGAGACAGTACCTGGCTCAAAAGCACTTTGTGAATGCTGTGGTCAGTTTGAAGCTGGGTAAGCCTATCTTCCATGCTAAAGAATAAATACAATACTTCCTTTTCTTAAATGAGTAGGTCATGTTCTTAATGATAGATGAGATTAACAAAAAGGCTTGGACCCAGATGCTGTGGACAGAGGAATGATGTTTGGCTCTTTTTTTTTTATTAGTGAGACATGAAAACTAACCAACATGAATCTGAATTCAATAAAAGACAAAATAAAAGTCTGGATAAAATTAAATAAAATAAAAAACTGAATCTTAGCTTAAGTAGATAAAGGTTCTGATAGCAGATCTTTTGGGAGAAGTGCTGGTGAATGACCATAATAAAGTTTGACTAGTGATGGTAAATTTATTTTGGTTAGGGTTACATTTCCCTTGAATGATACAGGAATAATTCCTTATGGAGGTCTTGATCCATATAATCAACTGGAACCAGAGATCTGGAGTGCATTTTGCAGTCTTGGGTATTTGACACTTTGCCTATTTTCATATTGACATACCTGTTTTCAAAAGATATCCTTGAGGCCTATTGTGTGAGTCTTCTACTGGATACAATTTGATCGATCAGTGATGGCTAACCTTTCCGTCCTCACATGCCAAAAGTGTGTGCGCATGCACACGTGCCAGCACCTATAAGGCAATGCATGCGGCCCCTACACGCCCCCTGTGCATGTGCATGCAACCCCGTTACGCGTGCTGCACATTTCTGCTCATGTGCATCCGACCCCCCCATGCGTGCCGCACATTTCTCCTGTGCACGCTCTGCCCCCCCTTCATGCATGGCAACTACCTGACGATCAACTGGTGGGCGGGTGGCGCACATGCCTGCACAGTGTACCTGCTCTGGGGCAACAGCTCATGTGCCGGCAGAGATGTCTCTGTGTGCCACTTCCAGCACACGTGCCATAGGTTTGCCATCACGGTGATAGATGATGATCTGAGAAATAGACCTCTTAGAGGAGGTCTTAAGAATTTCTGAGAGAGAAATTTCTCTCACCAATGAAGGCAAATATACGTGTCCAGGATCCTGCACAAATTTCTCTATTCTGGGAAATCTTCAAGGGAGATTTCAACTGGTATGGTACAGAATTTGAAAACATGGCTTTTCCAACTTGCCGACCTGGACTGATGGAGGGGTGGGGTTTTAGTGAATTGTTTTTATTAATTTTAATTGATTATTGGGTTTCTTATTTAATTCTTTTTTAATATTGTATTGTATTTTTATGATTGTATGCTGCCCCGAGTCCTTCAGGAGATGGGGTGGCATAGAAATCCTATTATTATTATTATTATTATTATTATTATTATTATTATAATAATAATAATAATAATAATAATAATTTGAGTGTGAACAAACTGATGCATATGCACACAAAGTCCACTTCAATACAAGGTGCTTCTAATAAGATGTCAGCAGTTGCAACTTTGGCTTTATCCATGTGGTTTGTGTTATGAATTCTTTCAATTTTTTTGTGATATCTTTTTTGTGATAAATAGGGTTATTATGGTCCCTAGTCATGCTAGATATGTGATACTCTAGCCGTGGTGGCGAAACTATGGCACGCATGCCGGAAGTGGCACACAGAGCCATTACTCCTGGCATGCAAGCCCTTGCCCAGAAAAGGTCTACCATGCATGCGCTCATGCGTCACCCACCCAACAGCTGATTGTTGGGTATCTGGCGCGCATGTGCGGGGTCACGGCAATGCACGGGAGACATGCATGCATGCACAGAAGTGTGTGGCGCATGCTGGCCAAAATGGGGCACGGGGGCTGCATGCTGCCCCCTGCGTCCCATTTTGGCCAGCAGGGTGCTGCAGGAGGTGTCTGTCCCGTCTCCCCCCCACACCAGCCGGCCCACAAAGGAGAACTGCAATGCTGATCCAGTCCTTGAAGAAATCCAGTTTGACACCACTGGATTTAAGGCATCAGGCTAGAAATTGGGTGACTGAATTCTAGTCCTGTTTGAGGCATAAAATCAGCTGAGTGATCTTGGGGCACTCTCTCAGACCTAAGAAGGAGACTGACAAACAGTGGCAAACCACTTCTGAAAAACCTTGCCAAGGAAACTGCAGAGACTTGTTTAGGAAGTTTCCAGGAATCAAGATTGATTTAGATACCAAAAGGCAAAGGAAACCTTAAGCAGTATAAGTTGCAGGGAGCTACAAATGGAACTACATCTGCCGCCAGGCCTTGTTTATAGGCTTCATAGAAACACCCTATTGGTAATTGTGGAGAAAGGGTGTTCTTCTCTGGTATACTGCACAGAAAAGTGAGGGTAGATGTAATTTATTAACTTAAGTCAGCCTTATTTACAAATAAGCATACTTAGGATTCTAAAGGTTGTAAGTTAACGCCCTGTATGTTCCCACAGGCAGGACCTCCTGGGGGTACCGTCGGCCAGACATTGTCAGTTGGCGGCGCCCAGGGGTAGGGCCTTCTCTGTGGGAGCACCCACCCTGTGGAATCAACTCCCCTTGGAGCTCCGGTTGGCCCCTGACCTCCGTTCCTTTCGCCATGACCTAAAGACTTGGTTGTTCCAACAGGCCAGCCTGGACTGAATGGGGTGGGGTGGGGTTTTATTGATTTTAGTTTTTAATCGGGTTTTAAATTTTTATTGGGCTTATTTGATTAGTTTTATTGTATTTTTAATATTTGTATTCTCATTTTTATTGTAAGCCGCCCTGAGTCCCTCGGGAGAGAGGGCTGCCTATAAGTCCAATAAAATAAAATGAATAAATAAATAAATAAACTATTGAATTGTTTGAACAATTTTGCAAAGCTTTATTAAGAACAACTATTTTTATTTCCTATTGATTTTATTTATTTCTAGGGGATGTCTATTGCTATTCTAGGACCAACCTTTCAAGACTTGGCTGCAAATGTGAACAAAAATGTCAGTCAAATTTCATATATCTTCGTGGGCCGTTCATTGGGATACTTTGGTGGTTCTCTAATTGGTGGAATACTTTTTGACTGCATGAACTCCAAGTTACTTTTGAGTAAGTGGATAAAAATGAAAATAAATAATATAGATTGTTGACCTTGTAGTAGAAGAAGTGTTGCATATCTATCCCTAAATGAGTAATAATTGTGTTCTTGGATATACTGTTATTACATTATAATGAAAATTGGACAAAGGCAATATACAAAGTTGAAGATCCTTTTACTTAGCTGATCAGAAATGGGATAGTAATTGCATCAGTTCTTTCCCTCTAACCTCTTCCTAAAAGTTATTTTAACTTCATCCAAATGTGTATCCATTACAGGGATGAACAAAAGTATTGAAGGGGACCTTGGAATCATGTAATTCAGCTCTCTGCAGAAACCTTCAGAAGAGTAGATTCTATCACCTCATAAATTTCTCCTTGCAAGTCCTTGGTTTTCTTGATTCCTGTCTTCTGCCATGTGCCCTAGTTGGTGCTATTTTTGCTCTGGGCTTTAGCTGTATTTAGTCAAAATGTCTTCAGCATCCCATTTTCTGCACTGGAAAGCTTCAACAAAACAGAATGTCTGCATTACTTGTAATATGCTGTATTTTTTGGAAAAATATCAGGACTGAATTCTTATAGTCTTAGGCCAGTGACTTTAGGCTGTGATTCAAAAGCAATTTATATCAAAATAAGGAGCATAGAGAACTGAAATATTTTGATACTTCCTGTTCAGCAGTCCCGTCTAATAGAAAAGTAAGTCACTCCCTTTTTAACATGGTCAAGGAAGTGCATTTTTATTGATAGCTTCCTTATTTGCATTAATTATTTAGAACATTGCTTCAGGCTCTTTTTTATCTCAAGTGTTCTCAATCCTTTTGCCTTGGTTTCAGAATTACAATTCTTTAGTAACAAATGGGTTTTAGGACTTTTAAATACATTACATATAAAGATGTATTACATAGAAATACCACTGAACTGTCATATAAGTTTAGTGGCATTTTTTAATGAGACTCCTTTCCTATCTATGGAAGACTTCCTTTTGCAGTTTAGAGGCTTTCAATTGGCTTTTCCAGAGCTCCAGTTTGTGCACCATTCCTGAAACAGGAAGTCTTGCTTACCTCTTATTTCAATTACTATAGCAGACTGTTCATGGGACTGCCTTTGAAAAGCATTTGGATGTGACAGCTAGTCTAAAACATGGCAGGCTGGTCAGGATGAATATTTTTCATTATACTTGGGTGACTCCACTGCTTTGGGGGTTCCATTGGTTGCCAGATGGCTTCAGGATGGAGTTGAAGGTGCCTCTTGTCACCTTCAAAGTCTCCTAGTTCAAGACTCAGTTATCTGAAGATGCATCTTCTCCATGTTCATCTGCCCATCCAGTCAGATGAAATGAAGTTATTTCTGGCTAGGTCTCACCTGTTCAAGAATGCCATCTGAAAGTGCCTAGGAAACAGGCATTTGCCATTGCTGCTCTTATGCCTTGTATCTGGTCAGTCCCCTCTCTCCTGGGTTTTGGAGAGCAGATAAAACCCAGCCTTTCCAGGTAGGCCAGGAGGAAAGCATATTGTGAATTTGCATGTAGTGGTGGCCACCATGGTCACATGGTGGTCATATGTTTTGCTTCACCTCTTATGATGGGATTTTTTTTAATCATTTGGGATGAATTTATTGGTATAGTTATTGGAGGGGTTATTATGAAGTTTGTGATTATTAGCCACTTAATGCATTTAGGAATGGACAGCATATAAATAAACAAACTCTTCAGAATTCTGAAGAAATTGAGGTTTGGGGAGGGATGATAAGGAATTTTAAACTGATGAAGCAAATTGTTTTCTGTGCTGCAGTATTTCTAAACTATTGAAGCAATGCTTTGTAAAAATTGAGCGATCTTCTGGAAACTAATATGACAATCCAAAATATACTATTCCAAATTATAAGTGCTTATGATTGCAGCCTAACACGTGACTTACATTTGATATAAGACTGTTACATTAAATAAACTACATTTCTTCATGATATAGTAATAATTCTCCATACAAATACAAATTTTACTGGCATTGAATTTACTGGCTTTAAAATGAAATATGAGCAATTTTAATTCTTAAAATGTTCTGTTTGAAAATTTTAAATTATATTTACAGGTTTATCTATGCTGGGTACAACAGCAGGACTATATGCTATTCCATGGTGTAAGAAAGCCATCTTGTTAACAACAGTGATGTCCGTCATTGGTTTTGCAATGGGAATTCTGGATACAGGTAAAAAAAAAGAAGCTTACTACACATATGATCTATTTTGTCCTTTCATCATGTTGGGATCAATCAATAGGATTGTGTTGCATTCCTTTACAATAAATTATGTGTTCCTAATACATTACTAAGTGTGTATCATGTGCACAAAACAGTTGAACCTGCAAATTTCTTTATTTAATCAAAGGCCAAACTAAATTTCACCACTTGGTTATATTTGCTTTTTCCTGCTTGTATGCTCTTCTGGGGGTGGGGTGGGATAGGTAAATATTGAGAGATTGAGAATTGTATGTGAGGTTTAGCCCTAAGATAATTGATTTGTATATAGAAATATTTCTTCATATACATGCACATACAGATGGGATGCATTCAATGAAAAGAATGTGATATGTAAAATTTTGTCCACATGAATGTTGTCAAATCCAGTTGATGCGGTACAGTTGTTTCAGGAAATTCTGTGGACTGAATTCAACTCTCTGATAAATCCAACTTTCAATTATTGGTGCTTTAAGTACTTCAGTAATGTTCTGGCTGATGGTTACAGGAGATTATTGTTTTTGCTGAGGGGATCAAGAGAAATGCTATAGTTCCATGGTAGAGCCATGGAAAGGTGACTCAGACCAGGACTGAGTGAGAGAGCAAGGGAGAAAGCCAAAATATTATTTAAAAGAGTAAGACTAATGGATACCTTAATGCAGTTTTCTTAACAACAGCAGCTTTTCTTAACATACAGACCTATAGTTCTCTGGTTGTCTAAGTATTAAGTTGGTCTGATCTTGCTAAGCCTCTAAGTGGATATTAAATGAACAGAAGTATAGCTTAGAAATCATAGAAAGTAATAGTTCCACTTTAATTTGTATTCACACAACCTTTACGTTGTGTATTGTGTTCAGTTCTGAACACCATGTTTAAGGTTTTATAGAAACAAATATATTTAGGAACAGTTTTGAAGAAATTACAAATGTTTATCCTTTGGAAGACAGAGAGAGGATATGATAATACTTTTCAAATACCAGAAGAGTAGAGTAATTGGAAGATCAAGGCCTGTTTTCTAGTATTCCAGAGTGCAGGATACAGAATAGTATGTTGAAGTTACAACCAAGAAAATTACAACTGAAAGCTGGAAATAACATCTTGACCTATTAGAGTAGTTAGTAGCATAGTAGAACCAATTACCCAGAAAAGTGGTGGGCTTCTGTTCACTGGGTATATTTACATGGACATGATGCTTTAATTTGGATTCTGGCACTTAGCAGTGAGTTGGAATTGACGTTTTAAATGGCCACTTCCTAAGTTGGGCTTCACTGAAATATAATATATAGGAAAGTGCAGCCATAAGAAAAAGTAATTTAAAAAAATCAAAAGATGAAGAGAGCATAAAGAAGAGATAGCCCATCTGTAAGAATACAGTATCAGATGAAAGGCAGTGTTCTTGGAACTTATTTTATTACTTTTGGTTAGATTTATATTCTGCTTTTCTTCGAGCAGCTTTAGTTTTTCTCCACAGAAATCCTGGAAATTAGGTTGGGCTATGAAAGAACAACTAGTCCCAATTCATCCACTGAACTTCCATGGCTGAGGCTAAAGTTTAGTTTGAATATCCCTAGTCCTGCTACATCTTAATAATAGACAGCATCCAGTTAATTTTACTCTTGTCCACATTAATTTGGACTGTTGGAATTGGGGGATCACATGACTGCCTCTCCTCTGTTGAGTTTGTGATCATTTCACAGAGTTGAAAACTGGAATGACCTGTAACGATAAAGAAACAAGACAGCCGGGGCAGAAGATAGCTTTAGTGATGGCAAAATTGCAAAAGTGTAGTACCTACCTTGAAAAGATGAAAGTTGGAATAAGAAGGGACTGGCATGCGTTAGGTGAAGATGTCATGTAACTCTATGAAACTTTTTAATGTGAAAATTTGACCCTGAATCTGTATCTTTTCAGGTGGGAATGTTCTGGCTTTGGACACATGGCAAGCAGAAGCTGGTCCACACATACAGGCCTTGCATTTCAGTTTTGCCCTTGGAGCTTTTGTGGCTCCCATCCTGGCGAAGATGGCACTGGGTGGTTCTGCCCTTGAATTGCAGATGCATCTGGGCGGCAATATTGATAACCAGTCAACTCTGAATTCTGCTGGTGCTACGTTGTGGCCGAAGCTTCCTTTAAACTGGAATTTTTTGTGGTCGTATGCTGTGATTGGCACTTACCTCTTACTCGTCGCTTTGTTTTTCTTTACTTTATATTGGAAGAGCATTCCTGTTCAAGGTAGAACAAAACTTGCCATGCAGAAATACCAAATCGCAAAATACCACCGTGCTCTCATAATACTTCTTTCTGTGTTTTTCTTTTGGTATGTTGGAGCAGAGGTGACCTATGGCTCCTACATTTTCACTTATGCAAAAACTTATGCTGCTATGAAAGAAACGGAAGCAGCAGGGTTGAATTCTCTCTTTTGGGGAACCTTTGCAGTTTGCAGGGGGTTGGCAATCTGCTTTGCGACCTGCTCCTATCCTGGATCTATGATCCTGATAAGTATCGTAGGCTCTACGGTGTCGTCACTCTTCCTGGTCCTCTTCAACGTGCACACAGTTGCTCTGTGGGTTGGTTCTGCAGTGTATGGTGCCTCAATGGCTACTATCTTTCCCAGTGGCATATCTTGGATAGAGCAGTATACCACTGTTCAGGGGAAATCTGCAGCAATGTTTGTCATGGGTGCAGCTCTAGGAGAAATGTGTATTCCTGCGGCAGTTGGCTTCCTTCAAGGATGTTTTCCCACTCTCCCAGTGCTCATGTACACTGCATTGGGAGCAGCTGTCATGACAGCAGTACTGTTCCCTGTGATGTGTAAATTAGCGGCATCAACTGATGATGCTAAATTGAAGGGTGCTGGAGACAGGGAAGTTCAAGAAGCGTTGCTGTCCAGCACTTATCTTGAAGACGATGAGGAGGATAATGAAATCAGAGAATGGAATGAAGTAGACTTTGAAATAATTGAGATGAATGACACACTCCAGAACTCTGTCATAGAGACTTCTAAGAAGATCCAAGGAGAATTTACTACCACCATCTCCAGCCAGCCTCCTTCAGAGAATTTGTCATTTAATTCTTCTCCTGTACTTGCCGTCAAATCCCCCAAACAGAAGAGTTCAAATAAGAATGATTAAGTTGTCTTATTGTAGTGCAAAAAAATTTCAGGAGATCAGAATTTCAACTTTAAGATCGTGTTATTTCAATATCGGGGGAAGTTTGCTGAATTCTAACCAAGGCAGCCTTATTTTAAAGTCTGAGGGAAGTGGTAACTTCCAAAGAGGAGTGCAATCACTTTGTTTAACCATGAGAATGACTCAAAGTAGAAGGTTTCCTAAATGTCTTCTTTTAATATTTTTTCAGGAAAGTGAAAACTAGAATGAATAAACAGAACTTGTTTTCTACTCCAGCAGTCCCCAACCTTTCCAGATTGGCAGATTGGAGGGGACAGCAGGTAGAGAGAGGGGATGGTTTCATGTGTGCGCCACTTCCACCAGTACAGCTTTGTGCATGCGCACGCTCGCCTACTGCTTGGACAGCCCGGTTACCAATGGGCCACAGTCTGGCTCTGGGTTGTGGACCAGGGGTTGTGGACTCTTGTTCTACTCATTGTTGGCTTATAAAATGATGTTTATAATCTGTGTACTGTACTACAAAGAATTCATTGAAGGTCATCTCTGAAAACAAGATAAATCTGGAAAATCAATCCTTGAAGACCTGTGCATTTCTAACTCAACAGTTCCATGTGTTTGGATTGAATCCTAAATATATTCTATCCTATTTAACAAAAAGAATTATTTTTTAAAAAATAAGTACATGACCACAGTTATGGTTAAATTAGCAAATACGTATTTTAAAATTTTGCTCAGAAGCACTTTGTATAATGGAAATAATTGCTGAAAAGGATTTGAGTTTATACTGCTATAATACAGTAACTCTGTGACTTGAATAAACTGGAGTTAAGATTGTTCATCGAGTTTAGCAACAATGAAGTATAATCTCAGGTCATGCTTGCAAAGCAAAGGGAAGGTCACCTGCAATACCAAGAGGAATCCCGTGGCTGCTTTGGGATTTCTGAAATAAATGTTATAGTCCATTGCAGACTTCAAGGGGTAAGGAAGGTGAATTTGTGTCTCAGAAATGTGATCATTTCAAAATGTAAACTGGGTTGTGTGTGTTTGCTGTCATCCCAGCCGCACTATTAAGTGACCTTATATTTAAATAGCATGATACTATGGTACTTGATACGTTCATGTAATTTCTTGGATAATTCAGTTTTAAAATTAAAAACTAAGAAACTGCCCCTCAGAGAAGTTCTATTATAAAGTATAAATCAGTAAAAATCTGGTGGTATCTTTCAAAAATTAACTTTCAGCAAATTGTTAAAATATAGTTGACGTAACTATCATTAAAAATTCTAAATCTATCAAGAGTTGGTGATATGCTCTGAAGCTACCTTTCCCAATTTGTGCCTTCTAGATGTGTTTGACTGCAGCATTCATAATTCCTAACCAGCAGGACCTTTGTGTTGGGTAAAGATTACAGGAATTTAGAACCATAATATTTAGATATAATCAGGCTGGGAAGGCTAATTGAAAAAGTGACTTTCTTAAAAATTAAATATTGTCATTGTGAAAAGAAAAATCAGTGCTAATTATCTCTACAGTACCAGTGTTTTTTTATTCAGAAAGCCTTATTATGGCTAGCATTGGAGAAATAATGTTGAAATTTTCATCATTTTTTAAAAAAAATCTTGATCAAAATATATTCACTGATAATAACTTGATGCTTGTAAAATGAACACCAGATATGCTTAAAATACAATAATGTTAGTATTTCTATACTACTGTAAGTGATGATTGAGTTGTGATGATGAGGATCATTTTAATGATTCTTATTCTTACTAGATAATTAACTGCTGCTGCAGCTTTTGTAGTAGGCTATGACTGAAGTTACTGAATATTAATTTACATGTGGAATAGACACTTGGAGAGTTTGGAATCTGCCTTCTCTCTACATATTAATAAACACGACTGAAGTTATTCTGAGGGCGTTTTGGGTGCAGATCAAATTGTGGGGAACCTGATGGCTATGAGTGGTCATTGTCTTACCTATTGTTGAATGTAACCCTTAATATTACTGGGAGAGATCATGTCTCCCAACAGTGTATGTATATTACATCTTTTTGGATGTGTGCATGGTGAAGTTAATAGTACTATGAATCTCTTTGACTCATACCTTTTGATACTTCTTTCTGTTCTACAGTATGTTATTTGCCCTAAGTATTGCAATTATTGCTTGGATATGATTTTTTTTCTTGTGTGATCCCAATGTTACAATAATTTTGTAATAAAAATGAAATAGGGAGTGTATTTACTGGAGAATTGGAAAATGTTATTTCTCTTGAATAATAATAGACCTGTTTATTAGGGAATCAATTACAAATATATTGTATTAGATTTTTCATTAGTAAGTGAAAAAGGATTTGGTTGTCTTTCAAAATAAGCTATCATACCAGGGAAAACAAGAAGATGAAAGCCTTGGGCAACAACAAAGATGTAATACTCAATATAGACTTTATTATGAAAGGGTAATGAAAACTAATTCTTGAAGAATAGCAACAAACAGGCAAGCTTTTACAAAACAGAGGAAAGAATTGGTTTTAAGCGGACAAGAGAAATAAAATATATTAAAATGAGATTACTCCTGAGTAACCATGGAGATTGTAGAGGCAAATGAGGGTGATGAGTAATGGAAAAATTATAGTGTTACTCTTTACAAAGGTGATTCTAAAATGATAAATATTTGTAGAAGATATATAAGAACTAATTGCAATAGATGGTGATTTACAAGTGGCAAGCTGCCAAACAGGATATCACTGATGTAACACCTATTGAACTGTTTAATTTTATAGTCTTCCAAAGTTTTAATATACTAACCACTCTATGTCTACTAATATTGACATGAAATGGATGTAGAGATCAGAAAGCAGTTGGTGTAAAATCCATGTACTGTGATGAGCCTGCTCTTCACCGTAGCATTTTGCTGGTGCTTGTTGTATACTGGCAAATGCCAGACAAAAGCTGTTTGTAGTTAACTTTTTTGACAGAGATCAATTCTCACAAGAGTCATAGAAGGCGGAGTGCAGGTGCGCTCGAATCGGTATCGGCCTGAGATGAGGAACTTTCAAATGCCACTTGAAAGGATTTCAGGGAAAAGAAGCTTGGGGAGAATCTGCAAGTGAAGCTGGTGACTGGCAGCTACATGCCAAAATGGATTCTGCCCACCTAGTCTAAACGTAGTAAAAAGGGCCTGTTGAGAATTCCTTCTCCACAGGAAAATTTTCTATCATGGCACATAGGGACACGGTATATGTAGTACCCTGTTTCTTTGTGTTCCACAATATGGTTAAAAAAATAGTTTAGCATGCTATTGGCCTTAGGTGGAATGTCTGGCCTACAAATATTGTCAATAAACACAAATATTTTTTTTAAAATGCAGAAGGCAACTATTTTTGCTTTATTGACTGTAGCAAGATTTTTGCTTGTGTAGTTCAGGGGTCAGGATGAGTAGTAAAGAGCCAGATCTTGCCCCTCTGCCTCTATTGGCATGGCTGACAGGCCTGCAGGCCAAGGAGCGTGACAGCCATTGAATGGCACTGTATCAACCAGGAAGCCACCAATAGGTCTTGGTACCTTCCCACCATTGTTAGCTCATGAGCTACACCAATACAGGCAGTGGTCTATATATTTAATTTATGGGCTGTAGTCTGCCAACATTGTGTGGATCACACTAGCCTTTGAAATCTGTTAAAGCTATTGGGTGTGCCAGTATACCTGCCTACATTTCTGAGAAACCTTTATAATAAGCTACTGTAAAGAAAAGAATATTGGGGGGGGGGAAGAATATCAAAAGAGATTCTTGGAGTAATGAAAATTCTTATTCCAAAATTGTACTAAATAAAAGAATCACTTTTAATAACCACTTTTTAGTAGAATATTAGGAAAACTGAAAGAACCATTAATGGAAGTAAAACTGGAAAATTTAATCTCAGAGCTAAATTTTAAAGTGATGTATTTATATAAAATAAGCTGTATATTTTATAGTCTTAAAATTGATGAAGAATTGTTAGAATAGTGTTTTCAACTACAGCCACTTGAAGATGTATGTTCAATTTCTAGAATTCCCCAGCAGTTCTGTAACAGGTTAAGGCAATAGAAGCTTTATTTAGGTTTAAAAATGGGTATGTATTAAAAAATAGATTAATTCTGGGAAGGGAAGGCAATAACAACATTAAAACTATGAAGACCATGACCAGTTTTCACTGGTGTACCATTTCAAGCCTTTTTCTATTGGGAGGCCTTGACAAAAGTGATTGAAGCATTCATCACATCAGATGTAGCACACTTTACGTGGGGCAGCTTTTGGAACAATCTTGAAGTTGTAACGTGTCCATAATATGAAATTTGTCTACCTACTGGTAGGACCACTTTAGGAGTCATGAGAACGCTGCTACATTTGCTGTACTTACTGATGGTTTGGTTCTAGATCCAATTCAACATACTGGTCATTTAAGCAATGGCGGGTGAAGGCACGCAGCAATGGCAGCAAGCAGACGAGTGACAGGGCAAGCAGGCAGAGCAAGTGGTGAGCAGGTGGGCGGGGGTGACCGGCAACTGGGCAGGGCCAGCCAGAGGTGGTATTTGCTGGTTCTCCAAACTAGGTAAAATTTCGGCTACCAGCTCACCCGAATGGGTCCGAACTGGCTGAATACCACCTCTGGGTCATTACCTTTAAAATCAGGGGTGTCAAACTCGATTTCATTGAGGGTCACATCAGGTTTGTATTTGACCTCGGGGGGGCTGGGTGGGTGTGGCCAGCATAACGTCACTTGTGTTGGGGGGCACCTGTGGTGGCCTGAGCTCTCTGCCATCAAAAATGGAGGTGGGGGGGAAGGGTGGCCATCGCGAGCTCAATTTTCAGCTGGGATGGCCCTTTGCCAGCAAACGCGGAGCTTGAAAGGGGTAGGTGTGGGCCTCGTGAGCTCTGTTTTTGCTGGCAGAGGTACCACTGGCCGGTCCTTCGCTATTTCCAGGGCAGCCCCGTGGGCCAGATCTAAGCACCCAGGCCTTGAGTTTGACACCCCTGTTTAAAATCCTAAAGTCACTCCAGGATACTTATTGGGACTATCTTTCCCGACCAATATCATACAATAAACACCAAACCCTAATATCATGAGCTGGGGACCCTCACATCCCCTTTTCTTGAAGCTAGATATTATCTATGTCTGTCCCCACAACTGAAATATATTGCTTTCCTGGTGTGTAGGGTGTCTCAATCCTCTTGGCCTTAAAAAACACTTAAAAGCTATTTATTTCATAAGACACTTGGCCTGATTAGTTTGGGTTGAACACTTTTAAAAAAAGATTTATATTGTTATGTTACTGAGCAAAAAAATTCAATTTTAACATGTTGAAAACAAATGGATCCTAATATTTTTCACCATCATATAAACACAATTATTGACAGAATTCTATGGTGCAACTCATGAGATTTTATATTCACTGTAGTTGCTTGGATCATTTGGCTACTTCTGTGCCCATTTTTCTCCTCCAAAGATCAGTAGGCTATAGCATTTGCCAGGTCATATATTTTCATGGGCCATATTCTTTCAGTAAAATTCAAAAGATTGAAATACTTTTTGCATTTTATATATTAATTATAGACTTTTTGAATAGCAACACTGAGCAATTTCTACTCATTAAAGAGAACTCTAATTCACATCAATTTATTAACATAGTTTAAAACATTCCAGTACAACTACAATGAGATTTAAAAATGCACATTTATTTGATTTTATTAAATTTACTATGGTTGCAATAATTTTTAAAAACAAAATGATTTCCAATTAAAAAATGTACTGTGACCACATAATTTCTTATTTTATACAGTTATACAAATATTCTAAATACACATTTTCTTATGATGGCAAATAAATTTTAACTGTACAGTACATAATGAAATATTTAAGCATATTTAGAAGCAATAGAAATGTCTATACAAAAGCAAAAATGGATTTTTTTATTTAAAGTATTGCAACGGTCCCACAGTTTTATAACAAAAATGTCTTTGCACAGTTCCTCACAATGCCCCCATTAATAGCCAAAGCAAGACAGTGATTTTAGAAAATGTTTCAAAAATGCTACACTTACTACTGTTTGCAGTTTCATCAAAACAACAAATCTACTTGGAATCAAGCAAAACGAAGAAATATCCCAATCAACTTTAGAATTGTATAAAATCCATTGCACATTATTTTAGTCAGTATTTGAAAAGTAAAAAAGTGTATTTACAAAATATTTTGCAGTCAAAATTTAAAGTTGATGAGATATCAGTAACACACATCCTGATAGTTCAATAAAACACAATAGCAGTTTTCCAAAGATTTTCTGTATTAATACAGAAATCCACGGAATTTTTTTTAAATTCTGAAATGGGTTTACAAGATGTTAACACAGTTATTTCAACATTTGTATTATAAACAATGTTAAAAAGGCAAAAGAATGGCATCATTAAAAATGAATTATTAACAGATTATCAAATGTATTTTTAATTTACTTAGAACAAACATTCATTATTTTTAGAACACATCAACAATGTATGAAAATCCTGGACAAGGTGAAATTGAAGGACCATGCATGACAGTTTTAGAGTGGTAAACATTGAAAACAAAAATAGCACCTGGAATCCTGTGACATTAGGCAATCTAAAACTGATCAAGTAGTTGACGAAGATATGGTGCCTTAGATAATTCTCGGCTCACTCTGGAGACTTTGAAAAGCACCGGACAGTTCAATGAAATACATGGTATCTGTCGATCAAAGCAACTTGTACAATTCTTGCATACCTAGAGGAATATATAATTAATTAGTGCAAAACACACTTAACTGGAAAAAAATACATAATCAGCATAAGACTGTATATGGCTATTTCTGTTCAAAGTAATTATGCACAAGACCAGATAGAAAAGAAGACGTTTAGATTTTCTCAGCCTCTCACTGAGAAAATAAATAAGAATAAAATAAATAAACGGAGGTTGGAAAAATTAAGATGGCCATTGTCGCAGGAACATCTCAAATGGTCATAAAGCAGGTCAAACAGTAATGTGGTTATCAAAAAATAATTAAGAAAACATATTAAAATGCTGATAATCCTTGAAATTGTAAAACCTTTTAAGTTACTAGTTCTTGATTTTGGAAAAAGCTTGTAAGTATTGCATGCCTGGGACTGGGGGGGGGGGCAACTACACTGTCTACTACTGCCCTAAGGACTGATACAAGGCGGTTCTGATTTCATGCATGAAAACACATTCTCCAAATTCTCCAAATTATCTTTGAGTAAAGGCACTAAACAAATCCTTACCAACTCATTTCAAGCCTATTCCACAGACCCTGAAGATCTGTGGATCCTGAAAATCAGAACAAAACATAGTGTTGAAGACTGCTAAGGATGCATAATGGTCAATGGAACATATGGTCTGGTCTATTGGATGAATGCCATTACTTTAAAAATTAAAACAAAATTTATACTGGACTCAACCCTTCGTTAAGTCTATAATTTCCAAAATTATGACATACGTTTCTTTACTGAAAAATAGTGAATGCCTAAAATGCTTGTCAGTATCCAGACGACTATGAACTGATCCGACCTCACTGGATAAATCAAACCTTTTTATATGCTAAAAGATAAGTTTCCCTAGCCCAAATCGTAATGCTTACATTAATATATTACAGGTAGTCCTTGCCTTAGACCCAATTGAATCCAACATTTCCATTGCTAAGGAAGGCAGTTGTTAGGCGAGTTTTGCTCCATTTTACGATCTTTTTGCCAATGTTGTTAAGTGAATCACTGCCATTGTTAAGTGAATCATGTGATCATTAAGTGAATCTGGCCTCCTCCATTGACTGACTGTCAGAAACTGGCTGGGAAAGGTTACAAATGGTGATCACACGACCCTGAGAGAGACACAGTGCAACTGTTGTAAGTATATGCCAGTTGCCAAGTGCCCCAGTGTCAGATGACTCGGGTTGCTGCAATGGTTGTAAGTACGAAAACCAGTTGTAAGTCATTTTTTTTTCATTACAGTTGTAACTTTGAATAGTCACTAAACAAATGGTTGTAAGTTGAAGACTATCTGTAATGTTTTCTTAGCAACAGTCGTTTGGGATTCCCCATCCAGTGTAACTTTCAGCTTTGGAGCCTCTATGTAGCAACATAGGATGTTGCAATGAGAGAGGCAATTGGGAAAAATGGAATGGAAAAAAATCTGCCACTGTTTTCCTTTGAAGTGACATATTATAATCTTACCAATCTGGACCTAATTACAGCATAACCAGTGAACAGACATCCACTAGGGTACATTATGTTCTCATATTTGGTACAGAACAATATAGTTGGGAAAGATATATGCAAAACACATGATTCTGACAAATGTGATTTTTAGAAAGTATTCACTATGGTGTAAGCTGGGCACTTTGAAATTCGTATTAAAGAAATATGCACAGAATGATTATGGATTCACTTCCAGTTTATTTTTTAAAATCACAGGAAACTAGCTTTTAGTTAAAATTCTTCTAAGCCTTCCCTTCTTAGAGCAAAAGTTAAAAAAAATCTGACAGAATAGAGTAAGGAATACATAAACACTGATATAGACCACATTTAGATTGATCAGCACATCCCAGCTTCTGACTGAATGTAAAATGCCTCCTGCTTCTTTAAATGCTCTTTGGATAGAAATTAAGAGCAAATTTAAAAAAAGCTGTTTCTGTAATAAAGTGCCATGAAGAGCATAATGATTTCTACATACTTTCTCACAATCCTATGTAATTAGTGTCCTCGGGAGGGTGGAGGGTTTGATATCACAAAAATGCCATGCTTTTTGTATCCATCAGATATTGAGACACAATTACATAATGTCATCATTTGAGTGACAACATAATTTTACATGTTGACACTTCATCATTATCACTGTTTACTGCAGATATTACAGTACAAATCAGAAAACTGTGAAATATTAAAAAAAATCTCCAAATTATCTTTGAGTAAAGGCACTAAACAAAGCTCCCAGTCCTTCCACATAAAAAGTACGCAAAAAGTATGTTATTTTTTCTTCTTACTCTTTTAGAAAGTATTTAAAATATTGTAAATAGTTCCAGCCTCCCTACTACACGCATTAAGAAAACTGTCTAATAGTTACAATTAGTAAATAACAGTTCATCTGAGTATCTGCTCAATCTTTCAGAACTCCTTTTGTGAAAATTCATAAATTATTTGTTTCAAGTAATGAGTCAGTTACAAAAAGTTAAACAAACTATTATTCTCTACCAGTTTTATTCCCACCTTGGTTATTTGTTCATGTTTACGCTCCAACTCTCTGATTTCCTGATTTAGCATTACAATAACATTCTGTGGTTGGCTCCTACATTTATTGCAGATTCCATGCTGAGTCAATTCTTCACACACAGGGCAATGTAAGGTGGTAAAATATTGGGAGATTGTTCCTTTTCGGCATTCTTGCTCAGTGCGAGACATTGTGGACACTTTCTGGATCTATATGAAACATCAAAGTAAAATATATTTAGTAGGATACATATGTACAAAAGGTTTCCCTCTGTCAGCATCACTTTATCTTCATTTATATTTTCCTTGCTGTCTTGTTGTTCCATGTTCCTTAATACATATCAAACTGTTAGCAAAGGTCAACCAATTTATTTTATCTTTGAGAGCTTGAGTCTTGCAGTTTTGAAGGTATGGTTTGATTAAAGGGAGAGCCAATGGAATCTCCAAAGTGTTAAATTAAATTAAATCAAAGAGCCACAGGAATAATATTTCAAAAGTTTATTGTGGTAGAAGCTTTGAAGATGGTGATGTTCTCTAAAAGGCCCATCATTTCTGTCATTAACACAATGAAGCAGCTGCTAGAAATCTGATGCTTCTTTAATACAGCTAGTGTTGAGTATTGGAAAAAATTCTTTAAAAAGCTCTCTGACATCTGAAGCAGTAAAAGAGGAAGTAAAGAAGCTGAATAATTCAGCTCAAATCTTGCCACTCTTAAATATCAAATTCAATCTGAACTCCAGGTAATTTGATACATTTTAAAATTGGCATATTGTAAAGATACCTCATTTTTTCATTTCCACCATTACAATCATGCATTGTATTTACTACTTCACTTACTCACCCTTGGTAATTCATTATACCAACTGAAAACATCTATGCCAATGAGAGATAAGATCCTAGCCAGGGGAGGAAGAATCTGCTTGGTTATGTAGTAGGTTGCATTCAGCCTCAGATTTGGGTCTTGTAAAACATCAATGGGCCGTCTAACCAACTGTATGAGAGGCAATCCTGGCATGCCATAAACAATGACATACGGAACTCTTTCACCAACACGTGGTTCAGACCGTCGGTCGTAAGCAAGCATCTTTCTGTGGGGGGATACAACATTAGGTTTCAAAATCCATCTGCTGCACATGGAAGTGACAAGAACCCAAAATTCAAAGAAACTTAAATTTTATCTGACAGTTTCTATTTATTTCTTGCATTTCCATTACATCACTTCTACCAATTACTACTATGCAAAATATACAAATGAAAGAACCATACTTTAAAACAGGGGTATGAAACTGGATTTCCTTGAAAGCCGGTTCAGCATTGTATCTCTCCTCTGCAGGCCGGCCAGGGGAAGAGAGACAGGACAGTCGCCTCCTGCAGCACCCTGCCAGCCAAAACAGGGTGTGGGGGGCTGCATGCATATGCACCCCCCCACACCCTGGTTTGGATGGCACAGTGCTGCAGGAGGCCGTTCAGGCTGAAAAAGGGCACGGGGGCTGCAAGAGGCACAGTGGGCCAGTCCTTTGCTATTTCTAGGCTGGCCTCGCAGGCCAGATTTAAGCACTCCAAAGGCTTTGAGTTTGACACCCCTGCTTTAAAACTAAGATAAAGAAACTAAGACAAGATAAAGCTATAAGAGCCACTTTGATCTAGGAGTTAATGCTTCTATCTAGAAATCAGGAGACTGTAAGTTGCAGTCCAACCTTAGGCATAAAAGCTGGCTGAGTACTTTAGACCAGTCATTCTCTCAGCCCAACCCACCTTAAAGGGTGGTTGTTGTGGGGAAAATGGGAGGCTGAAGGAATATTCAGTATGTTTGCCATTTTGAATTATTTATAAAAATACAGCTAGTCCTTGACTTATGACCACAATTCAGCCCCAAATTTCTGTTGCCATATGAGTTTTGCCTCAATTTACAACCTTTCTTGACATAGTTGTTAAATGAATCACTGCAGTTAAGTTGCATGGTTGTTGAGCGAAACTGGCTTCCCCATTGGCTTTGCTTGTCAGAAGGTTACAAAAGGTGATTCTATGACCCTGGGACACTGTAAATATCAGACATTGCCAAATGTCTGAATTTTGATCACATGACCATGGAGATGTTGCAACGATTGTTAAATGTGAAAAATGGTCATGTCACTTTTTTACAGCAACTCCAAACGAACTGTTATAAGTTGAGGATTACCTGTAGTGATGGACATACATACATACATACATACATACATACATACATACATACATACGAATTCAGACCTGGCTGATGGTAAAAATGTGAATCTACAAAAAAATTCTACTTTTTGTACCTTAATAAAATGAAACCTTTCAATATTTCTTCCTACTCACCCTAATATAAATGATTTAATATCAAATGAAATATTAACATCCTATTACTTGCTGTTACTACCTTGTGATTTCTAGAGCTGGAACACAAGCACCAGGTCTGTATGCAGAACTTCCTCGGTACTCCTTTGCAAAGATGAAGTCTTGCATGCTAGCCTTCCCTTCTAATAATTTCATGCACTGATTTTGCACATATTGCTTGATATGACTTATATCACGTGTTTCAAATAGTAGCTTAATGGAACGCTCGAGTATCTGGAAAAGAAAAAGAAAACATGCTTTCAGTTGTCCCTTCAAAATTCATTTAAAGATACTTGAAATGATGGTGGCATTTGCAACATTACTGCAAATGCTTTGGGCAATTTACAAGGAAGTCATCCCTCCTTTTACAATTGGTACTTCTGTCAGCCAAAGAATGAATCCTCTAACAAAAATGCATACTTCATGTCTATTTTACCTTGGAAACAGCAGGACAAGCATCTCTTCTGACAGTTTCTATGCCTTTTGCATCAAATACTGGATCTTTCTGATCCAATGTTTCATACATATAACCAACATATCTCTTTTTGGTTTGCAATATACATGGCAAATAAACCTATATTAGGGAAACAAACATTAGAAATTGCAAACTTGTATCAAAAATGCAAATGTTTCTAAAACTATACACCCTTCATAAAAAAACTTAGATGTAATCTTCCAACGAAGCATTTAATTTAGAGTCTGAGTGACAATTAGATCTTACAAACAAACTGCCACAAGCAACCTTGAAAAGAAAAGTTTCATGAGGCCAGCAGCTGCCTTACGAAGGGCGAGGCTGCACATGTTTGGCCACAGAGGGAGCAAGATGGCAAAGCTAGGGTAGCAGAGGCCATGGAATGCAGGGAGCCAAAAGGTTACACAGGTGAAACTCAAAAAATTAGAATATCATGCAAAAGTTCATTTATTTCACTAACGAAACTTAAAAGGTGAAACTAATATATGAGATAGACTCATTACATGCAAAGCAAGATAGTTCAAGCCGTGATTTGTTAAAATTGTGGTGATTATGGCTTACAGCTCATAAAAACCCCAGATCCACAATCTCAGAAAATTAGAATATTACATGCAATCAATAAAACAAGGATTGTACATAGAACAATATCAGACCTCTGAAAAGTATAAGCATGCATATGTACTCAGTACTTGGTTTGGGCCCCTTTTGCAGCCATTACTGCCTCAATGCGGTATGGCATGGAAGCTATCAGCCTGTGGCACTGCTGAGGTGTTATGGAAGACCAGGATGCTTCAATAGCGGCCTTCAGTTCTTCTGCATTGTTCAGTCTTATGTCTCTCATCTTTCTCTTGGCAATGCCCCATAGATTCTCTATGGGGTTCAGGTCGGGCGAGTTTGCTGGCCAATCAAGCACAGTAATCCCACGGTCATTGAACCAGGTTTTGGTGCTTTTGGCAGTGTGGGCAGGTGCCAAGTCCTGCTGGAAAAGGAAGTCAGCATCCCCATAAAGCTCGTCTGCAGAAGGAAGCATGAAGTGCTGCAAAATCTCCTGGTAGACGGCTGCGTTGACCCTGGACTTAATGAAGCACAGTGGACCAACACCAGCAGATGACATGGCTCCCCAAATCAACACAGACTGTGGAAACTTCACATTGGACTTCAAGCATCTTGCAGTGTGTGCCTCTCCATTCTTCCTCTAGGCTCTGGGTCCTTGGTTTCCAAATGAGATGCAAAAGTTGCTCTCATCAGAAAAGATGACTTTGGACCACTGAGCAACAGACCAAGTCTGTTTTTCTTTAGCCCAGGTAAGAAGCTTCTGATGTTGTTCATTGTTCAGGAGCGACTTGACAAGAGGAATACGACATTTGAAGCCAATGTCCAGGATCCGTCTATGTGTGGTGGCTCTTGATGCACTGACTCCAGCCTCAGTCCACTCCTTGTGAAAGCCCCCAACACTTTTGAATGGCCTTTTCCTGACAATCCTCTCCAGGCTGCGGTCATCCCTGCTGCTTGTGCAACTTTTTCTTCCACACTTTTCCCTTCCACATACATTTCTATTAATGTGCTTTGATATAGCACTTTGGGAACACCCAACTTCTTTTGCAATTACCTTTTGAGGCTTTCCCTCCTAATGGAGGGTGTCGATGGTTTTCTGCACAACTGTCAGGTCAGCAGTCTTTCCCATGATTGTGATTCCTACTGAACCAGACTGAGAGACCATTTAAAGGCTCAGGAACCCTTTGCAGGTGTTACAGCTTAATTAGCTGATTAGAGTGGGACACTTTAAGCTAGAATATTGCACCTTTTCACAATATTCTAATTTTCTGAGATTGTGGATTTGGGGTTTTCATGAGCTGTAAGCCATAATCATCACAATTATGACAAATCATGGCTTGAACTACCTTGCTTTGCATATCATGAGTCTATCTCATATATTAGTTTCACCTTTTAAGTTGCATTACTGAAATAAATGAACTTTTGTGCGATATTCTAATTTTTTGCGTTTCACCTGTAGATGGAAGGGGAGATAGACTGATGAGAGTAGCTGAGGCATCCTTGCAATCCTAAGTGAGGGTAGGCACCAAGTGCCTGAATTCTAATCACGTGGCTGTGGGGATGCTTCAATGGCCATAACTTCAGGCACCAATTTAAGGCCTTTCAAATGATCGTTGAATGAATAATTGTTAAGGCAAGGTCTACCTGTAGAAGTCAGTGATGAAATACCTTTTTCACATGCTTTGAACATGTTAAAGACTCCTAATTTAGTCTAATAAATATAAGGACAGTGAAACTTATACAATTAAAGTGCTTGAAATGTTACATGAGGAAATTAATAGTCTTGAGTGCAAAAATACCTTTTCAAACTTGTCTTACCTTTTCAAATTTCAATTTGACTGGTTTGGGATTGGTAGCTGTTACTGCTTCAGCAATTTCTTGACCAATTTTAAATGACTGTTCCTTGGTAGCTCCTTTCAGTAGTATAAACATGCTAAAACAAGAGAATTGGCTATTTAATTTCCCCCAGAACTGTTTAAGCAGCACAGTAAGACTTTTATAACATGGCAAAAGGCATAGGGTCACCTTTGCACAAATTACAGTCCTGGATAGCCAGACTGTTTCTGTTTACTTTAGTCCTTTATTTCTAATTTTGCCTTTTCCTGGATCAGAAATTCTGCCAACTTTCTATTCTACTGTTGAACTAAATTCTTATACAGATTCAAAAATTCTTGTATTTTATACAGCATGTCAAATTTTTCAACTTTCAATTTCCAAACGTTAGGGGTGCTCAAAAGTTGTGGCATGCCTTGGGGATTGTGAAGGTATTTTTGTTACTTTAATATAATTTAGAAGTGCTTGGTAAGTAACTACATAAATATCATAACTTTTTAACATTTTGTTTGTTTCATATGAACCTGTCTGATGTGATTAAGAGAACAAAAAACAACTATAATACTGGCTGGCAAGCCTCCTCACCAAAAAACAGTCTTTACCTGTCTGTGTCCCCGTATACAACCCGTGCTCCCCATTTCTTTGTATCATTCACTAATTTTATTGCACGTTCCAAGGTCTCTCTGGCTTTGTGTACAATACTATCAGCAATCTGAAGATTAAAAAGATACATTACAAAAATCTTAACAATATTTTCTTTCACCTAATCATGCATTTTTCAATTGTTTGCTATACTCTTATTATTGCTTATAAAATTATATGATTTGTTCTACATATCCTGTAAAATCTTTATAGCTGAGTAAAAATAAAGATGGATGATTAAACAAATCTGTTAAGATACATTCAAATTAGCTTTCTGATCATTACATTCAGAAGGCATTGGCAAAATATATGTGCTTATTCCTTGGGGCCAGAAATTACACAGATAAGAGACCCTTCCGTTATTTCCATCAATTGGCACTCATTGGATCTATGTGTTTAACAGTGCTGCCTAAGCAGTTCTAATTGCTCTTTTGAGGACAAAGTGAAAAATCCTGTCCTCTGTGGCAGTTACTCAAACAGTAACAATAACATTTTCATAATACCTCTGCTGCAGATCTCAATGGCTGGAAAGGTTTATAGCAGGAGTTTAGATGTCTTTTAACAATTTGTAATTTACTTAAAAGAATTACAGAATAACAGCATTGGAAGGTACCTTAGAGGTCTTCTGGTCCAAACCATTATTCAGGCAAGAGACCCTATATCTTTCCAGATATAAAGTCCCTCTTAAAAATCTCCAGTGTTGGAGCACCCACCAAGTCGAGTTTTGAAGGCAAGTAGTTCCACTGATTAATTATTCTTCGAGTTGCCTGATCATTTTTGTCACCTCTGCACTCTTTCTGGAATCTCAGCATCTTTTTTATATCATGGTGATCAAAACTAGATGCAATATTCCAAGTGTGATCTTACCAAGGCTTGTAGTACTAGCACTTCACATGATTTTGATTCTATTCCTCCATTAATGCACCCTAGGAACAAGTTGGCTTTTTTGGCAGCTGCAGCACACTGCTAGGCTTGTATTTAAATGATTGTCCACAAGGACTCCGAGATCCCTCTCACAATTACTACCAATGAGTCAGGTATCCCCTATTCTATGCCCGTGCCTTTGGTTTTGTGCAGTTTGTGCAGAGAAGAGCAACAAAGATGATAAGTGGTCTGGAGACTAAACGTTATGATGAACGGTTGTGGGAACTAGACATGTTTAGTCTAGCGAGGAGAAGGACTGGGATGACATGACAGCAGTTTTCCAGTATTTGAGGGGCTGTCACAGAGAAGAGAGGGTCGACCTATTCTACAACCCAGAATTAAGCAAATATTTTTCTAACAGGTAGAACAATTAATCAGTAGACCGGCTTGCCTCCAGAAGCTGTGGGTGCTCGATCACTAGAGGTTTTCAAAAAGAGATTGGATAACCATTGGTCCAAATGGTATAGGGACTCCTGCATGAGCAAAGGGTTTGATTAGAAGACCTCCAACCCACTTATAGCCTTGTTATTTTATGTCCTATGTGTTCTCAGAATTACCTGAACTAAAACAGCATTCCTGTACTACAGTTAGTAAACCAAGCCTTTTTTCTTCTAATGTGTTATGCTATATTTGTGTGTGCCTTCGATTCAATTTTTGGCTCCTCTTGGCTGCCTGGACAAGTCCCTGTAGTTTGCTTAGCAGGGTTTTCTAAAAGTCTTTGCCTCTTCCTAGGATCACTCTCCTCCTAGGGCTGAGAGTGATTGACTCAAGGTCACCTTTTGGCTTCATGCAGAAGTAGAACTGATAGGTTTCCAGTGCCTTAAGCATTATATCAAAATAAGCCTCCATTATCGTTAATATTTTGTTTTCAATTACTTACTTCAACACATGGCATCCTTCCAGAAAAATTAGCACCAGTATAACCAAAAGTGACATTTGCTATAAGTTTAAGGCCAAGCTGGCGTGCGTCAAGCATCCGAGTGATAGTTTTGTCAAGTTTGTAAGCTTTCATTGATTGCTTCACCATTATTCTAGTCTTTAAAATTTCTTCCAGCATACTTGGCAGTACACCCTTTCTTACAGAAGGCTGTTGCAAAACAAAAGCAGTAACTGAAAGGTTGATAGTAATAGCACTATTAATCCTCATGTAAATACTGTCTTTTTCTTAGTGATATGTTGAGGCAAACAGTCCCCAAATGTCTCCAATATTTTAACTTGACACCCTTCATGGTTTCTACTCAAGTTTTCTATTTATTTATACATACACTAGAATACAGCTTGGCTCCATCCTCTTTCTTTCGGGTAACCTTAGGACCCCTTGTGAGTAGGGGAGCTGTGGAAATGATGTGTTATTTTCATTTCTTTCTTTGGGGTAGGAATATGTTACTTGCAATTCTGCAGCAATATGGGTGAATAAGCTAATATCTGAGTATTAAATTTTCTTTTTTGTGAAATGGGTACTTTATTGTGCCTTTGGGGCTGAATTTTGTGGTTGGCATTTTGGAGTTCAAATACAATGTCTACTTGCTACTCAATTTCTTATCTGGTCAACTTGCCTTTTGAGAATATAATAGCCTCATATGACAGCCCTTAAGCAGTCCTTTCATTTGACTAAAGCTCTCCTCTGCTTTTTACTTTTCTTAGGGAAAGAAGATTAACTTGTGGTTAATAACAGGATAGGAATCCAACAGAGTCAAAGCAGGAGAATTTTGTCTTATTTCCTTTTCAATTCTCTATCCAATTTCTGGTTAAAACTGAGTTTCTTACTTAAAATTAAAAAATATATCTATGAATCAGTAAGAATCAGAACCAGAGAGAACCTTCTCCCATGTTTTCCTTCCAAAGGGCTGACTGACAAGGGATGAGTCTTCTTTGAGTGTCACATCATTCTGAAGCCAAGCACACCTGCGTGTCCCCATAAATAATGCTGCTCATCACAGTTTTGAACTGCTAGTTGCTGAAAGAAGGACTAATTTTTAAGTTCAATACTGTTTATCAATACCTACTATTTTTCCCTAAAATTCTATAATTCATTTCTCACAACTATTAGAGTATGCAACTGAATTTATTTACAATTAAAGAAAATATAAACACAACATTATTGTACTAAATAAAATCAAGTACCTTAACAAAAGCTATTCCACTAGGTGAGATTGTGATATCATGTCGAAGCTGGTACAGCAGATCAGGAGATACTCTCAGAGATGTGCATCCAAGTTTAAATTCATCATTTCTAAAAAATAAGGAAGAATGAATTGTTTTAAACAGTTCCATCTTTTCAATCCCTCTCATGATCCAGCTTTTCCTGCTTGCAATTCGCTCACTCACTCACTTCTTTGCCTACTATTTTCTCCTTATCTATCTTACAGGTTTCAGTTAAGGGTGAATACATTTTTGCCTCTCTTTTCAATTGAGCAAAAATACCAAACTTCTTACAACAGACTAAAACAACAATATCCTCAACAATAACACTAAAAATAAAGCCAACAGATTATAAAAGCGGTGCTATTAATTACAAGTTTGGGAAAATAGGATGCTTTTAATCCATCAGCAAAAGAACATAGAGTTCTACTCATAAATTTCTCTAGAGAAAAATATCGGTTTTTATTGTTGCTGAAATCTCGTTTCACTTATTGCTCTCAATAAAGTTAGATTACTATTCTTTTTTTAGATCAGAAGAAAAATACTACGTAATCTTCATTTTTAATGTCACATAATAATTGTAATTCATTGTTAGGAATTATGTAGGATACCATTTCAGCCTATTTATATGAATCATATCATAAATTAGTACAATTAGCAAAATATGATTTGAATCTGTACAGTCACCATGGTTTTTTCATTATTTCTTTTTGTGTAAGCAAATGCTCTCTCCAGATTGCCAATTATATTAATTAATTGTATTGCATTTTAAAACTTGTATACAGGTTGTAACTGACTGACGATCGCAATTGGAACTGGAATCTTGGTCCTTCAGCAAAGCAGCCATTGAGATGCCCATGTGATCGACACCATCCCAGCACTCCCAGTTTTTAAGGAGACAGGCCAAGAGAGCTGCCTGCTGGGAGGACATCTTAACTCCACATGGAGCCGATATTTGCTCCCCACTCTGATCAGCAACCCTTTGAGAGCTGAGAGCTCTTAGCCAAGCGCTGAGATTCCCTCACAGCAGGCAGCCCTTCAACAGTGACTCACTCTGTGTACTTGTGTGTGTGTGTGTGAGAGAGAGAGTGAAAGACATTTTGTGACTGGTCTTAACCGCTTTGCAGGCCATAAAGCACCCTTTCTGAGGTCATTGTGAATTTGAGCACTTGTTAAGCTACTTGTTAAGCAAGGACTACCAGTATTGCCTGTCTATAGGCAAGACCGTTTTTTTAAAGAGAAATTTTAAGTATCCTAAAATTCTATAGTCACTTATGTAATTTGAGAAAGAGTGCTAATCATTTATTTTAATAGTAGTACAACCATGCACAGAGATTTAAATGATCAATGCTTACTTCCCCAGGTTTTCAATATGTCCCAAGCATGTGGAAAAGCAGTAATTGTATGCTATCACTATTGATGGATACAGAGACTGAAAATCTAGCACAAGGACAGCATTACTGTAGAAACGGGATTCTGGCTCCATTATTAAAGGAATGCATTGAGGGGCTCTCATCTGAGCTCGCTGTTGAACGCTGGGTGTCACAGCAATGTAATTCATTGGTTTGGCAATTCGCAGCATCATTGATTCCACACGATACTAAATAAAACAAAAACTCAGTGATTAGCAATCCAGCCTAGAAATTGAATGCATGTTTATCAACATTATGCTGAACAAAAGTCCAACAACTTAGGAGCAATTTATTCCCGAATATTAATAATTAAAGCTATAATGTGGAGATCCCAGCATCAATGGTTGGTATAAGACATTAATCAGGAAACAAAAACTGCATCCCATGTTTATTTTTCAAAGGACAGAAAAATAGACAATTTTTGATTGGAATGCCTATCTACTCAAAAACACAATTCTGAGACCAACGGCAAGTTACCAGAGATAAGATAACAGAAAATATAACCCATCCTAGAACTAATTCAGGAATCGAAAGTATTTGTGGCTAGTTATCTCTCTTCTCAAAGAGGAAGGATAGACTTGAAACCAAAATAAATGATTGGCTAAAGCAATCTACAGCATGTCTATAACACAAAGTAATTGTTTATGCTTACTGTAATTCTCCACAAATTAAAAAGGATATGTTCATTTTTAAACAATTAAATCAAAGCAGTTAAAGGTTACCTGTGATCCTCTTGTCAGTACATGCAAGAACTGAATTCCAAACAGCCTTGCCATTTCACTTGTTCTGCCAATCAAGTCCATTTGTTCTAATAGCTGTATATTCCCACGAACACGACTAATATAATAATCTACGATTTTCCACCTTTAAAATAAAAGCATTAATAAGTAAAACCTTCAAAACTGAGTCACAAAGAGTGTTTTGAAAAAAAATGCCAAAGAATTTGCTAAGGGTTTTAAAAATGAAAAGCAATAAAATATTACTCTTTGAAACAAAAGTGAACAAAGCTATTATATTATGGCTCTAGTGGAATATGAATACTTATGTATTTCAGATCTATTCATACTATTGGCTTTCTCTACAGTCACTATGGAGAAGATTCTTCATGCACAAAAGTGCAAATCTCATATTTAGCTGTGTCAATCCTAAGGCAAGCAGCTATACCTTTTCCAGGGCTAATGTGAATATAGAACTTAACTGCTTTTCTTTCTAATATATACTTTGATTGGGGGGGTTTCATACATTGTGGGCCCTTTTGTTTGTACTCTACCCAGTATACTATGTGTTTGAATCTTGAGATGAGAAGGGGGGGGGGAGTAACCCTTATTTGATTATTAGTGTTGCAGGGAAGATTTCCACAAGTGTTGCCACAATTTCCTTTGTGCCCTTTGATTTGGACATACTAATATTAATATGGTAAAACTTAGGTGGTTGAAAATCTGATCTGTGGTTTCAGTTAGTTATGGAAATAAATGCATGTTACATTTTTAAGAGGTACTGTTAGACCTCAGAAAGGAGGTAGTTTATTGAGATCAGCTGGTGGTATCTAGTTGACTTAACATATCACTCTGTGGAAAGTAAAAAAAAAAGTTGTGAGGACATGGGGATCACCAAACTGCTGCCACCTTTTTCGTGGCAAATTTCCATAAAGCTACAGAAGATGCACTGTGAATCTTTAGACAATAACATTTTTGTTATTGATTATCACCTATTACCTCAGAATACAAATTGTCTTGTGAAGCTTTGAGGCAATGTGAAATAATTGCAAGTTAAATAGATTAAATAATTCTATTTACTTATAATATGATAATTCATATCATGTAATTTTCATGTATTTCAGCCCATTCCATGGGAATTGTATTTTAAATGTAAAACTAGAGTGGTTTATCAAGCTTACTATATTCTTAATTAGTTGTATAGCCAATGTATTTTTAGATAGCACGACACCTTTCTATTCAGTGAATAGACTTGTAACAGACTTAAACACCATGAAAACGAACAGCAGCTAGCCTCATACTTGCAACAAACTGAAACGGTGCATTTCTTCCTTTTTTAAAAAACTGAGACTTGTTATGAATTGAATCTAATAAATTCAAGTCACTCGTTAATATAGCACACTATTACTCTATCAGTCATGCAATGTCTTTCCTAAATAAACCACAATTAAATATTGTTCAAGGTCCAGAATGACATTCCAAGCAGCAATTAATCTAGAACGCAAGTATAACCTTCTGTTCTCCTTTTTACAACCCCAACAGAAGAGAAAAAGTTCAGGGGGAAACTGTAAGCAATCTGATCAAACACAAAATGTGCCTGATAACATCAGGAAAATGAATTTGGAGGACTGATCTATAATGCCGACCTGTTGATTTACAACTTCAGATTGGAACTTACAATTATAATTTCTCCTAAGATATATAATAATTGCATTCAGTACCAGGCAAATAATTTTAAAGTGCTCATTACCGATAGATGTCTGCCTTGTTGTCAAACCAATCAGAGAGAACACGAGAAGTGAAGAGCGGGAAACGCTGATGAAGTATATGAAAGCTCACATTTTCAAATGTATAGTTGGTCAAAGCCACCTAAAAATAGAAAATTTGGATGATTATATTTTTCTATAGTTTATATCCAGAACATGGAATGGAATTACACAGAAATAGGTTGAAAACTGACACAATATTAACATTTTTACAAAGTATCTGGTACAGAACAGGGCAAGGATTCAGATTTCAAACACTAAATTCTGACCAAAATCTCAGAACGTATGCTGGGAAAATGTTGAATGAAGACAAGAACAAACCCTTTATGCCACAGAGAGACATCTTGGGCTCTCACAGTGACCCTGAATTTCATTAGGCTTTGCATCACTAAACTAATCAGGAATGTAGCTAAAAATATCTCCCATCTCTATCAACCAATAAGTAACGTTATTGCAGCATTCCAATGAGTATTGCAAGAAAAACTAGATGGGAGAAAAATCAACAATAAATGTGCTTCAAGACAAATAGGTTCTATAATTATATCTACAGTATCTCTGGTTATTTCTATCTTAGTTCACAGAAAGGACTTGGCCTCCTACGAAGCCAATCAGGGAAGCCATCAGCCTCGGCTGCCTCGGCCATAGTCAGATATTAAGGCCACATTACAACAATTTAAAAAATAACCCTGATCCAGTATCTCTCACCCAACTAGCATAATTGCCCCCCCTCCACTCAAGAAGCAGGGACCATTTGCTTTTCCTCAAAGAATATGGAAAAACTACCTTTTACGTGAGTGACAGTTACTAGCTAATCATTACAAAATTCTCAGCACAGGAAAAACAAATTAACCTATAAAACGAATTACAGCATGATTACAGAAAGAGAGTTGAATATTTAGGCACTGGTGGTTACCCATAGGACACTGCTAGGGAATTCTGGGAGTTTATATTCAATTGAAGAGAATACCTATAGTTCAGGATTGAATTGTTGGGAGTTCTTACTGCTGAGCTTGGATGCTTACTTGCAGACATTTCATTATCCAGCTAGGTAGCATCATCAATGCAAGTGAGTGTGGGGTTTTCTGCCCATTTATATGTAGGACTTGCTCTGCCACTTTGGTGGGGAAGCGGTTTTCTCATTGGTGATTCCTTGCTTAGACTAGTTTTCTATAGATTGTGGGCTCCTTTGTGCTCTCTGAGCTTGGTGGTATTCTTGCAAGCTGCATGGTTGTTCCTGCTTATACTTATAGGGGCTGCTGAGGGGATGTGTAGCCTTTTTGTTTCCTTCCTAGGTTTCTTATTGTCGATTTTGTGTAATGTGGTTTATCTCTACGCATCGATTGATGATCAATTCATCCTTCAACAACTTCTTTGAATTATACTCAAATTATACTCAACACATCAGACACACGAGGTTGGAGAAGAATGACTTACAATAGAAGAGAATGACTTAAGACTGACACTACACAGACAAGTTTAATTAATATATTTCAAGCGAAATAACACTAGGTTAGTAAGCAACTGGTCTTTAAACAGAATACTGCCAAAAAATTAACTAGGATACACTACTAAATTATCCAGCAATAGGTATCTAGTACTATTTTGCTCTACCCAACCTTTGCTCTTTCCTCCACAATGCAATAACTCAAACCATGTGATTTGATTCTCTCTATGGTATTCTCAAGTCAGCAAAGGTAGTCAAAAGAAATTGTTCTCTGGTTGCTTTGGATAGAAGTTTACAACAGTTGTTTGGCAAAAGAGTGAAAGATTATAAGTATCAAGATATTTCAAGATTTTGTATTTTTATTATTTAGAAGCAAGTAAGCTGCCTAGATAAAGAAAACCCCATAAGCATATTTCTATCATTCTGAAAACAAGAGTAGTAGTTTATTTCAGAATAAGCTCTTTGGAAATGTTATTTTATAATAATTTGAATTTATATACACCTAATAATCCTATTGCCCTTTTCCTAGTTTAATAATTTCACCAGATTTTACCTCATGTCTCATAATTCTCCAGATATTTAATGTAACTCTTCCAACAATGTTTATTTCACTCATTGTATCTGCTCCATATTCATCTAGATCTGAAGCAAATCTGTTCTCTTTCTTATCATCTAAAATAAAAAATGAAAAAATAAATAAATTTAATGACAAATACTAAATATGCAAGTATCAGAACAAAGCAGTCATGCTTAAAACTAAGTTTACCATAATGGTAATAAACCACCCTGGCAAGTTGTATGTTATACCTCAACTTAAGAATACAAACACAATTCTTATTTTTTCCATTGCACTACTGAGCCAGGAGAATAAAACATAACACTTTAAGAAACAGACCTGCAGGTCTAAATTTATGTCAGAACAATGTGTGTGTGTGTGTGTGTGTGTGTGTGTGTGTGTATATATATATATATATATATATATATATATATATATATATATATACACACACACACACATACATACACACACACATACATACATACATACATACACCTTGGCCTGTAACAAGGTGACCTTAATTTACTCACATTAGATTCATATCCTGCTTATTTTGATAGTTGCATTTCCTATTTCTGTCCCTTACCAGAAATAAGGGTTAGAAATACAGGTACAGCTATATAACGTCACAAATTTAGTAAGTCAACTTTCTCTGTTAAACTGATGAATTAACAGCTTGCTATAGGGGCAGAATACAAGTTATGCACTCAATTAATAATCATTTCAAAAAAAATTGGACAGAAGACGCATAACTAACACATGGTTCACAAACACACCTGGAACACGAGAGATCATCTGACATAAATCAACATCCAGAGCAGCAGCTCTCTGTAAGAGGTACCCCCAAGAATGCATTTGGACTTCATAGCCTAGCAAAATATCTGGATCATACCTAAAAAGAGAAAGATATGTCTTCATATAACCAATTATTTAATTTAAATTTATTCATTAAAGCTGCAAATGTCACTAAATTATATATAGTTATTTGGTGAAGTTTAATTCCCTACTGAGGTACTGTGTGGAAAGGTGTACACAAATTTGATCTTAAATACTGTGTAGATAGTCCTTGACTTATGACCACAATTGAGCTCAAAATTTCTGCTGCTAAGTGAAACAACTGTTAAGTGAATTTTGTCCCATTTTATGACTTTTCTTGCCAGTTGATGAGTGAATTGCTGCAGTTGTTAAGTTAGTAACATAGTTAAGTGAATCTGGCTCTCCTTGAATTTGCTTATTAGAATGTTGCAACAGGTGATCACACGATACTAGGACACTGCAACCATCATAAATATGCGTCAGTTGTCTAGCATCAATTTTGATTGTGTGACCATGGGGATACTGCAACAATCATGTGAAAAATTATGTCACTTTTTCAGTGCCATTATAATTTTGAATGGTTCACTAAATGAACTGTTGTAAATTGAGAACTACCTGTATTATCATTGTCAAATAATTGGATTGGGATTCAAGTGAAGATGACAAATTAATTTGGAATTTGGAGTTTTTGAATTCTAAAAAATGCTCAGGCTTCCTGACTAAAGGCATCAATCATGGAGCTGGAGAAAGCTGAATCTTTTTTAAAAACAAAAAACAAAATTAATGGATTGAATCTATAGTTAAAGGGAAAAAAGTCCAAAGCATTATCACTGCATTCATTAATTTCATAATAGTAAATTTCAATATATGAATGTATCACTTGATCTTTAAAAAATTCCTGTTTTATTACTCTGAAGACAGCATGTTTTTTTTCAACATTATGACAGTTTCTAATTCAGAGAAACCAGTTTTATAGATCAGAAATATTAAGTGTCTCTTTATTTTAGGTTAAGCCATAAAGTATGTAAAATAAGAGTAAAACTACTAAACTTCATTTTAATGTGTTAGTATTCTACAAATTGGTTTCCACAGAAACTGAGTAAAGTAATCCAATGTAAAAATTACTTCCATTTCACAGTTGGAAAAGTGAAGCTGACAGTTATTTGCAATAATTATTTTCTAAAAACATTGTTCAGTAAACATCTGACTTGGTTTTCTTTACAATGATAGCTTAAACTTATTTTGTACCTCTTCCACCTAAAAATAAAAAAGACCAAGTAGCCTTGTGTTAGCATTTTAAATATACCAATGAAGCCATGCCAAATTAGATGTATAACATTTTGGTTTCTAATTAATAAAAAGAGAGTCTGAAAGCTTTAATTCCCATAAATAATGTATTCAGATGAATGCTGGCAAGATTCCTAATGGTCTTAGTTCAAATAAAATGAACATTTCTATAAATTCTGAGCATGCCTAGAACCTGTAATGTCCTGTTCAGATAGAAAAAAATGTTGATTATTTATTTTTAATTGGTAATTAATTAGCATTAGAATAGTCATCTATTTAACAGAAACATTGGCTGAAAAATATATATACAGATATCCAAAACTATTTTGCTTACCCTTGTGCAGAAAATGAATATTTATATTCAGAATAATAATTTCATTCTTATCAAGACATTAAATTTCATGAATTGTGGCATATCAAAGCTTCTGCTGGGGGATTCACACATAGATGAATGCTTCTTCTTATAAAATATTTTCTCTATATGGTAAACTAGACCTAAAAAGATTGACTAGCTCAGTGTGATTACACTATGTGCACTATGTAACATAGTGTCAAGGATTTTTTTTTTGTGCAACAAGTTTTTGAAGGCTTTTTTCTACACAAAAATTAGGATAAATTAATTCAGAGGGGCATTTTTGTAAAAAAAAATATGCCTGGATGTTTGAAATTATAGCAGTCTTTATAAAGTATTTTTCTGTGTGTCTTTAGCTACATTTCTTTTGTGTGGGGGTCTCTTTGGTAGGCAGAAATGGAGACCTTAGTGTAACTGATATAATACAGCCCTCAGGTTCAGAAATCTATCTAGCTGATACACTGAAATAATAGGAGTACTTTGAATAAATAGCAATAATTGGGTGTGTATACTCTATAGACTCTTAAACATTTCAGTTACTTTAATTCTAGTTTTATAACCACAGATACAAAACGTGTGTGTGTGTGTGTGTGTGTGTGTAACAATCTAAAACAATATGAACTCTTTATTATCAGCTTTTCTTCAATGGAATCATAAAAATCGATGATATCTTCCACAGTTTAAAGTCTGGCATCTATTATTGCCCTAATGTTTATGATGGATATTACTAAGTGGACAGATAATATTTCTGTTCCCATTTCCAAATTCAAATCCAGTATTTTCAATTAAATAAAATTTATAGCATGCACTTTCTTCCAGGAGTTCAAGGCAGTATATAAGGCAGTATTATAATTTTCCCCACTGATCTCAAATCATCCCATGAGCTTTCATGGCTTAGAGTGGAGTTGAACCTGAGATTTCTTGGTGCCAATCAACCCTTCGACCATTATACTAGACTGGTTCTCCAATTACGTTGCAGCAAATCATGTAAAAGATTCCTAACTGACATTTGGTGAGCCTTAGTCTATAACAGTAGATAGGACTGAGATACATAGGTAAATAGGCGGTTAAGTAAAATAGTTTTACTTATTTGATTTGCAAACTTTGCCAAAACTTCACTAAGTAAGACACAGATCAGAAGTTTATATGAAATCTAAATTATGTCATACAGTTTTGTCCAACTTTAATACCTGAGAATCTTATCTGTATTAATGTGATGATGGATTCATTGAATAATTTCAACATCCTGATAAGACAAGCAAAGTACTTATTAAATTTTAATGGAATTTAAAATTAAGATATATAACTTGTTTGGTTATAGAAATGCTACATGTTTATTGCTAGTGTTATTTTACATATATTACATTAAAAGGGTCACTACTGAAGTAATAGTAGTTATAGCTATTAGGTTTTTAAAATTCCATTTTCAGTTCTACTTGTCGATACAGAATTCACAGAAACTTAGTTTACAAACTAAAAACTTTCATGGAGAAAGCCACCAGTTTAACTAAATAACTTCTCTGAGTAAAAATATATTAATATATTTCACCATCTATAACCAGAAAGTTTATTTGATAGGCATATATATGCGTGTGTGTTTATGTCTCAGATTCAGTCCACAGTGATGTTTTTGCCCTAGTCATTTTCAGACACCATTTGGTTATTTCTGTACATTTGTTTTGTATTCCTCAGTTACTAGAGATAACCAAACAATAAAAATTGTAGTCAAGTACACTGAATACATATTAAGAGATCAGCATTTATTTAGCTGTTCTTCTAAATTTTTCCACCACATGCAGTTCATAGCCAAAGATTATTACACTGTATATTAGAATTATACAGTTGTAGTGAAAGTTTGATCATTTCTTTTCTCTGCTGTTCTAGTAAAGCTATGAAATTTTCATTTCCATTAATCACAATTTAATGTGTCACCCCCCAAAAAAACAATTTTTAATCAATAATAGGAGGGAACAAGAAAGGTTTGTAAACTATAGGTTAAAACAGCTTATTTCCACTAACCAATATTAAAATGAATTACAGTTGTTAGGTTGAGCAACATAAGCCACACTTAATAGGTCAGCCATTAAGTTGTTTCAGAGACAACATCCATATTCAAAAATTACCTAGCCTTCAAATGGTAAGGCATACTACAGATAGTTTAAACTTTAAACCATTCCAAACCTTTATTTTATCTGCAAAGCAATAATAATCTTTATATGAAGCTGAATAGAACAAGGAAGTTAAAATTAATGTATTCTAATTCGTGTCTTTGTCTCATTCAAAAGAGTTCTCTAACTTCTACTACATCCAATAAAACTGAATTTGCAGTGATGATAATAATTCATAATATTAACAAAAGCTAATTTGAACAGTTTTGTCCAATACAATATTTAATGAAATTAATGTCATAGCCAAAAATAATGAGTTAGGGAAAAAATAAAAAAATTCAAATATACTCAAATCCAGGAGGTCATTTATTTGAAATATAGTTTCATACATTTCAACACTGAATTATTATTATTTTGCTAAATGAAACCACTGACTAAAAGTCTTGATTAATTCGATTTTAGAGGGGGTGTAACTTTTATCCTTCAAATAGTAAAAATATTGTATCAAAACTATCTGAAAGTACACATCATAGTCCAGTCATTGGCCAGCCCTAGAAGCTGACATGCAGCATTTCAAGAAGTGTTTACCAGGTAACAACTCAGATGTTTGGTTTGCCTTTTTCATGATAGAGAAATCAGTGTGCTTTCTTCATTCAGTGAAGCCTTCAGCGGTCAAGTCTTCATTTGATCTTCAGAGATAAAGAAAAATTGTAATGTTCTATTGTTTGGAATGATTTTTTTTTAATGCAGACAAGTGATATTTTTCCTATACTTCCAAAATGGTGGAAGACTTTAAAAAAGTGAAAGAACAGAATTGGTTTGCTATTTCCATGTTGTTTTGTAAGTCAGACGGAGCAGCGGATTCCCAAAAAAGAGAAAGATAAAATTAATTTCCTTACCTGTAATTTTGTCTTCTCTGAACAGGAATCCGCTGCTTCGTCAGGACCCACCCTTTGCTGGTTGCTTTCAGCAACTCTAGTATTCTGGTTTCCTGGATTTGGTCAATGCCATTCTCATCAGAAGTTTTCTAGTTGGAGAGAGAGAGAATTGCAAATGTACTCTGCCTAGTACACATTTTCCTTGAGAATGTATTCCAGCCAGAAGTTTCAAAGATTAGCTTTCTGGATAACAGTAAGACTTCAAAGCTTTGGCAGTTGATTTGAAGAAAGACACATCTGAACTTCTATAAGTGCATGATCAGAGGATGCTATAAGAACATGTAAGGAACTTGAAAACGATACACCAAACCGAATTTTGAAAAGGAGAAGTTTCCCTTTGGAGAAGACATACGTAAAAAAATTCATGCCTACCTATTTATTTTTGCCTGTATCACAAAGAGCAATGAGTTTTGCTATGAAGTTGTCATAAAAATCACCCTTTTCCTGCCTATTGGTAGATTTTTTTAAAGTTGTATTGTAAGACAGAAGTTTTCTAGATTTCACATGCATTTAGGGATATTACAACTTCAGTACTACTGATGTGAATTCTGGTTTAGAGATCTGAATAAGTATACCTTAAAAGATAAATACATTGTTATGAAGACCCAAAGCAAACTTTTATAAAACTGTCAAAATATGGGGACATAAGAAAGAGAAGGGAGACCAAAGTTGAACAAACTTAATCAGAAATTTATAAGCTGAAAACAAAAAACAGAATACTACCTTTTAATAATATTCACTACCTCCTGGAAAAGTGCTCTCTCATCAGTAGCATACGTGACTTCCAACCCTGAGATACCAGATCTTGCTAGCAAAGGGGCATGTTCTCTATTACCTGAAAAGCAAATTGAAATGCATTTATTTCTTAAGAAAAACCTGATCATTTCAGTTTTGACAGTGAGCAGCACAAATAGTACTCCAGGCACTCCCCCTTCCTCCACCTGCTGCAGACAAAGCATGAACAAGTTCATGTCAATTTTTTATTTGATTCTATCATATTGAAAAACATACACATTTTTGAATTTTTTTAGAATGCTATACCACTGATTTTTCTAAGGTTCAAATGCTATAACTTTTCACAAACACGCATCAGAATAAATCATATGCACCATTTTATTAATCTATACTAGAAAAAAATGACTGTTGTATTATTTACTATAATAATACTAAAAATTTTATTTAAATTTGAATCCCTGCTACCAATCTTTTATTATTCTACATTATGAATATGCCTGATTCAGAGGAAGAAAACCATGCTCCATTAATCTCTATCAATATGCACCATTTAAATATTGCTGGTCTTATACATGACAAAGAGGTAGAATATTAATCAATATAGATCTCATTATCAAAACCGCCTTGGTATCCAAGCACTGAGCTCTCTATGCAAAGAGCACCTTGCTTTCTGTTATACAAAAGATCATGGACTATCTTTTATTATTCTTATTCTTCATATAAGCAGGAAACAAGCTGATGGGAAGGATTCTGGATAGAAGTGGCTACTCAACATTTCAATGTTAAGATAGGGTAGATTCTCCTTGTGGACAGTGCCAGACTATGATGATCAACTGAGATTAGGAATGATCAGTAAGCATTATGAAACATGGCTTTTCAGGCAATTACTATGTAACCTAAGGCCCATCCATAGGACAAATGGAAAAATATTCAATAGTGTTAGAAACTAATTGATAATCACATCAAACCAATTAAAAACAATTAAAAACACATTTATCACTTCTAGTTCCAAGTAAATTATTTATTTTTAAACAGCCACACAATACATACATGGCCAAAATCAGGTTGAGGTTGAAACACTTTCATAGATGTTTCTATTTCAATTTGATCATGATTTTTGTTATAATGGTCCAACATTAGTCAATGCATTTTTAGAATTTAAAAAGTTTATGGTAGAATTATCACAAATGAGATTTTACTTTGTCAGGCAATAGTATCTTAAATAAATCAAAAATTCAGTACTAATAACTCTGCAACATTAAATACAACCAACCTCTGCTTTTTAAAGAAAATGTGCTAAATCTATTATGGTTGAATTCAGTCTATGTTTTCTTTTCAGTTTCTGAAGGCAGCCTCTAGAGAGATATAATTTAGTAAAAACAATCTGTGCTTTAAAATTAAATATTTTAAAGAAAAATGCTAGCAAAGGATGCTAAAGATAAGAATAGGAATTACTTAATAACCAGAAATAAAAGTGGATGAAAGATATGTTGTTATCATGTTATATTATGTTATTCAGAACTTTAATAACAGCATAGTTACTGAATATAAATCTAAGAGTTTATTACTTTATTCTTGTAATTAAGTTTAAGTATTTTTTTTTCACTAGCCTAAACCAGTGGTACTCAACCTTTAACAGCTGGAGAGCCACTTCACCATTAACTGTTGCAGAGCATAACATCAAACATGAACATTGCAAACTTTTCTTCATGGTGCTACCTAATTTTTGGTGGTGTTTTTCACCACATACAATATTTACTGAAACACGTCATGGCATATCATTTTTCCCCAGTGCTGTCATCCTTGTTTCTTATTGGTTGCTGGGAAAAAAAGGGAGGCTTCCCATTCTCTCCCATGGCTGCTGGGCTGGAGTG
The DNA here is from genome assembly GCA_009733165.1 of Naja naja. Classification (NCBI taxonomy): domain Eukaryota; kingdom Metazoa; phylum Chordata; class Lepidosauria; order Squamata; family Elapidae; genus Naja; species Naja naja. The sequence continues at coordinate 111,632,237 of CM019148.1, read as the reverse complement.
ATTTCTATTCTTACCTGGCAGGGGAATCCCATTAGCTCCTTCGCTTTCCTCCTATGGGAGGAGGTACTTCAGTGACTCCCACACTGCCGGTCCTTTGGTCAGTGCTCCCCGCGCTGCCTGATAGAGTGGAGCGCCGATCAGATGCCTACACTGCGAGAGCCGCCTGTAGGGCCTCAAGAGCATCCAGCTCTAGAGCCACAGGTTGAGTATCACTGGTCTAAACAAAGCCAAAAAGGTACAATACAATAAGGGCCCTCTTTAGACCCTACAAAGATCAGAGAAAACCACACAACAACCCTTATGCAACATTTAACATATTCCATGTTCTATCTTTACTCAAACCAATTAAGACAGATTACCAAAACTGAATTCCTTGAACAGTCCTAGGAAATTAAAAAGGACTAGTTCAGCACCAGAATTTTGAGGCCTGCCATCTAGGATATGCTTTCCTCTTTATATATCTTCAGGACTTCTGCAGGAGCATGCTACAAGATATTAAACACTGTTTAATATACACTTAGGTAGGTGTTAAGCATTATAGCCCTTGCAAATGTTCATAAAAAGATATAAGGTGGAAACCATCTACTATGTTCATGATTCTACAATGAGATGACATGAATTTAAACACTAGCAAACATCATTCAAAACCACATTTTTATTAATTATGTTTATTAATACCTAAACACATAAATTCAAAATATTGGCATTGATTTTAAAGAAAACAAAATAAAATAAGGACCTTGGCTGGAGATAGATCTTGCTCTGTCTTTATCAATCACTATAGCACCAGTGATTTCCATTTTCTCAGTCTCTGGCAACGGTGTGTCAGATGAGATGCAGTAGAATAAAGCACAGATAGGGTCAAATTCAGGATCCGCCTCCAAATCTCTTCTTGTTCGAGCATGCAATTCTATACTTAGCAGTGTAAGATACTGTACCTACACAGAAAAGTTTACATTATCTCATTAAAATAATTTAAAATAAAACACTATAAGCAAAACCTTTATCAACAATCAAGCATGAGATTATCCTTTAGCTGATTAATGTGAACTTTTTCAGGAATCAATAAAATCATGTAATTTAATGGCAATGGATAAATCAGTGAGTGCCTAGGAATATTAGCCAATCTTGATTTAAGTACTTTCATTTTGTAAACTTCAAAAATGATCTGAGAAACATATATTGGGTATGTAAAGCAATTTCAATTAAAAAAATGAGTTACCTCATGTAAAGCCTTTGCTTCTTGAAGGTTTTGTACACTTATTTTAAAACCGTAAGAATTGTTCAAAGATGGTCCTTCAATCTGAGAAGTTTCTTTCTTTTGAGTATTTATAGTAGCGAACTGGTTCTGTTAAATAAAACAACAAACTTCTAATAATTAAGGCTAATTTTTTGATAATTTAAATAATTTAACTCTCACAATCTTATTCACATTCATTCAACTGGTGTGTATAAATAAATACTCAGACCATATTCCAAGTAGAAAATAACTGCCATATTGTTATAACTTCTAACGCTGTTTTTACAATTCCATGGGAGTCTTTTTCTGTTAACACAAGACTTACAACTGGAAGTGTCTTTGAAATAATCACATAGATAGGGAAAGCTTGTACATTCCCACTTCAATATGCTGCGCTCAATTATAGCTGATTACAAAAAACTGGGAATAGCTGCAGAGTTAATACTGACTGCATCAGTAATACTGTGGTTTTAGCATTTACAGCTACATGTTATAGCCACATAAATTGCAACCTCTACCACATAAACTGTTTCCTAGGTTGTTGCTAATGCTTATTAACATATCCTTCAATCAAAACGACCAAACTCAATATATCAAATGTGTTCTTCAAACATGGAAAATTTAAGTTCCCCAAAAAAGCATTAAATGTAATCAGTTAATTTTTAAATGCATTTTCAATAGGAAATGCACACTTTTATGTGTAACAGCTAGCAATAAGTTTTTGTATTAAGTCAGCAGAAATGAATCTAAAAGTGATTTCTGATATGGTGTATCACACAAAGTCATTTTACAAATAATTCCTAGTAATTTTCAGTATTCAAAGGTATTTATTTTACTCATTTCAGACTGCTCTATCATATAAACTTCCACAAAGAAGTTAATCTAGGATGAAATGAAGCAGGATGATCTTAAACAAAAACTTAAAAGACAAAAAATCAAAAGCCAAGTTAGTATAAAGTTTCATTCTTTCTTTTTACCTTAATTTGTGTTGTTAAAAGTACTTTACGAAGTGCATCAACATTTTTTCCTCGTCTAGAAAATTTTTGAACATCTCGTCCTATGGCTTAAAAAAGAATATTAATTTGTATTATGCAAATTTCTATGCATTTCAGTTCATGTTTTAAGCAGCTTAAAATATAATGAGCATGCATACCAACAAAACAAGTAAACTGTAAGACCAAATTACATAAATACAACTCTGAATTAACTTCAATTCGTGGCAGAACTGTATAATTGCTTGTCAGAAATATTACAATGACAATCAAAGGTCCCTTCCAACTCTGTTATTCCGTATTTATGCAATGGATTAAATTATGTACAAAAACTTTGAAGTTTATTTTAATTAAAAAGTTGCACAGCACATGCTTTGCTTTCAGAACCTACTGGTTCAATCACTGGCAACTTCAAATAGTGAGTAAAAATAAAGAGTATTTTCCAGATAGAATACAAGTTGTACATGAAACAAGCAAATGTTAACCCCAATACTAAATCACGGAATGACATTTGATCACATTTTATTTTGATCTCATGTAAATTAGGTAAAAATGTTGCAAATTCATTAATGGTTTTTTTACTTGGTTATATTTAAGATGCCAATATCTTTACATATTCAAATATTTGGGTATTTTAAATGAGTAAATATTAAATGACTATCCTTTATGTTTAAAGCCATATTTAATATTGTCTTTTTGAAGGATGGGTAGTCACTCTAGTCTTGAAGGATATGGTGGTATGCCCTCTTTCAAGAGACCATCACTAAACTTCTCCTTTCTGGACAATTAACATCTAGTTTGCAATCTACTCTTCTCTTTGTGAGGAAGACTGTGGAAGGTAATTTAGGTGGCAGCTACAAATCTTGGAGAAATGATTTATCTTGGTTTCAGATAGAGATATAGTAGAGGTAAGGATAGTTGTGCCTGTCAGTGATTTTTGTGGAGCTGGGATGGGAATGGCACATCCATCCTTGTGCTCCTTGATCTCTCAGCAGCTTTTGATACCACTGACCACTGAATCCTTCTTAACCAGCTGCAGGGCTGGGAGTGGGAGTCACCTTGTTGTAGCAGCTCACCTACTTCCTCTGTGAATGTTTTCAGTTGGCATTAATGGGAGATCATGTTCACAACCTCTCACTTGCAGAGCACTGTAAAGGTGTGTGGGAATAACCTTGATAGGAGGAAAAGCTGCAGGTTGTGGTGCTGCTATTGGTTGAAGCAAATTTTGTCCCAGTTGTTGTGTTAGTTGTATCATGGTGTTCTGCAAATGCCTACTTGTATATCTACTTGCTGTTGGTTTTGCAGCAATCCTGCAATTCAGGGGAACAGAAGTGGTCCCTGGGGAATTGGAGGCCATTTTTAAAACTCCAAATGAAATCTTCTGTTTCTCTTAGGAAGAGGAAACTAGCAAGAGTGATCTTGCTCCTTGTAGTCCAAACAAGAAGCACCAACCATGAATACTAACACTATTTTTATTGTAAGGCTACAGTAAAAGAACCTTGCAAGTCTGAAAGCATTTTTCTCCTATAATTTTACTTTCTAAAAAACTGGGAAGGTCCCTTCTAAGACACTTCCATATTCTTCTGTGGGCTGAGATACCTTTCAAAGTTATTTCCACACAGTATTACAGATACCTCAGGTTCAAAACTCTGCCCCTTCCTTGTAACATCTAACTAAACTGTTGGATGAGATTATCCATCAGTTCAGGTTTTGGTATCATGAGTACTCTAGTAATACCCAATTTTGCATCTCAACTCCAGGCTGCACAGGGGAAATGGTCAGTTACTAAATCAGTGCCTGAAGGCCATTTAGGTCTGAATGGAGAGAAACAGACTTTGGCTCAAGCTGACAAGACTGAGTGGCTGTAGTACTGGATTTCCCTGTGTTGGGTAGGTTTTCACTGTTAGTCTTAGATGGATTTGAGATTAGTAAGCAACTCTCTGGTCTTCTGGACTTGATGAGCAGTTGGCAGCTGACACACAAATTCATCTTGTGTGCCAGTTGTCTCTTTTTCTCAACTACAGATAAGGTCCTATAGATAGTTACTCATGCCCTGGTCATCTAACAACTGGAGTTTGAAATGTGCTGTACATGGGGCTGCCCTTGAAGATAATTGGAAAGATACAGCTATTTCAAGATGCAACGGCCTGAGCAATCATAGGTATCTGTTATGCCCATGTGTTACTACACAAACTGCAGTGGTTGTCAGTTGGCTTCAGGGTGTAATTTAAAATATTGGTCCTTACCTATACAGTCCTTTATGGCATAGGGACTCATTTTCTTAGGGACCACCTGTCTGTAATAATTTCTGCCTATTTGGTACATTCAGGCAAGATATGCCCCAGATCCCCTCGATTAAGAACTGCCATTTTGGGGGATTGAAGAAGTGTGCCTTTTCTGTCTCTGCCCTCTGGAACAGCATTTCCAAGAGAAGTATAGTGTTAACTTTCCTGGGACTCCAGGCTCTAAGGACCAAGTGTGGAGCTAGTGCCTCTATAGAACTCATCAGATTTTTATTGGTTTGGTTGTTTTTAGTCTGGACTGTCACTTTTTGTTTCATGCTTTTAACTTTTTAAATCTGGATACTGTAAGTCACTCAGGTGTTGTGGGGTGGGCAATCATAATAAACTTAATAGAATAGAATTCTTTATTGGCCAAGTGTGATTGGACACACAAGGAATTTGTCTTGGTGCATATGCTCTCAGTGTACATAAAAGAAAAGATACATTCATCAAGAGAATGTATAACAAGTATACAAGAATATTACAACACGTAATACAGTAACTAACTGAATTTAGTTTTAATTGTTGCATTTCTTTGATCATAAGCTTACCTGATAATGGAGTAAATCCAAGTGCTTCTGGTATCTCTTGAGATATATGCTCCCTGATAGGTGTACTATGAAAGTAAATATCAGAATTGCCATCTGGTTCTTTGATCAATGGGGAGACACAGAATGGTATTTTATTTTCCTTTTTGACGGATTTCTGTTCTTTCTCAGATACAGATTTATTTTCTTCTAGAGAAGACAATACGCCCTCTGAGTCTTCTAAATTCGATTGCTTAGAATCGGTGGATACAACTTGTTGCCAGGGAGGAAGTCCTGGTGAATCAGGAGAACTATAATTGGTACAATCTTCCTCTTTTTTATTTTTATCTATTGCTGCAGTGACAAGTGGCGTTGTCTTTACTTTAACGGTAGACTTACTCATTTCAGAGATATTTACTCCAAACTTTTCCATAGCTTGAGGTGATGTGGGATCTGAAGATGAAAAGCACAGATCTTCTAATTGTACAGCAGGTTTGCTTGGTATACCAGAATTCACAGCAACCTTGACGATCTGATGACATAGATTACTAGGCAAAGACATATTGTTCAAACTCTCATCAATCTTTTCTATTTCAATTGATTTGATGATAGCTCTTTTTTTTAAATATTCATAATCTTCTTTGGCTTGAAGCCATGACTGAATTTGCTGGTAGCTTGGTGCACATTTGCAAGGCATAATCACTATCTTTTTGTCATTAATTTTACGGATGTTCCTTTGTTTTATATCAGTAGAGAATTGGCTATTTCGAAGGGGAGAACCAGGCCTAGGACTCTGTGCCATTGCCAAAAATGCAGTCTTCCAGAGTTGTAGTCCCTCCAAAGAGAAATCTCCTTCAAATTCAAGTAGATCATTTGGAAGTCTAGATTCTACTGTAAGTACTCTTCCTCCAATCTCTCTGTAAAAATAATTACTTTAATTATTTTTCTCATAAACAGAATTTATTTTACTAGTAGTCTTATTTTTCCTACTCTTTTCATCCATTTAAAATCATGCAACTATACATTTATTGTATAATGGAAGCTTTCCTATCTTCTATTGAAGCCCTCAAATCTATTCTAGAAGTCTTCAACCTCCAACTCAGATTTGAAAGGAACAGAGGGGTGAAGAAGAACAGAGCATCTGATTTACCAGGAAAAAGTATTACCTTCAGTACAAAGCTACTATATACAATAAATAAAACATACAAATATACAATATATAATAAAATATGGTTAAATTACCTAAGCAAAAGAATAAACTTAAGTCAATATCCTTTAGGTTCTAAGATAATAAATCCAAGATAGTAAATTAAAGTTAATAACAGACTATGAATAACTTTGTTGATACCCAAGAATATTTTTCTAAAATGGTAATTTATCTAGTTTCACTTAAATACTTCTGAGTAATACCCAATCATTCCTACATGTCATATTCACAATGATTATTTAACTACACAAATAAACTGGAGTGTGTTACATTTATAGCTGATATTTAATTTTGATTCTATGTAGCTGTAACCTTCACCTTGTAGGCCTGATAGGTCCAGAAAGGAAGGCTATATTAAATTGTATCCAACTTTTTAATTCTTATGTAAAAATGTAAACATTTCTATTGATATAAAAAGAGAAATATGATTACAGAAAGTCCTATTGACTATCTATATAACAACATTACCTTGGCTTTTCAGGTACATCAGAGGGGTTGCTGCAAAAAGGTTCTTGATAAATTGTTTCTGCCAGATCATGATCTAATAAAGTTGACATGATTTCTTCACGACTGGGAGGTGACATTAGAGGTTTAAGGATGTGAGCAGCACGAGCTGTAGAACTTCCATTTTTTGATTGTGATGGAGAGCTTGTAGATCTAGGTGAACTGTCAGGGGTTGGTGTTAATCCTTCATTGTTTCTTGAAATATACAACTCTAAATCTTCGGAAGCAGCATCCATAAGTTCACCATCCGGAGAAGATAAGATAGAAGAAAAAGAAATACTAACTGAATCAAGCAATTGCCCAGGTTCAGAAATGACTTCCTTTCTAAAAGGATTTTGACTCCAATCACCATTTGGAGATGAAAGATTAAGAAAAATTGCTTTCTTCATAATATTTCTATCCAACTGAAGTTGTTCTTTATGACACATTTCAGCCTGCTGACCATCTGCTGGTGAACCAGGTTGAGATGTAGGTGGAAGAATGGTTTTCCACTGATTGTGGAGAATATTTTCACTGTTTTCCAGACATCTTTTATCAAAAAGTTGAGGACTATGTTGGCCAGATCTTAACCAAGATTGAGGATCTGAATTATGTATATTTTCTTCCTTAGATATTTTATTATGATTTAAAAATTCAGTTTCTGCTGCTTGACCTGGATAATGGTCCTGAGCTACATCACTCAGAAACTTCTGTGGCAAATTTTGATCTGCTGGGACAAATTGACTTGCAGAATACAAACTACAAAATCCAGTCTGCCCTATGGCATTAATATCAAAATTGTAATTATGATCAGGTGACAGACTATCTTCAAGTGAGTAACAGCTTTCAAAACCAGCATCTGAACAAAGAATGGAACTATCAGCAGGTGTCACATGGCCAGTTTTATTACTTAGTTGTTTTGCTGTGTCTTTTAAAAGCTTGACCACCTTTTCTTTAGATTTTTTATCCCTGGGAATACGAGGCTTTCTTGATGCAACAGAACAAGTTTTTTTAGCTGGCTTATTTGAATCAAGAGGGAAGGAAGAGTCTATGTTCGACTGAGATTTAGCTGATGCTTGTCCATGAATGTTGTTCATCTGCATTTTCTGTTGTTTCTTTTGGAGTAATTCTTTCAGAACTGCTAAGCCAGAATGCCCTTCAATGAATGCTGAAGGACTTACCAGACCCTTGCTCTTACACTGAGAATCTGTTTGGGCTTGAGATATTGTTTCTGACACTACTTTTTGTTTTGTATTTTTTTCAGGGCTAAAATGTGACACATCCAATATAAACCCCTTTTGTTTCTGTTCCCATTCTGATTTGTTCGCTGGACTTCTTAAAGAAGCTACAAAGCATTTTTTTGGTAACTGAAAAGATCCATGGCTTTCCTCGGAAGTTTTTAAAAAAGAAGAAATATGATCAGCATGCTTTGCTGCTTCTGACAAATGAACTATTTGCTGCTGATTATCTTTGCAACGCAGGAAATTTCCAGGATGAATCTGATCGGTATTGATCACATCAGAAGAAACAGAGTTTTCATTTACTTTTCCCACAGAGGATAAAAGTTTGTTTTGTGAATTTGTAACTTCTTCTGTCTTTTTAAGTGCATCCTTAGAACTATATGCCTTCAGTGCTACCTGAGATATACAGTTACACTGGTCATATACATTATTCTGAATTGAGGATTCTTCCATCCTAAATATACCACTCTGACTGTTAGATCTTTGGAAATTTATTTTGGCTTTTTCCCTTCCAGATATCAGAGAAGCTATGCCTGGATGAAGATCCTCTGTCAAACTGGAACCTTGGTGCCCAATAGGCTTTTCATTTTCCAACAATGACTGGAAATAAATCAATGGATTTACTTGGGCATTAGCTGTTAATGAAAGCTGTGCTGAAGGTGGGTGTCCTGTAGAACAGCCAGTTGATGCCATCTCTTTTGTAAATGGTTGTGAATTTCCCAGGTTGTGAACATTCTCAGGTAAATCCCAGGGGTGTGGTACAAGTTTAAGTTCTGCTACAGAAGGAATACTATTTTGACCATCTGCAATCTTCACCAATGTTGAAACTTTTTTAAATTTTTGTTTCTGTTTTGATCTTGGCTTTTTCTTCAAATTATTTCTAGGTTTATTAGACTGATTGCTTTTTTTGTTACTTCTTATAGTAGCATTAACAAATTGCTTTCTACATTTTTTAACCTGAGTTTTTGACTGAATGTGTTTTCCCACATTGGAATTGACAGTTTTACTGCTGAACCTATTAGTATTTTTAAACACTAATGTTTCTTTTTCTAGATTACACACAATTTCTTCAGCATTTGGGTCGGTGGGAGACCAGCAACGGGGTGGGGATACGTTAACTGGACTTGCACTTCTTTCTGACAGAAAACCTAATTTAGACATAACATCACTATAATTCAAGTCACAGTCTTCAGTTTCAGCACTGTATGATGGCAGAGGAGGGGAAAGAAAGGCATGAGTCCTTTTTCTGAAATACAGGGTTCTTCTAATAGTTTTACTTTTTATATTTTGTGGTTTCCCACCCAGCCTTTTCTTGGCGGACTTACATTTTGCTTTTCTTTTGTTACTTTTCTTTGGTGTTAATGGATAAATAGGATATTTGGTTGCAGGTGAATCAGGAACTTTTGGCCAGAAGTCCTTCAAAGGTGCAAGCTTCTTATATAGATTCATTCTCTCTTCAGTAAGAAATACTTGTTCTTCACTAGAATCTATTTTTCCCAGCTTAACAAGCATATTTTTCCGCCCCCTGAACCTATTAATAATAATATATTTTATAATAACAGGTGGCAACTTTCTAGAAAGTCGCCTTCGTTTTCTACATTTTTTAGAACCATCCACATTTTCATCATTTTCTACAGAATGAGGTAGCATGATTTTTGAATTATGTATGCCCAAACTAGATTCACTGTCTTCAGTTTCATAATTTATTTTACGCTTAGCTCTGAGTGTATATTTATTACCACACAGCCCAAACGTTTGCTCAGATTCTTGAGCAAAATCTTCAAAATGACAATCAGTATAGTTCCTGGTGTCTGTGGATATTTTGTTTTCAAAAACCGTATGATGAACTTGAGTATCATTTGGTAACAAAATGTCTCTATCAGGAATATTGCTACTTGCATTATCTTGGACATAGCAGCCTTCTTTCGTGGATAAAGCATCCGTGGCACTTGCAGACTGCTGATTGCCAAGAACCATTTTCTTTTTATTTTGTTTTAGCTTAGACTGTTTTTTGCCATGTTGCAGTTTGTATGTCACAGGGCCCAACTTCTGCGGCTGATTGAGACAATTAGAAAGAACTACACTAGGAAAGAACATATAGTGTGCTGCCTGTTGATTTACATTTGTTTTTTCAGTCTTGTGTTCCTCAAATTCTTCATATCTAAGTTTAAAGTTATTAAGGCTATCTCCATCCGTGCTTTTTTCAGAAGAAAGAATAAGAGTCTGATTACTCTCTGAGCAAGTCATAGTTTCACAGTTTTCTGGTGCTGGGAAAAGGCTATTTAAATTGGTAGTGTTTGCTTTTATATTTATTTCAGAAGATGTTTTATTTTTGGAATAAACTAAATCTACAAAGTTAGACTTCTTTGTTAGAATGTTTTCACTAATTTTGTGGTTCATATGCTGAGATACATCCTTTGCAACCTTTCTAATTCCAGTATACTTTCTGCTAGGCAGGTGTCTGCTTACAGAGATGTCTTCACACAAAACAGAGCCTTTTTCACTTTTATTGTTTTCCTGATGTGGCTTTTCAGAATGGAGGATATTGAAGGACGCTGGGTATTTCATGTTGTAAATACTTTCATTTGAAAGAGAATGGATTGATAAGTCAGGTCTTATATCTATCATGCTTGGTTGAGTAAGACCTTCTAAGTCATCAGTATTCAAAACATGAGAAGAAAGGGCACTTGTGTGTTTACACTGAAAAGTTATTTTGGCAGATGATGGGGGTTCCAGAATAGCAGCATCTTTATGAAAAATTGTGGTCTTTATAGTTTTGCTTGTTGCAATTGCAGAAGTGTGGGTCCGAGAAACTTCATTGTTCAAAGGATTGTCTAGAACAGAACAGATGATTTTTTTTACTATTTTTTCCCTGAAGTTATATTGTTTAAACTATTAGCAAGTATAAAAGAATATAGTTAAAGAAATTCTAAGATAATCAAGCAGTACAGGACCATAATATTGTATGAGGGGTGCTTTAGATAATATTCATAGAATTTCACAATATTTATAACAAGATTATGGAAAGCCCCTAATTTTTGACAACTATGTTTAATACTGGCTACTTAATTTTTGATTGGTGAACCACTTGAAAATATTGGCTCAATTTTATTATTGGGGTGGTTGAAAACAAACTCAACAGTTTCACCTAAACCTTTGTGATATATGTGGGACAAATATATGTGACACAGAGATTATAACAAAGAACTATTGTTTCTGTGAAAAATGCAACTGCAAAACTCTTTTAAGTATACTTACCACCATTTTCATCTGCAGTTCCATCTAACTGAGGTATAGAAAGGCTTGCTAGAAGCACATTATCATTCCAGTCCATATCATCTTCAGAACAACTATCATCTTCACCTGAACTTTGATTTCTACTTCTTCCCATTGACCTACAAGAAATACAACCTATTTTACACATTTAAAAACTTCTGACTACAATCTGGTAGTTCAATAATTATGACACATTGAATCTTGCACAGAAAAGACAAATAAATCTGCACAATTCACTTTCCAGGTTGATGACAGTCTGATGAGTATTATTGTTGTGATCAGACAATTTCCTACTCAATCTAAGACTATTCCTTTCCTGGGCAAGGTTATTGAGGTGAAATAGCTGTTAGACTGGATGAAACTAAATTTCTAGATAAACTTCAACTACGGTTTAAGTTTGAATAACAACTCTCTTGTCCGTCCTATTAGATGGTTTTTGTTGAGACATAGGTAGGCAAAGTTGATTCTCCACGATTTTTAATACAATTTATCAGGGCATACTATAGAGATGCTTTAAATTTAATCCTGTTTTAGTGAGTTGCAAATAGATGCTACATGTGTCTTCTAATGCATCTCTTTCAAATGAAGCACTGCATAGGCTTATTTCTTCCCTCCACGAATAGGCTAGAGGTTTTCAAAAATATGACAATTGGGGCCAAATAATATTTAGAGAAAACCAGTGCGACCATGCTTTAATTAGGACTTCTAGATTACCTTGCTTAAAGTTGTATCTACTGCATATTAGACCGAGTTTATATTTATTCCTATACCAGGGCCTACAGATATTTTCTTGATCCTATATTAGATCATGGATAATATAGATTATGTAGATTTTCTTCAGTAGTATGGAAGGTTCAACACAGGTTGATCAGTATTTTTATCAAATACCCAATTGTACCAATAAAGAATATACCTTCTCTTTGCATCAACATCATTTGAGCTGCTGTCCCATTGTTGGGACATTAGCAAACTGAGCTCCATTTCTTCTTTTTCAATCTGTGGCTCATTTTCTTCATCATCACTATTCTGAAGATTTCTATAATGTCCAGAAGAATAATGCTGTGATGATGCATTTTGTTGTACCATCTCATATCCATCATCTTCCAATCCAGCTAAAAGGTGAATCATGGCTTGATCAGCACTGTTATTCACTACAGGAAAAAAATATATTTTTGTATTTGTTTTTTTATTAAACAATCTCTGTGAAAAACAATCTCTGCATTGGTTTTTGTTTTAAAACCTTACAATCTCAATGCTATAGATAAACAAAAACACACAAGATTTTTCATTTTTATTATCATTTCTCTCATGTATCCTGACATGTTTACTGAATGGTGGGATACGAGCAATATTATGTTGACTTGCATATTCCATGTTGAGCACAAATCAATTGTTTATTTATTTATCATATGATGATGGTACATTAGCCAGGAGACTACAGGGCTAGTACAGAGTAGTTGTTTGACTGCCTAAGGCTGCTAGTCCATTTGGTTCACACTTGCATGCACCACAGGGAATAAACTAGCTCTGTACTCAGAATGATAAACAGTGTTCTTCAGTGTCATCTGGGGCTTTTCCCTCTGATGTTGCCTCACAATTGGGAGTTGCATTTAGGTAAATCCTGCACCAGTTGAGATTGTACTTTCATACGAAGTGCCATTATTTTTCCCACTGAAGTGGTACCTATTTATCTATTTGCATATAATGTGCTTTTGAACTGCTAGGTTGGCAGAAGATGAGGCAAGTGACGTGAGCTCACTCCCTCATGTGGTACTAGGACTTGAACTGCTAGAGCAAAGACCATCTCCACGTTTTAAGCCACTACACTAATACACCTTTTTACAAATGAATGGTGACAGTGGAAAAAACCAGCTATGAGTTGGGGAAAAACTGGGCCACCTTCTGAATGAATGCAACCTGGAAGAAAAACATATGTTAGGTGATATGAATGGGCTGGTGGGAACCAGACAAGAAAATGCAGAAATGTAATTTAATAAGTGTTTTTCAGAAAAAGGTCCATTTGTTTCAAATTCTTGGCTTCAGCATATTTATACATACATATAGCAAAGGAAGGGATCTAGAGCATTATTTGTTATAAAAGATTGAGAGAATTAGTGAAGAACACCAGAAAGAAGAGTTATTAAAAGTTGGACAGCCACATCTGAATGTGCTAATAATGGATTTGTGGGGAGGGGTAGATATGGAAAAAGAGACATGAAGGAAAATAAAATGAAAGAATGATTGAATAAGAGTATATGTTTTGTATGATAAATACTACAAGATAAATTCCAAGGGAGAACATGCAAAAGGAACATATGGAAAAAGTTGTCGAAAATATTTGAATTAGTATTAAAATATGGCTTTAAAGAATGCTATCAAAGAGAACAAGGGAGAGGAAGACAAATATGATATTGATGGAAATAAAAATTATATCAGAAGTGGGTGAAAAGGATTTAAACAGAGTCTTCAGAAGAGCGTACAGAAATGATGAACTTATTTGGGAGGAAACTGAAGGAAATATTTTAGCAATTTGCAAGGAAATGATAGTGATATGTTGAAGAATGCCATTGAAACAAATATTACAAAATGTCATTGTCCAGGAAAGAAGTGGATGAAAATGCAATGTAAAGGTTGAAACACTGTAAGTTTACAAGGTCAGAAAGGGTACCCAGGGATGCGTGATAGATGTTGTGTAAATTTGGTAGAGCACATAGGGGCATTGAGAGTCAAAAGAGTGCATGGGAGTCATGGGGGAGTGCTAAGAAGTGCCATGGCAGTCACGTAGGGTCCACAGGAGAATAACAAGGGTCAAGAAGGGTGCATGAGAGTGCCATGATGGTCATGGATGGCATGTGAGGAGGTGATGTGGGTTGCATCAGAGAAGGTGCATGTGACTAGCATGGATTGGGGATGGTGCATGAGAATATACAAGAGGTGCTACATGGGTTGGGAAAGGCATGTGGTCAGAGCAGGTCAAGGAAAGTGTATGGGCAACAGGTCTGGGGCAATACAGAGAAGTGGCATAGATTGAGAACGATGCATGGAGGTTTCTTCCTCTCTGTTCCTCCCTTCTTTCCTTCCTCCCTTTCTAGCAGGTAAGTAAGTGGCTGCTGCTGGATAGGGGAGAGAGCAAGTATTAGACAGAAACTGGCCAAGCTAGGAGGAGGAGTCAATTGAATAATTAGTCCAGAAACCCTATATGGGCACAAGAAGGCAAAGGCTAACCCCCTCCTTAAATGCCATAAACCTCTAGAAAAAGTACAGGGAAGAGCAACCAGGATGATTAGGAGACTGGAGACTAAAACTTATGAAGAACGGTTACAGGAACTGGACATGGCTAGTCTAGTGAAGAGAAGGACCAGGGGAGACATGATAGCAGTCTTCCAATATTTGAGGGGCTGACACAGAGAGGAAGGGGTCAAGCACCCAAAGGCCAGACAAGGTATAATGGATGGAAACTGAACAAGGAGAGATTTAATCTGGAAATAAGGAGAAACTTTCTGACAGTGAGAACAATCAACCAATGGAACAGCATGCTCCCGGAAGTTGTGGGAGCACCATCACTTGAGACTTTCAAGAAGAGATTGGACACCCATCTGTCAGAAATGGTGTAGCGTCTTGTGCTTGGGCAGGGAGTTGGACTAGATGACCTACAAGGTCCCTTCCAACTGATTATCTGTTTAATCTGAACCTTATCTAGTCTAACCCAGGTACAAACTTTCAGTCTGAGAAAATTCCTGTGTATAAGCTTGAGAAATAAACAGCTAACTGAACTCTTCACATGCGTATCTGGTTGTTCATGCCTGACAACAAGGGATTGCAAGAATGGTTGGGAAACTATCATGGAACACTGAAAATGAAGATCAAATGACCACAGTAGCAGCCTAGCAGCACAGCAGCAGCAAGTAGCATTGAAACAGCCACAACTTCCCCAAATGTCATTCCTTTGGGAGTCACAGGTCCCAGATTTTGGACACGTTTTAAGTTTATTCATTTATACTTCACATTTCTAAACTTCCCGTCTCCCTCAAAGAAGCACTCTGGTCAGTGTATAGTAAACATCAAAATCTAAAACTGTATGTAAAAATTAAAATGTTAAAAAATTAAAAAAATTAGAATTAAAAATTTGAAAAAGTTATTAAAAAATTAAGGAGGCAAAAAAAAAACCCTTATTAAGGCAAAAGGAAGGCGTTCATGGAATCCACCAACTCTACAACTGCATGCTCCTTTGGGTTTCCCACACAAGGCCACAGACCTTTGTTTTAACTCCTTTTCAGATCAGGAGATTGGGGACCTCAACAAGAGCTTTGTTTTTGTGTGTGTGTGTGTGTGTGTGTACATAAAAACGCATGCACCCACTTATTTATTTTTTAAAATAAGTCTGGAGATCACAGAAATAAGAGAATAAAAAACCAAATATTTAAATATCAATAAAGAGTGCATGGATGGAAAGGAAAGAGAAAATCAAAAGAGTTATGTTTGGATAGAACTGATGAGAACTTTAAAGAATAATCAGGAATGTGTGAATAAGTTTAAGGAAGTGGATAGAAACCATGATAATTTGCAAGAACAGAGAAGACTAGAGAGGCATAGTATTGTAAAAAATAGATTTGCTTTTCTCCAACTTTTTGCCTTTAATTTATTTCGCTTAATAATTCTTATTCTTTCCCAACATTTTAGGCATGTGTATAATGTGATGAGTATGTAAAAAAAATAAACCAAATGCATGGATATACTGTAAATAATAAAAATGGAACACGCTAATAATTCTTATAGTACTTTTTAATTATCTGATTTCCTGGTCTTTTAAACAAGCAAGGCAAACAGGGTGATTAATATAATAAAGTCACGCAAATTATTATAACCAAAATAATTAAAATACTTTAACATCTATATTTAAATATTCTTAATCCTTACTTAGAAAAGGCTTTGTGAATTATACTTACTAAACACAGGAGTATTATTAAATCTCTGAGATACGGGTTGGAAATATTGACTATTTTCCATTATGTTCAAAATGGCTTCTTCATTTATAAGTGCATCCTCTTTATATTTGCTCTCAGACTCTTCTAAAAAATGAACAAGGATCCTAGGTAAGCTGCCAATATTGTTTCAAAAATATCACAAGACTATTGAATTCTTACTATGTGCATTTACATTTTTTGAAGATATATTGGGAACATGCTTGTGGTTCAAGAGAAGTAAGATGTATTTATACTCCATTTTAATAAAGTGATCCATAAAGACGCTTTCTTTTTCTTATCTACTTGTTCTTTTTGAATATACATTTGTTTTCTCGTTTGACTGTGCCCAACTCTTGGGAGACTGCCCAAACAAGCCACAGCACTTTTCCTGGCAAGGTTTAGCACTGCCTCTTTCCCAGGATAAAGAGAAAGTGGCTAGCCAAAGTCACCTGCTGGCTTTGTGCCTAAAGTAGAACTAAAACTGACAATATCCTGGTTTCTACCTGGTATTTTAACCACTACACCAAGCAGGCTTTCATATTATATATTACATATACATACTACATATACATATGTAATACATATTACATATTAGATACAAATATATGTACTAAATGCTGAGTAGCAATAAATGTGAATTTGTTATTTTCTTCAGCAGATTGGAATTAATCAATACATCTTATATATAAATCTTACCAGAATCTGTTGAAAATTTAACAAATAAAATCTGTTAAAATGGTCAATCTTAATTACCTTAATATTACCAATATTCCTAATAACACATGTAGTTATAGCATGCCATGTATATATATTTATCTTCATCATAATTCATCATAAGCCGAAGTTAAATAGTCAAGATACTACCAATATTAAAAAAGCATATTAACATTAAATAGGATTATAGACACTCATGAATATTCACACAAAATATATCAACAAGTAGGTAATAAAGGATAAAATAAAATGCAGATGAGCATGAAGATCAGTTTGTCCAGTGGAAGCGTTCTTGGGTTCATTTCAGTATCTTCTTCCATTCTGAATAAACCAGTTCTAACAGGACAAGTCATGTAATGGAGGAAAACAACTGCTGTATTGACAATACTAACCTCTATGCAGCTCCTTATCACTGTGTACTTCTATCATATTTGCTGGTGAGCATGAAACAACTTTAGGTATCTCAGACTGTAATATCAATTCAGCAGAGAATTCTTGTGATTCATTATTGCTGTCCATTGAGCCAGATGTCCTAATTAATAATTTTTAAAAAATTAACATGATTGTTGAATTCAGAGATAAAAAGATAAAGATTAACATATAAATTAATACTTACACAGAAAAATCACTTTGCTTGAGTATTTCTTTAAGTCTCTTCTGAAACATTCTTTCACTTTCTGTTGCAGCCACAAATCCACGATCTTTTTTTCATGAAAAAAATGTAAGGAATTTAGAGTCACTACATTAATATTCTCTCCCCTTAAGAATTGTTACTAAATATTTTAACTGAAAATAAAGCAATATATCACCCGTAAATTGCCATGCCCTCTAAAAAATAATAATAATCTGAATCTACACCTATGTAGATTCTATTCAGAAGTTCTGAATAGAACTTATCTGATATATCCACAAAACATGATGTATTGGTAGTCCCTGACATATGACTATTACAAATAGTTATATATTATTTTAATATATTAATATATAATATATATATTATATTAGGAAAGTGACCTCGGTCTCAACAGTGTTGAAAAAATGGGCTTGTGTGCAAAATTATGGCTGTTGTAGCACTTCTAACTTGAGTTCTTAACCATTACACTAAACTGGTTGTTAGGAGCAAGTAATACTGACACAAAATGGTGCAAGATTTTAAATTATCTGAGGAAGGTAACATAAAATGAAGAACTGAAGCAAAATATACCCAAATTAGGCAATGAATTTTAGCCGTGAGCTTCAGAGTAATTCTTATCAGTGTAACTGTGAGACATAGGTGGGCAATTAATTTTTCCAAAGGCTACAAGAGAACTGGGACTATTGTGGAGGACTAGACCAACAGGGCTGTGAAAGTGCATATATACGCATGGACGCACATAGACAAAAAAAAAGTAGCAGTCACCTTCAAAATAAAAGCAATGCAATTGTGTTGCATGCGTGGCATATACTTATTTGCATTTAATTTCTAATTTCTAATTTTGAGCTCACATGGGCTGTAAAGGGACAGCCAACGAGCTGGATGTGGGGATCAAAAAATGCCCAGGTCTGCTGTTAAGATATTAAACTAACACATTCTTGAATTTTTAGCATCTTACCCATGCAATTTACTTATACATCACTTCTTAGATATAACACTTTGCAAAATATAGCACTTCATTCATATTATTCTAACTTTAAGAACAAATGCTTTTTCTTCACTATTTCTGCTTTTTTGGACCTAAGACTATACTGGTAATAGAAAATGAAAATGGAGTTTAAAATAAAATGAAATATAATCCAATGAAAACATATGAAAGCAACAGCTAAAGAGGAAAGAAACATTTTGGTCCAACAATTCTACCTTGTGAGTTAGGAGGAGTAATTTGTGATGACTCTTTGTTCTTCCTACGCCGCTGTTTCTCATCCTCCCATATTGCTTGTAACCCTGGATTCTGACCAATCTGGGCTAGAACAGAAAAGATACAGCAGAATCAATGGCAGTTTCAAGAGCTGCTACAGCGCAGTGGTTAGAATGCTGTACTGCAGGCTACTTCTGCTGATCACTGGCTGCCTGTAGTTTGGTGCTTCGGATCTCACCGGCTCAAGGTTGACTCATCCTTCCAAGGTGGGTAAAATGATATCTCATGGGTTATGATACTTGCTAAGGCAAATATGTATCCAGATATGCCAATGTATGAATTGTTGTGGGCAATATTGTTGGGGGCAATGTGCTGACTCTGTAAACTGTTTAGAGCGAGCTATAAAGCACTGCTAAGTGGTATATGTCTAAGTGCTATTGCTATTAAGACATAGTTTTACAAGAGATATTCTTGGATAGCAATACTGACAAAAATCTGCCCTCCCTCATGTTTATCATGTTAGGCTTATATTTCACCTTTTACCCAGAAGCTCAAGAGATAACAACTGACCTAAAATCACCCACTACGATTTTGTAAGCTTTAATGATTGAGGATGGACTTGACTGGGTACAGTTTAGCACCTTCCCTACTGGCTATCAAACAAGTTATTTATCTTTTTCTAATAAAATATATTATTGTTTAATGGAAGTCAAATATTTTAAATGAAGGAATTATACACTGAGCTGCAGAAACAACAATCCTGAAAAATACCATGTGATCACATAAGAAAAATACTTTTACCTTCAATATCCAATCTATTTAAAATATCAGCAGCTACTGCATCCACTTCCAATTCACAGGTACTCTGAGGCTCTATATCTTCCAATATCAAAGAGCTGCATTTAAATTAAAGTTAAAAAGAGTGTATTATGTTGTATTTTTTTAATGTATTACATTTAAACACAGGAATTATATGTAAAGTTTTATATCAAAATACAAAAATAATTACAGATTTACAATGATTTTAACCTTGGTTCAACTAAAGATGAGAAGCATTAGATACGTACAAATGATAATTTCCTTCCTATTCCACCAGTGCTAAAAGCGAGCATCCCCCAATCTTGCATAACAACACAAAAGTAGGGGCTAAAGGTATTTGTAGGCCCTGGAGAGCAAGATATATATGAAAAAAACCAGACTGACATGTCACAATCATAACTCCTGCTAACATGGCTAAAAGCCAAGGGATCCAGAAGTTGCAATTTCAAACATTTGGAGACTATTAGAAGTGAGTGTGCACATGCATGTACATAGGCTGACTATAAGTATTAGAGACAAATGTTTATTCCAGTTACATTGCTGGAAAATGTGTCAGCAGCCATAAAATATATGAGAAAATTGGGTCAAATGTCATAACATTTCAAAATAGTATCAATTATTTAAGAGATCCTGAAGTCCAGGACAATTCTTCCATTAACACATTCTAAGTAAATAAGAATACATGGGTGCTATGTTCTCAGAAGACTATCCTTGTATATAAAACAAAATAAATTCAAAATTAAAGGAAGAACTTTGATTGTAGCCCTCTGATTTAGATTTGTGGCCCTATCAAACAGTCAACCTACAAGTTTAATTTGATTAAACTAGTTAAAACCTGAAGCTATATTTAGTAGTAATATATGTATGTAGATACCCCACGGGTTAGGATGTGTGATAAGGAAAGTATGTATCCAGATATGCTAACCTAGGAATCTGATTATCTTCCTGCTGGTGGGGTCTGGTAGCAGATCTTGTCCAATTATCTCTGCAACTTCCAATTTCTTCAAATGCATCACCTATATATAAAACATGGCCAATATGTTGTATTAGAAAACATGCCTCTTTATTTGAATCTTTATTTTATATATATATATAACATTTGAAATACTGCTTATTTAACAAAGTTTATTATAGATCATTTATTGGCAAAACCCTGTAATAAAATAAGCATGGAATTAAATAAGAGTTTTAAGTTAATCCCCATCTGCATTTTGTTTGCTGCATATAAATTTATCTAAAAGTCTTTTAAATTG
Source organism: Naja naja (assembly GCA_009733165.1). Taxonomy (NCBI): domain Eukaryota; kingdom Metazoa; phylum Chordata; class Lepidosauria; order Squamata; family Elapidae; genus Naja; species Naja naja. The sequence goes on along the minus strand of CM019148.1, from coordinate 111,611,404 downwards.
AAAGATCATTGGAAGTGCAAAAGTATATCTAAGAAATTATCTCATTTTCAGAGAAAGTTATGAATTCTTAACTTTGAGGATTTGAGATGCATGGTAGTAGCTGCCTTTGAGTTACTTAACAAAACAAATCTGTATATATGTAACAACACAGCTGCATCATAGATGCCATCATACAAAACTATTAAAATACTTATTCATGATGATGCCTATCTTTCATAAAGAAGCAGCAATTGACAGCCAAATAAGAGCAGAAAAACAAACTTCCTTATGTTACAGAAGATCCCAAAGGGAATAATCGGTATTATGGCAGGAGTGTAAGAAACATGAGAACAATTTACAAGTGGAACAAACTTTATGCAACTTATTCCTACATTCAATTATTAGCATATTTTATGCAAATATACTATGACAGACAGTCCTCACTTAACAACTGCTTTGTTTAGTGACCATTCGAAATTAGGATGACACTGAAACAGTTAACTATATGACTCACACTTGCACTTATGACCATTACAGCATCCCCATGATCACATAATCAAAATTCAGGCATTTTACAATCAGCAGGCATTTATGACCATTGCATTGTCCTGCACAAATATGACCAACGTTTATGTACTTCACAGCCAAGTTCTGACAAGCAGAGTCAATGGAGTTGGCAGTAAAATTGCAAGCCACAATCATATGATATCTTGTTTAATGATCATAAGTACTTTGCTTGACTGTGGAAGAAATGGCATCATAAAGCTGGTACAGTCAAGTTATTTTTCACTTAATGACTGTGTCACTTAGGGACAGATTTGCCAGTTCCAACTGTGGTCATTAAGTGAGGACTAACTGTAATTCAAAAATATGTCTATCTCTGTGTATTAGAAAATTAATATATTTCTTCATAAGCCAAAGCTTTAAAGTGCAGTACTGGCCATATCTGTTATGACTGCATCACAAACTTATATATAACTGATCTGACAATTCTGGCAGAAAACAGCTTTTAAGAAATCGGCAATATTCAGGTAAAATATGTATCCTCCCAAAAAATCACTTTCTTTCTCCCCTACAGCACCCTTAGAATTATGCACATCTTCATTTCAGGCCTTAAATCTAGCTGTAGTATCCATTATGGCAGACTGAGAAACTGAGAAATCTGCAGAAAACCTCTCTCAAGTAAATTACATGCATGAAGTCACCAGAAGTACAGTATGACTTGAGGATATATTTATGTTTTTTAAAACAAGAGCTAACAGATTCTAAATCCATTTTTCAACCAATTGCACAAACCTATAAAATGCTCTTCAATATTTGTTTTCCAACTATTAACTTCTGACAGAAGAATGAAATGCCCATTTTCATCAGTGATTTCACATATAAAAAAGTTATTCTGAGAAATCTCTTAATAAATGTGGCTGTTATCTAAGGCCAAAACACACTGAGAATGGAATAGTGATTATGAAAAGAACTTATTATTGTACCTGAAGCATCTATTAGAGAATAATTTAATAATTATAGACACCAGATGAAGAACTATTGCAAGACAGGTGTAACAGAAAAACAAACTACAGATCCCAAAGGAAGAAAACAATCAAATAGGAGAAATAAAAAGACTTGGCTCTTTCCTCAAATTAGAAGATAGCACTGTATAAATTTCTATATAATATTTCAATATAGTACAAAAAATAAAGAATTAATACTTGAGAGTCATTCTCTAGGGATCCCATAATGTACATAGTTATTGTTTAGGCTGCTTTCCCTTTGCTTGGTAATTGAGGGAATAATTGTCAGGTACAAACAATCACACCCATGCTTGAAGAGTTCAATCACAGCGGTACCTCGGTTCTGGAGTCAGACTGGGCTCTGCTGTTCTTCCTGCAGGGTTCAATCCTCCTTGATACTTCCCATATGAAAGCTTTCTCCATTCTTCATCACTTTCATTGTACTGTAGCTATTGGTGGTGCAGGCTGTTAATAGCCTAGCACTTAGCTCCAGCTGCCTGTAATTATTGCAGGCTCAAATCCCACCAGGCTCAAGGTTGACTCAGCCTTCCATCCTCTTGGGGTAGGTAAAGTGAGGACCCAAGATTGTTGGGGGCAATAAGTTGACTTTGTAAAAAATGCCGCTTAGTAATAAGCAGGCATATACAATGGAATGAAGGCTATTGCTGAGCGCATTGGGTTGTATCCCAAAAACTTTAAGCAGCCCTGAGTCTCCGGAGAAGGGCGGGATATAAATATGAATTTAAAAAAAAAAAAATGACAACTACACAGACTGGACTAATATATTGTATCTATCTTTAACATTTATCTATTGTACACTTACGTATTGTTGGTTAAGTAATCACAACAACTAAGTTCAGGCATTATTATTTTTTATACATGAGGAACTGCTGCTGTTTCATTCATTAAAACAGCAAGAAGGGTACAAAGTTTAAAAAAATGGAGAATATCAGCCATTATAGCTGTAATTTTTTATTCTGAAAGAAGAGTGAGAATCTTGGATTATGCACCCAGCAGCTATTAATGTGAGAATAGTGTGGAACATAAGCAATTAATACAAAGGCAACTATTATTTTCTTTAAATTACCATCCACAATTTACAGTTTATTCTAGAGGCTGAATTGTCTGAATATGTTTGAGATAACTTCCATACCTTTTTTCTTTATTTTTCTAAACTTGACTGCAGCCAGATTGATTAAGTTCATTCCATATAAATTATAATCTATAAAGAGCTGAAGGAGGTAGGGAATATGAGCTTCATGAGGTTGGTAAATTTTATTCATTATAGCTCCACCTTGCAGAAGCTCGCATACTCTAAATAAAAAAAAAATCATCAGTAGTATTTCAACATTATTTTTAAAGAAATATTTAAACATGGGAACAATACTGAACATAAATGGAATACAGCTTTTCTGATATCTGTTCCAAGAACTTCAGCTACACATACACTCTTTTAGATAGTAAGAACAAGATAAAATGATCCTAAACACATGTGTTTGTGGTATCTACAGATGTCTGTGTCTAGCTGTTCAAAATATTTGTTTTGAGCAAAAGGAAAATTCATACAGGTAGATCTCACAAAAGGGTCCAGATTTTTGGTCTAAGTTGTTGCAGTCATTAAGCGATGACCTGATCTGATTTTACAACCACTTTTACAACAGTCATAAAGTGAGTCACTGCAATCATTAACCAAATCACGTGTTCATTAAGCAAAACCAATTTATCTAATGGGTGGAGGTTTTTTGCTGCAAAATGACAAAAACCATTGTAAATCACAGTCATATGGCAGTGGGATGCTGCAACTGGTTGCAAATGAGAGCCAGTTGTCAAGCGTTGTCATGTGTCCACTGAGGGCTTGTGTTTGTGGCAGTCATAATTTCAAGAACAGGTTGTGACTTTTGTTGAGTCCATCATAATTAAAGCCATGGTTAATTAAAAGCAGAAACAAGAACAGATGCCTTCTTTGTGACTGAAGCAAAGGGAAAATAATAAATAAGCACAAATTTCACAATAGTGTATATCTTAATAAGTCAGATTATAGTTACTGTTGTAACAGCATTCAGCATTATGGCACTTTTTAAAACTTTTTTCTACTGGTCAAGGGTTGCAAGAAGCACAGCAATGATGTTACTGTATTAATGAAAGCAGAATTTTTTACTGAGTATATCCTTTTGAAGATTAAAATTATTAATTATGCAAATTAAGCCTTCCTATATTTTGCTACTGAATGTTAGCAAAAACCAACTACCTGGGGATGAGGGCAGGTAAAATGGAGGCAACAAATTTGGTATCTGTATTATATGGTAGGAGCAGTATTGCAGCCTAACTCTGCCCACACCCAGGAGTTCAATCCTGACCAGCTCAGCCTTCTATCCTTCCAAGATTGGTAAAATGAGGACCTGAAGGCAATATAGTGACATTTGCAAACTGCTCAGAGACTGCTGTTAAGCAATATGGAGTGGTATATAAGTACTAAGTACTATTGCTATCTACAACTCACAGTACCTTGGTGCATACAGGTAGTCTTTGACTTATGAGTGTAATTGTGATCAGAATTTTGGTGGCAAGTCAGGCAAGTTTTAAGTTAAGGCATCCACCTGATCACATGATTTTAGGACTCTTTACAATGGTCATTAAGTGGATCACATGGTCATTAGTTGAAATCATAGTTGTTGAACAAATCATGAAACATTTTACAATTGGCCAGAAGTGCATTATGGGTGATAAAACAGTCTTTCCGAAGTTATTGTTAAGCCAAACTATTGCCTAAAGTCAAAAATTACCTGTACAGGTAACCTTCAGCCTGTACAGATAGGCCTCTTACAACCATTTGTTCAGCAACCATTCAAAATTATAACGTGTCAGCCCTCATTCTAGTCTCTGTATAAAAAGATATACTAACAAAAATTTTTTTACCTTTTTACCATAGCAGGATTGTAAAGATAGATCTTCATAAACTGCCTTTCTTTTTCATGATATCCATAAAAAGGCCTGGAAAACAAAAATCCAGTATGATTCTGGTTTGTCTTGCTCCAAATAATCACTTTGATGAAGTGGATCCACATATGTCTTAAATAACTATCAGCCGAGCAATAGGAACCTTGCCCATCACAGCCCAATCTGGAATTAAGATTCACCTGTATATATTATTTATAGGAGAGTTTTCTTTAGTGCAAATCAGATATGAAATAACATAGAATGAAAGATCAATTATTATTCCATTTCTCAGAAAACAGTTTGAGTGTATATTAATCATCTTTCAATCTGAAGCGAGCACTGCTAATTGATGATCCGGAATAAAGCTTTTTATAGTGCTGCACAAGTGAGAAGACATCATTCCGACACTCAGATAATGCTCTCTGTACCCTTTGAAACTCCAAGTTTGAGAGAGAACCTGGGTTAGTTGGCTACTACATTGCCATGGTACACTAAATCACATCACTGATCCTTCAATAATGTCTTGGCTGAAACAGATGAAAAATATTTGTTCTACTAATTCCCATATTAAATTGGTTTTTCAATTTCTTTCAGTTGCTCAGCCATTGAAGCTGCCAACCCCTAACTGACCTTGTCTGACCTTGTCTAAGCAGGAATATAAGAACCGTTAGTTACATCAGGAACTGAAGAACAACTTAGAAGAAGGCAATGATGAGTTACAATATTTCTATAATATTGCAAAACTGAAATCCATAAAATCAGCAGGCATGAGGGGCTCAAATTCAAGAAAGCTTTATTTTTCTTCAGTTGTGCAGTTCTTACATACTGGTATCACAAGAAACACATGAGAAAGGAGCTGAACTACCTTATAAACTATTCATCCTATAATCTCTCATAGAGAAGGAATGAAGACATGCATCAAAACACTTAAAAGGAATATACCCAAGCTACTTTTTTGCATAAAGGACAAACAGCTTTGATCAGAACTTCTTTCAAAACAAAACTCAGAATGTCCAGAGTGCTTCATATTCCAGACTGAAAAAAGCTTGAAACACTTAAAATATTTTGCTACAAGGAACAACTAGAACACAAAGAAAACCCTTGGTAATCCTTGTTTTTTATCCTAGGGTTGTAACAATAGATAACAGTGATGAAGGGGGTAATTACATATGCCTTGTCCTAAGAAGAATTGGGTTAAACTTTAAAAAAAAAATTCAAATCATCAGAAGCAACAGAATCAATTAATTAAACATGGCACTACACAATCAGTTTTAGACATACAGTAGAAAATAATGCAGCATAATTCACAGAGCACAAAAAGTAGTAAAATGCAGACTTTATGGCTATTGGTCTGTAGCTTAATGCACAACATAGTATGTGTATATATATATATATATATATATATATATATATATATATATATATATATATAGTAATATATATATATATAGTATATATCTGTATTTGGCAACCTGCAGGCAATAACAATAAAAGTAATGCAGCTTTTATATTTTGTATGTAGTATGAAACATCAGTAGGGACATGCAGATTCCACATATTAAATGTTCAAATAAAAGCAAAAAGATTTTTGCACTTTGACTTACAACATGAAATTTAATTAGTTACCAACACTGCTGTAATGCATATTGGTTAAAACAGCAACCTTTACATCTGCATAACCACTCAACACAAAACAACCCATAGTGAACTTCTCTTGGTCTAAGAAGTTGTAAACAATAAATTGATTCAATGGCTCCATTGTTTATAATCTGATATTGTCTCTTATCCTTTTATTGAACTTACTGAATGATTGTTTTGTATACCACCCAATCATCCTATGTGAAATGGATACCTATATAAATTCAGTCAATCAATCAAATAGATCTATCCAATAAAGAGAAGTTTAGAGTGGTCTTTACCATAATTTGGTTATGGGATCATTTGGTACCCCAGTGTCTCATCCATGCCAGTTGATGACAAGGACCAGCAAACAGTCTATATCTAACAATATGATTTAAAAAAAAACCTCTGCTTCTTCTACCTCATGCCCTCCCATGCCCTCTTTCTCCACTAGTCTTGACCCATGACCCTTGACTGTAGCCAATTTTGTTAGGGAAGAAAAAAACGGAGTTGGTTCATTGTGAAAATTAAAAGGCAGGTATGGTACAGTAAATAGAATACTAGTTTAGATGTTATGAGGAGAATGGGGGTCTGTTCTGTGTATACAGATACAAATAACAGACAACCCATGACCCACTGACACATGCTTTCAGAAATATTTTCTTAACTAATAACAGAATGACCACAAGAGGGCAAAAACTTAGTGGGAGCTATTTCTGACTCCAGCTGGCTTCTTCCATCGACTTTATTGGTGTCAAGGTAGCAGGCAGTGTGAGAAATCACAATCTGATTGTGATTGTGGAGGTACAATAGATAGTACTATAGCAGCCACAATTTTGCCATTATGAAAGGTCTGGAGATTCTTGAAATTTCAATCTGATGAGAACAATTGTGGGTGCATTCTTTATTTTAGTCCATTTGAAGTACCTCAATTGTTGCCCTACGATGCATCATTTAGCCCAACTGAAAGTTACATACAAACAGGCAAAAGAGTTTTAGTAGTATATAGATTAACCCTTTGAAGATTCTCAAAAATAATTTTATTGTTTAACTATGTTTAAAAAATAAATCAATACTTACATTCCATATACTAGTGACACCTTAAACACATGCTGAACAGAAGAAGATGGGTTTCCTAAAGTGACATTGAGTGCCCGGTCAATGCTGAATGCCAAGCTACGCAGATAATGATCTGGCAAATGTCCATAACCATCGTATGGCACATACAAGTAAGGGAAAATACCATGTAAATGGAGACAAGTCTTCTGACCTGAAGAAGAAACAAATTGTTCAGAATAATTCTGAAAATTCAGGAAGTCATAACTTTTGAATAAGTGCTAAAAGTGTGAAATATACACATATAAATATACTATTTATTTATGCTACATTACAGACTGCAAATGATTCCGAACAGGTACTTAAGACTTTATACAGGAACCATAGTTTTGCCAATGTATGTGATATATTGAAACAGTTTAAAATCAGATTTAAAGTAACAATTATGTTAAATTATTTAATTTATTAAATAATGGAAGTACTCAGATTCTTAAAACAGCATGTGTAAATATATTTTGTTTATTTATGATATTGGCATGCCCCCTATTCCCATAGGTTTTGGGTAAGTAATAAATGTAAAGATACAATACCTCCCCAAACCACCATAGACAAACACACACACACACACACACACAGAGGGAAGGAGGGCGGGAGATCCAATGACAAATACATTGTTGACTACCAGTATATTATTACGAACGTGGAACTTTATTTTTAAAACATTTCTAATAAAAATATACAATAATTAATCTGAACAGATCAACCTAGTAGGTCAATATTTTAACACTGTAGCAAAAATTTATCAAAACAAATAATGGTTTTTTATGCCAAATGGAAAAAATATTACTGTTATAAGAAATCAGCATAGAAGCTTTAAATCAGTACTGTGATATGAAATTAGAAATCTGAATTTTGCATTAATCTTTGTTTGCAAAAAATAAGATTTTGTGGGGTTTTAGAGTTTTTAACTCTTTTTACTATTATGTGTACAACATAAGTAAAACCAAGTTCCTGTCACAATACAATTTCAATTAAACAGACCACCTGGAAGAAATAATGTATATTAAACAGATGCTTTGCAGATGCTTATTAAATGTAAGTTCATGTAATTTACTTACAATATATGTGATTTATATAACTACACATTCTGCATAATCTTACAAAAGTTACAAAGTGTCCAGACCACTTCATCTGCCATTTTCACTATTTGGGTACTAACTTCAAAATCATACTTTACCACTTGCATCCAAAGTCCACTGAACAGAAGTCCATAAAACTGAAGTTTTACTGAATTACATCCAATTATTATCAGAGCATATGCAATCTGTTAGTATTCAATACACTGAAATATCACTTAGGGTGCTTTTACTTCAGGAAACTATTGTATTTCCTGTCCTTCCTTCCACAGATAAAATTGTCAGGGTTAGGGTTGTATTAAAATATTCACCCTGCATATAATTTACAAACCAGTACTAATAAAACACTAAAATAACACAATAGCCTGAAATTATCATTATTGAAATTTAATTAACTCAGAATATAACTGAAAATCAGATTAAAATTTTATAAAAAGAAACAAGGACCACACGTATCCACTCTTAGAAGATCATAAAAGTAAATGGGGAGGAAGGATTTAAATCAGGGGTCCCAAATACCTGGGCTTCTACCGGGCTGTGAGTTATTCAAAACCAGGCCGCCTGAAGCAGCGGATGAATGTGCGTGTGTGCACATCCTCACTTGCATGATGTTGTGGTCTGCTGGTGGCCTGCAGAGCTGGCAGCAGAGTCGGGCAGTGGGGAGGAACATGGGCTAGTCCTGGAGTCTGGGGAGGATTCAGATGAGGGATATGCATCCAACACAGAGATGGGGCCAGGGCCATCTGAGAGTTATGTGCTGACTCTGGAGCTCCAGAATCTGACATCAGCAAGGCAGAGGAACAGGGAGAGCCTGTTCCTAGTGCACGCTTGCACAGAGCTGTCAGAAGGCAAGAACAGTTAAGATAAAAGGGGCGACTCGGGAGTAAGGCTTGGAGATGATTGGCCACTCCCATAAGACATAAAGGAGGAGCAAAGCGACATGAGCCTTTGCAGGAAGCAACTTTGTTCTTTGTTTGTTCTGATCAGTTTAAACTCTGAAGCTCCGTGTTGACTTTGTGTTCCGTTTGGCCTTGTATAGCTAATTGGCAATTTAGTCGTTGGTAGTATTTCAAGGGAGATAAAGGTGGGTCTTATTAGCCTTATCCCGAAAAGACTGTGGTAGATTTCTGTTGGGCTATTCACAAATTGTTTGGGACTCATTACAGCGTGTGAATGAATATAATTCACCACCATTGAAATAAAAAGAGAGCTTTTGGGACTAAGCATGTGATTGTTACTGTCTCAGGAAGCCTTGGTCAGAATACATGAGCAGCAAATGGAGCAGTGCATGTTTGCCTGCCCCTCATGTGGAATCATCCCTTCTCCCCTCTCCTGCTGGTCCACAAAGCTGGAAAAGTTGGGGAACTCTGCCTTAAATGTCACAATGAAATATCAAACAAATATAAACAGATTTGTTATACCAAATCTATTATAGGAAAATTAAAATAAATATCAGTTAATTTGGGGGGAAGTCATAAAAAGAATTTATATAGAATATGACTAAAATTGAGCCTTCTTCAATTTGATGCTTAAACATATATTGGATTTTAATCCTATAATTCTAGGTTGTCAAATATTGCCTTACTTCATAAATAAAAAGTTGTGTTTATAGCCAGTTTACATGCGTAGAAGAATCAGCACTTTAGAATTAATAGACACCAACTCATCAGGTGTAACGGATAAAGTGGGACTGGCATTTTGCATAACCATGTGCATTTGTGATATGGCCTAGCCTAATGAAAACTTCATTTTATTTCTTAATCATAAGATAATTTGCTAAGCATCTTGATGCTGATTGAATTCAAACATTGCAAAAGCATGATTTTGTTTGTTTCTGACATAACAAGCTGTGGAAAAACTGCCATTGTGGTTAGTAAACCATCAGGAGATATTAAAGGGGATGTTGGTCTGATGTGTTCAATAAAGATCTGATATAATATGCCCATTTGTGCACTGTTTAATTAGAATCTTTTTACTTATATGATTCAGGTGAAACACTAATCAAAGAAAGCAGGATTATGGGTAATTCTAAAAGATTCATAACATTTCTCTAACTACTGTAAATATAAGCATAATTTTCCTGTTTTAATATTCAATTTATGCAAATATTTTACTATTAAATTTGCTAATTTCTGCTTTGGGTCATTTTATGGGAAAGCTGTGTACTTTACAGTGCCTGGGCAGATCATTTCTGACCAAAAGGAATTAAACTTTTACGACAATTGGAATGAATATATGTCCTGGTACAAGTGAAAAGCTAGGAATTTTTTAAAGGTTTACTCTACAATTGCTGCGCTGGAAAACAATATTTTCTTCATGTTATTACATTCTCAGTACCAGTGGGCAAAGATAACTATGAATAATATATCAATGATCTGGACCCAATTAAAAGTACCTGGTGCTAACCTATGTACCTGGTGCTAACCTCTTACACAGCTTGGCTCCAATCTGTCTACAGGATAATCCCTCTTGAGCAGAATCTGCCTGTCCTATGCAATCATAAAAAATGCTTAGATCCTAACCTCATAAAAAATTAAGGGAAAGGGGTCCAAGTGGCATCTATTTTCAGTGGTGGTACCAACATTTGCCTGTCACATCTGGCTTATTTAGCTGCTAGCATTCCTGAAAGCAGTATGTATTGCAGTTTCAGACAATAACAAAAAATATTCAATCATCCAATGCATCAGTTTGGTAAAAACAATAATTTATTTATTTATTTAATTGGACTTGTATGCCGCCCCCTCTCCGGAAGGACTCGGGGCGGCTCACAATTAAAATACAACAATAAATATTTAAAAAGAATTAAACTAAGCTAAGCATGTACACTAGTTGCTTGTACCTTAAATCCTATTGTAATTGCAACTCATCTACAGGTAACCACTTTTTTAGCAATGATTTGAAGTTATGACAGCACTTACAACTGACCCTCGTAGATGCAGCTATTGCAGCATCCCGCAAAGAGCTATGGTGGCGCAGTGGTTAGAATGAAGTACTGCAGGCTACTTCTGCTGACTGCCGGCTGACTGCAATTTAGCAGATCAAATCTCACCAGGCTCAAGGCTGACTCAGCCTTCCATCCCTCCGAGGTCGGTAAGATGAGGACCCAGATTGTTGGGGGCAACATGCTGACTCTGTAAACTGCTTAGAGAGGGCTGTAAAAAGCACTGTGAAGTGGTATATAAGTCTAAGTGCTATTGCTATCCTCATAGTCACGACTGGAATCCCAGCTTGCAATGATGATAGTTGCAGCCTCCGCAGTCATGAACCTCTGCTCAAGGTTCAACAATAGACAGTAATTTGGCTACATTTTGCTCAATCTGGGGAAAAAATTACTGACAATAAGCTCCTCTTTACTAAAATAGATCATTTCCAATTTAGGTGAAACATCTATGTGATTATTGTGTAAATATTTTAAAAGTGACAAAACTGGATCTGAATAGATTTAAATATTAAGATATGTAAGGTAAGGTGCTTACTTTAAACCAAATAGTACTGCATTTCTCGTGTTATCTGTTTCCTAATATCAAGGGATCGTTCTTTCCCACGAGCAAACAATTATTAAGTGTATTCCAAAGGGAAGATAACTCCTAGTAAATACTGATAATTTTGATTCTCCTCTAGACTGAAATTCAAGAGCACTTCATATGTGCACAATGATAATGTAATGAAAATCTCTAAATCTTTTGTTCTAAAGCACTCATAACTAAGCAAGAAAAGTAAAATTAACATTAGGAAATTTGCAATAAATTTCAAAAAAGCATTTTAATCAAAGAATTCCATCTGAAATACTTAAAATAGCTGGTTGAGCTTCTAAATCTAAAACAAGATATAAGAATGAAAAATATTAGTTAGCTTGTTGGAATATACATTCCTATTTCATAAAATTAAGGACAGGTGTTGCCTACTTTTACTACTTTACAATAAAACTTAGACTTAATAGACCATACAGGAAAAAAACAAAAATACATTAATTGTACTACTTGTGTATTTTGCAGCAAAACTTTATTTTAATGGGGAAACCCACAATTTAATGAATATTTGTACACTTTAATTATATTTATTTGATTGAATTTCGGTGCTGCCTGACTTTGGGTGACAATATTGAAGACGTGGAGTTAAAACAAAATTCACTGCATCCATATTTTCCTAAACTGAGGTCTGTTGAGGCTTTATTATAAACACAGCACAAAGAATCATTGGTTGCTCTCTTTCTTCTTTGGAAGAAATGCGAAGACCAGACTCCTCTCTAGAGCACTAAAAATCTCCACAGACCATTCTCATCCTGGACATTCATATTTCGAACTGTTACCATCAGGGAGACGTTATAGGTGTCTTAAAATAAGGACTAAAAGAAACAGTTTCTTTTCCAAGGCAATAATTGTCTTGAATCAAACGGTACATTTGTGATTTAGTTCTATGTATAAAGTGGCATTTTAAACTATCTAACTTAATATATGTTTTAAATAGGTTTTAGACTAGGTTTTTAATTATTATTATTATTATTACTTTAATTATTTTACTTTTTAAATACTGTGTAGTATGATTGTGATGTGGTGTTTGGGGCACTGTGCTGGAGTAGCTTTCAAATTTTATTGTATTTTGAATGCAATGACAATAAATGTATTCTATTCTATTCTATTCTATTCTATTCTATTCTATTCTATTCTATTGTTTGATAACTGCCCCGATCCCCTGGATTCTTAGATATAATACCCCAAACGTCATATTTTATAAAATGTAAATATTTTAGAAAACAAGCATATTATCAAGCAAGATTTTAACCTCAGGATAGTTATAAACAAAAGGCTATCCTATCCCACAGCAATAAAGCCACACTTGATAAAGCTACTTAACATTTAGCTACAAAGAGTTTTACAAGTTCCTCACTCTGCTTTAGGTAATGTGGCCTGTTTAAAGCTTTAATGTTTGACATGCACAGGCTTTAGTTGTTAATTTAGGCACTTTTTACTGATAAAATGAAAAGCATAGAAATTATAGAAAAGTAAACTATCTGTTCATTTCAATTAACTGAAACATCCAAAATCATTCTGCCATCTGTTACTTGGGACAAAAAAAGTCTTTTTCTATAATGAATGAATACTAAATCTGTAAACATAATCATAAGGGCTGCATTTATACTATTTAACAATAAATATAGGGTTACAAATATGTATACAAAGATGAGAAAGAAGTCAGCTGCAGACAATTCCAGCAACTTTTTGACTACTAAATCATGGCTCAAAGAAAACGAACAACTGCTAGAACTGGTTAGAGCAGGGGTGTGAAACTCAGGGCCTGCAGGCCAGGCCGGATTCAGCCCAGGGGATGCTTAGATCTGGCCTGCAGGGCTGCCCTGGGAAAAGCAAAGGACCAGCATGCAGTGCATGTGCCAGCGAAAATGGAGTGAGCTCCGTTTTCACTGGCAGAATGCTCGGCCACCACCGGAGTCCCCGATACGAATGACGTCGAGCTGGCTACACACAAACCCAGCCACACATACACACTGACGTCAAACACAACCCTGATGCGGCTCTCAATGAAATTGACTTGGACACCCCTGAGGTAGAGATTTGAATTCAAAGAGCAAAATATGATTCAGAAGATACATGGATGTATCTATCGAAAGACCTTAAAATATATGTAGCTCTTTCTGGCCATGCACAACTGTTGTTCTGGAAACATATTTTAGGAAATGAAACCCAGAGATAAGGGGAGCACTTTCTCATGCTGAGAAATGCCATATAATTCATTCATTTTATTGTAATACTGCATTGTATCTAGATAATATTCAAAATATCAACAGATGCTTGAAACATGAAAACAGAAAAAAAGATATTATACAAATGTATTAAGAATATTAAAATCATAGCATTCATAAGTTATTCTATTAAAATTTATACAGTTGCTTTAGATTCTTTTTATATTACTAGGAAAAAAGTGAGGTTTTAAGACATTTTAAACCATTTTTTAAAAGAATATACAATATATCTATATTTGTTTAAGATGGTAACAGCAGTGCCAGGATTCTTGTGGGTACTTAAGTGAAGTAATCGTTAAGATTACTACTATACTGAATTTTTTTGGCTACACCTGATTGGGCAAGAGATAATTCAAATGTAGCTCTTTTCTTTGAAGTAGCAGACAGGTGGAGTTTGGGGTCTAACTCATCTGAAGCAGGAAAGCAACTTGAGGTAAACTTTTAAAGAAACCTGGAGATTACACCTGAGCTTTTCAGAGGCAACATGCAATCTTATGAATTCAGGTTTTGCATCTCTACTCTTTGTATCTAACTCTAATTGACAGGGTCTATTCTGGCTGAATGTGATAGGGATGGCCTTGGTTAATGCTTGGGATGGGGAGCTGTTTTGGAATGGCAGACTCTTGGCAAGACTGTCAATTTTTTTTTTAAAATTGTGGAATGAGGCAGTGGCAAACTTCATTTACGATGCTGTCAAAAAAAGTGACATGTATTTTTCTGAAAATAAACTCAATTTAATTCACTCTTTATATTCTGCTTAAATGCTATATGTGAAGAATAGGTGTCATGGATTTGGGAGAAGATTGCTTTTTCCCATTGATGGCCCTGTTTAAAAGGTTTTCTTAAAAAATAGTAATATTTTTTGTTAAATCATCTTAATCCACTCTCAGTGCTATTATAGTTTGCTCACCAAGATTGCCCTATCCAGGTTAACGTTTGCAATCTGAGCAATTTTTAAAAATTCTGAACACAAAATTTCTAAAAAGTTACAAAAGCAAAAATTGGCTTTTCTTCATGTTGAGAACTCCAAATATTAAACAAAAAGACTAAGAACATGTTGTAGGATCACACAAGATGATTTTCAATTTTGGTACCCTGACCTTGAAACATTATTTTTTTACAATACCTTAATTCTGGCTATTACCCGCTGAAATGAATACTCCGAACTCTAACACTTTTATTGTTCATACTATTTTTGTGTAGCTAGTCTGGATATGGTGTTTAGCTTATTTACTTCTATCAGCAGATCAGTCAATTAATAAGTTTATTATTTATGTTTAAGAGAAGGATAAATTTTCAAAAATATAATCATCATCTTCCTTAAAAGATTGCAAAATATTTATTTATTTATTTATTTATTTATTTATTTATTTATTTATTTATTTATTTATTTGACTTGTATGCCGCCCCCTCTCCAAAAGGACTCGGGGCGGCTCATAGATAAAAACAATACAATAAGTTAAATTAACTAAAATGGAATTAAATTACAACAAGCCGAATTAGACTAAAAAACCCGTAATAAATAAAAAACCCATTCCCCAAGGAGTCAGCACAGGAGTCAAACAACCAGGTTTTTAGGTTGTGACGGAAGGTATGGAGGTCAGGGGCCAAGCGGAGCCCCAGAGGTAGTTGGTTCCAAAGAGCGGGAGCCGCTACAGAGTAGGCCCTTCCCTGGGGTACCGCCAACCGACACTGAGTCGCAGACGGCACCCTGAGAAGTCCCTGCCTGTGCGTTCGTACAGGGCGGTTGGTATTCGATGCCGGCAGTAGATGCTCCCGTAAATAACCCAGGCCCATGTCTCGTAGGACTTTGAATGTTAATACTAGGACCTTGAATCTCATCCAGAGGGCAACCGATAGCCAATGAAGCTCACGCAGGAGGGGTGTAACATGGGAGTACCGGGAAGCTCCCATCACAACCCGCGCAGCCGCATTCTGCACCAGCTGAAGCCTCCGGATGGTATGCAAGGGCAGTCCTAAATAGAGAGCATTGCAGTAGTTGAGCCGGGAGGTAACAAGTGCCTGAGTGACAGTGCGCAGGGCATCTCGGTCCAGATATGGGCACAGCTGGCGAACCAGCCAAACCTGGGCAAATGCCCCCCTGGCCACGGCCCCCACCTGCTCTTCCATCCTGAGCCATGAGTCCAGGAGGACCCCCAAGTTCCGTGCCCTGTCCACGGGGGGGCAACACCTCTCCCCCCATGACCAAAGATGGAATCTCCTGACTGGACCGAGATGTCGGTATGCACAGCCACTCTGTCTTGGCCGGATTGAGCCGAAGCATGTTCCTGTCCATCCAGATCCATACCGCATCCAGACAACGGGATATCACAGAGAGGGCATCACTGATGTGACCTGGGGTGGAGATGTACAACTGCGTATCATCAGCGTACTGATGATACTTCACCCCAAAGCCACGGATGATCTCACCCAGTGGCTTCATATAGATGTTGAACAGGAGGGGCGAGAGAACCGACCCCTAAGGGACCCCACAAGTGAGAGCCCTCAGCGCCGACCTCTGCCCCCCTGCCAACACCAATTGTGAGCGTCCCGAGAGGAAGGAGAACCACTGCAATATAGTGCCTCCCACCCCCAACCCCCCGAGACGCCGCAACAGGATACCATGGTCGATGGTATCGAAAGCCGCTGAGAGGTCTAACAGGACCAGGACAGAGGAAAAACCCCTGTCCCGAGCCCTCAGGAGATCATCCACCAGTGTGACCAATGCTGTCTCTGTGCTATACCCGGGCCGGAAGCCTGATTGGTATGCATCTAGGTAGTCTGCTTCCCCCAGGAAAAGCGGAAACTGCTGAGCCACCACACTCTCAACAACCTTCGCTAGAAAGCGAAGGTTGGAGACTGGACGGAAGTTGTTCAATTCGGCTGGGTCCAGGACAGGCTTCTTCAGGAGGCGCCGTACCACCACCTCTTTCAGGGCGGCAGGGAAGGCACCCTCCCTTAATGAAGCGTTGACCACTTCCGGAGCCAGCCGCTCGTGACCTCCCTGGAGGCATAAACCAACCAGGAAGGGCACAGGTCCAACAAACATGTGGTGGAACTCAGTCGTCACATAATCCTGTCCACTTCATCCTCAGAAACAGGATCAAACTCAGTCCAGATTACATTGGCCAGACCACTTGCACCCCCAGGGTCAGGCCCCTGCACACTAGAGTTCAGTCCTTCCCAGATCCGAGTGATCTTATCCTCATTTAGTGATGTGAAAGCTTGGGAAGGAAGAGGCTAGGAGGATTTTGGCTTTTTTTTTTTGGATGAAGAAATTATCACTATTTTATGGTGGATACCTTTCATTGCTATAACAAAGCACATAATATATAACATATTCCCTATCTTCTTCAAATGACAACCATTTTGTTATGACTGGTGACAAAAACTGAACTAAGTTCCATGACAAATGTTACAGAGATAAAAAAGATGATAATAAAAGTGTCTAAGCTAATTGCAAAGTAAAAGACAATGAATTAAAAAACTAAAATATAGGAGTAGATCTAAATATAAAAATTAAACTTGCAAAAATACTTAACTGTTAAGTGAATGCAATCCGATATTGCTACATAAAAGTCCGAGATATTAAAATATTGATTTAACAACCGCTAAAGCAATAAATAGTAATGAAATACAGGTAATCCTCAGTTTGCAACTGTTTGTTCAGCAATTGTTCAAAGTTACTGAAAAAATGGACTTACAGCCACTCCTCACACTTACATCTATCTCAGCGTCCCCCTCATGGACACACAATAAAACTTTGTGTACTTGGCCACTGGCCCATATTTACAACTATCACAGTATCCCATGGTCACATTCTTCTGTCCTGTGTGACTGTCTCCACTTCAACTCCACACACACCTATCTCCCTCCCACCCATCACTGCCTTTTGGCCATCCTGCACAGAATGGCAGAATGTGTCACCATATGCTGCTCCTGATGCTGCCAATACTTGATTCCTCTCCTCCTTGGCATTATTATCTTTTTTTTCTTTTTTCTGCCATCACCTTGTCTTTTCTCCAATGGGTTCATCAATGCTAGCCAGCCTCAGATCCCATTCTATGGGGATTTTGTCAATGCTGGGCTAAGAGGCAACAGTGAGGAGCAGTATGGCAGCAAGGACAAGTGGTAGCAGAATACAGCAGTATCTTCATCTCTGCCATGCTATGCAGGTGGGTCAAAAGGGCAGAAATTGGGGAGAGGGGAAAGATAGATGAGTGGCAGAGTTGAAGAGGAAGCACTTTGCACACATCAGAGGAGTTGGCCCTGCCTCTCACTGCCACCTCTGACCCCAGGTTGACAGAGCATCTATATTGTGAAACTTGAGGCCCATCCATAGGAAGAGATGCAAGGCAACACCAAGGAGGAGGAAGACAAGGACACTGCCGAGTATGACAGGAAGGAAGGTCCACTGGGGGGGGGCGTGGAATACAGTATCATCTTCATCTTGGCCATGCTGTGCAGGGTGGCCAAAAGGGCACAGATGGACAGGGAGCTAGGCTAGCAGAGGCAGTTGAAGCTGAGGTACTTCATGCAGGGCAGGAAAATGAATTGGCTTCATCTGTTATCAGTGATCCCCTGGAATTGTCACTTGATTTGGAAGAACTGAAGCACTGGACTAAGAGGATCAACACAGGAATGGCTTAGATCACGGGTGTCTAACTCAATTGCATCACTGGCTGGATCGTGACATATCACGATATTTTTTTGCCTTTGCAGAGCCAAAGTAGGCATGGCCTGCACATGATGTATCCAGCCCGTGAGCCGCCAGCTTGACAGGTCTTGCTTAGATAGAGGAGGGTTTGCTAGGAGGCAGGAGACTTAATTACCATTTGCAATTTTCCCAGCCAGCTTCTGGCAAACAAAATCAATGGTCATGTGAGGCCCTTACCTAATGACAACTGGGAATGCTGAAACTGCTATGTGGTCATGTGATATTTTGCTTAACAACTGCTTTGCTTAGTGACAGAAATTCCAGTCACAATTAGGGTCATAATCCAAGGATTACCTGTGAGGATACTCTTAAAACTGATTAAGATTATTCCTGACTGACTGAGATGGAGGGTGAGCATATGTTTCCTATGTTTTATGACCAACTGGCAAGATGGGAGATAAGACTGCTGCTCTGAAGATAAAAAGGGCAATATAAGGATATAGATCAAGGGCCTCCAAACTTGGCAAGTTTAAGACTTGTGGACTTCAACTCCCAGAATTCCTGAACTAACATGACTGGAGGAGGAATTCTGGGAGTTGAAGTCCACAAGTCTTAAAGCTGTCAAGTTTGAAGACCCCTGATATAGATTAATTCTATTTCATTAAACAGGAAATACAGAAGCACTTCTGTGGAAGTACTATTAAATCAATCTTCTAGAAGTGCAGATGTATGTTGTATTTAGCCAAGGTAAATGTTTTCCTACCAAAGGTAGGTCAAAGAAAAGAGGCTGCCAGAAAAGGTATAATGACAAAGTTGGTCTGATTATTAGTTTTTTGAACTCTATGTCAAATATTTATTATTTTATCTTTGACTGAGCCTTTTCAATGTATAAATATTTCAAATATAGTGAGGATAAAGCCCTGGAAGTTCAGGTTAGTCTTGCACATCATGATTGTATCTTCTAAAGTGCCATACACACTTTTATAGAAACACAAGTTGTAACCAAATTTTTTCAGAAGGACTATACATAGTTAGACCGCTACATGGCATATATAAAATATCTGAAATAAGCTTTTTTAAAAAGAGGAAAACCTGAAGAATTACATTTATTTGTTAGAGTTAGTTCTAGTCAAAATCAATTCTAGTTTCATACAGTAGAAGTTCAATGAACTAATATTGAATTTTCACATATGGTTCAGTTTATTTCTGGACCTTTTTTGAATATAAAAATCATTGCTAACTCTCATACAGGCAATTTATTTCAGCAGCCATTTATACTAGCTCTAAAAACAACTATATAAACTTTTAAAAAGCGATTCAGTGTTGTTTTATTGATTAAATATCATTCTGAACAATTAATAGTACATATACATATATATAATTTATCATTTTCTGGTAATTTTCTCTTCTGTCCAAATCAAATAAAATCAGTTTAAATAACTGAAATGCGTAAGCTCAGGATTATTAATAACATTAACTAGTATGAATATAGGAAATTTTAGTCATATAACTAAAGCTGTTCCAAAGTTGGGTAGTAAAAGAATACGGACTAATCACATCTGGCAGTTAGCTAAAAATAAGTTCTGGTTAAATGTCTTTTGGTCCCATGGCACTTACTGAACAATATGTAAAGTGTATATTAATTCATAAATTATAAATCAGTATTTAAATACAGTAGTAAGAAGCAAGGATAATGGAAATGTTTAGAAGAGATATACTGATTGCACATCATATACAGAGTAATAGCCTCACCCTCCCCATGACAAATACACCGTCCAGGTTAACCCTCTTTATGACAATCCTTAGATATATTTATTTGGGGTTTTTACAAACTTTAAAAAAATTCCTAGGAGTACATCTGGCTGAATAGTTAAAATTTCTTCCAAGTAAGCATAAATAGGATTACAATGAAAGATATAAAACCTTTTTATTCTACAATACTATTTGTGTAAGTTTTATCTAAATATTTTGATACTATATTTATTTGGATTTTGTTTCACAGTCCATGTTTTTCAGACTACAATTTATTGCAACCTCCCCCCTCCCCTTGGGAATCTTACTGATCTAACTTAACAACAAACTCTGTAAGATAAGGATCATTTATTTTATCTTGATCTACTTGTCAAAACTTATGTATCTGGCCATCCCATACATGGCACAGATCTATCTATACCTATTGCAGAGGTATGGAAGAGAGGGATATTTTTGCTTTTGTACTTTTTTTCCTGGAAAGTATTAAGGTACTTTCCTTTGATTAAAAAAAACAGTGAGAGAAAGGAGAAAAATATATTTATTCCCAAAGCAACCCATGGGCTGTATGAGACAATGTTAACTCTACCTTTGATGGTTGTTGTTATTTTGCAGAATATCTTCTGGTCCTCCTGTTACACCCCCCCCTTTTTTTTCCCTGTGCCCTGGTGAATAAAACATAAGCAATCCCCACCTGTGGAATCAACACTTGCTGCTATTGTTAAATGGATTTGTGACAAATACAATTACCCATAGGGAAATATCAGAACCAAGTGTAGGACTTCGAAAAAAGAATGCTTTATAAGAAACTACAATTAGACACAAAAAGGCCAGCCTGCTTTTATAAAATTATCATTTTGTAAGATTAAGGATTATGAAATACACTGAGTATTATATAATATTCAAATACATTTACAAGAATTGAGGAATTAAATTACAAAATAATAATTATTAGAACTGCCAGTAGCCCCAAAGCGAGGTAAGCAGCAAATAAATTTAATAAATAAATAACAAATATAGGCAATGTACTATTAAAAACTGTCACTATTATCAGTAGGTTTTCTTTTTTTATATTTACATTGAGTGCCCCGAGTTCCTGCATTTCTTTTTTGTAGTTTCCATTTATGTCACAAATTTGGCCCAGCAGTATGTACATGCATGCATGCACACGCAAACACACACACACACACACACACACACACGGAATTTGTATCTGGGGGTTCTTGAAGGTTTCCATGAAATTTGCTAAATTTGCTAGCTTGCTAAAAGCATAAGAATATTATTAACCAAAATAATATTTATAAATCTATCTTATATAGATTTTATTAAACAGCAAAATATTTTTTTAAATCCTGTGTGGCTAGGTGTTAGAATCATCCTCTTACAGATGTATCTATTCCTGATCATTTTATGATCTTTTTGAGATAGCAAATTAAAGATGGTTTTTTGTCAGTGATTAAGAATCTTCCTGTTGTCTAGGATTAATAATGCATTTTTAAAGTACATTTAACACTTACGAGCTTTGCCAGAAACAGAAACTCTACACTGTATCTCCTAATGTTGTTTGAAAAGGGGAGGGGGGAGGCAGCCAAGGTGAGTTATAGCTTAGCACCGCCATCAGACAAAAGCAGTATTTATACAGCTGGATTTCATTATGGTTATAATACACGGAGGCGGGAGTGGAGACTGATCATTCGCTTCCAACAACGCGTACAGACGGAGTGTGTGCTCTTTACACAGAAACACGCCGAGATCCCCCCCAACCCACCTCCCGGCTGCACCACTGAGGGTCACACGGCGCAGTCCCTAACCAGGGAAACGCGCTCTGCGCGGTTCACAAGTCAGCCCCCCGGCACAACGCTTAGACGGGCAAAGGGGCTGCCATTCCTTTCCCCGCGATTCCCAGACTGGGGCCCCGGGAACCGCCGAGTTTGCTCAACCGCAGCGGCGGCGGGAACAGGTAGGGGAGGCTCCCGCTGCAGCGCGCCAACATCGCGAGGCGGAAGACGAAGAGGGAGAGAGGAGGTCGGGGAACCTTGGTTCATCCGTCCTCCCACCCCCAAAAGCAGAACTGCTCCGAAAAGAAAGGGCAGAAGGCAGGCAGGGTCCCCGGGGCCAACAAAGCCTCCTTCGCCTCAGCCGTGCCCGGAGCGAGCGGGCGCCCGTCCTTACCCGATGGAGTGGCACCGAAGACTCTCACCACGGGCACCTTCTTCACGGGGGTCTCCCTAAAGGGGGACTGGCAGGGGTCCAGGCCGGGTAGCGGGCTGCTCATGTAGTAATCGGCGGTCACGACCCTCACTGAGAACATGTTCGCCGCCACGAAGGAGAGGCGCCGCTGAGGGCGACCACTGGGCGCACCCCGAGGCTGGGGCTCGGCGCACCCGTCCGCAGCGCGAGAGCGCAGCCCCCGCCTTCTTTCCTCAACACACCCGGCGCGCGCGCGCTCCCGCACTTGGGCGAACCAACGGCCGGGGCCGTCCTCGGGGTGGGGACAGCGAGACGCGCACGCGCTTGCGCCGGGTCTCAGCTTCCCCTCCCGTCTCCTGTCACCAGGATCGAGCGCCAACCGGGACAAGGCTCTTTAGAACGAGGTGGACCGCGCGCGGCTCATCGTGAGCAAATCCCACTCTGCCCGTGGCGTGGAAGAGCGCCAGAACAGGAGCTTTCTCGGCTGCGGTTGTTGTTGCCATGATGATGACGTCACGGGACGACCACCTTGTGGAGGGTTAAAGACTGGGGGTGGCGGTTGGGAAGCCAAAAAGGTTGGACTTGTTCCTCACGCAGCAGCCTCAACTCCAAGGCGACTTTAATAACTCGCGCGCACGTTTGGGCTTAGAGAGAGAATCATTGCTATCGATAGTTCGGCTTGCGAACTCCAAGGGCTGGGAAAAGTTATACGGAGAGCGCAGTCGCGGATAGGGACTGGACTGGTAACTTATAAGGGATCATATTTAGCCGCCATTTCAGAAGTCGAGCCCACTTAGCTCAAAGGGAAGGAAGGTGAGTTCCTCGGGTGCCTTGGAAGGACGTTAGAGGGAAATTGTGTGAGGAGCAGAAGTCGCGGGGGCGGGGGGGGCGGGGAGAAGAAATAAGACCGGGCAACGTTTCCTACGCGCGCTTCTCTTACTCTCCCGCCCCCTCCCAGTTAAGGAAGGGCCGTTCCTATCGGAGAAGATGAATGGAGCGCAGCCTTGCTGAAGGGCGGGAGTGGCAAGAAGGGCGGGGCTTTAGCCGCGCGCTGCGGAAGAGGAACGTGCCGCCAGTTCTCCCCCCACCAGCTGCGGAGCTCGGCGCTGACAGCTGTTCTGTGGTGGCGCGGGAACTTAGACTGGGGGCCGCCAGCCAGGTGGTGGTACAGTTGCTGAAGCCTGAGCTGATATGGTGGTTAAAAACCTGCCAATCGGGGTGACAAATCAGCGGGGCGATCGGCTTTTTATGGGAGGGTGTGCGCGCACTGAATACCTTCTCTACAACAAAGCGACGCGTGCCTGCACAAATGGTTTTTCCAATTCGGCTACGTTACGGAGCCAAGTACCCTGTCAAGTGCCATGCATTTGTCATCTTGCTGCCCCCTTGGCACAACGACCGTCGAACTGCAGCCGTTTATCGGAATTTAGAAATCTCTTTCACAAATCTCTTTCACTGATCAAGGAAACCTCTGGCTGTATAATACTTGCTTAGTGGTTGCATAATAAAACTGTTCTGCTATAGTAAAAAAAAATATTCACAAATTATATCTATTTTTTTCCTTTTTTGATTTTTTTTCACTTAATGTACACCTGTACAGATATTCTGCCTTTGTTTAAGAAAAGTAATGTTATTCTATGGTAACCGAGGCACTGTACAGAGCAGTATTATGTTTCTCCAGTTTGGAATATATTTTTTTTGCTTATGCAACAAATATCTTAATTTAGTATTTGGTATCTTCCACTAATATATACAAGCTAAAGGCGCTCTGGATATTTTTTTAAGTTTAGGAACTGCCAATGCTTTTGTAAGGTATTGATGA
The DNA here is from genome assembly GCA_009733165.1 of Naja naja. NCBI lineage: Eukaryota > Metazoa > Chordata > Lepidosauria > Squamata > Elapidae > Naja > Naja naja. The sequence continues at coordinate 111,586,992 of CM019148.1, read as the reverse complement.
TAGATGATAGATAAAATAACTTTATTGTCACTTTGAATATACACTAATCTGCATACATTAAAATAAAATTCCATTGCATACAGTATTCATAAATGTTTATCAAATATAAAAGTATGCAGAATGAGGAGAAGAGGTACTGTTTTGAGTAGTTATACCATGAAAGTGAATAGAAACTTGAAAGTACATGGGCTTTGTTCAAGACATTTATGGTTAACCTATCCATAGTTTATTTAACAAACTGTTCTGGGGTCATTCAACTATGAACCCTAAACTAACCATATGGATTGGGTTCACACTGAATACTTGGTTAGAATGGCAGCAACAGGCTAATATTCTCTAGAGTCTAGGCTCAGAAACTGAGCAGGTTTGGGACTGGTCTGAGAGACCAAATAATAGTAAGGCTGTGTGGGTTAAATTAGGAAGTCAAAAGCACCTTCCTGAAGAACATAGGGGCAAGCCACTTCCATACTGCTACTAAGAAAACTCCATAGTTATATCCATTATGTTAGGGGTTGTATTGAGAGTTCTCTATTGAATTATCTATTTAATGAGAAATAAATGCAGTATATTGTATGAACACAATCATAATGCAGACTGCAGTCTGGTAGCCTCTCTAACTAGATTTTCTTCTTCATGAAAGCACAGAATCAGGAAAGCTGACTTCATATGCAATATTTACTTTTTATTAGAAAAGGAATAAATGTATCATTTAAGACTTTGGGTTTGCTGATCCCAAGTTGTTGTAACATCTTAATACCTCTCTTCCCAGCAGTCCTAGAGATGACCTATATTAATTTTCCTTGTATCTTAGTGCAATAGAATTTGTTTGTTTTTTTAAACAGAAACAAAAAAACCCCTACCTTCATTGAATCCAGACTATTTCAGACATCGGGATTCCCACTGGAAATAATTTGCATAACCTTACATTCTTTTTTATTTCTCCGTTTTGAGCATATGCAAACTTGCTTGTCTATTAAATAGAAATTTTAAAAAACAATTTTGTGTACAGTAAAAATTTTATTTAGTACTCAGCAGCAAATCCAATTGTACCTAAAACAAAGACCTCTGTCCATTGCCCTTCAGACTGTCTAATGTGTGTTGCTAGGCAACAATCCCAATAATGAGCTGAAAATTTGAATAAGCTACCGATATCAATCAAAGAAAATAAAGTAGCTTAATCTTAAATATGGATATTTCTTAACTAGCTCTCTGCCCTAAATGACCTCTAGATTTCCACATCATATTAAAAAACAACAAAGCTAAGAGCACAAGCCAATTGAGATTTAAGTCCTCTGCCAAAATAGGTGATCGCTGATATTAAATTAGTAACTATGAATATATCAGAATAGATGTATTACTAGGATGCAAAATGTTATATTTTTACTGTAGAAAGGCTGAAAGGATCCAGAGACCTAAATTTCCTAATATTATCTTACTAGGGGTGTGGCCATACACAACATACTACCACCTTAATATCCCACCCCTCTCCTAGGCAGGATTCTCTATAGTAGCCTTGTTTACCTTTTGTGTTCTTGGACAAATGAACACACTTCCGAACAAAGCACCTTCCATCTTTTATTTGTTTGTTATCTGAGAAAGTTGCAGCTCTATTCAGCTGAGAATCCTTTTTAAAAATAAACATGCTGTAAGCTGTCACTTTATTTTTTAGTTGTCTTTTCCCCCTTGTTTTTTTGTAATTTAAAAAAGTCAGGTGAAAGGGCTTGGAAAACCCAGTGGCATATTGTAGAGTCCCTATTAATTGATAAATACAAATTGGATTAAAAAAGAAAGACTTACATAACAGATTGACTTTTCTATGCCAATTTTTATCAAGTGATTTTATTCATTCATTTTATTCATTTTATTCATACCTGAGTAATTCTATATATCTAAATACAATAGTGATGGAAATGTTAGTGTAGTGTCTATACAATGTATAATTTTAGTTGCAATATTTCAAAGAATGAAAACAGATAAGTCCTTTTTTTCAGCGTTTTTAGGTTTTGTTTCAGCTTTTTCATCAAGTATACTACCTCTTCTTCCAAGGAACCACAAAATCTTTTTTTTCCACAAGGAGCCTTTTATCAAAGCAAAACAAACAGCGTAGTCTTTGCAGCACTGTCTTCTTAAAAATTGGGCTCATGAGGAATCCGCAGTTGTATTGCCCTGACAGAAAATATAAGAGGGCATGGGGAAGCCTGGTTGGCTGTTTGGGTAGTTTTGAAAGTCATGAAAACCAGAACAGAGGCACATAGAGAATAGTGCTGGTTATGGGGGAAGAACATTCATGGGCAACTTATACAAATTAGAGTCAAGCAAGATGGAAAGGATGTAAGAGCAGTGAAACAAGTTGTGTATGCTGTAGGCCACAAAAATAGTAGTGCTGGTCAAGGGAAAAGGAGGAGAAACCAGCTGTAGAAAGTCAGCACCCACCCACCCTGCTAGAGAATGAAATATTTTGGGGAATATTAAAAAGGCAGAATAGAATATTTCCCCTAAAGGAGACATGGGAAAAAAATCTTAAGGGAGGCAGAAACCAGCACCAGTATCCCTGCCCAAGCAGAAACTGAGGAGGCCAGCTTTTAGAAATGCAGATTTGGTAATTCATTCAGGAACACTGGGTCAAGACCCAAACTCCTGATAAGCAATTAGGCAGGACAAGATTAGTTCCGACAAACACCTAGGATTTTCATTTCCCCTTTTGCCTATAGAGCCAGCCATGACTTCTGCATGACCCCATAGAAATAAAAAAGGTATATACTCGCAACTCCATTTTGTCAGCTGTCCAAGAACTGCACCCTGTGTGTGTTGGTTCTGCTCACCAATAAACAATCTTTCTTTCCAGTCAGCTTCCATTTTATTCCTGGCTTGGAACTGGAACTGGATTTTTCATCCAACAGCCCAAATTAATGCTGTTCCAGTCTTCCTCCTAGGCTGATTTCCTATGATTTTACCTCAGGCATGTATCATCTTTTAGTCAGAGTCTATGTCAGTGGTTTTTATTTGTTTTGGTTTTTTTGCCTTTTGGGAACCTGGGAGACATTACTTTAGATCCTCGTTTGCTTGGTTTTCATAATCTTGTACTCATTTGCATTCCTTTCCCATACATAGTAATTCTAATAAAAGTTTCCTTCAGATACAAGGGGATTCCTGATTCATGGTTTAAGTCACTCTTGGATTAAACACACAAATATACATAAATAAATAAAGAGAGGTCATGCTGCTATATTTTGTAGCCTGCCAATATGCATTCTACTCATGCTCTGTGTTAATCAAGTATTCAGTAGCCAATTTACATGCATACAGTTCTGCAGAGAAATCCAAGATTCCTGTAGTAGTAATACCAAAAGGAACACTTTTCATATTGAATCAAAAAAATCATAAAAATTGTATTTCTTCAATCAAAAACGTAAGGTAAAAGACAAAAAAATATTGGTAATTTTGTGTGTTTCAGGCCTACTTTACTGGTATATGAGTTAGTATATTTACAAGGAATATGGCATTAGCTATTATTGTTTATAATCCCCATGTGTTATTTATATTACATATTTGTACTACATAATGAAACAAATACCATAAAAACACACAAATGCTGTAGTTGTCCTAAATATCAGAAGTTCAGGATTGTAGAGGAAATAGCACTTAAGCCTGTCTCTCTCATTGGCATACAATATCATTCATCATGGCTTCCATCCCATTCAGATTTCTTTGACCTTTTCCTTGATTGTAAATGCCTAATAGCTAATAACACATCAGACATTATTATGTATCTCATTCCATCTTATCAGTTTCCATTTCATAATACGGCTTTTTGTGTACTGGTAGAATTATGTTTGGAAAAGCTTTGCTGTAATTATTTGCATTTATTAATTGATTTATATGTTGCTACTTTCTAAGATTTTTGATAGCTCCATATAAATCACAGGTGTCAAACTCGCATCATGTTGCTGTCATGTGATGTTTCTTGACGTTTTTCCCATTCACAGAGCTGCAGTGGGCATGGCCTGCATGTGACATCTGGACCACGGGCCGCCAATTTGACACTCCTGGTATAAATGAAACTCGCATTCAACAATAAAACCTTAAAAAATAGCAAAGTGAGGCATCATGTGGATTCTTAATTGAATACTGTCTTTCTATGTACCTGCTTCCAATTAAGCTGAACTGTGTGCCGTGAAGATGTTGGAATGAGGGAAGGACCCATTCTAGTCTGAGGGGCAGTCTGTTTCAAAGTGAGGGAGTTGTTCAGGTAGAAGTGGGGGGAAATCAGCCATTGAGTTGATTAGAAGCACATTACAACTACACTAATCTACCAGTGTTTAACATGGCTAGCAGATTTTATTGAGAAAATAAAAAAGATTTATAGGCTATTCTGGTGAAGAAGTAGTAAGCCAAAGGAAGCTCATAGCAATGTCTCAACATTCAGGATGGAAGAAGAAGGAATTTAAATGGTAGAGACTAGGAAGCTGGCAAATGGAAGAAAAGCAGAGATACATATCTTTTCTTACAATCGCTTTATTAAAATGTGAAAGAGACAAAGTCTTTAGTGCCAAAGTTCAGAAGGCTCTTGGGGCCTCCATCAGTTTTTTTTTTCTAGGCAAAGAAGTGTAGCGATTGTTCCAAAAATCAGGGTTCCAAAGACTAGTCAGAAAGCAAATGCAGCTGTTTTGATTAATTTTATTTTTGTAAGCTTTACAACAGTATTTAAGTCTGAGTCAAGAATGGACAACTTGTGTTTCATTGAGCTTCCAGTTTCCTTTTGTTGCTCTTGAGACACCCCCCCGGGAGGTAGTATCCTGAAGATTTTCAGCAGGAAAATGAAATAGACACCACAGTTTCTGATAAAAGGAAAACAGGGAAAGTACCGCCCAAACCTTATCCTTCTTGAATGATGTTATGCTACTACAGTCCTATGCAAGTACAGTAATACTAGTTAAAAGTGAAGCAACAGGTCATGGAAACATTACTTGTTCTATGCTTAAGTTGACTGGAACAATGTCAGATCAGAATTCAGTTCTTTCAACAGCCAGTTGATAAGTTGTATTATATTAATTTTTATTGCACCCAGAAACAGGAAAAAATCTAGTCCTAGAGATCTCAAGTGGTTGGAAATGACAATATATAAAGTATTCATCTGAATGGGACGTACACTAATTTGGATTTCGCTTTTTAATTTATCCAATCAAAATGTACACCTGAGTCAGAATGATAGAAAGGCCACCATGAAGGCAAGCTAGATCTTTTCTACTGGTTTTATGATACTATGTGTGGATATTATATACTCCCAACAAGAGTTCAGACACTATAACAACCTAAAACAGCTGAAATTGGAAGCAAGCAGTTAGGACCACTTATTTGTTATTCTTTATTGCTGTTCAGAAACTCAGCCAACATTTCTATTGAACAGTGCTATCAGTGAAGTGGGTTTCAAAAAGCAACATAAATTTAGAGGGTTCCAAGTTTCCAATCTGGAAATCTTTGGTAGATAACATGAAAGTAGTATACCATTTCCCCACTGTTCTATTCTAATATTGTGTGTGGTTTCAGAGATACCTAAAATTATCCTTGCTTTAGTATCAGAATAAAAGAAGGTTAGAAAAATAAAAAATTGGTTATTGGCTACAACTGATAGCTTTAATACAGTCTCATGAATAGTATGCATTATGCTGGGCATGGGGAACATTCTTTTGTGCAACTTAGATTTAACCTTAAAGTATATGTGGTTGATATAATTACTTCTAATGTATATGCTTTTCTATTTATTTCATTTTTCTTTTCCATTAATGTTACTATTTGGCAGTAAGATTTGGAGGTACTCCTAGAGATATACCCAAGATTTACAGGATGTTGTGCAACTTCAACCTAAACACTCCTAACCATTTTAGACCTTGTTATTGTTTCTGATGTCTAAAGCAGCTGTTTCACTCTTCATAAAACATGGTATGTATTTGTATGCAAACAGGAGTACAGTATGTTGTGTTTTCCATATCCTTCTTAATTTCAACAGTGAACTGAAAGTTCATGTAGTATTAATACGGTAGTTTGGAATTTTGATGATGAGCGAATGATTGCTGTAAAATGGCAGGAATTAAAATTTAGATCTAGTGATTAAAAGGGATCAAGAATTTGCATTATTTTTTATACAGGATCCCTGAGTAAGAAGCTTACATTAGAATCTGTAGATTAAAGAATAAACCTATATCTTTTGTTTTTGTAAGTCTTGCCAGGGCACAATAACATGCATCTGTAATGTGCAAGGAGACTTGAGTAAGTAAATGGTCATGGCTTCTCAGTAATGAGACAAATGTAAAAATGATCTGCTTCTATGTCCTCACTTGAACTTGCAGGACTCCCATATCTGTAAAACATGACAACTCTTGCTATAACCAGACCAATATGAATGACTATTTTTAGAACCGAGCAGCTTCCTTATTTAGCCATGATAGAACTGAAGGGGTTGTTTGCCATAGCTCAGCAATAAACTGTAAGTAATCCCAGATAGAATTGTGCCTTCTCTAGAATATAACAGAATAAATTTGGCTTGCAAGTAGTTAATACTTCTAAAGTAAAATAATAGCAAAACAGTATTAAGAAAATTGTACTAATAACATAAATTTTGAAATAGATATATGTCTCTTATGTTGCTTTCTGTAAATTAAGAGGATTAATCTACCCACCTTCCTACCTAACTACCTATCTACCTATAGAATATATTTAAAACCACATAAGAAGCTAGTTTGTATATATCCCATCTAATTGTTCATTATGGTCATCACTGCATTCATATGTTCTGCTAAATGGTGTCATTTTTTTTGTTTTGGTTTAGTATGTGAACATGGCTGGTACAGCAGATAAATTATGGATTGTTATTTAGCATGTTTGAATGTAGCCCTTTGATATTTGCTCTATAAACCATGATTGAACAGGCAATGAGTTATCAAATAGTCTTTACTTTCACATATTTTTACCTAAAAATACCATACGTTACTATTCTATGTTTCAGACTGAAAATACAATCTTAGGCTTTTCCATGGACGGTTTAATCAAGCCCAAGGTCTGTCCCTATCTTGAAAAGTTGAATTCACAGGTTAAGCTTTACTATATGTGACCAACACGTGAAGGCAGTACCTTCTGAGCAACAGGGATATGTGTTTGATGGTAAAAAGAGAATGCAAACAAAATCAGTCTGTTATTCTGAGTTAGCAGAAGCACCCCTGTATTGTAGCCCTTAAATGGGTGGCAAGTGTTTTTAAAAACATGCTACTTAATTCTAGTAAGTATCATGCTATTCAGTCTGCTTTGCATAGAAGAAAACAGTCCCAGCAGTACCTCTTAGTTTAAGCTAGAGATATTGTGTCAATAAATAGTAAGCTTGACCTATATTAGTCTAGAGAGAGCATTATTCTGCAAATTGGAAAAAAGACGTAGTTGTATAACAGGGGGAGCGATATAAGCATCTGTTTTGCTTCCAAACTGACAGTCTCTAGACCACCCATGTTTGATATTGGAGGCAGCTAGTGGAGATCTTGTATAAAATGTTAAACAATTGTCTTCCTAACAGGAATGTTTCTCTTCCATGAACTTTATAGCAATGTTTAAGAGACACAGGAATGGGGAGAGATGAAATAACAAATAAAAAACAATTTACTTTCTTCTTACACCTTATTGCTTTATTTTAATACAGTAAAGGACTCGGGATTTGGGCTGAGTTCAGTCCCATTTTGAACTCAGTATTACTGTAGTGTTTCGGAAGAGTCTGTTTTCATTTCCTGTTTCCTGAAACCCCTTTCCTCTCCAGGTTGAAAGACTCAGTACTCTGTCATTTGGTTTGGTTGCCTTCGATCCTTCTCAGGCTAATGGAGCCATTCAGCCCATGTCTTCCAAGCTCCAACTTCAGAGTCCTCCAGGAAGCTGGAAACCTTCCTAGACCTTTTGCCATTTCCATGGCTTAAAAAAGGGGGTTTCCCACCCTCTTTCTGAGCATTTGGAGGAACTTTTTTAATGGAGAAAATGGATGGCTGTTAGCCACCTTGAATTCTAAGTAGTAAATGAGGTAAACATTTAAATAATATGTAGATAAACAAGTTCCTCACAAACTATCATTTTCAGATACATAATTTTTCTTGCACTTCTCCCCCTCCAAAATGGTTGCCACTTAAAGGGTAAAGGTTCCTGTGGTGCTGTTAAATCCCTTTAAAAACTCAGCTCCACCATTTTTTTTTCCAGCAGTCAGGGCCAAGCCCAACAATCTACCCATCTTTTGTTGCCTCAAGGCAGAGAGGTATGGTCAATGTCATCATCCCTGAAGTGGTTAGGGACACATTTTTCAGTTTTCAATGTTTTGGGACTGAGAAGGGATTTGAAATAGCTGCATGGAGACTTGATGGCTAAAAGCACATCTTATGCTACCTTAAAGCTTTTCAAAAAGCTTCTAAAAATGCTGGTTTTGCTTTTTTCATTTCAAAAAGTGAGGAGCAAAATGCCTTTTAAACATCCTATACTATAATTATACCATTGGCCGTGCTCCTGCCACCCCTGGAGGCCATTTTTAAACCTTTTAAGTCTTGTCGATGTGGTAGCCATGTATTGTTTAACCATGATGCAGGATATAGTCCAAATACAGGAATTATGAATAAAATAACTTTCCCAAGAATCGGAAGGAACATTTAAAGAATTGTTTTTCCATCAAATAATCATAAAAACTTGAAAAGTATGGATTACTTGTGCCCCACCCCACTAACAACAGTACTTTAAATGATGTTCTGCATTGAATGGACATGATAGGAGATTTGAAGCGTTGGAATAGAGAATTAAGCCGTAAACTGAAAAACAGTTGTTGGCGTTCATTCTGATTTAGGAAAAGGAAAGCTTTCTCGTGTTTGCTTCTTTGTGATGAATTTGCTATGCATTGAGTGATGCCTGGGAGATTTAGTATTTTATCTGCTAGAATTTCCAGGAGCAACTGAGAAAAGTCATTATGCATATTCATCACATGATCCAGTTAATTAGACAAATAGATCAGGGAGAATAAGCTATCCTCCTGGAAGACTCTTCAGAGTTCCTACACAAACTGTTTACTGGCGCACAGTCTTCCTTGGTCAGAGAACAATGTATTCTTTGGTAGTGAAATGAATGAGGCAGGAAGTTCATTCTCTCGTTTTCTCATTCAGGATCACTGAGAGGAAATACTCAAAGATGTCTTACAAGGAAGCTATTGAGAGTTGACATTCTGGTGGTATAAATCAGTAAGCTAGCTAAGAGACAAAAGCCCTAAATACTTATCTTCCCCATCTACAGCCCATTTTACTTCACAGCCAGCAAATTTGAAAAAAAAGCAATCTTAACATTTAAACCAGTGTTTTTCATCCTTGGCAACTTTTAAGATATGTAAACTTCAATTCCCAGAATTCCCCAGCATCCTGACAGAATTTGCACTGCACTCCTGAGTCAGGTTGGGATGGACTTTGTTTATGAAAAAAAAAAGCCAACAGCAGTTGCAGAGTCATGGTGTGCTAGAAAGCTTCTTTGCAAAAAAACAAAAAGAAACTCCTCGGTTTTAGTTGTCCAAAAAGAAAAAAAAAAGCGAAAAGCAGTTCCAGAGCCATGGCATCTCACCAAACTTCTTTTGCAAAAAGTTCCTGAAGTGTAGTGGAAATGCACGGTCTTACTTACTACCTTATTTAGACTTGGAACTAGGAGGGGTCAAGCCTGGAATGGCTTGGATATGAGTAGGTACTCACTCACAGAGCTGCAGTTCCCAGTTAATCATGACTACCCACCCAGACTGCAGTCATGTGGCATCTTGCTTTACCACTGCAATAGAAATTCTGCTCCCATTGTGGTGAGTAGTCAACAACTATATGTTGTTGCAGCAGTTTGTAGCTGACGTTTGTACCAGCTCAGTTTGATGCAGAAACATTTCTTATATAGTACTGCTGCATGCTGACTTTAGTCACGATATGTACATTTTAAGCAGGAAATTAGAGGCAGGTCACATGGTTTTGGTGACCAATAGCACTGAAGTTGTAGCTTTGGGGGGGTAGCTTTGTCAGCCCTCCTGGGTAAACATGGTGGGAAACATGACTAGGTGATCTACATCTATTTTATTGTAAGGCTACATGTACAAAATCCTGCAAGTGTGAAGTTACAAACTTACCCACTGCCATTTTTAAGTGTCTAATCAATGAGGGTGGATCCTTCCTAACTTTCTCTGATTGTTGAGTGACTCTGGATTCCTCCCTCTCATCTGATTTTCCATTACTGGCATGCTCACATGCACATGCATACACACACGCACACACACACGCATACACACACACACACCATCTGTGTGTGTGTGTGTGTGTCTCACTGCTTTATTGTTGCTGTTTTGTTGTCCCTTACCATTATTCCCCAAATGATTCTGGTAACAGCATGATATTGAAAACCACAGTTGTCATAAGCTCCCCTTGTAAGGAAAAAAATTATAGACTGAAGCTGTGTGGTAAACATTTATATCACCCCAAAGCAATTTTTTCCCAAGCAGCTTACCGTAAATAAGAGTACAAAAAAATAAAACCATATAAACAAAAACGTCAGCATAACTTGAGATGTGTCATGTAGCACTGCTGCAATTTGACCTGGGGAAGAACATAACAATTCTAGAGAACATAGCGTGACTTGCATGGAGGATTCTTGGCCTTGTTATTTTTTCTGAAATGATGTTCTAGTCACAGCTGTGTTGAAGCGTTATTTTTAATGTAAGGATCAAACAGGTGTGATTGTGGCACAGTGGAAAATAGATCAAGCTGACATGCTGATTATCATAGAGCAACTAAAGGGAAAACAGCAACATATGGAACTAGGAAGCTGATCTTGGCTAAACACAATCATACATGTATTGTTTGCTTGAATTTAAGTCACTTTTATTAATCTAAATTAGGAACATAAAATCTGCATTTTACTGAGTCAAGCCATTGGTATAGTCCCTACTTACTTGAATACTATATTCATATAATACCTATGGTAAACTTAACCATGGGGTTTTCAGGGGAAAAAATCTTTTTCTTCACTATGTTCATTTTTTTTCTTTTCTATTACCTATTCTCTTTTTCTTTTCTGGACCTTTTCCTTTTCCTTGTATTTTCCTTATTTCCTTGTAATCTTCAATAAAATTACTATCAGAAATAAATTAAAAAAGATAACCTTAACCACAGTATACTCAATTAGCCCAATTTCCTGTGTTTACATAGCTTGTTGAACTATAAACAAACAGCATGGACTGAGTTCATAGGCTAAAATGTGTCTGATTAATGTGTGACTCAGTGTTTAAGCCAGATAGCTAAAACTTTCTTGGTTTCAGAAAGAAGCCTTTCTTAACTTTTGTTAGGGAAGCTGGGGTTGAACTAGGACCCTAATTGCTGTTTTTGTATACATGATAACTGGTAGTTAACTGAATTACGATTACTAATAGTTCAGTAAACAGTTTAGTTTGCCACACTGGTAATATACTGGATGATAAATTACAGTACTTTGGCTGAGATTGGACAGCATTGAATCCAAACTAGCAACATTTAATTTGTTCTGTAAACCCAGCTTCTCTATCCCAAGCGTGTGCTTTATCACTGAGTGTTAATATTCAAAATTTTTACACAAGTTAAAACCACAGCCTTGGAAACAACAAAAGGCACTGAATTATTAGTTCTAATTTATTGTGTTTTTGAGTAAACACCAGTTGAAAAAAAAAGTATGGTAATGCATAAAGATACTGCTGCATGGCAAGCACATGCTTTGTGCAATTTTTAGATCTACAAGATCTGGTCTGCAAGAATCCAAGTATCACTAGAATAATAGCAGATAAGACATTTATATTAATACAGGTCAGAACTGTTACTGCAAAGAGTGTCTGGGTTTTTTCCTTGAAAAGTTTAATTTTTTTAATCCAAGAAACTTCTTCAGTTGTCGCCTAATGGTGGGGAATGGAAGGATTTATATTCCTTCTAAAGATGCTAAGAATGGCTGCTAAGGAATATAAATCCTTCCATTCCCCACCATTCAGCCAGAACTGAAAAAGCTTCTTGGATGAGAAGAGAAATGTTTTCAAGAAAAAAACCCAAGAAAGTCCAGTTGACTTTGGTAAGCATCTTTGGGTTACTGCAAGGAGTTTTAATAGTGGTCACAAAGCACTTTGGAACCAGAGAAAAGATTTGTTAAACACAGGCACGATAGGAACATTTTACTTCTCCATTTCAGGTAAAGGGAACCTTTTAAAACACACATGCTCTCATTACAGTATCTGTATATCTGGCCTTAAAAATTGTGGAATTGCTCCTCTCACTTCCTTAGAAATCATACCTTTCAGCACTCAAGGCAAAAGTCTCATTCTGTTGCAATTTGGACCTTGTAGTAACATCAGAACAATTGGATGAAAAGCACTAGCCTTTGTCATGCTTTCAAGAACAATCATTCAACATAATGACCAGAATTTATATAGCTTCTTCTGCAAATCTGTCTACTGCATTTATTTCAGTCTGCAAAAGGTTATACTTATATCTGAACGTAAACAAAATTGATTTTTCTGTGATAAGGGGACTATAAGTGGTTAATTTTCCGCTTGTTGCTATACAGCTTTGTTTCTTTTAAAACCCAGGTATTCAGTTGAGCTTCATTAATGTGGACATGTGATAAATTACAGTAATTATCTTTCTCCTTCAACAATCTGCCTCTTTTCTGTTGCACAGCTACGAATTGTTTCTCCCTTTGAACTTTGCTGCAGTTAGAATTAGCAGTCATTGGGGTTTCTGCCCTGCTAACACAAGATAAGAGATGTTGGGTTTTGAACAAGAGTCCTTTTAAATTAAGTAGCTTTTGGATTAAGCACCTGTTTATCTCGTTTTACACGTAGTAATAGGTCTTGGCTTTCTCATTTAAATTGTGTTAAGCAAAGCCTAAAGATGGAATAACTGGAGTGTTTTTCTTTTTTAACTAGTACATGCTTTTTCTCCTGGGCTTACCATTATTCTAGGGATACATTTTTTTGCAGAACCACAAAGGAAGGAGATTGCATTACATTAATCCTTTTCCCTACCATCACCATCACCCCTGCCATGTGCTACCCTGCTACTGACTCTGTTGTTAAGAGTGAAAAATACCTGTTTTGGCCCTACACTATGAGAAATGAGCATTTGTTGGTTCAGTATCTTGGCAGTTCCGAGATGAATACTGTAAAGTATAAGTATCTTTCCAAAATTTTACTCTCCTCTCCATCTTAAGGTGAAATATAAAGGTTCAAAGATATGTTGTGAACACCCTTCCTTGATGTACAATTATGAACATTTGTGCACTGTAGAATTTGAACCAGGTTTTTTTTTAACTTTCCAGTTTCCAATTATTGTAAGTAAGCTCTGCAGTGTTCTTTAGGAACTTACAATAATGTTCAAAATGATGTGAACAGTAGTAATTGAGAGAAAAGAGCTGAGTGTGGTGAGTATTCCCAACACTGGGGGAATAGACCTCCCAGAAGCTCATTAGAGATGCTATACACTTCAAGAAGAGAAGTGTAGCCTGCTGGGATTTCATATACAATGCATCAATATACAAAGTCATCAATAAATCAGATTTTTGGACACAGTAGTTGTAAGAACAGATCTAAAACTAACTCAGTCTGCTGTAAAGGTATAGGTATGTAAAAGGTACGTGGTAGTACCTTTTATACAGGCATGGCCAAATGTATCATTAAATATAAGGAAACAGGCAGAAAGACATTGGATCTCATAATCTTAGCTGGTGTATAACCTTTCTGAAAGCAGCAAGGCACCTATTTCATTTTATTTTCAATGGAATTAGTTTTGCAGAATTCCTGATAAGCCTTTCTTATGTTACTGGTACTTTATAGTCTAACTGACAAATCCTATGGACTGACAAATCCTATGGATCCTTACATTCTGGGTATTCCTCAGATTGGTGCCTTCTGCTTGATGGAAGGTATAATCTAACATATGAGGTGGATACTGGCCAGGTTAGGGAAAAGTAAAACAAATGCCAAACAAATAGAGAGGCTTAGTCCCAAATAATGGTACTTTTGAGTGAGGAGATAGAAATAACAGTGCTCTGACTGAGTGACAAGAAGACAGTAGGCACCACTAGGCATCTGTGAGAGAGTTGTAAATTCTTCTGCTGCTGAAATACTAGGAGGTCCTAGCAGGTACTGATAATACACTACTGTATTGGCCATGTTAGTGCTGATGGCTACCTTAATTCTTCCAAAAGTCTGCAGAAGTTTCTTGCTGCCTACCTGTTCTTCCAAACAACAGCTTGAATCAAGCCTCTTGCTGTTCTCCATGTCACCTTAGCAGATATTCCCTAGCTCATTCATAGTTTGCTATTGTTGACAAAAAGATGTTAAATCATTATTATAAGCAGTAGTATCTGTGATCAGGGAGAACCTATGATAGGTATTCATTTTTGAGAACAGCCATATGGGAAATGTAATACATGGCCTTGCTCTAAGACAGGGCAAGAGAAAAAAATATTCTTAATTATGTTGTGGATCATCTGCAAACTATGTTTAAAAAGATAAGTCAAGTGCCTAACTAAATGGCATCCTTGAAGATCATAACTATATTTACCAACAATAAAAACACTAAACTCTCATGTTTTTCTTACCATGAAAATGACAGTCCATATGAAAAGTAACTCCTTTATCGCATACATGAAACAGCATTGGAATATTGTTTTACAATATATGTTCATCTGACAACAAAATGAGCTGTGAGCCAACAAGAGTCCTATTTTTTTTACTGTACATATTCAACCTCATTCTAGTACTTGCTTGCTTTGCTGCAGACTGGAATGTTGCTCAGGACAGAAGAAAAGCAACAACTGTGAAATACATTTTTTCCATTTGCAGATTGTTGAAATGCAGTAATGTGCCTGATCAGCATCAGAAAGAGACATTCAGAAGGAAAGGGCACCCCAAGACAAATTCTATTTGTGGTGGGAAGGGGAGAAGGTGCACATGCCGTTCATCACCCAGAAGAGCCAGGAAAACTCTGGCCACCAGCCAAGAGAATCATACCACATTGAGTCCATGTGTGCTTCAGATGTGGGCTCCTAATGGAACAACCTGGAGAGTGGGCAGAGGTCCTATTGGAGGCGCAATATATTCCTCTTCTCTCAGCAACCGCAACAGAATGTTCTTTTTATTCCGAGGCCAATGGTAGATGTGAGTATTCTGAAGCCAGGTAGGTACATGTTCCTGTGGAGAAGAAAAAGTCAAAAAGAGAGAGAAGAATATAGGTAGGAAAGAAGACAGAAAAAGCAATATGTAATCCCTCCTGATTCTTGATAGCAGCTTTTGAGGCATACCATTAGAGTTAGACTCCACATTTGAAACGAGTTCCTTGGTCTTCCTCATATGTTTTTGCCAACAAACTAAGCAATTAGTTAAGATGTGGATTTCTTTTCTAAACAATTTCAGTAATTCCTTGTGAAATCACTTGTATGAAGCATTTTTCCAGCATATTTATTGCTTCTTACATCATTCAGTTTTATTGTCCTATAATTCTGCATACCATAGTTACAATGTTGAGGTACAGTAGAGTCATATAGCTTCTCTATAGCTCTGATAGCAACCTACGCTAGATTATGGTAGTAAGTTTTCCTATGCTGATTAAGGAGAATTTAGAAAGAATGGTTCCTACATTTTCTTGTATGTGATATTACAAGGGGAGTAGGAGGGCTTATTTTGTTATTTTCCTAATGTATTTTAGGAAATTTTTAGGAGATTTTTAGATACAACAGCCTATTTGAATATGATTATGAGTAGGATCACACCACATGCTAAGTTACAACCAAACAAACAAGGATTCATGTTGTAACAAAGGAGAAGTCACAAAGGAAGAGTGCAGCATCTGGAATCCCCCCAAAAAAAACTTTTAAAAATGTTCAAAGTGAAAGATAAAATAATCAGTATATCAGCTTCTCAAGAAGGTAACAAAATGTTAGCATGTAATAAACAAAAGGCAAAACTAGTCAATTCCCATTTTGGCCATTTTTAAACCAATATGGGAGTATTTGTTTCACTAAGCAGTTGTGAAGAGCAGGATCAAGGGGCATGTTTGTTTTCAACAATTT
Organism: Naja naja; assembly: GCA_009733165.1. Taxonomy (NCBI): domain Eukaryota; kingdom Metazoa; phylum Chordata; class Lepidosauria; order Squamata; family Elapidae; genus Naja; species Naja naja. Next base: position 111,570,879 of record CM019148.1, on the reverse strand, counting down.
TTCTATATTTTGAATCAATTCAAATCTCCATGGTCAGATGAACATCATCCTAGGATACTGAAAAATTTTCTGATGGTCTAATAGACGGTTTATAAAATGTTGAGAAATTTGAGATAATGGGTAAAGTACCAAATGAATTAAGAAAAATGAAAATAATGCTGAAATTACAGAAGTCAACGTGGATTTGTTAACTAGTTTCCAAATCACTGGAACTAATAGTTTACTTCATTGTGCATTAGTCAGACCCACCAGTTCTGGGCATCGGACTTTTAATCTGGATTCTTCTTAGATTAACTAGGAGGGATTCAGAAATACCAATGAAGTAGCCCAGGAGACTAGAAATGTAATCTGAACAAAAGTTATCACAAAGACGAAGGCCAAGACTTGTTCATTACCATCACAGACAGCAGGACAAGTAATAATTTAAAATTATAAGAATGCAGGTTATTGGTCTCTGCGTAGATGTGATGGATATTAGATAGCCACATGTCACCAATGCTTTAATTTGAATTATTTCCAATTCTGTAGTTCTACTAAATGAGATTCTGGCCTACAGTTTGAGAACCTAGTTGGTGTGTAAGAATCTTTGTGTATTCTGCAGAACAGATTTGGGGTACAGATTGAGAGTAGAGGTATAGTTTTAGAAAATAGCTTATATCCAGTAGAAATCATGGAAAATATAGACCTGAGCTTAGTTCATTCTTTTATCACATAAAACTAACAAAATGCATTTTAGCCATGCTAAACAAGCTGAACAAGAAAGATTTAAGCAGGTAAAAATGAATGGATGATTCAAGTGATTTAGTAATTGTTGGGTTATGCCTATCCCATTTTATTTTTTTATTTTTTATTTTATTTTTAATTAGATTTATATGCCGCCCTTCTCTGAAGACTCAGGGCGGCTTACAATTTTTGGAACGCAACCCAATGCGCTCAGCAATAGCCTTCATTCCATTGTATATGCCTGCTTATTACTAAGCGGCATTTTTACAAAGTCAGCTTATTGCCCCCAACAATCTTGGGTCCTCAATTTACCTGCCCCGAGAGGATGGAAGGCTGAGTCAACCTTGAGCCTGGTGGGATTCGAGCCTACAGTAATTGTAGGCAGCTGGAACTTAAATGCAGGCATTTAACACCCTGAGCCACCAAGGCCCTTGATTTTATCTCTAGATAAAACAGAAAAGGTACTAAAAAAATAAAATCCTTTTATTTCAAAATAAAAAATATTTTGTTGTGAAACATTTCTCTAAATTGTTACATCAAATGCCAAAAGGATTTTTACTTCACAAATATTTACTACCCAAATATTTGTTTTTAAATATTATATATCTAATTTAAATTTTCATCAAACACCAAAATGGAATTATTCTGCCTTTGTCATATTACCTTTTTTGCATTGGGAAAGAGCACAGGAATGAATCTAAAGTTCATGCTTCCTTGCTGTATAAATTCAATTTGCATCTGAAAAAATACAAAAGAATCGAAATTTGTCAACGTTCATTTCAGATGTATGTATTCTGATTTCTAATGTTTTATGTACAACGGCCTTCAGCTATAAACAGACTCATGTCTGTACAGGAGCACAATGACACAATCAGATAGATTTATGTATGTTTTTCTTAGATTATGAATCGCATAGAAATCAGCATGGTGAAAGTAGATTGTGATCCAATTTTAGATACAACATGTAAGTGCCCTGATCTGAACAACACTGTTTTTCATTCTAGATGTAAGGGAGAAGTAGGGGAGCCTGGTGTACCAATAAAGGAGAATATTTATAGCTTAGGATTGAAAGGAGGGAGCCTTGGTGCTCTTTGAGCTTGGTTGTTTTCTTGCAGATGTTCCATTATCCAAACTAGGTAACATCATCAGTGCACAGTATAATGAAACATCTGCAAGAAAACAACCAAGCTCAAAGAGCACCAAGGAGCCTAGGTGTTAATTACCCCTTATCACTGAGCAACAGATAAGCATGTGCAAGACACACATGCTGTTCTGTGAGGCCTGTTGCTGTGTATTTTTGTTGGAAGGCCCTTGCGTTGTATTTATACACCTGTTGAATGCTACTGCAGAATATGCAACAAGATGTGTTTGTGCTTTCAAGAGAAATAAAATGTGTACACTGTATGTTTTACCATGGAAGTTTCATGTTACAGATGGACAACTGAAAGCAGAATTGTATTTCATTTCTGGAAGCTTTTCAACTATATTGCAGGGCTTATCCACTTACGTCTGAAGTTTTCCTTAAGTATGACAGTAGAACTGAAAATATTAATTGGGGTTTAATTTGCATACTGTAACAATCTTGACTTAGAGATTGAGAGCATATAGAGATTGGAACATCCAGACAACTCCAGCTTTATCTCTGGCTGACATACACCAGCCATAACTTATCACCAATCTGATTTAAGCATTCATATAGAACTTTATGTTTCAGAACGTCAGCCATTTGCAAAACACTAAAAAGAGTAAAGAAAGTCAGGACAACGAATTACAATGTTGGCAGCAGGCTTGTCACTACAGCAAGGGCTAGGCCTCCTTGGGAGCCTAGTGCGAAAACACTAACTTCTATCAAAAGCGATAGAATGGGATCAAGATGCAGGGTAGGGCTGAGGAATTTGGTCAGTATCTGTTGGATAAGATCGCTCGAATTCGGGAGGGGCTGGACTCTAATTTGCAGTGGTCTGAGGAGGGAGATGCAAGAAGTCCGGCCGATATCATCTGGGCTGAGTTTGACCCTGTTTCCGAGGATGAAATGGACAGGATTATGCGACGTTTGAGTTCCACCACATGTTAGTTGGACCCGTGCCCTTCTTGGATGGTGTATGCCGCCAGGGAGATCACGTGCGGCTGGCTCCGGGCAGTAGTCAACACTTTGTTAAGGGAGATCTCTTTTCCCACCGCCTTGAAAGAGGCGGTAGTGAGACCCCTCCTGAAGAAGCCTGCCCTGGACCCTGCCATGTTGAACAACTTTCGTCCAGTCTCCAACCTTCATTTTTTAGCGAAGGTTGTTGAGAGCGTGGTGGCTCAACAGTTTCCGCTTTTCCTGGATGAAGCGGACTTTCTAGATCCCTATCAATCGGGCTTCCGGCCCGGGTTCAGTACAGAGACGGCATTGGTCACACTGGTGGATGATCTCTGGAGGGCGTGGGACAGAGGATTTTCCTCTGTCCTGGTCCTATTAGATCTCTCGGCGGCTTTCAATACCATCAACCATGGTATCCTATTGCGACGCCTTGGGGGGTTGGGAGTGGGAGGCACTGTTTTGCAGTGGTTCTCCTCCTACCTCTCGGGGCGTTCGCAATCGGTGTTGGCAGGGGGGCAGAGGTCAGCCCCAAGGGCTCTCACATGTGGGGTCCCGCATGGGTCGGTCCTCTTGCCCCTCCTGTTCAACATCTATATGAAGCCGCTGCGTGAGATCATCTGGGGTTTCGGGGTGAGGTATCATCAGTATGCTGATGATACCCAGTTATATATCTCCATCCCAAACCAAATCAGTGATGCCCTCTCTGTGATGTTCCGTTGTCTGGATGCGGTACGGATCTGGATGGGCAGGAACAGACTACAGCTCAATCCGGCCAAGACTGAGTGGCTGTGCGCACCGGCATCTTGCTCCAGTGAACATATTCCATCTTTGGCCATAGGGGGAGAGGTGTTGCCCCCTGTGGATAGGGCACGGAACCTGGGGGTTCTCCTGGGCTCACGGCTCAGTTTGGAGGAGCAGGTGGGAGCCGTGACCAGGGGGGCCTTTGCCCAGGTTCGGCTGGTTCGCCAGCTCTGCCCTTATCTGGATCGAGACGCCCTTCACACGGTCACTCACACACTTGTTACATCCCGACTCAACTACTGCAACGCTCTCTATGGAGGACTGCCCTTGCATACCATCCAGAAGCTCCAGCTGGTGCAGAATGCGGCCGCGCGGGTTGTGATGGGAGTTTCCTGATACTCCCATGTTACGCCCCTCCTGCGTGAGCTGCATTGGTTGCCGGTTGCCCTCCGGGTGCGATTCAAGGTTTTGACGTTAACATTCAAAGTTCTTCATGGCATGTGTCCGGGGTACTTGCGGGAGCGTCTCCTGCCGATATCAAATACCGGTCGCCCTGTGCGAGCACACAGGTTGGGACTCCTCGGGTTGCCATCCGCATGACAATGTCGGCTGGCGGTGACCCGGGGAAGGGCCTATTCTGTATCGGCCCCCGCCTTATGGAATCAGCTACCCGTTAAGCTCCGGATGGCTCCCGATCTCTCCTCTTTCCGGCGCGATCTAAAAACCTGGTTGTTTTTACAGGCTGGGCTGGACTGATCTCCTGGGGAGAGGGTGGGTTTTAAACTCGTTTTTAATTCGGTTTTATAGTTGTATTTTGGCTTGTCTAGTTTAATTTCTTTTTAAATAATTTATTGTTCTGTTTTTATCTGTGAGCCGCCCCGAGTCCTTTTTGGAGAGTGGCGGCATACAAGTCAAAATAAATAAATAAATAAATAAATAAATAAATAAATAAATAAATAAATAAGGCATTTGCTGAACTGTATGACTGAAATCTGTGTCAGAAGATGTTCACTGCTAGTAAGGGTCAAATAGCTTTTCCTCCCTTCTCTGCCTCCTTCCCCACCACTGCCATCAAAGAAAGTGTCAGGGTTCCAGCGATTGCCCTAATTAAATCATGAGCTTCGAGCCAAGCTTCAAAAAAATTCAAAAGATTTATTAGGAGCAACATGCCAGCATTAACCTAAATGAAGCCAACTCTGGCATATGTAATTTACGGTCATGTGTGACCCTGTTTCCCCCCTCCCCCCTGGGTGTTTCATAAATCAGATTCTCCAATGAAGCACGTTCATGGGCTCAGTGTCATCAATCAAGTAGTCCAATGAAGGATTTTCATGGGCAGACAACCCGGTAGCCTAGCTACAATCTTTGTAAGATAAGTGTGGAATGTACTTCTGGTTTTAAACTGCTGTACTGCTCCTTCAGATCCCCCCCTTGTTTATGGCAACTCAAAACAGGCATAGGAATGTTTTACGAGTTGACAGGAAGCTTATCTTTGCATGTCTAAAACACCGCCTTTCCTCCAGCTGCACGTGTGAGTCTGCTCACTCTGTGATAAAGCTGTCCCGTTGGAAGCTTTCTAGACAAGCATATTATATGGTACTTCTTTCCTAGCTGAAAGGCAGGAAGCTCTGTTGCAGTTTATTCAATCTGATCAGAGGAAACCCTAGAGAGAATCCTCACACGTGTTATCAAGCTGAGTCTCTGTGGCAATGGAGAAGCTATAGGAGACAAAGATCAAATGCGCAGAGAAAGAGAACACAGTAGCTCAGGGGTGGATATGAAAGTGTAGCTAGAAACATTCCACAAAATACAATTCTGTTCATATTTTTCAGTCTGCCATCAGCGGGCTCCGGTTGTGTGTGTGTATGTGTGTGTGTGTGTAGCAGTTCATTGTGTTCCACATGTTCAGTGCAGGCATAAGGTATGTTCATATCATAGTCATCTGTGGCAAGCCACAATGATGTCAAGATGCAAATGTCATCACTTGCCTCCCTTGCTCCCAATGGGTAGCCATAGATCACACGGCAGAGATTTGAACCAAGCATGACAGGATTTCAATAGGTCGCAAAGCCACACATAAATTCAACTGCATTTACAGAACATGGAGTTGCTGTGCCCTAAGAAGCACCGCAAAAAGCAAAGTTTTAAATATGAACAAAGCAGGGCTTAACCACAGTACAAACGCCAATTATTTGGCAGAAGAAGAAGAAGAAGCTGAAGACTTCCTTTTGAAATGGCAAGCACGTGTCCTCACTCACCATCCTGTGGATGTACTTAGTATGTAAACCATGTTCATCCTTGTCCAGCTGGGATTCAGCCCCTTCAACATCCTGTTTGTATTTTGGACTGATTGCTATGATTATCATTACTGTCCTCTGTCAGAAAGAGAAACACTTCTATGAAATCATAAAATGCAGTACAGTTGGGCAAAAACAGCTGGGAAATCTGCCAGCTGGGATTTTACGTGATCCGATGTTCCCTGGAAGCATAAGGCAAGCCAGTTTTGGCAGTGAAATGGTACAGTATACATTGGAATTCCTCATACCAGATTTCCTGGATCTCCCATGAAGCACAGTTTAATTTAACAGGGAGAGAAAACATTTTTCAGCATTGGCCGTGCTGAATCACAAAACTCACCAACTCAGCCTATTGGACATAATTATGCATACTGTACAAAACATACACATACACACATACACACACACACACACACGAGAATGCATATTTATAATGTTGATTCTCACAGCTTGGAATAGCTAAGAAGCTGTGGAAGAAATTAAACACCTCTTATTTTCAAGAGAAGCCACAAAATTTAAAACCTATTTTTAGCAGGTAGATTTAAAAACAAACAAGCCATAATCACAAAGGTTCTCCTTCCATAAAGGAGAATTCATACACTCTACTAATTCACACTGATTCATATACACTGTATTAATTCACACTGTGGCTTAAAAAGAAAAGACTTTATATCCTATCTGAAACCAGAAGGAACACTAAAATTTATAGCAGGACTAGTGGACAACCTTTTCTGCTTGGTAGAGTATGCTCTAAGGGACATGGTGGCTCAGTGGCTAAGACGCTGAGCTTGTCGATCAGAAAGGTTGGCAATTTGGCGATTCGAATCCCTAGCACAGCGTAATGGAGTGAGCTCCAGTTACTTGTCCCAGCTTCTGCCAACCTAGCAGTTTGACAGCATGTAAAAATGCAAGTAGAAAAATAGGGACCACTTTGGTGGGAAGTAACGGCATCTTGTGCGTCTTCGGCGTTTAGTCATGCCGGCCACATGACCACAGACATGTCTTCGGACAGTGCTGGCTCTTCGGCTTTGTAATGGAGATGAGCACTGTCGCATAGAGCCTGAAACAATTAGCACCTATCTGTGAGGGGAACCGTTACTTTTATCTAGAGTATGCTCTTATTATATTATCATCTTCAGTTGGCTGAGGGGTAGAAGAGACAGTAATGCAATAAGGGGACGAAGCCAAAATTATCAGTCTGTTCTTTGGGGAGTATATGTGTCACTTTTGTAGGTGTATGAAGCTTATTGGAAGTGTAGCACATGCTTCCTTTAGTTTATCACTGAACACTGGCAGGATATTGATTTGGAGGATTTACCAGTCACTATGGCATGCACATTGTTGGGGTGTAGGTACAAAGCTTTGGAAAGTGCCCTTTATCTACAGTTCATTATTTCCTTATCTAATCTTACATGAGTACTAAGCCAACATATGCAAACTTATCTGTCCAGCATGCTGTTTCTTGCAGAACCTAGGTTCACATAATGAATTAAACAAAAGTTTAATCTTATTTCATAAACTAAGCCCCAGTTGCCTGGGTTTACATGGCATACCCATATGTAAAGCTATGGGTTAGTGTAGTTCAATATGTAAATCAAGTTCTCTTGGCAATTCACTGCTGCTCATGTTTCTTTGAATCTAATCCAAAATATACAGCATAGCTAATTGATTGGTGTTTTTGTGTTCCTGTTCTTTTTCTTTCTCTCTCTCTCTCTTTCTCTCTCTCTCTCTCACACACACACACTCCTGTACATAACACAGACAAGATGGATAGCTCATTACTCAGAGGAAGATTCCTCAAAATGATCAGCAAAGGAATCTTGCTGATAAAAAGAGAGCCAGGCTTTCTCTTCTCAGTTGCATCCATTTTAAATTTGACGAAAGGGGAGGGAGACAGAGCAGGAAAAATATTAATAATTAAGCCACGTGCTGAGGAGGGAAAAGATTCCTATTTTAGTTCATTGTGCCTTAAGAAGCAGCCTTAAGTATTCCATGCAGGAAAAGAGTACAAGGCTTACATTTTATCTTTACTTACATCACTTAGATAACGTTCCATCCACTTGATAATATCAATTCCTCGGACAGTGTCCTCAAATATGTCAATCTGTAAAAGTGAAAATATTAATATGATTTCTGTAGCTCTGACTGCTCTCTTTAACTTTAATTCAAAATTGGCATCCTTTCCAAATAGTTTGATTTAAAAAGCTTTCAGTGCAAATATACCTAGACGAACAATACTGTCCATTAAAAAAAATCACTACTATGTTTAGTACAGCTTGGTAAAAATGTTGCAGTTCATTTCACAGTGGAGAAACTGGCTAAATTAACTCGATGAATCCTGGAAAAAAACCCACTTGTATGATAAGGCCTTGCCCACTTTGCACCTGTGCCATCCCCATGTTGACCTCATCTGCCCCAAAGGTTAACATTTGCATGTCATAAGCAATGGTTTACAAACCACAGTGCTCGAATTCATACAACACATTTTCCCAAAACTATGAGTGTTGTGTTGTGTTTTGACCCAAACAGGATCTTTAGGAGTCCCAGCAAATGGACCTCCTTTAGTCATGGACAGAAAAGGAAGCTCTTGTTAAGAGTAAGCCAAATTTCTTGCGTCCATGGATTGCAAAATGCCAGGCCAATTTCTGCCATTACACATCATGAATTATACAATATTTAATACTGTATATTATAAAATATACAATATTTAGGTGGGCAGGCATATTCAAAACAAACAATACCACTTTGAATTTAGAGTTGCCTCTGTTCAGATATTCTCACTTTTTCTCTTTGTGAATATTGCAAACCCAGAATAAAGTACTTACCGCAGTCTGAAATCCATTTACAAATAAAAAGTTCACAAATTTCATAACCTCCACAGCTGCGTCCACGGAATAGGTTATAAACACTTTACCTAGTATAGAGAAGTATAATTATCAATAAATAAAACAGGTGTGCTTTGAAACAAAATAGTTGTGAGTTCCAAAGAATTCACAAAGGCAGCCTACCATGAGTAGCTGCAAAGATGATATGCTGCAGAACAGGTGGCAGGTGTGGCCAAGAGGCCCTTTGAACAAGTACCGGTACATCTAGTGCATAACTTTTATCCTTCCTGGACCAGGAGATTGCTCCAAACAGTCGCTAATGCCTTGGCCACCTCACAAGTGGACTATTGCAATGCATTCTACACAGGGTTGACTTTGAAGACTACTTAGAAGGTGCAGCTGGCCTAGCATGCAGTGGTGCAGGCAGCCATGGGCAGACTGCATTATGCCGTTGTGACCCTATTGCTCCATGAGTTTTATGGCTTACCCATTGGCTTCTGGGTGCAATTCACGGTGCTGGTTACATCTCTCCGAACTGATGATGTTCAGGAAGTATTAAAACCTAGCTGTTCTGCCAAATTTGGGGGAAGGTTGATGGTTGAGCCTATTGCATGAGGGAAGGGAGTGTTTATACGTTTGTCCTCTTGCAGCTTATTGTTTGCTTTTTGTACTGTTCTTGCTTTTTAACTGTAGGCTGCCAAAATCATCACAAATCAGGTGTCCCTAAATTGTATATATGCAAGTATAAATAGACAACTGCAAGGTGACACGCTGTAGTCTCAACAGGGACCTTTGGATTTCAGCCATCAGGCCAGTCTGTAAGAGCAGAGTTCCCCAACCTTTCTGGCTTTGTGGGCCGGTGGGGAGACAATGGCTCCACTTGAGTGGGGGGCAAGCTGCTTACTACTCACCCACCAATTCCAGAGCCCAGTTCCAAATGGCTCAAGGCCCGGTAGTGGGCCATGGCCCAGGGGTTCAGGGCCCCTGTGTAAGAGTAAAGACATCCCTAAAATTCAGACCTCAAATGGTTTACAGCTGTAGAAGTCAAAACAAAACCTTGAACCAGTCTTGTTTGCAAGGGAACATCCTTTCAGAACTTTTTTTTCCCTGAGGAAGTGCAATCTGATTTAGAACAGATGCATGGTTGGGCTATAGTATCAATTATCCAATAATCTACTTTTCAGATTCATTACGTGACACTCAATTAGGATGGGCAAGTTACACCATCACAAGTGTCATCTGGTGAAGCTTCTGCATTTATCTCAATGTATGCCCTTGCAGAGGAAAAATTATAAATGTATTTTCTCCAAAAAGGAATGTCACAAAACAGATCAAATCCTATCAAAATTTGCAAAGAATGTGTGCCTCACTTATGCCAACAGTTTTCAAACCCATGCCATTTTGAGGCCATACCTGGTGGTGATGAAATTAATCCAGGCAAATGCAGATGAAATATTGGCCTCTATCCTCAGCAGATTCAAGGCACATTATACTAAATTACAAGGAACATTGTTAAAGCTACCACTTTCACACTTTTCTGATAACCAATGAGCCTGAACCTTAGCAAGTGAAGGAACAAAACTTGCCACTGACCAATACAGCCTCCCTTTTAAGGAGTTCGTTTTTTTGTCCACAAGTATCCATACTGGCTTTATAGATAAAGCCCAAAATTTAATGACTATTCAGTGTATTGAATACATTTGCCAACTATAGGTAGTCATTGATTTACAACAGTTCATTTATTGACCATTCGAAGTTACAACATTAAAAAAATGACTTATTATCGTTTTTCACACTTACGACCATTGCTTTATCTCCATGGTCATGTGACCAAAATTCAGATACTTGGCAACTGATTCATATTTATGACAGTTGCAGTGTCCTGGCATCATGTAATCTCATTTTGCAACTTCTGAGAAGCAAAGTCAATGAGGAATTCAGATTCACTTAACAACTGTGTTACTACCTTAACATCTGCAGTGATTCACTTAACAACTATTTTATTTATTTATTTATTTATTCGACTTATATGCCGCCCCCTCTCCCGAAGGACTCGGGGCGGCTCACAGCTAAAATACAATACTAACAATAAATTATCTAAAACTATATTAAACAAATTGTAAGCCGAATTAACATTAAAACCCCAAAATTAAAATAAACTAACCCCAAAGAGTCAGCACAGCCCAGATTGTAAAAACAGCCAGGTTTTTAACTCGTGGCTGGAGGTGCGGAGATCGGGAGCCAGCCGGAGCTCCAGCGGAAGAAGATTCCACAAAGTGGGGGCCGCCACAGAGTAGGCCCTCCCCCGGGTCCCCGCCAGACGACATTGAGTCGCGGACGGCACCCTGAGGAGACCCCGTCTGTGCGCCCGTACAGGGCGGTTGGTACTTGATGCTGGGAGGAGTCGTTCTTGTAAATATCCTGGACCCATGCCATGTAGGACTTTGAATGTTAACACCAAAACCTTGAATCTCACCCGGAGGGCAACCGGAAGCCAATGCAGGCCGCGCAGGAGGGGTGTGATATGGGAGTATCAGGGGGCTCCCATCACTACCCGCGCGGCCGCATTCTGCACCAGTTGAAGCCTCCGAGTGGTATGCAAGGGCAGTCCTAAATATATGGCAATTTTTTTTTTACTATGGCAAGTAAAGTAGTAAAATGGAGCAAAACTCATTTAACAACTGTCTCATGTAGCAACAAAAATTTTGGGCACTGGTGGTCCCTCTCTATCTAGGAAGAGGCTCTACTTGGGCCTCTGTTTACGGAAGAAGAAGCAACAAGATAAAATCTTCACATTTTTGTTTTCCTTCAGCTTTTTAAAACTTTGTCCCTGCTTGTGTTTTTAATCCTGTTCTTTGAGTGTTTTTCTTTTCATTTTGCAAACACAAAGAGACACTGAGAGTTAATAGGCTAGCTATATGAATAAGAAAGATTTATAAGAATGTCTTTCACGTTTTTTGCTAATATAACTCTAGATATCCCTCAATCAGCAGAAGAACTCAATAATGCAAAAATGGCATGTGATACATGTTAGGGAGGTGATGATCTTTACTTATTATATACAGAACTAACAAACAAGAAACAGCAGAAGCTTACGTAGCTCCTCAGGCAAATTGCTGGTCCTTAGTGTCCCTCTGGCTGCAGAGTTATTCAGGGGTCTTGGGATAGGCCCAGGGGTGGACATGCTGCCCGACTGAGCCATGGAATTGAAAGGAAATCTCTCTATGCCCTCATGGGCACCGTATATTTTGAATGGTGTGTTATTCTCAAGCATCTGCTTCTGAAACTGGTCACTAGGAAGAGGGGAAAAAAATCACTGTAAATTCTGAAAATGTTCAAAGCTCATGATTCTGAATGCATGTTCTGTGTCCTTTCTTAATAAATAAAAGCATAAAGATTCTCTGTATTCAGAGAAAGCTGGGGGAAACTGCATTTATAAGCCAGGGAAGATTAAGGACCTCACCCAAAAGCTTCTTTTGTTTTAAAATGCAAAAATAATAATAATGAACTAAGCTTTCTCCTCTTTGCTGAAACAGAATTGGGACAGACTCGATTTAAACCAGTCTGCCACCATTTGTAATTGGGGCCTGACAGGACTGAAGATGCTCAGTGACAGTGCAATCCTGCAAGCAGAAGTTCTAATTAGTTCAACAGAGTTTGTTGCTCAACGTGATTGGAGGAATTCATACCAATACTTCTTGAAGTATACTTTCTGTATGCCAAATATATCCAAGCTCTTGAAAAGACCATCAGGATTTTAAAAGAAGTCTGCCACTGGCATTTTTACTTTTTTTGATTTCAATTATTTCTTTTGTTCTGTTTATTATCTTAAAAATCAAAAGAAATCCCGAAGTATTTGTTGGGAATCTTTGAGATCTCCTCTTCCTGTGGGATAAAAACAGTTCTGTGATTTCAATCAATCCTGAAGACAGGGTAACTGCAGTTGCCAATCCTTTGTAAAGAGGAAATTGTAAATAAAGGGGGATATCAAAGCTCCATTAAGGCCTGGAGCAGGAAACACATGTATGTTAGTCACTATCTGCACTGCATGGCCTCATTCATATCAAACAGACTTGGCCCCTTGGAGAAGCAGTAACATACAATACGTGGGCACGCAAACATACATCCTTACTATGCAAGATGAACAGTCTATGTGGAAGGACAATGTTTACAATCTAATTCCAAATTGAGTAACCTGTAGCTGTCAGTGGTTCTATGGCCTTCAAATTAGTTTCATGGGAGATGACAAGATGGTATGTGCAATCCTACATTACTAGAAACTCCACCCAATTTTAATTCCAAATCCTCCCACACTCTGGTTGTTATGACTGGTTGACTTATACCATAATTTAGTGAGTCTTCATAATTTAGTTACTAGATAGAAGCTAGCTCTGGGTGAATAATCCAAAGAGGCAGGAGAAAAGAAAGCACTACATCTAGAAAACCTGGAAGCTAACAAGAAGAAAGACATGAAATTACTGAACCTGGAACAGAAACAAAGTACATAGGAATTATTTTGTTTCCCTGCCAGAAATCAGAGGCCTGTGAGAAGCAGCAGAGTTTCATACCAACAAGGCAATTCAGCCGGGGAAGACCACTCAATTTGCCTCAGTGAAATTACTAGGGAGGTTTTAAATTACGTTAGGCTTATGTACATTTTGTAGATGACTTCACAGCTCTTGAGGTGAGAAGCGTAGAGAATGAGGGAAAAAAAAGATTTGCAGTTTCACTCAGAACCTTTAGATCACGGGTGTCAAACTTGCATTGCTATGTTGCCCTCACGTGATGTTTCACAGTGTTTTTCCCCTTTGAAGAGCTGGGGTGGGCATAGCCTGCACATGACGCACCCGGCCCGCAGGCCACCAGTTTGACACACTAAAGTAATTTCTCCACTAATGATTTAACTGTATCTTCAAAAATCATCCAATCAAAAGTTGTGTCAAAATAACAGCAATGACAGTCTTTATATCTGATCAATCATGGCCAAATGATGCTGTAAATCACTAGCAATGAAATGGCCAAATCCACTTTACTTAATTATTGTCAATGAATGTGTAATTTTGCCCATTTCTAGTGTTCTCTTTTACTAAGTCAGTGGCTCAGTAAATTTTCAGCTTGTCTGAATGTGAAGCAGCCATTCTTCATTAAATTTGGAACAAATACAAATTCTACCGGTTCGGCCTGGTTTTGCCGAGCCAGTAACGCCAATGAGCAACGGAAACTGAACCGGTTTTCTCTGCCTCTCTGCTGTTGGGCCCACCTGCCCTGCCCGGGCTCCCATACTAACCTTTATGTCCTGGCCTTTGAAGCACAGTTGCTTTGTGCTGTATAGAAGATTGCTGCGCGGCAGCTGCTGAAGCATCAGGGAGAGTGCAGGATTGCAGGAGGTGAGTCAAAACGCCTCTGCGCCTGCACAAAGTGCGCATTTGGCGTGCACTTGTGTGCAAAGTGTGTGCACGCGCACAAAGCACACCCACCAAGCCACGCCCACCGAACCGGTGGTAAAAAGTTTTGAAACGCACCACTGAACAAATGATGACTAAGTTAGGCCATAGTTTTAAATTCTGGTTCACAGTAACTAGAAATAGAACCTATTTGCATATACTTAGGTACACACTCAGGTGAGCCATCAGCCCTGATTATAGGAGCAAATGAGATGGCAGGTGAAATGGCAATATATGTGCTGATATTATCCAGGCACAGGTTAGCATACCGTTCATACACATACGATGCTAAAATAATCATCATTAGCTTTGCCTGCAAAAAATGAAATAAACTCCAAGGTTGGAAAAAACTTACTGAAATCTCTGAAGTCCTTCGGAAGAGCTTTCCCCCCAAGGCAGCCTTTCTTCATTGCACTTGGGTCCATGTGGACTAGAATAATGTGGGATTATTTGCTGAGCAGGGCGGGTGGCTCTTACACAAGGGCCAGGAAGAGGAAGCTGCACTTGAGGTGAACGTGCAAAATGTTGATAGGGGGTTTGTCCATCTAAGCATAACAGAAAATAAAAATTCAGGCCATTGTATAAGTGAGATTCCTTTCCATAAAGGTAAATAGATGGTACAGGCAGTCCTTGACTTACAACAGTTTGTTCAGTGACCGTTTGAAGTTACAACAGCACTGAAAAAAAAAAGACTTATGACCATTTCTCACACATACGATTGTTATGTGGCATTCCTATGGTCATGTGATCAAAATTCATATGCTTGGCAACTGGCTCTTATTTATGATGGTTACAGAATCCCGGGGTCAAATGATCACCTTTTGCAACCTTCTGACAAGCAAAATCAATGTGAAAGCCAGATTCACTTAACAGCCATGTTACTAACTTAATAACTGCAGTGATTCACTTAACAACTGCAGTGATTCACTTAACAAATGTGGTAAGAAAGGTCATAAAATGGGGCAATGTTCACTTAAAAAGCTCTCACTTAGCAACAGAAATGTTGGGCTCATTTGTGGTCATAAGACAAAAATGACCTGTATGATGGCATGATCAAATTGGATGAATTCCTTGCACCAAGACATGGTTTTATTTATTGACATTTTATTGAATAAACCCCATATGCAACTCACTAAGACTGCACATGGTTCAAAAGCAATTTGGAAGGAGTGCTTGGGATTCCTGCAAGCACAGCATCCCTTTGCTATTCATTACATTATGCATGGCATTGAATATAGTAATGTCACGCATTAAGATTGTTTTCTTAATTGTAGCTTATTGAATAATATGGGTTGGCTGGAATCACTTGATTAAGGCTACATAATGAATTCACACAACATATGAAACCAAACCCCATAAACGACAACATTAGAGTTTAGTATGACACAAACACTGCCAATAAGGACAATCATTTTACAAAAATACAGTAAATAGATGCCTATCAGAGGAAACACCATTTATGACTAATGAGCTTACATGGATTCTGGCAGTACATATTCTGATTGTAGCATCTTGGACGCCACTGAGCTTGTGGTGAAATATAAAGATGGGGCATCTGTGGAAATAAAGGGTATGACTGAGAATCCATCTGTGGATATTCTCTGGACATCAGAGGTTTTGGAAGGTCTTGTAGGTTCAGAACAGAAGTAAAGGACAAGGGAAGCTCAGGTTGTCCAATGCCCAGAGCATCCTGAGGCTGAGAATCATATCCTGCATCTTCTGTCCTTAGGTCTACTGGCACCCTATTATCGTGCTGCCAGTTGGGCTTTATGTTTTCCTGATTTTCACCAAATGAATGCTGGGATATTTCAGAGGAACTTCTTTGCAAATTACTAGAACTGTGCCCAATGTCAGGAGAATCAGCTGATAATTGAGACCCCAACAGCTGGTTTGTTTTGTGTTGTGGCAAATGATTCCATTCTGAAAGGTCTGTTGAGTTGCTGGATGGTCCAGGAAACTGCCCACTTGTAGAATCATAGGTGTCTTGTGGAAGACTGTGGCCATACGTTTCTAGTATGCCATTGTTATAATTGACATGATCAAAATGCTTATAGAATCCTAGTTGCCCATTCATCAGATGAGATGTTTGAGATGGATAAGATCCCATAGGCATTAAGTTATTTATATCTTCTGCAGAAGGGTTCGGAGCCTCTTTCAGTGAATGTTCTGGAAATGGAGACCAGTCAATAGTTTCATCCACTTCAACTGGCATACTTCGACCCATTGTTGCGCCTAAAGTGGGGAGGGGGGGGAAATATACAGTATAAAAAAATTACATTATTTACTCTAGATAAAAGTACTTTGTAACAAATTCAGACTTGCTCCTAGCAATAAAATGGGAACTCTTGAGAAATGGAAGCAACACATCTAGAAGACAAGGTAAAATTGGGATTGGCTGAATTGTATTACATAATTGGAAATCTTATGGAAATACTTTAAAGAGATGACTGACTTGGCCAACACCTGCCTAGATGCCTGAAAAAAATTTAGATTGCCATAGTTAGAGCTTTGATTGCTCCCTTCACCACAGTTCTTTTTGCTTTCCACCCAATCCTTGGGACCTAGTCGATCAGTGGAGGGAACTGAGCTGGCAAAATCTTCCCTTAAAGTTTGTGAGAATCTGAAATTTCCTAACGCATTTGACATAATTTATCTGGTTCAAGACTAGACAACCGTGATCTGTTTTATCAGCAGTGGTTCAGTCTGAATAAAAGGCTTTGCAAAATGGCAATACAAAACACTAACCTTGTAAGGATGTCATTTCAATATTCTGTAGGAAATCTATGGAAATAAGTGCCAAGTGCAAATGGTAGCTAAGGGGGGGAAAGGAGAAAATACAAATCACAGCAGAAATAAACAATTATGATCATCATTCACAGAGTAGATAAGAAAAAGATTTATTTCCATAATAATATGCTCGTTTCTAATTTCCACTCATTGAAATGGCTGAAAGAGGAGATATGGGATCCCATTTAAGCAATGCTTGTTTTATGCCCTTATTGCTTCTGATTAATTGTATCATGCTCTGAGAGCATGCTCGGATGTAGCTTGTGTGATAGTCAAATAAACAAGCAATCAACCAATTTTAAAACACTTTTCTTCACCTTAGA
This sequence comes from Naja naja, assembly GCA_009733165.1. Classification (NCBI taxonomy): domain Eukaryota; kingdom Metazoa; phylum Chordata; class Lepidosauria; order Squamata; family Elapidae; genus Naja; species Naja naja. The sequence goes on along the minus strand of CM019148.1, from coordinate 111,553,656 downwards.
GTTCTTCAGATGTTTGGGAACCACAACAGGAAGAGGAAGGAATGTGGGGTATGTTCCCTGCCTTGACTTACCTATAAAGAAATAAAGACAGGGTAAGAATACAATACATAAGTTTCAGTCAACTCATTTTCAATCAATAGAATGCTTTTGTATTTATGTCATGGAGACATTAAAAAACATATATTAATTGAGTTGTTCTTTTGGTAGGCAGGGACAGCAATATAGGGCATTGCAGGCCAAAGCAACTAGACACAGGGACAGTTTTTTCCTTTGTGCCATCACTCTGCTGAACCCCTAATTCTCACAGTGCTGTCTAATGTCTCAGTGTATTTACTCATGTAATATGGCTGTATTATTATTTATCCTTCTTATTATCTTTTTACTCCCCCTTCTTATTGGTATTATTATTATGATTATCATTATTCTGTTGCTTGCATGCACACTTAGAGAGCTTCTGCACCGGAGACAAATTCTTTGTGTGTCTAATCACACTTTGTCAAATACAGTATATTCAGCTCAATTGTATCTAAGCTTGTTGTGATGTATGCCTAAAATATTCATCACCAAGTTCCCAACTTCAAAACTGGAAATGCATTTTTTGTATCAGAATCAGTAAGCCTCTATAGCAGAGGTATCAAACTTGATTTCATTGCAGGCTGCATCAGGGTTGTGTTTGACCTGGGGGGCGGGCAGGATGGGCATGGCTGGGATGGGCATGGCCAGCTCAACATCACTCATGTCAGAGGCACCTGTGGTGGCCAGGTGCTAAGGCAGGACTTCCCTCAGACCCTCTCTCACTCTCATTGTAATCTCCTTCTTCCTTCCTTCCTTCCTTTCCTTCCTTCCCTTATCTCTTCATTCTTTCTTCTTCCTTCCTTCCTTCCTTCCTTCCTTCCTTCCTTCCTTCCTTCCTTCCTTCCCTTACCTCTTCATTCTTTCTTCTACTTTCCTTCTTTTTCTTTGTCTTTCCTCTTTCCCTTTCTCCTTTCCCATCTCTTCTTGAATGCAAAAGGGGAAACATTTCTCCTTTTGCTTCGTTTTTAGTTTGTTTTAGCCTTCTGCCAGCAAAAATGGAGCTCAGGCCCCGTTTTCAGCCGTGATAGCCTCCTGCATCTCTCTGCCAGTGAAAATGGACCTCGGGGGGGGGGGCTCCATTTTCACTGGCAGAGCTGCAGGAGACCGTCATGGCTGAAAACAGGGCAGGTCCTTTCCTGCTTCCAGGGTGGCCCTGTGGACCAGATCTAAGCAACCCATGGGCCGGATTTGGCCCGTGGGCCTTAAATTTGACACCCCTGCTCACCAGTACCAGTATCATAAAAATCAATGAGATATACATTTCGAGATGCTATGGAAGCTGCTACTTTCAGTCTTCTAAATATGAAAAAAAGCAACTGCATAATCCCTGATTTACACAGGACTGTATGCTGGCTGGAGAATTCTGGGAATTGAAGTCCGCACATCTAAAGTTGCCAAGGTTGAGAAAGACTGCACTACACCAACTAGTTCCTTTTCCCCACACACTCCCACCACACAGAAGGTGCCATTAGTGAGGCAAGGAAAATATCAGGCTTAGGATCCTAATAAATGGAGTGTTAGTTTCTCCATTCTGACCTGTGCAGCTCTCTGGTCCAAAAATCAATGCATTTCATTTGAGGAAGCACATGTTCTTCATGGTTAATTTTCTTGCCAAGTTTGAAAGAATAACAATGAGTTCCAGGAGAGCTGACTTCAAGTATTTCTTCAAACCTTGCTTCAGTTGCATAAAGGGAAAAATTCAATAATGAACTGAAACAAATCCAAATTAATTTTTTATACTTTTTGCAGAAGAAAAACAGCTGAGAATTTTAAGACAGCAAGAGTTCTATGCATTTTAATACCAGTCCCTTCCACAATTCCACAAAAAGACTTAACATGTATTTATTTCTACAGAATAAGGGTCACCTCTCAACGAAACTTCATAAGAAATAAGCTGAATCAGAAAACTATTCTGAGCCTCTGAAGTATCAGGCTAAGACTCATCCTGACCTAAACAGTTGCAGCATTTTAAAAAATATAAAGGAAAAAAAAGCAACTTTCTCTGTATCATATTGCCACTTTCTCATTTCTACTCCTTCAGTCATCTTATAATTCAACTCCTACAAAATTAAACAGAAATGAAGAATACAATAAACATCTATCAAGTCCACAGATATCTAGTGTTGAAATATAATCGAAAAAGTAGGGCTTACATCTATATGGACTGTAAAAGTGCCACATCTGAGCAAGGAAGCAATTTTTTTTCTGTAGTACTTAAGAATGCTTTTAATTTCATTTCTCCTTTCCTTGTCTAGAATTATCCAACTCTTTCTGTAGACAATCCTGAAGCCTCCCACAAACGGAGAGGCAGAAATCTCACCCCCCTACAAGCAAAAAGGCCCAGCTGTGGAATCTGTGCATTCTGCAACTGCCCTGTCAGTATGACTGAAGGCAGATGAAACTCTAGGGATGGGGGTGGGGTGGGGGGAACTGTTTCCATTTGGCTCAGATACCAGCACACAGCAGCAGTATACACATTTAAATGATTGCTGGATAATGAATCCAATCAGGCTGTCAAGTGGGAAAGGGAAGAGCAGTCAAATAAGATAATTTGTTTGGGTAATTTGCCCTGAACGAGTCCATATTAAGTTTTAATTCATATCCAATCATGGCCAGCATTTTGGAAGGAAGGAAGAAGAAGTGAGAGAAAGAAAAACACCAGAATCCCTTCTGCTCCAACTATTTGTGCATTTCTTAAGACAATTTGAACCTCATTGAAATCTCTGTACTTTCCCTTTTAAAGGCATGCATCAGCCTATGAAATCTCCAAAGAACAAGGCTGACTAAACTCCCTCTGTTTTTGATTAAATCTTTTCTGACAGTAGAGAAGAAGAATGTGGAGTAACACATGGCCAAGCTAGGTAGATTCCAGCTTCAAAGGCCATGCTGTTAGTTGAAAGAAACAGCTAGGAAATAGAAAACAGGGAGGGGGAGGGTAGACCGTAGGGCCAACCTGAGCATGTAACAGCATACTAGTTGAGAGAGAAATGCAATTTGGTTTACAGGCTTTTTCAACAAAAGCATTCTTCCTAAATTAGAATATGAAAAGAGGCCCACAGCCTAATGGACACTCCCTTTCCCCTAATTCTAATTTCAACACTTGTACTATCAATTTGGGATTTTTCACATAAGTAGATGATCGTTCTAAACATTAAGAGAGAAGGAGTGGGATACAGAATTGCCTTAAAGTGGTGCCAATCACAGCATGACTGATGAGAAACAGTGCTGGAAAATTCATACTGAGGCACTACCACTAAGAAAGCCCTGCTCCTAATACCCATCAATATAGAGACCCCTCTATATTTAGAGACACATCTAATAGGGGAGACCACAGGGGACTTACTTCCTAGCTAGTACACTGAGGCTTAACTTCCTTTTTCATTTTAAGTAGTAAAAGAACGTACTGACAGAAAACCTGGCACACCTCACTAAAACAGGCAGTTCATTGTTTTCTGTTCAGGTAATATATGTAGGCATCCAGCATTTTCTTGGGAGTTGGATGATCTTAACAAATCCAACAAATAAATAAATCCTAACCGTGATATATTTACCCTGTCAAAATGTCACCAGTCTCTCGAGATATGTTGCAAGTTCATTTTTGAGTAATATTTTGGCAACAAACCAGAGAAGACACCTCTATGCGTATCCTTACGGAGGGTTATTTCTTACATTGAAAACAGCTTTCCATATTGATCCCCTTGTACAAGAGAAGCAGGTTGGGGACAGAGCCTCCTAAAGAAAATCTATCCAGGGGCCACTAAGAGTTTGACCCTGGTTTACGGCTTAATGGCACATAATCAATCAACCTTATACAACTCTCGGCCAAGTCCATGGAATCTACAAGAGGCAAACCCGTTGTAGCTGGGCCTCCCAGCCATTTTTCGGTTGACAACACAGATTTATTGGCAACAGAATCCCGACATCTGCGTTTTCAAAGTGCTCTTATGGCCTGAGATAATTCATGACGGAGCCCAAGGTCCCACTGACTCCCAACTAGCCTGCTGCGGGAGTAAATCAGCAGCCAGGAAGGGAAACTCGGGCCCCAGCCGAGAAAAACAAGAGCAGCAGAGATAAAAGTGGGCCGACAGCGACAGCCAAACAGGTGAAGGAGGGGAGCTTTTAACAACTCACCTTTTAGACCCCAAAGGGGATCAGCAGGGCAGACCACCCGGCCGCCTGGTCTCGTCCGTCTTCCTCTTCTCCCCCAGGTTGTCCCTCCCTGAGGTTTTCCTGGCTCCTTTTCTCCTCCCTTGCTCTGTCAGGTAAGTTGCCGAACAGGCTCCACACCAGGAAGTAGATGTGTGTGTATGCAAATCGCGGGTGGGGGGGAAAGGCGGAGTCGGACGCCTCGTTTTGGAAAAAGTCAGAGGGCTGTAAGTCAGGGGAGAGGAAGTGCGCCTGATAACGCCCGAGGGAGGGAACGTTTGACTAGAGAGGGTGGCTCAGGCGGCGAGGTTGGGTCCCTTTGGCTTTCGAGCTGGAAAGGAGAACGAGTGGGGGCGCCCATGTTTCATGTCGGCAATTATTGACACGTGCGTCTCCTGCCTTGCACTTGAGAAGCGGAGCGGGAAAAGTTCGCCGGGTGCCTGTTTAAAGCCCTGTACTGTGCAACTTTACGACCGACATGAGGCTTTTCTATCCGGGATCTGACAGAGGTTAAAATCATTTCCTGTATTCTTACTCATATTTACACTTACTATCTTGTAAGCGATTGACAAATGAATAAAAACAAAATAAATTTAAAAAAAATAAGGGGCGTGCATAAGTGCACAATCGTGCCTATCGTCCCTGTCCTATTGTCCCCATTTATTCGTATCTATTTCCTGTATTCTTACTCATATTTATACTTATATCTATTATCTTGTAGGCGATCGACAAATCAAATAAATAAAAAAATTGGTAATAGGCATTGGTGGGCAATCTTGGCAACGTTGCAGTCTGTAGTCATGGGGGGGAAATGCCATCAAATGCCAGAGATCCAAAGGATTTTTTTTTTGCGGTATATACGACCTCATAACTGCATAAATTACAAAAATCTGCAGCACTTGGGCAATTTAGAAGTTACCAGACCCGGGTTGCAAAAAAAGGCAAGGCTAGATGCCTGCAGCAAAGAGATACAGAAAACAGCACTGCCATCTAGTAGTCATCTGGATGTTTGCAGCCTGGATCTAGTAGCCTTGTTACTGAAGCTAATCTTTAAAATGTCTAAAAAAATAAAATAACACTATCCCACCACCACCACCATCAACCACCACCCCACAAAAATAACTTGTCTTGTTTAAAGTGGTGTTTTTTCAAACTTTCCAACTCTTAAGAGGCATGGAATGCTGGGAATTGGTCTACATTGCTTTAAACAGTCCCCAAACTTGGCAACTTTAAGATTTGTGGACTTCAACTCCCAGAATTCTCCAGCCACCATAGTCTTAAAGTTGCCAAGTTTGGAGATCTCTGTTTTTTTTTAAATTACATTTATATGCTGCCCTTCTCCGAAGACTCAGGGCGGCTTACAATTTTTGGGATACAACCCAATACGCACAGCAATAGCCTTCATTCCATTGTATATGCCTGCTTATAACTAAGCAGCATTTTTACAAAGTCAGCTTATTGCCCCCAACAATCTTGGGTCCTCAGTTTACCTACCCCGAGAGGATGGAAGGCTGAGTCAACCTTGAGCCTGGTGGGATTCGAGCCTGCAGTAATTGCAGGCAGCTGGAACTTAAGTGCTAGGCATTTAGCAGCCTGCACCACCAAGGCCAAAAAAAAAGGAAGGGGGGTCAGTCTTTTGGCAGCCCCGAGTGGCAGAAAGACTATGATGTTTTTGAAGTGTGGAAACAGGGGGCCCAAGGTTCTGGTTCACCAGCAGAAATGGGTCTCTCTCCCTCCCTCCCTCCCTCTCTCTGTCTCTCGACTTATGACCACAATTGAGCCCAAAATGTATATTGCTAAGCAAGACATTTGTTAAGCGAGTTCTGCCCCATTTTACGACATTTCTTGCCACAGTTGTTAAGTGAGTCATGGCAATTGTTAAATTAGTTACATATTTGTTAAGTGAATCTGATCTACTCATAGACTTTGCTTGTCAGACGGTCGCTAAAGGTGATCACATGACACTGCAGTCGTCATAAACATGAATCGGTTGCCAACTGAATTTTGATCACATGACCATGGGGGTGCAGTGACAGTTGTAAATGTGAAAAATGGTCACTTTTTTTTCAATGACGTGACTTTGAACAGTCACTAAATGAACTGTTGTGTTGTAAGTCAAGGACTTACAGCCTTGGTGGTGCAGCCTTGGTGGTGCAGGCTGTTAAACACCTAGCACTTAGCTCCAGCTGCCTGCAATTAGTGCAGGCTCGAATCCCACCAGGCTCAAGGTTGACTCAGCCTTCCATCCTCCCGGGGTAGGCAAATTGAGGACCCAAGATTGTTGGGGGCAATAAGCTGACCTTGTAAAAATGCCGCTTAGTAATAAGCAGGCATATACAATGGAAGGAAGGCTATTGCTGAGCACACTGGGTTGTGCTCCAAAGATTGTAAGCTGCCCTGAGTCTCTAGAGAAAGGGCGGCATATAGATATGAATTAAAAAAAAATCCTTTGGTTCACAATTCAAAGTTGGAGTCTCTTTTTCATTTTCTTATTTTTCTATGTCTGTTTCCCCCCTTCAATACCTTTACAGCCTTTAGTGTAATTCTGCTTCTTAATCTTCCAATGTCTCTCTGAAATTAATTATATAATAAATAATTAAGATTCCTCCTGATACCTTTGTTTTTGTTGGCTTTGGTTTCTCTTCTTGGCAATTTCCATCCTCTATTCTAACAATTGACTTTGAATCTTATGTTTCTTCATCTTTGGCAATCTCTTCATATTCTTAACACCTTTTATTTCATTCCACAGTTCTTATGGTTCCTTATCAATGTAGAACCTCAAAAGAATTCCTGGTAGTTTCCTTAAAAATGGTAGAGATTCTTGAACTTGAGTCAAACTTGGAACTTGTACATGAGTTCATGAACTGTTCCATAGTTAGCCCTGACCAGGTCTTCATTGTTACAATGGAGGTTTCAATTGTCTTGTACCAATAATATAGTAAATTGGATTTCTGTGTACTCTATTTGGTAGATGTTTAGATAAATAGTTGTAATTTTGGTTGTTTGGAGACTGTATTTGCAATGAAGAAATTACCAGATTGCCAAAAACTAGTAAATGATTTCCGTTTTTTAGCCATACAGTTTGACTGTCTTTACTGTTTCCAATTTTGGCTTTCCAGTCTCCAACCATAAATAGCACATGTTGCTTGCATGTTCTGCTGATTTCAGATTAAATTTGACCATAAAACTCATCAACCTCCTCTTCTTCTGCATCTATGATAGGGGCATAAACTATCATATTGAATTATTGTCCAGGAGATCTAATTTATATTATTTGGTTATTGACTACATTGACATTGTTTCGATTATGTCTTACTATGACTTGAGTATGCTATTATCAAATAACTGCATTATCAAATAAAAGTGTTATAAGAAGAAATTCAAATGTATACAATTTATGTAACTGAGACCCCCAAACATGGTTTGATTTTGTTTAGATAAAAATAGTTTATGGTCATGTCTACAGAACAGGACTCATACTCTGATTCCATCACACTCAATTTATTCACTTTAAATGCCAGCAAAACTCAGTATAAGATCACTGAGTAGGTTGGCTGGTGCCCCCCATATTTTAAGTCTGGCCAATCACCATAAGATATATCTGGAAATGTATATAGCCTTTCCTACTTCCTCACTTTTTTATTTGCTTCCTGTCTCCTGTAAAATAGAGTTAGTTCAAAGCCTTTTGCAATCAATGTCATGGGTGCTTTTAAAGACATATATATTATAGTCAGTTGATATATCAGTTGATAAGGCAGCTAGTAGCTTAAGCCTTCCTTCCGTCCTGAGGGAATTGTATATCAGATGTCTGTGCAGTAAACGTACCGTAGCTGACTTTTATACTTATGAATCAACTAGCTTTATGTGACCTGGGGGAATCAAATGTTCAGACACTGAAAAGGAATCATATTTTAATGTGTGAATGCTAATGCATTTGGCATTTATACAGGGATGGGATTCATATACTAGATTGTAGTTAGATATATGGGAACTGATAACAAATGGTATGGTGGTAGCTATCTATCATAATGATTGATGACTGGTTACATATATTCCATGTATCCCACAAACATGTCTTCATGACATGCAACTATCTCTAACTCAGTTGGAGGGTGCAAATTTTTATCTTCGTACAAATTTATATGGAAAGAGACGGAAGTGGTTTACTTGGGGTTTCTAATTGCTTTTGAATTCTCTGCAGTAGCTTCTGATTGGCAAGAGAACATGCAAATACTGATATATATTTTATGCTGTTTTAACTAATTCAGGGGAACTCAGATCTTTAGATTTTCAAGACTAGGTTGCCGGAATTCTTTGCTGCTGTCTAGCGGTTGTCCAGATTCTGAAGACAGATCTCATAAAGTAGTAACTGCAAAATGATTGTAAAATATATTACTGTATGACTGAGCTTCCTTATTTCGAATAAAATTCCAGTTATAAGAATATCCTTAAGATATTCTGCTTGCATCTTATTTTAGATGATGCCTGGCTTCTGTATGTAGTGGTGGAATAATTCTGAAGCTCTATTTGAAAGCCTTGATCATAAATCTGGACATATGAGGAATGTCTGCAACTAATAGGTCAATGATGACACCAAGGTATCTATTATGAGCTCACAGGCTCAAAGCTGATACAAGCATGGTCAGAAAGAATGCTTGGTCTGCCTGGGAGTATAATGGTTCTTAACTTTGATTGTTAGACCTGCCCCTGTCCCTCTGACTGATGATGACATCCTACCTCTATGAGGAAAATCCAAGAGCTACATTCTCATGTACATCTTTGACGGCACCATTGGAAGTAAAACCAAAGGTGCTCCAGAGGAGCAGGCAGTATAGTTTGCGAATAAGTCTGGTGAATAGGTAGAAAGTTCTAGTTATCAGTCAATATATTTCCCAGGAAATAACCTCATGGAGCAGTCCTTTCCTAGACTGTCAACATATGCAAAACTGATCTCTGTTGTTCATGCTCTGAGAGGGTAAACGTGAAAGATAGAGGTGGGGTGAAATGGGGGAGGGGGTTTCCCCTTTCCAGTCATTTCCGATTCTAGGAGGCGGTGCTCATCTCCGTTTCTTAGTGGAGGTAGCCAGCTGAAGACATTTGTTGCCTGAAGATATTTCTGTGATCATGTGGCCAGTATGACTATATGCCAAGGAGCACAGAATGCTGCTACCTTCCAACCAATGTGGTACTTGTTTATCTACTCACTATTTATCTTCTCACATTTGCATGCTTTCTAACTTCTAGATCGGCAGAAGCAAGGGCAAGTAACAGGAGCTCAGCCTATTGTACAGTGCTCGGGTCTCAAACCCAGGGTGTCAGTTTTCCAGTGTCTTTAACCGCTGAGCCATCACATCCCCGCTCACAAGTGATAGTAAGCCATAATATTTGGTTTTGGTTTAGGATGTGCTATTTCCAGCCAATTATAGCTCCTAAATTACAGGTGGTTCCTAAACTATCCTGGCGATACTAATCCAAATAATGTTTGTGGAAAACCATTTCCATTCATCTCGCCTCCTGCCTCAAGTAATAATTTTACTCATAAGGCTGAAAGAATGGTCTTTTCTATGGAAGGAACTGGGAACTTGTAAAAGTATATACAGTATTTGGTCATTTCTTTATTGTTTCACTACAAACATAAATGACAACACCCACCCACTCCCTGGCCTCCTTTATATGTTTCTAGAAAAGCTAAAGTAACCCCCCCCCTCCTTTGTTATATTACAAGATACAAACAAAAGAATAAACACAATCCGTTGATTTATGAGCAATTTCCAATTAATTCTCTTGTAATGATAAAAACCTCTCTTGCTATTTATTAAAGTTTTCCCCACAGCAATACATATCTCTTTAATTAAGATCAGCAATGAACTAATGCTTTCCTTACTCCCCATTGCTTTCAATTAGTCATTCATTGATCATTATCTCGAAGACACATGACAATTTACAGAAGAAGAACAAACATTGGATAGATTCCTTAGAAATTAAGCTTCAGGAGATATAATGGGGAAAGAGGTAATAGGGAAAGTATTGCAAGGAAAAACTACTTGCTTCATACAGTACTAAGGCAAAAGTTATAGCAGCATTTAAGATCACTTTAAATTTTACCCAATGAGACATGCCTTGATTTTATAGAAAAGCAAGATCCCTTTTTTTGAATTGGGAGTCAGTGGCATAAAGAATGGTAAAGAATGAAATGCTTTACATGGTGATAATGCTGTCCCTTCTGAAGCTCCAATCAACATTTTTCATGGGAATTAACCTGGAATGTCTAGTTTTTGACTGTAGAAAGGTGGTGTTCTTACAAATAGAGAGTGTGTATTTAGTTCCCTTTCATAATGAGGAAATGAATTTCAAAATATTTTTTTAAATCTTTATTTATTTATTGAATGTATTTGCCATCAATCTTGTAATGAACTGACTCTGGATGGCTTCCAGCATTAAATAATAGAATAGAATTTTTTATTCGCCAAGTGTGATTGGACACACAAGAAATTTGTCTTGGTGCAAATGCTGTCTGTACACAAAAGAAAAGATGTATTTGTCAAGAGTCAAGAATCATAAGATACTTCGTAAATAGTTGGACAGTGTTGAGGGAATTATTTGTTTAGCAGAGTGATGGCTTTCAGGAAAAAACTGTTCTTGTGTCTAGTTGTTCTGGTGTGCAGTGCTCTAAAGCGTCGTTTTGAGGGAAGGAGTTGAAACAGTCTATGTCCAGGATGTGAGGGGTCTGTAAATATTTTCACAGCCCTCTTTTTGACTCGTGCAGTATATAGGTCCTCAATGGAAGGCAGGTTGGTAGTAATTGTTTTTTTCCGCAGTCCTAATTACCCTCTGAAGTCTTGTTGGGTTGCAGGATTAAAGCATTAAAACCCTAACAAATAATGCACATATTATTTTCTGTTGGACAATTCAGACATTTGAAGTTCAGATGATAAATCTCTTTCCTTACTGCAGTTGAAACCAGTTAAAGCTGCATTCAACAATGGACAAAGGTCACAGAGTAAGCAGAATCACAGATATGATCCTTCCCTTTGCTCAGTGACACAGTGGCTATGTTGCCATGACTTACTGATGGCAAAAGAGCCAATCATGTTTTAATCTATTATGTGGTGCAAACCTAGCCTGAATGGTTCGATCATTGTTCAGTGAATTGTACAAGTAATTGTGCTGAGTAAACTTGATTAAGTTAATCCTGAGTAAGCATGCTAAGGGGACACAGATAAAAAGAAAAAAGACACTTGCATCATGGCATATTTCTTCCACAGCTTCTGCAAGGTTCTTTTCATCTGTTTTGCAGGATGTTTTGTTTTAAATGCTTTAAGAATAATAATGAAACAGAACAAAGGGGAAAACCTGCTCTTCAGGTATTAGACATAACATCAATTGCCTACTTGGCAGATTGGGAGAAGACTGGTGTCTGGTTTGAGACCTCTTTGGGAAGAATGTGATGGATAGTCTGGATCTTCCTTATTCCCCATTTAAGGAGCTGCCAGTCTTGTTTCCAAGGAGATCTGTCTGTCATTTTTACTCTACACTTACTTGTGTACTCAAGGGTTGCAAGAAAGAAGCTCATGGGTTGCTTTCTCTAAGAAACTTTGTAAAAAAGGGTGGTAGAAGCAAAAATACTGAAATAAAGCAATGGAGGAATGATTGGTGACAATGACAAAACTGACGTGTTTGATTAGAGAAAAGGACAAATGTCAGTGATTGAAAATGGTTTATGGACGTTTTGCTGAAAATGGAAAAAAACATGAATTTGTGATTTTGGGGTGTGATGGTTAGAAAGGGTAGACAATAGGGACTATTTGTAGCAGAGGTTTAAGATATCAGATTAACAGAGTTGGAAGGGACCTTGTATTGGTGGGCGAGGTCTGATGGTTTTTGGTTGAGCTGTTTATTGTTAGGTTTTTGGCAGTTCTTTAATCGGGGTATTATTTACTTCTTGATTGTTAGTCTGATGTTGATTGTCATGTTAATCTATACTCATCTGGGTGTTGACTGTTGTGGGGAGATGTTTTGGTCTTTTTGTTCCTATGTTTGGCTTGTTGATTGTCTTTTTTATACGGTATGTAGATGTTGTTTATGTCTGTGTGTCTATTGATGGCTGATTTGTCTGAGGCCCAGGCTCCCAGGAATTCTCTAGCATTTTTGGACTTGGTTTGGTCTAGGATGATCATGGTTTCCCAGTTGAAACTATGGTTAAGTCTGTCCTTATGTTCTGAAATTAAAGATTTCTCTTTATGTCTTCTGATTACTAGTTAAGTGTTCATGAATGCATTCTGCTAATCTTCTGCCTGTTTGTCTGTTGCAGTCTTTACACTATACCGATTGTCTTCAAGTTACAACCATTCAGTGACTGAAGTTACAATAGCACTAAAAAAAGTGACATGACTGTTTTTCACACCTACAACCATTGCAGCATCCCCATAGACACATGATCAAAATTTAAGCATTTGGCAACTGACTCATATTGGTAGTCAAGTGTCCAGGGGTCATGTGATTACCTTTTGTGACTGACAAGCCAAGTCAATGGGGAAGCCAGATTCACTTAACAACCTTGTTACTAACTTAAAACTGCAGTGATTCACTTAACAACTGTGGCAAGAAAGGTCATAAAATGGGGCAAACCTTCATTTTAACAACTGTCTTGCTTACAATTTTGGACTCCGTTGTGATTGTAAGTTGTGGTTGTAAGTTGAGGACATATATGTTGTAGAGCAGGGGTCTCCAACCTTGGCAACTTTAAGACTTGTGGACTTTAACAAAGCTGGCTGAGGAATTCTGGGAGTTGGTCCACAAGTCTTAAAGTTGCCAAGGTTGCAGACCCCTGTTGTAGAGGACTCCTATTTTTTCTTCTGGGGCTGCTGGGTCTTTTGGTTTACTTAGGATGTTTTAGAAGGCTTTCGTTTGTGTGCTATGATGATGTCATTTGGTTGTCTATTGCTGGTTTCTGACATATTTTAGAGGTATGACAGTGCTACTCTTTATACAATTTGTCTTGGTTTTGCTATATTGGGTTGAGTGGACAGGCACTTTCTGTTGAAGTTGTGTGGATATCCATTTTGTTGGAAGATGTTATATAGATGACCCGTTCCTCCCCCCACCCACTGTTCAGGGTTGCTGTAGTGTGTATGTGCTCATCTAAATATGAGTTCTTACGCAAGTGAAACAGGTCATGTAAATCTACTAGTAAATATATCTGTGATGAGGGCTGCATTCACTACAGGGCCAATTCTTTTATTTCCATGTATAAATCTATAAGCACTAATCTCATGTCCCTGATGAAATGTTCACATCATCATTTCATCCATTTGCTTTCTGAAACAATTCCATCTATTACTCCTTCTTTGCCCCATTTGACCTTGTTTTTGTCTCGGAACGTTGGCATAGTGATCTGGGGGTGGGCACCGTGAATGTTCAACCCGGTCAGATCACTATCTCCTGCGGCTGGTCTTCCAGCAAGCGGCCCCACACCGTTGGGATGAGGATCCACTGCGATGGTTCCGCCCCAGACGTCTGATGGACCCTGAAAGGTTCCAGATGGAACTGGGGTTTTTGCCCGCCTCCCTTATCCACAGCTCAGCCGAGGTACTGGCAGCTACCTGGCAACAGGCTGCTACTGAGGCCCTCGACCGAGTTGTCCCCTTGCGTCCCCTCACTTGCCACAGATCCCAGATGGCTCCTTGGTTCACGGAGGAGCTTAGGGAGATGAAGCAGCGTAGGAGGGGGTTAGAGAGCAGGTGGAGGTCGACCCACTCCGAATCTGACCGAGCCCAGTTAAGAGCCTATATTAGGACTTATCTGGTAGCTTTGGGGGCAGCGAAGAGGTCATACCTCTCCACTCTCATAGAGTCTGCAGACGACTGCCCAGCTGCCCTGTTTAGGGTCACCCGCTCCCTTCTACATCGGGGGGCAGGGTTGGACCCTCTGCAGGGTAGGGCTGAGGAATTTGGTCAGTATCTGTTGGATAAGATCGCTCGGATTCGGGAGGGACTGGACTCTAATTTGCAGTGGTCTGAGGAGGGAGATGCAAGAAGTCCGGCCGATATCATCTGGGCTGAGTTTGATCCTGTTTCTGAGGATGAAGTGGACAGGATTATGCGATGTTTGAGTTCCACCACATGTTTGTTGGACCCGTGCCCTTCTTGGATGGTGTATGCCGCCAGGGAGCTCACGTGCGGCTGGCTCCGGGCAGTAGTCAACACTTTGTTAAGGGAGGGCTCTTTTCCCACCGCCTTGAAAGAGGCGGTAGTGAGACCCCTCCTGAAGAAGTCTGCCCTGGACCCTGCCGTGTTGAACAACTTTCGTCCAGTCTCCAACCTTCATTTTTTAGCGAAGGTTGTTGAGAGTGTGGTGGCTCAACAGTTTCCGCTTTTCCTGGATGAAGCGGACTTTCTAGATCCCTATCGGGCTTCCGGCCCAGGTTCAGTACAGAGACGGCATTGGTCGCACTGGTGGATGATCTCTGGAGGGTGCGGGACAGAGGATTTTCCTCTGTCCTGGTCCTATTAGATCTCTCGGCGGCTTTCAATACCATCAACCATGGTATCCTATTGCAACGCCTTGGGGGGTTGGGAGTGGGAGGCACTGTTTTGCAGTGGTTCTCCTCCTGCCTCTCGGGGCGTTCGCAATCGGTGTTGGCAGGGGGGCAGAGGTCGGCCCCAAGGGCTCTCACATGTGGGGTCCCGCATGGGTCAGTCCTCTTGCCCCTCCTGTTCAACATCTATATGAAGCTGCTGGGTGAGATCATCTGGGGTTTCGGGGTGAGGTATCATCAGTATGCTGATGATACCCAGTTATATATCTCCATCCCAAACCAAATCAGTGATGTCCTCTCTGTGATGTTCCGTTGTCTGGATGCGGTACAGATCTGGATGGGCAGGAACAGACTACAGCTCAATCCGGCCAAGACTGAGTGGCTGTGCGTACCGGCATCTCGCTCCAGTGAACATATTCCATCTTTGGCCATAGGGGGAGAGGTGTTGCCCCCTGTGGATAGGGCACGGAACCTGGGGGTTCTCCTGGGCTCACGGCTCAGTTTGGAGGAGCAGGTGGGAGCCGTGACCAGGGGGGCCTTTGCCCAGATTCGGCTGGTTCGCCAGCTGCGCCTTTACCTGGATCGAGATGCCCTTTGCACGGTCACTCACGCACTTGTTACGTACCGACTCGACTACTCTATTTAGGACTGCCCTTGCATACCATCCGGAGGCTCCAGCTGGTGCAGAATGCGGCTGCGCGGATTGTGATGGGAGTTTCCTGATACTCCCATGTTATGCCCCTCCTGCATGAGCTGCATTGGTTGCCGGTTGCCCTCCGGGTGCGATTCAAGGTTCTGACGTTAACATTCAAAGTCCTTCATGGCATGGGTCCGGGGTACTTGCGGGAGTGTCTCCTGCCGATATCAAATACCGGTCGCCCTGTGCGAGCACACAGGCTGGGACTCCTCAGGGTGCCGTCCGCACGACAATGTCGGCTGGCGGTACCCCGGGGAAGGGCCTATTCTGTATCGGCCCCCGCCTTATGGAATCAGCTACCCATTGAGCTCCGGCTGGCTCCTGATCTCTCCTCTTTCCGACGCGATCTAAAAACCTGGTTGTTTTTACCGGCTGGGCTGGACTGATCTCTTGGGGGAGAGGGTGGGATTTAATTCACTTTTAATTCAGTTTTATAGTTGTATTTGGCTTGTCAAGTTTAATCTCTTTTTACATAATTTATTGTTCTGTGTTTTTATCTGTAAGCCGCCCCGAGTCCTTTCGGAGAGTAGCGGCATACAAGTCAAATAAAATAATAATAAAAATAAAAATAATATGCCTCAGAATTTCCTCCCACCCATTTTATCATCTTTCCATCTTTCAAACGACACTTTTTCAATTAAATATTTGTCATAGTAGCATTCAACAAACCATATTCTACTACTATCTTATGGACATCTCTCTAAAAGTCCAATTGAGCTGAATGTGTCTGGCTTCAGGAAAATATGTGCAAGATTTAAGCTATCTCACCCTGCAGTTTTATAAACTAGTGTGCGTGAGAGCAGAGGAAAAAAAAATAGATCAAGAAGAAGAAATAAATAAGGAAACAAAGCTCAAATTATTGTAAGACATCTTGGAACACTGTAAACTTTCCTGAGTAAAAAGGAAGAGTACACACTCTTGATGTCATTCATGTCACACAATCCATCTACCCAACACCCACAGGTGCAGAGTAAATGTCTCTAGAAGTGGGATGTGAGCACAAAAACACATAGAGGCCTTTGCATGAGCTAAAGCTTAGAGTTCTTTTGCACAGCCACACAAAGCCTTTTCCCTGTAGACATTTATGGTGTAAACACAGACATCCAGAAGAATGGCTCCATGACCCTTGGGAGATTTCCTGCTCTGTTCCACACTCCCACCCCTGGATAATAATATAATTGGGTAAAAAATAGAGAGGGAATACTAACAAATTATTCTAGGGACAGAGGAGAAATTGCCAAGTGGGAGAGAAACACAATTGTCTTAAGAACCAACATTTTGTCCTTAAAATCTCTACGTTAAAAGGATTTACACTTTGCAGTATCTATTTCGTTCCGTTTGTAGTCTTCTCTAACAATGGGTGATTATGCTGCCTTCCTTGCTTTCAGTATTTTTTTCTCTTCCCATGAAAGGTTGATACAGATGAACAATACTTTTTTGTCTGGTAGGCTAGGAGTCCTTCCATCTGGAAACACCTTTGTTGCCAACTCGTCAGGTGAGACTACAGAGCATGGCAAGATGTGGTTTCAATACCGCACATGAAATAAACTGAGGACCCTGCGTATCAGACGGAGGCATCATAAGCACTTTCCTTGCACCAGGTCCCTTCTCAACTGACAGTGTGGTTTTGTGCAAATGGAATCTTTGTTTGCATCACTGTTGCAGCATGAAGAAGCCCGGAACTGACTTTCAGCAGCAGGAAGGTGGGTTCTGGCCAATGGAAAGAAAAAAAAAAGCCAATGACAACAATGCCTGATAAGCATGAGGTTTAACTTGCTTCCTGTGCAGAACTGAAAGCTGCATTTGATGATGGCTTCTGATGATCTTGCAGTTATAATCTGTTTGCTTTAATTTTCCCAAGACACAGCGCTACAATTAATTTGGGGGCCTGAGATTTTTGAAGAAAAACCACCATCTCCCAGGTTGCCTTAAAACCAGTCATGTCTTGTTAATGACTATTATTGAGTGTCTCCAAGCATGAGGATAATAGGGGAGTACTGGAGTGTTGAGATGTGCAAAGATGTTTTAAAATTCAAAACACTTTGAGCTTGGAATGGGCTATTCTGTCAACTAGACTATTTCAGATTTGAAAGAATACTCAGAACTAAAGGGAAATGAATTTAAATCTCTGCCACTGACCTGATAACTATAGACTAGTGGGAAGCTGTGCCCTGGACTTTCAGGAAAAGTTTATTGGCAAGAATAAAAACCAGGGCCATCTCTAGTTTAGAGAAAAAGCAGTTCTTCGTTGCTTGCTTCCTCTTCCATGCCAGAAAGATCACTCAGTCTCCCTCTGGCAGACAAAGATACTAGCCCATTGCTCAGTTGGGGATGGAGGGTCCTCCCTCCCTTCCTGTTGAATGATGACCTGAGCTGGAGAGTACAACATGGTGGAAAGGACAGAATCATCTTGTTCCTGGGCTCACTTCCTATTGACAGTTGGGTAGATTACAGGCATGGGAATTGGGTGAGGATTTTCAATGAAACTGCTGTACAAGGGGTGGTCATCTGATGGTCATATCTCATGATCTCTCAGGGTAAGGATTCCAGTAAACCAGATATTCCAAATAATTCCTCCTGGCTCCATTACCCAAAGTACATTCCACTTCATATTCTTCTTCTTTGTGCACCAATATTGGACTGGGAAGGAGAGGAACTGCTTCTCATTCAAAAATAAGGAGCACGGGGGCTTCTCATAAGCCAGCGAGGCACAATGGAAGACCAGAGGAAACTTAACAGGAGTAGACAATGGCAAACAAAACGCCATGGGATTCATTGGCTAGGTAACTGGGAAGGAACCGATACATTTTTGAGTCCAGCTTTTTAGATGAGCAGGCAGAAGGTAAAAATGTAATGGAAAGCCACATCAAATTCCTCAAAGCAATCTTGCCCGTCTGCATATGTGGTCTGCTTGTATGTAGCCTTTGCTAAATCTGGCCATTGAAAGGACTGGAGTAGCCTGCTTCTACTGCAGGAAGTCTGAGGCTCAAGGAACTTCAGATGCTGGCATCGTGAAAGGTAAGAAAGGGAGAAGGTGGTAGCCATTGACTGCCTGAAAGAGAAACATGCCTATTGTAGAGAAAGGTATTAAGATGTGATGTACAAATTTCACCAGAAGCAACAGTTCAATCCAATTGTCTTGCTGATAGTAGACCTAGCATTTCAAGTAACTGTTCTAGCAATTGTTTTTACCCTCTCTGTTAATAGACTTAGCATTTTAAGTAGCTGTTCGAACAATTAGTTTATCTTCTCTCTTTTCCCATTAGAGGTTGGATCACAAATGAAATTGAATGTCTAATCGCTGGAATTGGGCTTTCCAAAACTGAATGTACTGTAAATTGAGAGTTGTAATCTAGGATCACATAATTGACTAGGCCCCTGTACATAAAAATGTACAAAAAACGTGTGCAGTCTCCTAGGCTGAGGGAAAGCTCTTGCAGGTAATAAAAATGAGCTATCTTAGTGAACAAATTGTCTGCCACAAAAAATGGTAACTAGCATTTTTTAGTTAGCAGAAAAGAGCAGTAGTGGTGCAGTTGTTAGTATGCAGTATTTTTGCAAGCTAACTCTGCCAACTGCCAGCAATTTGATTCTGACCAGCTCAAGGTTGACTCAGCCTTCCATCCTTCTGAGGATGGTAAAATGAGGACCCAGATTGTTGGGGGTAACATGCTGATTCTGTAAACCACTTAGAGAAGGCTATAAAGCACTATACAAGTCTGTGCTATTGCTATTAAACTGTACACAAGAAAGATCAGCAATAAAACCCATTGAAACAGAATCCCACACTCCTAATAGGTAAGGGAGGAGCTAAGGTAAACTGGCCAGACCTTCAGAAATACTCTAACCTCAGCCACCAAATTTCTCTGATCATTTTATGGGCAAACATTTTAGCTATTCAATTCATAATTAAAGCCACACGGTGACTTCTCTTCATGTTTTCAATAATTTCGCTCTGCATGATCAAATCACCTTAGCAGAACAACAGAAGTGGAAGGGACTGTGGAAGTCTTCTAGTCCAACCCACTGGTCAAGTAGATAATCCTATACCATTTCAGACAAATGCTTGTCCAATCTCTTTTTTAAAAACTCCAGTGATGCAACATCTTCTTCCCAATCCACCAATTCTGTTCACTTGCACAATACAATCAATTTGAAGAGCTTGTCGACCATTCATTTCTACAAACATAAGTCTCTCTACTAATTGTGTGGACAGTTTATATTCTTGCACTGGGAGCTCACATATGAAGCTGGCTATTGCACCCAGATCTAGAGCAGGGATGTCAAACTCACGTCGTCATGGCGTAGTCACGTGATGCGTTGTGACTTTTCCCCCCTTCGCTAAACAGGGCGTGGGTGTGGGCAGCACATGATGCATCCGGTCCACTGGCTGTGAGTTTGACAGCCCTAGTCCAGAGGAACTGAGAATTGAGTATGCAGAAAATATAAAAGGGATAATAAAATATACTTGCCTGTTGTCAGTGGCCAAAGCTCTTCTTAACTGTCTTGAGGTCAAACCTGCTGAGCTCTTGAGAGTGAGCCCTGCAAACATTTCAAAAGCTGAGGCTCAGGCGCTTGCTTGCTTTGTGGTATGCAGTTGGCACTTAGCAACTGAGGCCAATACCTTAATGAGGCAAACCTTAACTCAGTGTCCTGGGGCTCCGCTACAGAAATGCAAACCAAGATCTTTCCTCTTCCGCTTCTCTGTTATGGATAGAATCTTATTGCTCCTTTTGCACAGATTGTCCAGCACTTACCTCCAAGGCTATGGGGAGGAAGAAGTGAATAGAGTCCATAAAAGTTCTTTCCCTTTCCCCTTCTATGCCTTGTCTTCTCCATTCAACCATGAATTAACACACAATTTTGTAACGATTTGTCTGAATTCTCTGGTGTGCCTTGTTTCACTAATTCACTCCTGAGTTCATCACAAGTTTTTCTTGGAACTGATCAATCAGAGTAAGATCACTCCACCCCATATCCCTAACATGCAAATCTGATACTCTCTCAAACTTGGTGGTTGCCTTATTTCAGCTTGCAAATCTCTCATGTCCTGTCACTGTCCTGAGTTGTATATATTTTTGCATACAGTTCTCATATTAATCCAGCAATGGATCCATGCCTTCAACGAGGCACATAGCTCATTTGGCTGAGAGGGCACTCAAAACAAAAGTTGGAATGATCTGTAAAAATTATGTTTGCTGACATTCCCTAAACAATTTACAATGGGTTGTGAAAGAAAACTGGTTCTGAGTTCTTCCAACTTCTCCAGAAAACTCTTATGAGAGTGAAGAAATAACCATGTGGGCTGCAGCTGTTGAGACGCTCCTGGCTGAGGCAAGCTGTGTCCCAAATGCAGAATTACTTGTACCATGAACCACTTGCTGTTGAAATTGTTACAAGGCTTCGGCAGGTTCTACTGCAACCTTGAGTTCCTCAAGGATAAACTGCCATCTCTATAATCAAAGACAAGGGCTGATGTTTCTCCGAATAAAGAATAGGAGGCTGTCAAAACCGATACTAGCTCTTTGACGTAGGTCAGGAAGCAGGCACCACAGAACTACTGGAACTCCAGCAGTAGCTGGAGGGTATAACAACAGACTCTTGAAAGCCTTACTAAGTTTTCTTCTGCATCCTCTTATTTGAAAAAGAATCAAGGTGGGATTATTTTCATAATTTCTCATCCTTTCCTCCTTCCCAAAACAAAGCAGAGTTTACTATTTTTGCATTCCTTTAACGTTAGCTGTGTAATTCCCCCACAAAGTGAAGTTAAAAGTTTTTTCCTGGATTTTCTTTATCAAGATTTGGCATCAAAGTCTCAGTAGGACTGTTTTCCTTAGCAGGATTTAACTCTCCAGTTTACTTATCCTGGTGAATTTGTCTTGAGTTTCTACTTCGGTAAAATGAGGGAGCCTTAGGCTCTAAGGAACAGCCTCCTGCTGGAGATTAGATTGGCTCCCACATTACTGACCTTTTTAAAGCTTCAAAAACCCGAATTGTTTCACATTGCCTCAAGGGGATGAGAAGATGCCTTTGATTTATGATGCTATTTTTCTTTGATTTACTTCAATCTTATACTATGAATATTTTGTTATAATTATATTGTTTATTGCCATGTGGTCTGAGTGCAATGGCAGGTAAATATCTACCGTAATAAACAACTAAGAATCATTCCATTTGTCAGAGTTTACATACAACAGTGATGATTTGATTTTTAATAGCACAGACAAAATGCACAGTATAATCACATTAGAAATTATGGCAGTTCACTGCTGTAGTAAAATGCTGAAAATTAATTCACAATAGATTGTCTCATTTTCTTTGAAACTGGTCGACAACAAATGAAAAATGCTACTTTTGTCACCATTAAAAATGGTTTAATAGGCAAAAAAAAAATCTTACAGGGAAAACAGAACTAGAAATGGAATACTGATCTATGGTATGTGCATAGCACTACATGTATGTTGAGAACAAGTTTGGTATCGTGATTAAAGCACCAGGAGGACTGTGGATTCTAGTCCAGCCTAATGCCCAAAACCAACTGGGACACCTTGGGCCAGTCACTCTCTCTCAGCCCTAGGAAGGCAAGGAAAACAACTTCCAAAATTTTGCCAGGAGAACTGCAGGGACCTGTCCAGATGGTCAGTCAGGAGTCAAGATTGGCTCAAAGTCACAGACACATTTAAATGTCTTATTGAAGAACTGCCCCTCACTAAGGCTAAGGCTAAGAATACTTTTTCGTCAGGAATCAGACAAAGTTTTAACATTTAATGAAAAGCTAACTCTTTAGTAATCCCACCAAATCGACATACACGTCTTCAATTTCATCACAAAGTGGACTGCAAGTATTTCCAATTTCTTTTAAGGGTGGTTCAGACAATGCCTTCCATTTGACATTCCTTTGTTTCCCCTCTATGTTTTCCGTATACAACATCAACAACAAAGAGTTGAGCAGGGCAAACAAAGTAAATGGACAATGCATTTTGATTGATTTGTCAACCTTCAGGTATATTAAATCTCTTCCCTTAAGGCAGGGCTGTCAAACCCGGATGCATCACGCGCTGGCCATGCCCACATCCGGTTTAGCGAAGGGGGAAAAATCACGATATATCACGTGACGACGTTGTGATGATGTGAGTTTGACACTCCTGCTTTAAGGCAGTCCTAAGAACTAAGTGGGCGACATATTTGACTAGAATAGAAAAATCTTTTGAATTCTTCCATTTTAAGAATCTGAGGATTTGTATCCTCAGACTATGAAACAACTAACCACTGGTTTCCTCTATTTAATGCAACATTTAGAAATTACAGCAATAAAGTAGCATATTTATCTAAAGTGGATACTCCTATTCTTCCACAAAGGTTACAGTAGATATACATTTTTCTTGCACCAGTATCTTAGCAACAAGACAAAGGCATCTATAAAACTGTTTTTAAGTTCTTTGTCTGCAATTGAGTATGCAAAGGCAAATTCTGGAGACAACAATTTAATAATGCTCATTACTTGCAAATAAATAATGAGAGTTGTATGAACAAAAACCACCTAGTTTCTTCCTTCTGTAAGAATAAAGCAGTGATAAATGTGAGGTATAATCTATACTATAACATCACAGAAATTCTGAGAGAAAAAAATTATATTTTTCTTTTCAGCCAAAAAGGTAATAATGGAAGAATACATGAAGGCATTTGTTTTTTAAAATGAAAGCTGATTGATGGCAGTGTTGTCAAATGGAGACCTTTCTTTGCATTTTTGAAGATCCAGTGACCCCTAGTGATACTCTGAAAAGCCAACTGATGCTTGATATAATGCTTGAGAAGCACTGATTTGCATGACTGCTTCTACGAGTACTTTATCTTACTTTATCATTGGTTTGCTTCAACTATTTTTGGGGGGGAATTTCCAGGTTAATTGTTGTGCAAAATGCACTCTTACACAGAATTCTACTCAATGCCCCCAGTCCATCTCATGACAACATATAGATTAATATTAAAGATGTCATTCTGGAATAATAACAGAGAAAACAATGTTCGAACATCCTCTGAAGTTGGAATCCAGATAAATCACACCAGTGTCTAGGAATAACCATGTCCAAGAGCCAAACAACCAAAGAGATGCTTCCTCTACCACAAAATCTATCTCTGCCTGTAATTCAAACAAATCAACGAAAATCCAAATGTAAAATGGTTTTTTAATTACTAAATTAAGACAGTTAAACATTTAAAAAACATAAACTTGCAAATAAAACAATAACAAAACGTAATTAAGATCATAGCATTATTTTTTAAAAAAACTTAGAAGTAGAAAGGATGGGGTTTTTGTTTCTTTTTGGTTAGAAATAAAGAAGGAAAGAATTCAAGGTTGATAGACACAACTGAAGAAGTAATATTTTTGTGCATCCCACTGCTCTCATTTCCGAGAAAAGAAGTGCATAGTAATTCTACTGAAACACTTGCAGACATATTGAAAATAATTTCATTAGCAGTACAGGACATTTAAAACACCTACATAATGATGGAAAATGGTACACAGAAAAGATATTCTAGCTGAGCTTGATGAATGAAAAAGCATCTTGATATGACTAAAAGGCTATGAGGTTGAGACTATTGCATGGGATTACAATGTTTATTATTTTTTAAAAAAATCAAAAAATTCAGTTTACATATTTTGATACACAAAAGCACTTGCAGTTTCAACCTTCCGGTCCAGGCAGGGGTAGTTTTCATTAATTAAGTCTGTTTTAATTCTGATCCCAAAATCAAACGACACACTTGGCAAATGTTGTTGAAACGTTGTACATGAGTTTTGAAAGATCAAAACTTACAACAACCTACAGGTATATAGTAAAACCAAAAAGTGCAATCCAATTTAAAAAGTCATGCTGGGCAATAGCCAAATATTCAGTCACTGGTTTTAGAATCATCACCAGTGCTCAATGTCCCCAGGGAAATCTTTCTGGGTGCTTCAGCAGTATGGAATCCGTTTCTGAAATGAATTTCCTTTAGCTATAGCACCTGTGGACTATATATACAGGTATGTATATATTTTACATATTTCTATATATAAAAGAAACAAAACAAAACCTCCAAACACTGGTCCTGATTTTATTTTGTTAGAATATGAAAAAATGTAGACAAAAAGAGGCCACTTCTGGAAAATAATACTTTCGTTGAATCAGGAGAAAACTAGTTAAAATCACATAATTCTGCATTTTGTTTTAAAAAAGGAAAGCACTAGGATAAATTATTGGCACTGAATTATTATTTACAGTGAACAAAGATTTTGCAGTTTACATAACATTAAAACAATGCAGTTTCAAAGTCTTTGATTAAGAAAAAAAACCCCACGTGTTCACCTTTCTGTTCGGAGAAATTCAGATTTTTAGGACACATAGTTTTAGAAGTTCTCATCTTCTGGCTTCAGTATATTTGGTGCTCTAAGATACAGCCTTGAACCATTCAACCTATGTCAATTGCAAATGGAACACCTGGTAACTGGTTTGCGCAGCCCCCCAAATTACAGGTTATCACCTGGCTGGTATTGGGGTTCAGTTGCCGTAAAGTAGTCTTCCAGGAAACCCTGTAAGTACTCAAAAGTTGGCCGCTCTTCTGGGTCTTTTTTCCAGCAATGGATCATGAGCTCATGTAGAGAGATTGGGCAATCTTGAGGACATGGCATTCTGTATCCTCTTTCTACCTGTTCTAGGACTTCACGATTATTCATACCTAGGAAATATAAACATTGTTGAGGAGATGTAAAACATATAATCTGATTAGGGTTGCAATATAGTTTTTATCTGAATGTGAGTTATTTATTTGGAAAATATTTTTCCCCAAATGTTTATTATGAATGTCTTATTGGACAGGCACCCCTAACAACCACTGCTATATCATGTGTGCTCTATGTAATTGATTTTACATGATCAATGTTTCCTTACTGAATCTTGAAATAGACAAAGGTAGCATTTTTCATGCAAAATATCACAAACCTATCACTTATTTGGATCTATCAGTTAAAGTGCTTGATTTCACTTTGGTTCTCTTTTCTTTCATTTCTATTTTTTTCTTACCTGGATATGGTACTCTCCCTTTTGTTACTAATTCTGTTAGTAATATCCCAAAGGACCAAACATCAGATTTTATTGTAAATCTTCCATATAATGCAGCTTCTGGAGCAGTCCACTTGATAGGAAATTTTGCACCTGAGAGAACACAGAAATCATCAGTAAGCCTTTCATTGTGAATTAATGGCTAATAAACCTATATAAGAGAATGAAAAATAAATAAATAACAAAAAAAGTTATTAACTACATTCTTCTTGTGAAAACTTTGTTGTATATTTTAATAAATGATCCAATTTGAAACGTAATTCAAACCTTTTTATCTGACACTGAAGTCTGAATTTTTGGAGCACAATGCTAACCTTTCTGTTTCTACATTTCTCAAATAAATTGTGTTTTCAAATAAATGAAAGGCAGAACTTTCAAATAGTGTATCTGTATTCATGGAAACCATATTCATGTTCTAAGACCTAACTGCTCAATTACTTAAGCATTCTAATTGTTTTCCTGTAGATTAAGTCTACAGCCCCATTACATTCCAACTGTGATTTGGTTAGAATTTGAAGTGTTTTGATCTAGCTCTAAATCTTTATTATGGCTGGTTGCACAGTCAGCCAGATGTTTAGACTGGATTTGGCCTTTTTATTGCCTTTCCTTGGGATATGCAGATACTATTGTTTGATGGTGTTAAAGGTGTAAAGTGTTCCAAATAAAGCTGCCTTTTGCAATTGACTGATGGTGATTGTGTCAATGCCAATCATGTTCAATGGTGCCCCAGAGGTTAGGGGACTGCACCCTTTTGCCACAATCTCTCTACTTTATTTGCAGGATCTTTGTATTTTGTTGTCTTTTCCAATTCTTTCTCTTCTATTCTGCCATCTTCAAGTACTGCAATGCCCACTATCCAGACATTTGGCTTTATTGATAATTGTTAAGTCCGAGATGTTGTGTGGCAGATGCTTGTCTGTTTGAATTCTAAAGCATCAGAGCACTTTAGCGTCTTCATTTTCTATTACTTGGTCTATTTTGTGGTACCACCAGTTGTTGCTTGCAGGCAGATAATATTTCTTGCAGATTATTATTATTTTGATGAACTGTGGTCAGCAAAGTAATAAGTATCACTTTGTTTTAAGTGAGTCAACCCAGTTAGACCTGGGTTTCTACTCTGTTAGAGAATTTAGTTTTGTGTCAAATATAAGCAATGAATTGAAAGAGGAAAGAAAAGTGTTGATACACCTAGGAGTAGGAAACTAATTTTGATAAAAACAACATTAGTATCTGCTGGA
This sequence comes from Naja naja, assembly GCA_009733165.1. Taxonomy (NCBI): domain Eukaryota; kingdom Metazoa; phylum Chordata; class Lepidosauria; order Squamata; family Elapidae; genus Naja; species Naja naja. The sequence continues at coordinate 111,526,860 of CM019148.1, read as the reverse complement.
ACACTTGAATAAAATGCTCACTTAAAATTCAGGAGGTACTAGTGACTGACATGATTCAATATTACAAACTATTCACGTATCAAAGATACATGTCTATTGGCTTAGCTGATCTGCAGTTCCAGTATCTGGGAAAACACATCATTATCGAGAGTAAAATGTATCTAATTTACATAAGTATCTCCTTCTTTATGTTTGTCATTATCAAAGTTACTATAACTGTGTTATAACTATAACAGGTGAAACCTGTTTGTAATATTCCCCCAAAATGACAATTTGTACATAGCTTAAATTAACACAAATAAATTCCAAGCCCCTAACACACAGCAGATCCTCAGAATATATCCAATGTTCCCACTATTTTAGCTAACTCCAGCTATTTCTGCACTCACTGAAAATTCCATTAACCATTTTGTATTATACAAACACATAGCCTTTCAATACTTTAACACTTTCAGTCCCATCAGCCTTTCTAGGAAACATCTAGAAATATTCTAACATGATTTGATCACTTATTTATGGTTCCCAAATCTGGGATGAAGCAGGGGTACTGGAGATAGAGTTTTCACATATTACTTTTTATTGGCCAATGTACATCCGTCTCTTGCTTATGATTTATGGAAAATAATGTTGATCATCCTATTGGCTCTCACCTAACTCAGCATAGCTGTTAGAAATCAATACAAAAAGAATCAGACTAAACTCGGAATTCTATGATCTGCAAATTAACTGGGGATGGGTATCTTAACACCATCTGCTTCCTTTAGTAATGTCTTCAGGGATTCAAGAAAGCTTTTGGGGATGGAAGAGGCAGGAAGTCAGCCCAATTAATGTCAAGTACACAATACTGGTAAGAAAAAGAAAAGTCTGTTTTTGAAATTCAGCCTTCAGCTCTTCATAGGGGTGAGTACATCCTGTCTCTAGAAGCTACTGCCAGCTTGTATCACATTTTTCCAGCCAGTCTTCAGTTCCTGCATGTCAAAACCCTACAGGAACACTAGCTAGTTAGATAAACAATCAGTCCAATACCCCAGTGGAAAATCTATGTGACAAGATCATGGAAGTGGGGGGAAGTGGAGGTGGTGGTGGGGGAAGAATGCATACCAGACCCTCTAGAATTAAGATACCAAGAGCAGCAGAAAAGCATTTGTCCCAAAGGTGCTTTTTCAAGAGGCAACTGGACTTTCTGGTTTTTCTTTGAAGGGGCTTCACTTCTGATCCAAGCAGCTTCTTCAGAAAGTCCAGTCGCCTCTTGAAAAAGCACCTTTGGGACAACCATGACATGGATGACTGAGAATCTCCATAGACAGAAAAGCATTTGATTGCTATGTTTTGAATATAAAGAACATATTTAGAGAAACTCTTAATTTTTAAATGTGGTGTATACTATATGAAAACTAAAAATGTATCTATGATTTTCTCTAATATATTTAATTTTTTCAAACTGATTGTAGTTTTCACTATGAAAACATTTCCTATTATATTTATTTTTTTATTTTATTGGACTTATAGGCCTCCCTCTCTCCCGAGGGACTCAGGGCAGCTTACAATAAAAAACAAGAATACAAATATTAAAATAGAATTAAACTAAACTAAGCCCAACAAAATTTAAAACCTGATTAAAACTAAGAATTAATAAAAAAAACCCACCCACACCCCATTCAGTCCAGGTTGGCCTGTTGAAACAACCAAGTCTTTAGGTCGCAGCGAAAGGAACGGAGGTCAGGGGCCAACCGGAGCTCCAAGGGGAGCTGATTCCACAGGGTGGGTGCTCCCACAGAGAAGGCCCTACCCCTGGGCACCGCCAACCGACAGTGTCTGGTCGACGGCACCCCCAGGAGGCCCTGCCTGTGGGAGCATACAGGGCGATTGGAGGTCGACACTGGCAGGAGAAGCTCCTGCAAGTACCTCGGACCCAAGCCATGAAGGACTTTATATGTGATGACTAATGCCTTGAATCTCACCCAGAGGGCAACCGGCAGCCAATGCAGGTCACGCAGGAGGGGTGTAACATGGGAGTATCGGGACACTCCCATCACTACCTGCGCAGCCGCATTCTGCACCAGCTGAAGCCTCCGGATGGTCCGCAAGGGCAGTCCCATGTAAACAGCATTACAGTAGTTGATTCGGGAAGTCACGAGTGCATGAGTAACCATCCATAGGGAATCTCGGTCCAAATAGGGACGCAATTGGTGCACCAGATGAATCTGGGCAAATGCCCCCCTGGTCACAGCTCCCACCTGCTCCTCCAAATTGAGCTGTGAATCCAGGAGGACTGGATTCTGCGAACCCTATCTACGGGGGGCAAACCTCTCCCCCCATGGCCAATGATGGAACCTCTTGGTTTATCCGAGATGCCGGTATGCACAGCCACTCAGTCTTGGACGGGTTGAGCCGGACCCTGTTCTTCCCCATCCAGATCCGCACCGCATCCAGGCAACGAGACATCACGGAGAGAGCATCACTGACTTGGTTCGGAGTGGAGATGAACAACTGGGTATCATCAGCATATTGATGATATCTCACCCCGAATCCACGGATGATCTCACTCAGCGGCTTCATATAGATGTTGAACAGGAGAGGTGAAAGGACCGAGCCCTGAGGCACCCCACAAACTAGGGGCCTCGAACTCGACCTCTGCCCCCCTGCCAACACTGATTGCGAACGACCCGAGAGGTAGGAGAACCACCGTAAAACAGTGCCTCCCACCCCCAACCCCCCGAGGCATCGCAATAGGATACCATGGTCGATGGTATCAAAAGCCACTGAGAGATCTAATAGGACTAGGACAGAGGAAAATCCCCTGTCCTGAGCCCTCCAGAGATCATCCATCAGTGCGACCAATGCTGTCTCCATACTGTATCCAGCTCGGAAGCCCGATTGGTACGGATCTAGGTAGTCAGCTTCATCCAGGAACTCCGGGAGCTGATGGGCCACCACGCTCTCAACAACCTTCGCCACAAAGCGAAGGTTGGAGACCGGACGAAAGTTGGTTAAGACGGCTGGGTCCAGAGCAGGCTTCTTAAGGAGGGGCCTCACCACTGCCTCCTTCAAGGCGGCGGGAAAGGAACCCTCCCTCAATGAAGCGTTGATAACTGCCTGGAGCCAGCCGCGTGTAACCTCCCTGGAGGCATATACCAACCAGGAGGGACACGGGTCCAATAAACACGTGGTGGAACTCAGCCCCCACATAGTCCTGTCCACTTCCATTAGGGACACAGGCTCAAACTCATCCCAGATGATGTCGGCCAGACTACTCGTAACTCCTTCATCCAATTCCTGCCAGTTGGAGTCCAAGCCAGCCCGAATCTAAGCGATTTTATCCAGCAGATGCTGACTAAACTCCTCGGCCCTACCCTGCAGAGGATCCTCCCTCACCTCCTGATGTAGGAGGTAGTGAGAGACCCTAAACAAGGCAGCCGGGCGATCATCTGCGGACGCAATGAGAGCAGAGAAATATTCATGTTTTGCTGCTTCCATTGCTACCAGGTAAGTCCTCGTATAGGCTCTTAACTGGGCTTGGTCGGATTCGGACCGACTGGATCTCCAACTGCTCTCCAGGCCCCTCTCCCGGAGCTCCATAGAAAACCAAGGAGCTAACCAGGATCTGCGATGAGTAAGGGGCGCAAGGGGACAACTCGGTCGAGAGCCTCAGAGGCCACCCATTGCCAGGCGTCCACCAAGGCCTCAGCCGAGCTGTGGGCAAGGGAAGTGGGAATCAGCCCAAGCACCTCCTGGAACCCCTCAGGGTCCATTAGACGCCTGGGGCGGAACCATCTAGTAGGTTCTGCCTCCCAGTGACATGGAGTGGCCTGCCGGAAGACCAGCTGCAGGAGATAATGATCAGTCCATGACAGGGGTTGAGTAGTAGGCGCATAGGTAGTAGCATATATTATATGCTGTATGGATGAATTTTCTAGAATGCAATCAATGTATTTTAAATTTATTTTAATAGGAAATCACTTAGTTCCATTTGTGGAGGTCATAATTGGCCAACAACCTATGAAGACCTAGTGTTTAATAGTACAAATAATTAGGATTCCTCATGTTTATCAAAAAAAGTGAAGTCACTATGATAGAACATGTATTCCAAGGAATGTTCAACAGCACTAGACATTTTTTTAAGGGAAGGGTTAGTACACACACACACACACACACACACACACCATTCACAGAAACTACGGACCAAGAAAGTTGATAATAAATTATTTCTGTTGCTTAAATGTTTGGAGTTATTTTTTTTAAATGTTTGGGGTTATAAAGCTGTTCTAATTGCAATCACTCTGGCTGAAGACTACTACTATTTCCAAATTTGCCAGCGAGGTCAGAGATAAAACAATGATATATACCTTTCCTATCCAGTGGACTTGGCAATTACAATTTTTATCTCAAAAATTAAATGCAAATTACATTTAAAACAAGTATGCATCAGAAAGCCACCCAATTTGGGGGCATGTCTTTCTGCACATAATATTCACAAATACAACAATGGTTATATTAGCCACGCATCCTACCTTGTCTGGCTGTGTATTCATTGTCTTCAATTAATCTTGCTAATCCAAAATCAGCAATTTTGCATATTAGACCATTCCCTACCAGGATGTTTGCAGAACGCAGATCTCTGTGTATGTAATTCATTCGCTCTATATAAGCCATACCTGCAGCAACCTGTTTAATTCACAATACATGACATACACTAATTAATAAATACAACTTGCTTTCACATGCATACCTTGAATCAATGACATATTCATATTTACCTGTGCTGCCATGTCTACCAGATTTGGCAATTTCAGAGCTCTTCCTTCACCATCTTTTAGGAAATCTAGCAAGCTTCCTGCAATACAAATAAAAATAGGTTCTTAAATAATGTTTGATTGTCTCAAAATAGTTGAAAATTACATTCATAAACAGTGTTAATATAATAATAAAAATTAGAAATTTACTCCTCCCAAGCAATGTGGATTAAGGGAAAGCTGGAAATATATTCCATGATCAAAGAAACTCCAAACCATTTCTCCTTGTTTTTTGTTTTGCCCAAATCTCTTATTCATATGATGACAAATTAATGTATGAGGTGTAGACTTGTTTTCCAATGTTGTATTAATAATTCTTTAGCCATTCTCCATATACAAATATAATTCAAAGTTTTAAAATCAGCAATGATTTACTATCATAACAATTTTATGGATTGTAACTCTGAAAACATGTACTCCATGTTTACTTATTTATACATTGCATATGTCTTCAAAGATTAAAATCACACAAGTCATAAAAAAGGTCAGGTTAATATAAAATTCACCCTACTGAATTCTAGGGTTAACCCAGAGGCAGTTTTCAGTGATTCCATCTTCCCTGTGCAGCCAAAATATTTCAGCAAACCATCAACAGCTGCAGCAGATTTAATATATCATCCTACTTCAGAGGTAGGAACATATATATATATATTTTAATTACATTTATATGCCGCCCTTCTCCGAAGACTCAGGGCGGCTTACAATTTTTAGGATACAACCCAGTGTGCTCAGCAATAGCCTTCATTCCATTGTATATACCTGCTTATTACTAAGCGGCATTTTTTACAAAGTCAGCTTATTGCCCCCAACAATCTTGGGTCCTCAATTTACCTACCCTGAGAGGATGGAAGGCTGAGTCAACCTTGAGCCTGGTGGGATTCGAGCCTACAGTAATTGTAGGCACCTGGAACTTAACTGCAGGCATTTAACAGCCTGAGCCATCAAGGCCCTATATTTGATAGTGGGGCAAACTTTTTTATTTGTTTTGGGGCTAGCAATAGATGTCAGGAAGTGCAGAAATTATATAGTGATATGGGTGATGCCTGAAGTTCTAGGAATGTGTCTTAAAGAGATTAGGGAGTGTTGGTTTTGGTGATTAAAGCTGAATACACTTTCAAAAGCAACCCACCCTCTGCTCTGGGGGGCAGCGGGTATCTCGTAGTCATTCTTAACTTCTGGCAACTGTCTGGAAAGTCCCTGAAGTTTTCTTGGCAACATTTTTGGAAGTAGTTTTTTCATTACCTTCTTCTTAAGGCTGAGATAGCCCAAGTCACTCAGCTGGGTGCAAGAAAGGACAGAATCCACTGCTTTCTATTTACTAGCTTGGCACCTTTAACCAATCCATTTATCTGGTTCTCTCCTTTGCTACTCCCTCCTCATTGCATACAACAGGGAAATTTTGCCTCTTGATGATCTGCCAAAAACACTGTTGCAATTTCTCACTTAAGGAATCACAAGGGATTCACTACTGAATATTGGAAAGAGCAGAAAATGCTACCCTTTATCTAAAGCACCATTAGATAATGGTGTTAAGGCTTAAGTCCCACATAGCTTTGGATTCAGGTCCTCCCCTTCTCAATATAGTTGACTCAATATAGGTTGACTCAGCCTTCCATCCTCTCGGGGTAGGTAAATTGAGGACCCAAGATTGTTGGGGGCAATTAGCTGACTTTGTAAAAATGCCGCTTAGTAATAAGCAGGCATATACAATGGAATGAAGGCTATTGCTGAGCGCATTGGGTTGTATCCCAAAAACTGTAAGCCACCCTGAGTCTCCGGAGAAGGGTGGGATATAAATATGAATTAAAAAATATATATAGTTGTTCTACCCCAAACAAAAACAATTCTCTACAATGCAGAACAGAAGTGATAAAGTTCCTGGAAAACTGATTTGTGTGAAGTAAGTAACAGCTGGGAAAAAAAAGTACATTCTGTAATATCAATTTGGCCCACACAACAAAAATGAATCCTTATTAGGACAAATGAAGCATTCGACATTATTATTTAAAGAAACAGCAGTGCTCAGTCATGGGTAAATCATTAAAAGGAACTCTTCCCACCACTTTATCATCTGCACAGAACTTTTGTGTAGGTAATATATTTAAAGAGTTACTTCAGAATGCTTACTTAAGCATTTCTAGAGGGAGAAAGTAGCTTGATCACACAGCAATGCTGAGCTCAGCAAATTCATGAAGCCAGAATATAATTACTTTAGGATGTGAAAATCAATAACCCTTGCCATTTAAGGGAGAGTAAAATGCAATAATATATAAACAGTTTAAGGTATTGTGATAACAGACTGGTATGAATTGTCAAATAGGATCAGAAGAATGGAAAAGAAGAAAACTGACCATCTTGAAATATTTATATGAAAGGTAATCATAAAGCTATAAAAAACCTGAAGGAAATAAAAAATAAAATTATGAATATTCTCAAAAAATACTGAAATATAAAATATCTGGGAAATTCTGGTATTGTTTGGAAAGGCCTTAACTATTCTATCTAGATCATGCCAATAATTTCCAAAAATGTCATTTTTAGTGTCTATGGATTAGATTCCTTATTCCATTCAGCCCTCTCAAATCTTTGTGATTCCAGTCAAAGAGACAATGCCAATTTTTGAAGTTCAAACCATGGGTAATTGAAAATTTGAATACAACAGGCAAAGGAATATATGAACATTTAATTAAGGTTCTTGTCCAATATAAATTCCTAAGTAATATATGAGGGAACATTCATTCCTTTTACTCACACAAACCTTCTTGTTTTGAATCACAATAGAACCATTCATATTTACAAAAATGAATTCAATATTTTGAATACCTGATCACTCAAAATATAAAAAATACTAAAAAAACAAAAATAAAATCGCTTTCAATGTTCAGAGTGATCTTAAATGATACAGAACACTGAATCACTAATGTGAGGATACAATTTAAATGCATAAAAGAAAGCATATTTTCTTTTTAACAATTTAAAATTGGGATGTAAAACATACAAAAACTCTGCTAGATTTTTACTCAGAATGAAACACAAGAAAAAGATACAAGTGAAAGGATTTCAGAAAGGAATAAACCAGATTTTGGATACTGTAGCTCAAACAGATTTTGTCTTTATGTAAGCAACTAAAATTATTATTATTATTTATTTAGACTTGTATGCCGCCCTTCTCCCTAAGGACTCAGGGCGGCGAACATATAAAAAAGAAATACATTTACAATAAAAAAAGATATTAAATACATACAAGTCTGTAAGTTACTAAAAACATTAAAAATAATTAAAATTACGATAATAAACAATACAATTAAAACAACCCACCCCCCGGGTCAATCCAGGCCGGCCTGCTGAAACAGCCAAGTCTTCAGGTCTCGACGAAAGGAGCGGAGATCAGGGGCCAAATGAAGATCCACGGGGAGCTGATTCCATAGGGCGGGCGCTCCCACCGAAAAGGCCCTAGCCCTGGGAACCACCAGCTGACAATGCCTGACTGACAGTATTCCCAGGAGGCCCCTCCTGTGGGAGCGCACGGGGCGATCGGAATGTGATGCTGGCAGGAGGCGTTACCGCAGGTACCCTGGACCCAAGCCATTTAGGGCTTTATAAGTTGTTACTAACACCTTGAAGGAAACCCGGAAGGCAACCGGCAACCAATGCAAGTCGCGCAGGAGGGGTGTAACATGGGAGTATCGGGATACCCCCATCACAGCCCGCGCGGCCGGCCGCATTCTGCACCAGCTGCAACCTCCGAGTAATCCGCAAGGGTAGCCCCATGTAGAGAGCGTTGCAGTAGTCGATTCTGTAAGTGATGAGCGCATGAGTGATCATTCGAAGGGCATCTCGGTTCAGGTAAGGGCGGAGCTGGCGAACCAGCCGAACCTGGGCAAAAGCCCTCCTGGCCACAGCTCCCACTTGCTGCTCCAGATTGAGCTGTGCATCCAGGAGGACACCCAGATTCCTCGCCCTATCCACGGGGGGTAACACCTCCCCCCCCCATGACCAAAGATGGCACATCCACTGAACACCGAGATGCCAGTAAGAACAGCCACTCAGTCTTGGCTGGGTTGAGCCGGAGTCTGTTACTCCCCATCCAGGCCTGCACCGCCTCCAAGCACCGGGACATCACCGAGAGAGCATCACTGATCTGGTCTGGGGTGGAGATGTACAACTGGGTATCATCTGCATATTGATGATACCTCACCCCAAAACCACGGATGATCTCGCCCAGCAGTTTCATGTAGATATTAAACAGGAGAGGGGAGAGAACCGACCCCTGAGGTACCCCACAGGTGAGGGGTCTCGGGGACGACCTCTGCTCTCCTGCCAACACCGACTGCGAGCGGTCCGAAAGGTAAGAGGAGAACCACCATAAAACGGTGCCCCCCACTCCCAACCCCCGGAGCCGCCGCAGAAGGATATCATGGTCGATGGTATCGAAAGCCGCTGAGAGATCTAAAATGACCAGGACCGAGGAAAAACCCCTGTCCCGAGCTCTCCAGAGATCATCTACCAGTGCGACCAATGCTGTCTCGGTGCTGTGTCTGGGCCTGAAACCCGATTGGTACAGGTCGAGATAATCGGTTTCCTCCAGGAACAGCGGAAACTGCTGAACCACCATGCTCTCAACAACCTTCGCTAAAAAGCAGAGGTTGGAGCCTGGACGATAGTTCAAAACGGTTGGGTCCACAGCAGGCTTCTTGAGGAGGGGTCTCACCACCACCTCTTTCAAGGCGGCGGGAAAACCCCCCTCACTCAAAGAGGTGTTGACAACTGCCTGGAGCCAACCGCGTGTAACCTCCCTGGAGGCATAAACCAACCAGGAAGGACATGGGTCCAATAAACACGTGGTGGAAGACAGCCTCCGCATGATCCTGTCCACTTCATCCAGGGAGGCAGGGTCAAACTCAACCCAGATAGGATCCACAAGACTCATCGCCACTCCATCATCTAAACCCTGCCAGTCAGAGTCCAAGCCAGCCCGAAACTGAGCGATCTTATCTGCCAGATGTAAACTAAATTCCTCTGCTCTGCCCCGCAAAGGGTCCCCCCTCTCCTCCAAATGTAGGAGGGAGCGAGCGACCCTGAACAGGGCCGCAGGGCAATCATCTGCGGATGCGATCAGAGCAGAGAAGTAAGCACATCTCGCTGCTCTAATCGCTTCCAGGTAAGTCCTAATATAGGCTCTTAGCTGGACACGGTCAGACTCGGAACGACTAGTCCTCCACCTGCTCTCCAGGCATCTCCTCCGCCGCTTCATCCCCCAAAGCTCCTCCGAAAACCAAGGGGCCAAACGAGGTCTGCAGCGAGGAAGAGGCCGCAAGGGGACAACCCGGTCGAGCGCTGCTGAGGCCGCCTGTTGCCAGGCGGCCAAGGTCTCAGCCGGGCTGTGGTCGAGGGAGGTGGGCAAGAACCCCAGGGCCGTCTGAAACCTCTCCGGGTCCATCAGGTGCCTGGGGCAGAACCATTGTATCGGTTCCTCATCCCAGCAGCGAGGGGCAGCCGATTGGAAGACCAGCCTCCGGAGATAGTGATCTGTCCATGATAGGGGTAGAATAACCGGAGATCCACCCCCCAGATCACTACACCACTGCCCCGAGACAAAAACCAGGTCGAGCATGTTCCCCCCCTTATGGGTGGGTCCCTGAATCACCTGGGTCAGGTCCATGGCTACCATGGATGCCAAGAACTCCCGAGCCAAACCCGACGCCACTCCCAGAGAGGGCAAGTTGAAGTCCCCCAGGACAATAAGCCTGGGAAACTCCACCGCCACCCCCGAGAGGGCATCTAGCAGCTCAGGAAGGGCCGTTGCAACGCAGCTGGGGGACAGGTACATCAGCAACAGGCCCAACCGACCACCCGGGCCCAACCTCAGGAGGAGGGACTCACACCTGCCTATCTGCGGGACAGTGGCCTCCCTTGGAAACAAGGTCTCCCTAAAATGGCAAGGGCTTGAGGAGAGAGAGGAAGTTTTAATTGTTTGGTGGCAGTAAAACTTTTTGTGTGGTTGGGGAGATCTTTCTAGTATTACAAGGAAATTTTAGTTCTTTATTCCATACCTTTATTTACCTTATCAATATATGTTCCCTCTTCCTACTCATTATAACTATTATACTGCAATGGCTCTTAAGAGTTGGAATTAATTCTAGAGGCAATGTGGCATGTTCTAATGCCTTATTATCTTATTATTATAATTAACATAGGACACTTTGTCAAAAAATTATCTGCTTCTTATATTCTGACACAGAAAAATATATGCTACTTTCAAAGATTTTATGGGTTTGATGGCAAGAGTCTAGATAAGAAAAGGGTATAATTATAGATAAGAATGAAATGAATGAATGAAATGAAATTATAGCATGTGGCCAATTTCTGCATGCCGCAAAACCATTTTATGTCACTCTCTTGTTAGTTCATCAATTACATTTTAAAAGAGAGAATTCTAGAAGCCACACCCTACATGCTTTCTCTACATTGTTTAATTATATTGCAGTGATTTGAGGGATTGGGTTTTTATTTATGCATTACTATTTATTTTATGTTTTACTGAAAACTGTCAAGAGTCAATTGGTATAAACATTGTATAATTAATTAAATACAAGGTAGGCTTAATAGCAGAGTTTAATTTGCATTCTGCAATCTATTGAGTGCACATGCTTCTTATCTTACCTTTACCCATATATTCTGTGACAATGTAGATGGGTTCTTCTGACACCACAGCATAAAGTTGGACCAGTTTGTCATGCTTTAGCTTTTTCATGATTTGGGCTTCTTCCAGGAATGATTCTGGGGACATAGTGCCAGGCTTCAATGTCTTTATTGCCACTTTAGTATTCCCATTCCAAGTACCTATTAACAGATGGATAGATGACTAAATAAATTTTACACATTCCTAACTGAGAGCTAAACTACAGAATGCTATTTGCAGATATTAAAGCAGCCTTTCCCAATCTGATTATCCTCCAAATGCATTGCTTTTCAACTGTCAGCATCTGTAAGCCACAGATCTGAAGAGCACCAAGTTAGGGAAGGCTGCTGTGATACCAAAAATGAGTTGGAAAGATTAATCCATAAATGTTACATATAAGAAGCAGTGAACACTAATGCAGTTGCAGAAAATTGGTGATCCAACTACTTCAAGTTAGGTTCATCCTCTACAGTCGAAAGAGGGATGAGTACAAACATGAAAAACCTATCTTAATGACTTAGCTCACTGGGTGATCTAATAGAACAAGGTACTTGAGGCAAATGCATTTCACAAAGCTATTGCCCAGCTAAAGCACAGCACCAAGCTCCTGGGGATGTGGTGGGAGGGAATGAATTCAACTTCATTAGAAGAGTCCAAATTATTGAACAAATTTATTGGGCTGAAATGTATTGATAAATATTCTTCTGCTAAAATTGCTATCCTTTTTTAAAAAAGTCATAAACAAACCTCTTTCTACTGGAGAAAGACTGCACATAGGGCCAAAGCAACACACAACATAGTATTCTTTACAATATAAATAATAGTAAAACATAAAGGTAAGGATTCCACGGACTCTTGTCCAAATTAATTCTCCTCTAAACTAGAAATTATGAGGATGCTAATGAATAGGAAAATTCATACATCAGCTAAAAAAATGTGATTTGATCTGTCTACAGCTCCGAATTGTTTTATTTCATAATCATCTATGGAACTATTTTAGTTAATATTCCAAAACTAGGAACTTTTATTTTTGAGGGAGGAAAAAAAGATTGAAAGCTAGACAAATGTTAACTAATATAATGAATTTGTTTTCACATAGAGTTGACAATTTGCATAATAAAAGAAAGCTATAGCCATGTGGCTCAACTACGTATTAGTAACTAGCAAAAGACTGTCCCAATAATTATATGCAGATAGAAGCTTTTTTGCTATAAAGTAAAAAAATCCATGTTTGAGATTAAATCTTGGTTACTATATCAAAATGATTTGCATCCCTAATTACTAGACACTTTATTTGGTCTCATAAACGCTAACAAGAGCTCCAAGAAATGAACCAGCACGCAATAATGGGATGGACCCAATCTTGGACCATATAAATAATGGTGGAACTTGGGAACTGGAAATCTCCAGTTCTAGAATCAACAATACATTTTTTTTTACAATATAACACAGAAGACAACATATGTTTTCTTTCTGTGCTTGTATGGACTAGAAAAATAAGCCTAGCATTCTCCACTCAAGGGCCTTATCAAATGTTACCCTTAGGTGACAATAATAGTTCACTGGAATTTGTGTTCATAATGCCTTTCTTGTTCTGAAATTGGCTTCTTTCCTGATGGCTTTAAGTATCCATCCCAAACCAGAACAGTTTTCGCTGCCTTACCACTCCACACTTCAGCGAAACAGCCCTGACCCAGCTTCTTTTCCAGAAACAATGAATCTCGTGCAACTTCCCATGCATCCTTAGCCAATCCGACAGTTTGTGGAGTATAATTCGATGCAATCACAGTTAAGTTAAAACATAAACCATCAGCTTTCTCTACAGAAAAGGAAATTAATAAAAGAAATACTTATAATTCATAGAGTAATTGCATGCACAGGGAAAGATGGAAGGTGCTTTTTTCCCTCATTAGTTATCATTCAGTAATAGTTTTGATTCTAGATAGCAAACTCACAATAAATACTTCCATAGCTACAGTATCTGATTAGTGTATTTGAAAACTGAAGGCAGCTTGCCAAAGCTAGCAACTAAACTCAGGAAGCCCATTGCATCACTTGTCTTTTTATCATTTTTTTGAAATGATAAGTTTTTCAGAGAGGAGCGTATTACTAATGGAGTTAATGGAAGACATCTGTACTTCCTGTTGCTGATCCCTATTACTTTTGTTTCCACCTTCCATCTTCCACACCTGTCCCCAATAGCTGGGGGCTGACTAAATAAGTTAAAATATTTTCTCAGCATACCCATCCATACTTCCCCAAACTGCCCATTTCCCAGTCTCTTGATCAACTGTAGTGATTCTCGTGGAATTTCCCAGACATCTTTGGTTTTGACAGACAGGTCAGTAAGCCTTGGCATTCCTTTATGACAAGGGACTACTAAGCGGCAGCAAAGACCCGCAGCTCTCTCTGATGAAGGAGAAGTAAAGCACAGGGAAAGAAAAGAGTAACAAACATCAAACAAACATAGCAAGCACAGGAGAAAAAACAAACAAAAATAGTGCTAGTGAACAAGTTAAAATGTCTTGTTAGTAGCATTCCAAAATAATCTTGAAGATTAATCATCCCGCATACCACTGGAGGTGAGAACTGCTTCCATCCTTTTGGAAGAGTATGAAAACTTGGCTTTGCTGGTTGGCCTGGGACCCCAAGGGGGACACTCAACACTGGAGGTGGCTGACAGGATAACAAGATCTCATCCCCGTCCTGTCCATATCTTAGTTCTGGCTTTAGCATAGTTTTAAAATCTTAATCTGTGTAGTTTTAATGCAGGGGTCCCCAAACTTGGCAACTTTTAAGACTTGTGGACTTCAATGCTGGCTGGAGAATTCTGGGAGTTGAAGTCCACAAGTCTTAAAATTGCCAAGTTTGGGGATCTCTGTTTTAATGTCTTAATATTTTAATTATTTTTCTACTTGTTTTATAATTTGTAAACCACCCAGAGTCACCTTATAGGGGAGATGCATGACATAACAATTTAATAAATAAATAAATCCCTAAAATTTGTACTTCCGTTAATTCTGAGACCTCTGTATTTTAGATGCCACACTGCTTTCTTTTGCTTAGCTTGAATAAGAGACTGAGACTGTTACAAAATGTAAAGAGATGAGACAAGATTCTTAGCCTAATCCTGATTTCTGCTTTGCATCTATTTTAGAGTTTTTTTCACACCTTTCCCAAAACATCAGGTATTAATAAGAATGACTCTTTAACAGAAATCACTAGTCTCATTAAACTTCACTCTGGGTTACTGTTTTTTTCTTAATTGATTGGAAGGGCATTCAAATGTTGGCATGACCTATTCCAACCTCTCTTCTTTTCTCTCCATTGTATTTCTATTCCTTTCTATTCCTCTGTTCTTCTCTATTACCACTGTTAACAGGAGTACCAGTATTAATTTGGTTGTATTTTAAAATTTATTGAATCTCAGACTTAAGAAGAAATGGGAGACATATACAATCATGTGGAAAAAATTCAGTACACTCCATGTAAAGTCTCCCCCTTTTTAAACATATATGGGCATATAAACATTTTATCTTTATTACACAGTATAGGAAGGAAATGTAGCTGAAACAGCTATGAAAAACTGACTTTGTGATCATTTATTCACTAAAAAAATTAACAGATATGCCATTCCCTTCTGTGGAAGAAGTAAAAATAATCTCGAACATAGCTTTTCTTGTAGTTGTCTGCCAGTCTCTGACATCAACTGAGGGGATTTTTCTTCCTAAACTCCCATACAGAATTTTTTCATCTGTGAAATGTTTGCGGGAGTTCTTGTGTGAACAGCTTGAGTCACCCCATGTCACCTCAGTGGGATTTAGATCCAGGCCATTCTAGAACCCTCCACTTCTTTTTTTCAGCCCTTCCTTGGTGAAATTACTTCACTGTTTAGGGTCACTGGCATTTGGCTGAGCATCAGTCTTCTGACAGATGGCCCCATATTTTCAACCTCTGTACGAGGAAGAATTTATAGTGGATTCTAGAACAGTGAGTTGCCCAGACCCTGATGAAGCAAAGCAGTCCCCAAACCTAACATTTTCACCACCATGCTTTATAGCTGGTATCAGGTTTTTTCTCCCTGATGAATGCTCTCTTTGGCTTCCACCAAACATGACTTTTGGTATTATGACCAAATATCTCTATTTCTGCCTTAGCTATCCAGAGTACATGTTCCATAAATCTCATTCTTTGCCTAGGTGCCAATGAGCAAATTTTAGACTTGCCCTTTTGTGTCTTTGGGTAGCAAATGTTTCCTTCCGGCATACCTCCCAGATAGATCTAATTTGTGCAGGTTCTTTCTAATAGTAGACTCTTGCACACTGGGGACAGCTATCTGTATGTCCTATGATGAAATGTTAGGGTTCTTAGAGACTACTATCAACCTTGTATATTCTGCTCTCAGGTTGCTGTCCTGTCCTGGCCAAGTTGGCAGTTGTTGGAAATCTTCTCCATTGTAGATGATCTTCCAGACAGTAGTATGATTGATGTCCAATTGTTAGAGAATCTTTTAATATTCCTACCCAAATCCATTGACATATATAATCTTCTTTCTAAATGCCTCACAGCACTTTTGATTTAGGCATAGCAATCAAACTTCAACAACAAAAAGCCATTTAAATGAGGTTTAAATAAGATTGGTTTCTCCCAAAGCCTCTCTCATGATGGTGTTTATATACGATTATACAATCGTATATGCAATTATATATTGTATATACAATTATATACAATTAGCAATTATGTTTATTTAAATTACACAATGGACTACAAAATGTAAATAATCTATGTATTTGTTATATCCCCTTCCTCTATCAATATTATTGAAATAAAGATCAAATACCTATATGTTGAACTTTTTCACATTACTATGAATACTTTAGATGTTAAATGTTGCTACTTAGGTACTATGCAAAAATGAAGGGTGGAATTTGGTCACATGGGTTATACATGGGTATCATGGGTACACATGTGTGCACATGGATATCAGAAATAGAAATTAAAGTTTTAAATCAGGAATGTTTAAGTAACACTTAAAATAAAATTTACTCAATTGACTCTTTAGGAATAAATTTACCCTTTTCTACATTTTGATATTTCTTCTAAAAAGAGGGGAATATTGAACAAACATCAAAAACAAGAAGTCCTGAAATCTTTAAAGTATTTGTTTAAAAACTCTAGGAAAAGGCAGAGTGCCAGTCACTGTTAAGTTCAGGAATATACTGATATCAGACAGTTATTTCCGCGAAGTGGAAAAAATAGTGTATATCTTGACTTAAGGAGACAGTATTTTCAAGTTTGTTCTGTAGCTATACATTGCAAATGCAGTTGAACTAAGGAAATGAACATGCAGATTTGATTATCAGGAGCCAAATATATTGGCAAGTTCTGGAAGGATGTATAGTATATACATCCAACTGGCTATTTCAGTCCTGGATTTGATTAATATATGGAGATCCTACTGCTACACTGCCTAATGCTTCTCTTGCCACAGCATAAGAATTATTGCTGACACTCAGCCTGCTGTTTTAAGAATAGCTGCTCTATTTCTGATATTCCAAACTATTGCAGGGACTAATATGCATAGATTCACTGAAATTGGTGAACATTTGGAGAAGGAAGACTAGGTTTCTTTATTTAAGATACAGGGAGGAAGTCAGCTAGAGTAAACCACAGAGGCTAAAAACCAATGCAAGCATAGGAAATCCCTTCAAGGGAGTCTTAGATGCAAATAGTTTGCATATCTATTTCCAATATTTTCATTCTGATCATTTATTTTATAGTGTGGTTTACATAAAAAGTTGGTGGCATTCAACTTTTACATAAAAAGTTGGCAGGAAATAAACCATCACCTATAAATCCCAATTCTTGAAGATTATTTAATTGAACTCAAAGATATAGACAAATAGAAAGGTTTTCATCTGATACTAAAAAGAATTCAGACTTGGCATCAAGAAAATGCACTGTATAATCTGGACTTCACAATCAATGAAGCTTTTATTTCTTGTCTGGTCAATCCAAAGAAAACATTTCAGCAAAGATTATGACAGTTATCAGGTTTACATTTGGTGCAGTTGTATAGATTTAAGTTAGTGATTTTAATTGTGTCTAAGTTAAACTTGGAGCCAACACAACTGCTTCATGTTGTTAGCAGTCTAGCATTTGTATTTTGTTGGAAGTTCAGCTACTGCCATCCAGGGGCGGGATTCAAATTTTTAAACAACCGGTTCTGTGGGCGTGGCTTAGGTGGTGGGTGTGGCTTGGTGGTCATGTGACTGGGTGGACATGGCTTGATGGTCATGTTATTGGCTGGGTGTGGCCAACTCAATATCACTCACATCGAGGCATGCATCTCCTCGCCTGGCCTCTCAAGACTGTGGGGATGCTGCAACAGTCGTAAGTGTGAAAAATGGTCATAAGTCACTTTTTTCAGTGCCACTGTAACTTCGAACGGTCACTCCACACAAGCAAAGTACCAGCAAAGGAGGGGAAAAAACTCCAGAGAAGTTCCTGAGACAGGAAGTCTAGTCCTGCCAAGAATGTAATAAGGGTTAACTGAGAGGCAGTTTCTGTAAGCAACACCAGAATGTTTCCTTCCTGCCTTCCTTACAGGATTAGGCCAATAATTTCTTCTAACAACCGGTTCTCCAAACTGCTTAGAATGTTAACAACCGGTTCTAGAGAATAGGTGAGAACTGGTAGAATCCCACCCCTGCTGCCATCACAGTACACTATTTTGAAAATATGTAGGGCATATCATATATTCTAATAAAATATTAAGGTAGCCTGAGGTGCCCTTCCCCGATGTCCCAGAAGATGTTTGCTGGAGATGCTATAG
This sequence comes from Naja naja, assembly GCA_009733165.1. Taxonomy (NCBI): domain Eukaryota; kingdom Metazoa; phylum Chordata; class Lepidosauria; order Squamata; family Elapidae; genus Naja; species Naja naja. Next base: position 111,508,550 of record CM019148.1, on the reverse strand, counting down.
GCTATTTATCTATCTCTTCTACTGTACTGTGACTAAACAAAGGGTTCTTAGCCTTCGTAGTCTTTTTTGTAACAAGAGCCAAGCCTTCTTTTTTTTTCCAAATTGCGTTATGGCATGACTGACTCTTGAAGGACAGAATCATTTCTATCACACCTAGCTGGAGATTAATGAATGCTAAAAGTAGGAGAAAGCTGGTCAGGGTTAACAGAAATAGAGCCATAACATACATCTCAGATATTATGGCATGTTTCTGAGCATGCTCAAATCGTTTTGGGTGGAGTATCAACTTTTAACACTATTATCCTAAAATGTTTTTATTCATTACTGTGGCCTGAATGCTTCAATGGGAACAAAACAATCTCTCAGTCAAGTCAATCTCAATCTCTCTGTCTCATAGTTTTTTTCATGTTACATGAAGATGTTTAAGACAGCAAGGGAAAGGAAAGCTGCTGGTGATTTACCAAGGTAGCTTGTGAAATGAAGTAGAAAACAATCAATGGTTGACACTAAGAATTTATTATCTGAAGAGGAAACCCTATTTCTTTTGTAAAAACAGCTGGAATGGCATAATGCAAATACAGAGTTAGTAAAACACCATTGGCTCTTGCCAGTGTACAGGTGAAACTCGAAAAATTAGAATATTGTGCAAAAGTTCATTTATTTCAGTAATGCAACTTAAAAGGTGAAACTAATATATGAGATAGACTCATTACATGCAAAGCAAGATAGTTCAAGCCGTGATTTGTCATAATTGTGATGATTATGGCTTATAGCTCATGAAAACCCCAACTCCACAATCTCAGAAAATTAGAATATTACATGCAATCAATAAAACAAGGATTGTACATAGAAGACCATCGGACCTCTGAAAAGTATAAACATGCATATGTACTCAGTACTTGGTTTGGGCTCCTTCTGCAGCAATTACTGCCTCAATGAGGCGTGGCATGGAAGCTATCAGCCTGTGGCACTGCTGAGGTGTTATGGAAGACCAGGATGCTTCAATAGCGGCCTTCAGCTCTTCTGCATTGTTTCAGTCTCATGTCTCTCATCTTTCTCTTAGCAATGTCCCATAGATTCTCTATGGGGTTCAGGCCAGGCAAGTTTGCTGGCCAATCAAGCACAATAATCCCATGGTCATTGAACCAGGTTTTGGTGCTTTTAGCAGTGTGGGCAGGTGCCAAGTCCTGCTGGAAAATGAAGTCAGCATCCCCATAAAGCTCGTCTGCGGAAGGAAGCATGAAGTGCTCCAAAATCTCCTGGTAGACGGCTGCATTGACCCTGGACTTCATGAAGCACCGTGGACCAACACCAGCAGATGACATGGCTCCCCAAATCAACACAGACTATGGAAACTTTACACTGGACTTCAAGCATTTTGCAGTGTGTGCCTCTCCATTCTTCCTCCATACTCTGGGTCCTTGGTTTCCAAATGAGATGCAAAAGTTGCTCTCATCAGAAAAGAAGTTTTTGGACCACTGAGCAACAGACCAGGTCTGTTTTTCTTTAGTCCAGGTAAGACGCTTCTGATGACATTTGAAGCCCATGTCCAGGATCTGTCTGTGTGTGGTGGCTCTTGATGCACTGACCCCAGCCTCAGTCCACTCCTTGTGAAAGTCCCAAACACTTCTGAATGGCCTTTTCCTGACAAACCTCTCCAGGCTGCGGTCATTCCTGCTGCTTGTGCACCTTTTTCTTCCACACTTTTCCCTTCCACATAACTTTCGATTAATGTGCTTTGATACAGCACTTTGGGAACATCCAACTTCTTTTGCAATTACCTTTTGAGACTTTCCCTCCTTATGGAGGGTGTCAGTGATGGTTTTCTGCATAACTGTCAGGTCAGCAGTCTTTCCCATGATTGTGATTCCTACTGAACCAGACTGAGAGACCATTTAAAGGCTCAGGAACCCTTTGCAGGTGTTATGGCTTAATTAGCTGATTAGAGTGGGACACTTTGAGCCTAGAATATTCCACCTTTTCACAATATTCTAATTTTCTGAGATTGTGGATTTGGGGTTTTCATGAGCTGTAAGCCATAGTCATCACAATTATGACAAATCATGGCTTGAACTATCTTGCTTTACATGTCAGGAGTCTATCTCATATATTAGTTTCACCTTTTAAGTTGCATTACTGAAATAAATGAACTTTTGCACAATATTCTAATTTTTCCAGTTTCACCTGTATTAGCTGATGATATAATTGCCCAAATACTCTCAACAGGCCCATCATTAATTTTAAGGACTGTCTCCTATTCATTCATGGTTCTCTGGTAATTATAGATTGCTTGATAAAACTTTCAGGCAAATCTCCAGATTGTTGTTCTGGATTCTGATATCTTCTAGAAATACTGCTAGGAAATTACAGATGTCGCTATCTGAACAAGTGGATTGAACCAGGTTTACAACAGTTGATCTAGGATGATACCCCTGGAGAAGCATGTACTTTTAAAGTAGAAATTTGTCCTACTAGTGACAAAACTATGCCATGGATTACTACAATATTATAGCAATAGAAAAAATAAATTAAAAAAGAAACAAAAATATTAGAAATGGAAAGATGCAAGTGGACAGAATACAAGGAAGCAAAATAGCTTTCTTAAATGCAATAGAGAACAAGGAGACAACATCTAAGAGCTTCATGCAGTATTAATGTATTAAACAATAGATGAAACATAAATATATAAATACACTGTAGTTAGCATGCATCCTCGGGTGAGCAAAAAGAGAAGAATTTTTAAAAGTGCCTGAATATAGGAGAATGAATATTGCATAATGTTACTAAAAAGATAAAATAGTTCAAAAACATTGCTAAACTGATTAACTTCTAAAACAATTTAGAAAACAGTTTAAATATTGAACCTTCTTGGAAAGTCATCTTAGAATAAGTAAATATATTTCTAAGGGTCTGGTATGTTAAGAACTTTGCACAGAATATTGTATGCATGCACATAGTAACACTCAACCATTCTAAGACACAAGAAGGCTATTTTTAAAAAATGAATTATCCTAGAGACATGCATTCTTACTTATTTTACAACAGTGAATAAGAGTAGATAGTAATTAGCCAATTAATACCACCTACATTCAATGAAATGAGGAAGACAAGATTTCCCCTTCCTAGCATGCTATGTGTTCTCAGAAGTATTTAGGAACCTTTTAACTGGGAGAGGGCAATTAAGAGACTTTCAGGGGAAGGAGCAATATTGTTAAATGAAAAGAAGCCTACTTGCAAGAAACTGGATGTCCCTCAGTGCTAAAATAAAAACTATGGATTACTGCTCAAGATACAGGAAGTATAATTTCCCCCCACCTCCTGTCATCCATTAATTACCATTAATTCTAATGTTCCGAAAAAAATAAGAACATCTTTAAGGACCTTAGAAAATATATTACTTTAAAATATTAAACACATTTGATTATTATAATCCACAACTGTCTAAAAGAATTCAGACTGTAGTTTTATAATTTGTTTACATGTAACACCAATTATGGTGGTATCAATATTTGTTAATTAGATGAAAAAATTAAGTTTCTAGGAATGTGGGATTTTTTTTACCTAAAAACAATTCTGACAGGCAGTCAGCTCTGTGATTTTAATGTACCACATACAATCTTTAGAGCCAGTTTGATATAGTTGTTAAAAGTTGTTATAGTTGCAGGCTAAAACCAAGAGACTATGAATTGCAATCCTGTTAGGGACATTGATCAATCACTTTCTCTTAGCTCAAGGAAGAAGGCAGTAGCAAATGACTTCCAAAATACCTTGCCAAGAAAACTGCGAAGAGCAGTCTAGGCTGTTGTCATGAGACAACAATTACTCAAACGCATGTGTGCACACACTCACACAAACCCCAGCAACAAAACAACAAAACCATCCTTGCATAAATATAGGACTAAGTGTGGTTGTATCTTAGCCATATTATTATTATTATTATTTATTTATTAGACTTGTATGCCGCCCTTCTCCCTAAGGACTCAGGGCGGCTCACAGAATAAAAAATACAATACAATAAATTAATTAAAAAGGATTAAACAATACAAGCCTAATTTAAGAACAAAACAATTTAAAACTATTAAAATGTTTTTTAAAAAACAAAAACCCTTCCCCCCTTCTTGGTATCAAGCAATGAGCATGAAGTAAAGGCTTTCTATTTCAGTACTGTTTACAGCATTAGCTGTCAAACAGAGAAAAAGGGGGAATATAATATTTGTAGAATGCTTGTACTAAATTGTACAAGATATACTCAATCAGAATATACAAGCATAATGAGGTGATGATGAGGGTCACTGGAAGGAAGGATGTTCTGTCACTTACTTAAGGTGGCATGAGCTGACAAGAACAATTTCTTATATATGATCCTGATTTGTTTACTGTCAGCTTCAATCCCAACATTGCAGAGAATGAGGGAACAGCCTTTATCTGTATAATTTGTCAACAGAAATATGTGAACAACTACATGAAATTCAAGAACTAAGCAAGTGATTAGTCCCTGTAAGGTATTCTGATGATAGGTGGATGGAGATCTCTCTTTTTAAGTGCCCCGAGTAAAAAGGCCTACAATTTTGAGCATCATTAAAATCAATATAACCATAAATTAAGATGACTCTAATTAGAGTTAAACCTATGGATAAAATGTATGTATCCTTTAAAACATCAAAATGTATCTTTTCTAGGAAAAAGGATTTCTATTTTCTAAGAAAGACTAAAATTGTGTGAATTTTGGGATGGAGGGGAGACAAATTAATTTTATAGGAAATAGAAGGCAAGCCACAGAGATATTTAAAATCTCAATAAAAAGGACTCATTCACCTTTTTTAGTTTCATGACTATGCCTCTACACTCCCAGAGTTCTAAAATTTAGTTTAAGCTGTTAACATGAAAGCAATGGTGAATTTTGGGAAATCCAATATTAAGATGTGACTATAGGAAACCAATTTATGCATTATATTAATAGCTTACCCCAAATGTCCTTTTCAGATAAAGTGGTTTATATCGAAAACCGATGCAGGTATGCAAAATTTGCTAATGAAACTTAGGGAGTATAGAAATGCTCTGAGATTTATATAATGAAAGTCATATTTTAAAATGGTGAGACTTTATGTGTTCAGATAATATGAGAGATTCATCTAAAGTATTTATCTCCAAACTACAGACCGAAAGGAAAAAGAAGATTCTAACTTTGTTAACATTTTCTATTTAACAAAAGATAAGAGAGGCATTATATCAGTAGCATTTTTAAGGAAGCTGAATTTATTTAACGACTGAATTTTCAAGGTTACCTGAATAATGCTGAACAAGTTGTTGAAGAGTTTCAAACTGTGCCCTGGTTGTAATGTAATATCCTCCACTGTCAAGCTTACGGATTTTATAATGTTTGACATGATCACCTTTCATATCATCCCAATCACGAATGGACAATGAATAGGCACCTATAACAAAAAAAGTTAACAGCTACAGTACATGTAAATAAATAAATAAATAAATAAATAAATAAATAAATAAATAAACAAATAAATAAATAAATATAGAATAGAATAGAATAGAATATTCTAACAAAAAATAATTTAAATTATTTTGCTAGCATGTATATAAATCGTATATCCAGCATATTTTTTTTGAAATTAAGGGCAGCTTTTTAAAGGCACAGCATTAACAGTAATTCCGAACTGTTAAGCAGTTTAGAGGTTCTTTTACAATTCTTCCTTCTTCATCATATTCAGAATTGAATCTCTTTACTATTGTTCGCCTCTTTCCATTTTTAGAGCACAATTTTAAAAAAAATAAGGCTTCTGAAAAGTCAACTCATGTTAGATGCTATTTTTCTTTACTTAAGACACAATCACACCCAGCACAGGTTTTATAAGCTGAATGTGATATTTATTTAATAGGTTTTGCTGAATTTCAATTTAAATTATGAAAAATTAATTTGCTTATAGTATTTTTGCTTCATTTGAGCACGTCTCATTACCTTCACTGATGCTTTTCCTCTGCTTCTTAATTAAAACTTAGGCATTATTACCTTTGGTGGTTTCACTTTCACGAATCAAGAAGGTTCCTCGTGGATTTCCAAACGATAGCAGCTGCCTCTCAGCATCTTTTCGGCCAAGTTTCCCAAAGTACCATCTAAACAAATATGCCAGAAACAAAAGTTTTCAAACTGGAAGTGGAATTGTTTTTTAAGGATTTAAAACACTTAAGCTTGCCTAAGGACCATCTGTGAAGATCATTCAAGTTTTTCTTGTGTCTTCAGCACATTTACATGCAGACTTACCCCAGCAGTAAAAAGTTGATTTCTGATAATTATATACTAGCAGAAGGAGCCAACACTAATAATATGATCGAGACATGATGAACACATAAAAAGTTGCAACTGTAATCAGACGAATTTGCACACTGCTAGGCATACCTTCTGAAAGGCCCATTGACAATTGATTACATATGATCATATTATCCTAAATTAACAATTCAATGTAAAATGCTGCATAGCATAATCCAATTGAAAGAAGTGTTTCTGATAAGTTATAGATAAGCATTGTAGGGCTAGGAGTTCATGCTTATTCAAATACTGCTTTTAGAAAGGCTTCAATATTTCCTTTAGTGTTGATAATCAAAACTGAAATAATAAATGTTGCTCCATCTACCTTTTTTATGAATTTAGCTCTGGTCAGTTAACTAGAATAAAACCTTCACAATCTCAGTGTGTTTAAACCCACTACATTATAAAGGACATATTTCTAGACCAGAAGATTCTGGATATTTCTACTCTGATCTGGTAAAAGCTAGCTCAGTTTTCCCCCCCCCCCATCTTTTCTTTAATTACCAAGTATCTTCCTGAAAAAGGAAGCTAATGTAATTGGTAATTCCTTGAAAGTCACCACAGTTTCAACTGTCCGAAACAATCCTTTTTTTAAAAATACCTACTCTTCTGCTTGGATGGAGTCAACTGGAGCCACATAATTACTGGGAATATAACCAGTTTCTCCGGTAGTCAGAGATCGGGCTTCCCACCAATCTCCTTCCCTGCAAAGCAAGAGTTAGAAAAACAAAACATTGGTTTAAAGATAGCCATCATAATATGCCTACCTTGGTCCTGGTTCAGTAAAAGAATGCATTCTTTTTGACCATTCATAATTAAAGAAACAGACAATGGAACCTATTTTTCTTTTGTTACTACTGCCTAGAAATTCCACTAGATGGAGATCTTTTGTAACAGCCATAACACAATGTAGTTTGTGCCATGTTATAACAGAGATTCATTCAGAAAACAGAGAAAGAAAGCATTAACTGGTATTGCTGTGTTTGCTTCCATGTTAAAAGAATGTATCAGTGTGGGTGGATTCTATAGCTCTGTTGAAAAGTTGTGTGCTTGTGTAATTTTACTGACTTTCAAACTACTGCACTCTGAAATGATTGACAAAAGACTGAAAATGTTTAAAGTTGAACTTTAAAAAAGAAACTGGAATAATAAAAAAAGACACAGCATAACATGGGGAAAAATGATTAGGCATCATTTGGGCATTTTTGACAGCATAAATATGGAAACTTTATTGAATTTAATATCCCCAATAACTTATATACGATGTACTGTTATGTATATCTGGATAGCCCTACTGCTACAGATTTAGAAAACTGTAATAAAATTGCTTATTATTCAAGTATGTAATCTTTATCTTCATCAGGACCATTTCAAGGCATAAAGAAAATCAGACATTAAATAAAAATTTATAAGCAAAATATTATTATGAAAATGCTGTTCTTCTTAAGGTTAGTTTTAGTTCAACCAACTATGCTTATACAACCAGCAAAAATGTTTAGGCATAAAGAATCATGGAATATTCCACAAATTACCTTCAGTTTTATAATCTGCCTGTTATCTTTGGAAAAATAATTGTGTTGATTTACAGAATTTTTATTAATATTTCAAGGATGGAATTGCCATTATATACACGAGAAGAAGCACATTATGCATTTAAGAAATATTTTAATATTGTACTTTAAAAAAAACACTGCATTTTTAGAAATTCTTAAAGGCCTTGTTTGCAGTGTTTCTACATTCATTTTAAGTTACATTCTAGAATAGAAATATTAATCCTAGCCAGTAAAGACCAGCTGAAAGCTGAAAGATGGAAGGGTCCAGATTCTTCTTCTTCATAGATATCCATAACTAACTACAATAACATCAAAACAATAAAACATTAGTTCATAAAATCTACTTGAGGCATAAAGTTTGCATCATAATGCAGATTTTGTCAATCCCTTCTCTGGAATACCAGATTCGTTTTGTTCTATGATCAATCAATCAATCAATATTTACGGCCAATGACCAGTGAAGTAACTCAGTTCAAAATTCTTCTCAACTACTGAGATAATATAAGGATGTTTTTTTGTATGTGATCTGATGGAAACACATTATTTAGATGAATGGCAATAAATTTAGAAATACATGAAGATATAGGGAGAAAATTAATCTAACTCCTCCCCCCCATCCCCCCCTCTTTACATACATCAAACATCTACAATATTACTGGTTTTATTTGTTTATAAGATTTCTACTCAGATATTCACTGATAAACAGTGAATACTGTTACTCATCAAAGTAACAGTAGCAATAGCTCCAGCTCTTTACATAATTAACAAGTGACTATTTTGTCTCCTCTTTTATTAGCTTAAATAATCAATAATCTAAATGTCCTGCCTGATATGGAACATCTCTCAATATCACAAAATAGTTTTGTACAATCTTCAGTTACTTTAATTCAACTGACATTTTTCACAATAAAAACCTATGTTCTCTCTTAAAAAGTTATAAATTGAAACAGGTTATCCTAATATGTGTCACAGCTAGTCCTCGACTTACAATCATTCGTTTAGCTATTGTATGATGTTACAAAAGCACTGAAAAAAGTGACTTATAGTTTTCACACTTATGACTGTTGCAGCATCCTCATAGTCACATTAAAAAATGTGGATGCTTCGCAACTGATAAACATTTATGACTGTTGCTATGCCCCAAAGTCATATGATAATCTTTTGTGACTTTCTGACAAGCAAAGTCAATGGGGAAGCCAGATTCACTTAATAATCACGTTACTAACTTAAGAACTACTGTGATTCACTTAAGAACGGTGGGAAGAAAGGTCATATGGAACAAAATACACTTAACAACTACCTTGTGTAGCAATGAGAATTTCAGGCTCAACTATGGTAAGTTGAAGGCTACCTGTACACATTTTAAACATTTCTGTACACAGGAATTGGAATTTAATATATCATTGCTATCAAGTTCCAGCTGCCTACAATTACTGTAGGCTCGAATCCCACCAGGCTCAAGGTTGACTCAGCCTTCCATCCTCTCGGGGTAGGTAAATTGAGGACCCAAGATTGTTGGGGGCAATAAGCTGACTTTGTAAAAATGACGCTTAGTAATAAGCAGGCATATACAATGGAATGAAGGCTACTGCTGAGCACACTGGGTTGTATCCCAAAAATTGTAAGCCGACCTGAGTCTTCGGAGAAAGGTGGCATATAAATGTAATTTAAAAAAAAGGGAACAAACCATCTAGACAAGGGGTGTCAAACTCGCATCGTCACGTATCTCGACTTTTCCCCCTTCGCTAAACTGGGCATTGCCATGGCCAGCGCATGACACATCTGCCCCATGGGCCACGAGTTTGACAGCCCTGATCTAGACATTAAAAAGGAAGTCATATAGTAAACAGAACTCACGAATTGTTAAGTATCTGGAATTTTTCTCCTTTATGAAAACTTAAATCATCTTCTGTTCTTGCTTCATAATCATATAGAGCTACAAAAAGAGTTACACCTATAGAAAGATAATAAAAGTGAATGCAACTTTTACAAATTTCAGTGTTGTCAAACAAATTCATTATTTCAGTGTTGTTTCTTAATGGAAGAAGGATAAATTTGAACCTCTCATTTTATTTTTCATACAGCATTTTGCATTGGGAGCCCAAAACATTTGGTTATATATGCACTATTTAAATTCTAATGTCATCTTTTTCTAAAGCGCTTTGTATGTATTATCTTTGATTGATGCTGTCCAGCAGGACTGGAGATTCTAATATGATTTGCAGGACAACAATGTACCAGTGTATTCTTGTTTTGGTGCTGGGTCAGGCTTTTCATTTATTTAGTGTATTAATCACATTTATTACTACCACATCTGTGAGGCTCTTTTTCTCCCCTCTTTTCTTTTGCATATTCAAGAGGAATATAAATTTGAATTAATAAATCTTATCTTGGCATGTTGCAAATTAAACTGACAACCACAGCACTATATTTATTTCCAATAATGCAACTTAATAATGAGCTTACAAACATCATAAGTTCACAACATCATTAGATGGCCATAAACGTAAGAAACAAACGCCATCTCTTTATTCTGGATATCTATGGAATAGGATCATACACCATACAAAATAATAATATGGTTTGTTTGGCATAGTATGTTGCAGGAGCATAGCCACTGTGATTTGTAAATCATGGTTAATGGCTTAAGTGTGTTATAGGTGCTGGCCTGCTGGTATCACACCACTAGGGTGCTGGGTAAATGCATACACTGATATTTTATTTAGGATCAACTATTAATTTCATGGCTGGTATCAGCAACAAACATAATGAATTTCAAATGTTATTATCTATATATCCTTTAAGCTCTTTATGGTGCTTCAGAAGTTATAGAAAATTCAATCTTAAATATATTTTCAAAACTTTTATAGGAACTGATTCCATGAGAATGTTGGCCTCAGTATATTGAACATACATGATGAGAAAATAATATCTACTAAACCTATATGACTGAGCTTTGCCAGTAGAGAAGCAAACAATGACACTGGAGTATGAATAATAAGTATGTGCATATCTGAATGGTGAACTCTAATAACATTTTCATCAAGTACAAGAAGTATGTCTGAGATAAAGGCAAAGGGATTTAAAGGAGAAATCTACACTGATAATTTTTTCTTACTGAGCAACATAAACATGCTTTAGAAAGGGAATGGATGCAGTTCTTCTTGTTGTTATTATTCACCTGTTCCTCCTCTTGTACGCAATGTACCGGTATGTGATGAAGAATTGACACCACCAAAGACCGTCAATCCTTGTCCTCCAGCCGTGGGGAAATTGTTGTAGTTTGGAATTGAAGTCACACCAAAACTTGGGTAATGCTGAGGGGTAGGATCTGTTCCATAGCGATAACCCGAACTCTGATTTAAACTACCATCCCTCTCATCGGTCAGTTTTGTTGCTTCTTTATCCTTACATTGCACACAGCCCATTATCTAAAATCCTGCAAAAATTAAAATGAAATATACAGTATGATGTTTGTACATTTCAACTACAGTATACAACACATACATATTCAGGAGTTATAGAATTAGAGTCATTTTTGAAGGGCGAATACTTAGGCATCCAATTGCTAAAATCTGGCTAACTTTTCTTGGGGTGGATTCTAAAAAAAGAAATTATTCTTGAACTACAGAGTTAGCATTTACAGTAATTTACAACTCTAAATTGTAAATATGATAGGATATCTTACATATTTTTGTAGGGTTCAATATACCAATTCAGTTTACGTCAACTCCATTCTTTCTGCAGTGAGGGCAAAAGTGGATATCAGTGTTGATTATGGCTTTGGATATTAATGTTATTAATATTTATTTATTTATTAGACTTGTATGCCACCCTCTCTCCCTAAGGACTCAGGGCGGCGAACAATAAAAACCCAATACAATTACAATAAAAAGACATTAAACGAGTACAAGCCTAATCAATCATTAAAATGTAAATTAAAACAAATAAAAACAACCCACACCCCCGAAGTCAGTCCAGACCGGCCTGTTGAAACAACCAGGTCTTCAGGTCCCAGCAGAAGGAGCGGAGATCAGGGACCAAACGGAGGTCCACGGGGAGTTCGTTCCATAGGGCGGGCGCTCCCACAGAAAAGGCCCTACCCCTGGGCACCGCCAGTTGACAGTACCTAACCGACGGTATCCCAAGGAAGCCCCGCCTATGGGAGCGTACTGGGCGATCGGAATGTGATGCTGGCAGGAGGCGTTCCCACAAGTACCCTGGCCCCAAGCCATTTAGGACTTTCTAAGTTGTTACTAACACCTTGAAACTAACCGGGAAGGCAACCGGCAACCAATGCAGGTCGCGCAGGAGGGGTGTAACATGGGAGTATCGGGGCACCCCATCACAGCCTGCGCGGCCGCATTCTGCACCAGCTGCAACCTCCGGGTGGTCCATAAGGGCAGTCCCATGTAGAGAGCGTTGCAGTAGTCAATTCGGGAGGTGATGAGCGCATGAGTGACTGTTCGTAGGGCATCTCGGCTCAGGTAAGGGTGGAGCTGGCGAACCAGCCGAACCTGGGCAAACGCCCCCCTGGCCACAGCTCCCACCTGCTCCTCCAAACTGAGCTGTGAGTCCAGGAGGACGCCCAGATTCCGTGCCCTGTCCACGGGGGGCAACACCTCTCCCCCCATGACCAAAGATGGTACATCCTGAGAAAACCGAGATGCCGGTACGCACAGCCACTCAGTCTTGGCCGGGTTGAGTTGGAGCCTGTTACTCCCCATCCAGATCTGTACCGCATCCAGGCACCGGGACATCACGGAGAGAACATCACTGATCTGGTTTGGGGTGGAGATGTAAAGCTGGGTATCATCCGCATATTGGTGATACCTCACCCCAAAACCACGGATGATCTCACCCAGCGGTTTCATGTAGATGTTAAACAGGAGAGGCGAGAGAACCAACCCCTGCGGCACCCCACAAGTGAGGGGCCTCGGGGCCGATCTCTGCTGCCCTGCTGACACTGCTGCCCGAGAGGTAGGAGAACCACCATAAAACGGTGCCCCCCACTCCCAACCCCCGCAGCCACCGCAGTAGGATACCATAGTCGATGGTATCGAAAGCCGCTGAGAGATCTAAAAGGACCAGGACAGAGGAAAAACCCGTCCCGAGCCCTCCAGAGATCATCCATCAGTGCGACCAATGCTGTCTCCATGCTGTGCCCAGGCCTGAAGACCGATTGGTACAGATCTAGATAATCAGCTTCCTCCAGGAACAACGGAAGTTGCTGAACCACCACGCTCTCGGCAACCTTCGCTAAAAAGCGAAGGTTGGAGACTGGATGATAGTTGTTCAAAACGGCTGGGTCCAAGGCAGGCTTCTTGAGGAGGGGTCTCACCACCACCTCTTTCAAGGTGGCAGGAAAAACTCCCTCACTCAAGGAGGCATTGACAACTGCCTGGAGCCAGCCTCGTGAAACCTCCCTGGAGGCATAAACCAGCCAGGAAGGACACGGGTCCAATAAACACGTGGTGGAAGACAACCTCCGCATGATCCTGTCCAATTCATCCAGGGAAACAGGGTCAAACTCAACCCAAATAGAATCAGCCAGACTGATTCTTTGATTCTTTGATTCATGCTCAAAAGGCAAGGAATCATAGATTTCATACTCTCTGCAATAAACTGGAAAACACCTTCACACCTGCAGGCTTTCTATATGTTCATGTTATTGGCAATGGTATTATTTTTCTTTAGGTGTGGTTAAATCAATAAGATAGTGCCTATGACATAATTTTATAGTGTGTGGAGTTGTGTTTTCTTGACCCCGTAGCTTTACTCTGAAGATGGGTAGTTAGAATCTCTTCCCCTGCTCTTCTTCCTCACCAAGTTTTCCCCTTGGCACTCCTGTTTGCTCATTTGCGTCATGAACTCCTAACTAGTTTGGCCTTTTCCAAGAGTGCTAGATGAGATTGAGCTGTTGGCTAGGAAAGGAACTTTACCTAGTATCTGTCTCTTGAGGAGTGAGGCAGAGGAAGCCTTAGCTCCTTCTCTTGTGACTTTGTGCTCAGCAAGCAGACATCAGCCAGGAAAACAAAACAAAAGAAAACAACTCACACTGGCTCCTAGTTACTGTACAAATTATAGGAAAACAACACAGCAAGATCTCTGATCTTACAGGTCCTTTATGTTCCTTTTAGTTGGACACAGTCTGGCCCAGTGAGTCACCTTTCCACAAACTTGTGATAAAGCATCTACATTTAGCTGCCTGGAGATAATCTGTAGAACTTTTCCTTTGGGGTTTCACACTATCTGCATGCAATACTTTATAGGTTTCTGAAAAGCTTCTAGAACATGAAATTAAACAGGACATGGTTTATGGCAGGGGAAGATGAGAATATGACCAGAGATGTATTATTCACCTGCTGAGCCAACAGAAAATGAATTAACTTCCCAGTTATCAAAAGGCGGGGAAGAGAAGAAAGCAAAGAATAAATTCTTCAAAAATTTATGATCTTAGAAAACTTATTCCAATAATGAATACACCTAAAACTTCCAATCCGTAAAAGATGATGATGGAGAGGATGATGATGATAATAGGTGTAATATTTCAAAGAGATAAAAGCCTATCTGTGCAAAACAGGTACTAAATTAATGGGCTGCGGCCAAATCTCTCCCTTTTTTGCTGGCATGTATTTTCTGTGAAAGAGATGGGGAGGAGGTACATGGAAATGTTTAAGGGAGAGATTTCTTTCCTCCTTTTTCTGTTGTCTTTTTCAACTTGGCTCCAATATCTAGGCAATGCATTTTTAAAAGCTGCTTGATTGCAGGACTGCATAATTTGTGATGAAGGGTGTAACCTACATGTTTTTTTTCCAAACCAAGACTTAGAAAAGTGGTCCATTCTTTCTTGAAAACCCCATGCATGATATCATTGAAAGCTTAGTTAAGAATCTGGAGGAAGTAACAAAGTATTTACTGGATGGGATCCAAAATGACTCCAGGGCTTGTGTAGGTCATTTTAAATGCATCCTCTATTCAGCAGTAGCACAGAGCTCTAAACAGCCAGAGGACAAAAAATAAACTCCCACAGTTTTCACAACATTAGAAACATCACTATATGGATCACAGGCATTTCAACATTTTAGCAAGCTAGCAACATATAGCATAGCAGGACAATGGTGATATCATTTCACAAAATCTGGAAATCATTACGGCGTACAACCAGCAAATAATATTTTGGTATATAGTAGTTCTAAAATGTCACATCTCTTTTTACTAATTTGGGCATGACTGAGTCAAATGAGAGTTTTAGCAAATGACATTGGTTTTACAAAATAAGTATATAAATAAGTTCAGTTTGTATTTACTTCTCCAAAGCAAAATGAGGAAGGTGCTATTTAAAGCCCATAGAAATTAGGAAACTAAGTGATACTGAAATACGTATTTCCTCATAAATTCCAGGGCTTGTGTGCTTTATGAAATCAATCTCTAATTCTGTGACCACTTGACAGTATGACTGAAGTTGCAGCAAACAACTGCAATCTTACAATATACTTTCCTAGAAATAACTCCTAATGAGATGTGATAACTCCTAATGGTGAGGGAGGGAGGGAGGGAGGGAGGGAGGGAGAGAGAGAGAGAATATATCAATCAGACTGTTAAATCCTATGAGTATCCTAAGGGCATACACTCTATTCTAGACTGTATAGAATTACCTTGCAAGTGATAGATTGTCTCCTCGTGCAAGAATATATGGATATACTGATTGGAATGATACAACAATATGCAGGAGCAGATGGACAAAAATGTAGGTATCAGCAACATTCCACCTCTTACAACGACATCCAGATTTTAAATGCTCTATTTGCCAATATACTTATGTTGCAAAAAGCAAATGTGTCATCATGTTTCAGAAACTAAAGTTAAGCTGTTCATATGTTTGATCACGAGCACTTTGTTGCAGTCCAGAAACAAAAGAAAAAGCTCCATACAGCATATTGTGTCTTCTTTTAAAACCCAGAAGATTGGAGTTCAATGAATTTCTACAAAATTGAAATCCAGACAAATGTTTATATAAACTCTTGCTCTTAGTTTCCTCCCACTCACTGTTTATTAATTCTTCCTGGCAAGGAAGAGAGAAGCCAAATAAGCGGAGTCCAATTGAAGCAGGTGCTTTTGCTCTGATTCAAGAAACAAGCTATAGTTATGGGCACTTCGAATGGGATACCAATCCCTCTACAAAAAATATATATATACTCAAATAATTCCATTCACTTGAAGCTTGGAACAGCAGCCTGGTGAAAAGATAGAGTCCAACACAGCGTACTCTGGGCTTACCCCAGGCCAGCAGTGTGCTGTCCCCTCGTTTTTGTGATGAGAGATAAGTATGTTTTCTGGAAAAGCACTGTCCCCATGCATTCCTATAGCCAGATGTCTGAGGTTAGACTGGCAGATATTTCCTATCAAGCACTATGGCAGGAAGGCTACTGGCTATAGCACAGTAGGCCTGCCTTGTAGTGTCACAGCCAATTCATTCATATGCAGAGTACTTGCTAGAAGTCCCAACACTACCACCACCTCAAAAAGTTCAATCTAACTACCTCTTCTTTTCTGTAGGAAGATCTTCTGTAGGAAGATTGGTTAAGGTGAGTGCCCCCCTCCTGAGAAGTGCAAGGGATCAGCCTCACCAAATTTACATTGCCTGGAAGGAAGTGGGTTGACTTTGAGGACCGTACAGGAAGTGGTGCACTTGGATGAGGGCAAAGAGAAGGGTAGTTCTGGGAACTGCCGTTGAGAGATTTGCTAATGCATAGCTGCAATTAGGATAGCTTATCTCTTTATTATTATTTTTTTGTGCACAAAGGATATTACTGACCTTGTGGAAGACCTTGATATTCCCCTTACTGAAAAAAAAAATGGCTGCCACATGAAGATCTATTCTTTCCAGCAGCTGTGCTAAAACACAGATGGTCATAGAGACACAGAGCCCTGAAGCCAAAGGGTAGAAGGCAATAGATCAACTGGAGCCTTGCAGGTTCCATTTCTCCTTCTTGCAACATGGAATGTTCCAATTTCAGTGGAAAACACCAGCATTTCCTGCCAGCTAACCTTAATCCAACTTTAGCCTGATGTATAAAAAGCCTATCACATTGGCAGGGCAAGCTATGCGCATGAATGAATCTTCTGGTAGGATGTTGTGCTCTTGCATGTTTGCATGCAGTGCCAAATACGTAGGACAAGATAATCTTGCACAATCCAAATTACATGTATATCAAAACTACAAATCTAGAGTAAGAAGTAATGCAAAGCAGAAAACTCACTGGGACTGGGTGTTGGTACTTACCTGATAGCCCATTCTCTGTGAGCTGTGAAGAGCATCCAGTAGTGGGAGGTGCTTCAGTCTCCTCTTGAATAGGCTGGGCTTAATTGGCAGGACGCTCCTCCTCCTCCACAGGACTCCTCCCTAGCGTCCCCCAGTTTTTGGTGAAGTTGAAGTGTTCACCCTATCTAACGTTTGGCCGGAATAGTGCCCCACCAGACGGAATATGGGTGGGGCTGGATGCTCTTCACAGCTCACAGAGAACGGGTGTATCAGGTAAGTACCAACGTCCATTCTCCCCTGAGCTGTTCAGAGCATCCAGTAGTGGGACATACCAAAGCTTGGACTGTCCTACGGGAGGGTCTCCGTCTGGTTAGAAGTCCCTCCTTGGTCCCTGTGGACACTTTGTAAAACCCTCCTACCAAATACAGCCTCGGTGGAGGCATAAACATCAATTTTATAGTGTCTAATGAAGGGCGATGGAGAGACCTAGGTTGCTGCCCTACAGATCTCATGTAGTGGTGCCTATGTGGCCCATGCTGCCGAAGTCACTGCACTCCTGGTAGAATGCATGCTTATTCTTTTCAGAGGTCTGATGTTGTTCTATGTACAATCCTTGTTTTATTGATTGCATGTAATATTCTAATTTTCTGAGATTGTGGATTTGGGGTTTTCATGAGCTGTAAGCCATAATCATCACAATTATGACAAATCATGGCTTGAACTATCTTGCTTTGCATGTAATGAGTCTATCTCATATATTAGTTTCACCTTTTCAGTTGCATTACTGAAATAAATGAACTTTTGCACGATATTCTAATTTTTTGAGTTTCACCTGTAGGCCTTGGTGCTCACTGTTGAGCTGCTGGACTTTTATTATGTGAAGTTTAGCCAACAAAAACAGATCCACTGCCCCAAGGTTTTGGAGTCAGGGGTGCCAATCCCTTGGTCTCTACAAGGGAAACTCAGTTAGGGAAAAAAGCCTCTCATAATGTATTTTTTATTTTGATTAATGGTGAATGGATGCCACGTGGTCCTCAAAATGGCACCTGCTGCTGCTTGGTGCAGCCAAAATTGTCCAGCAGCTAGTTCCTGCCTAATTCGCTGTTCTGAACAGCAAAAAGAGACTACATGGAAAGGATAAGAAGCACTTATGCCTCCAATCCCCTTAGGTGTTCTGTGGGGGGCGAGCCTCAGCCATTTATGAGCCGAAAACGAGGCATGCTCGCTGTTCGGAACGGCTCTTGTTAATGATCAGGAAGATAAGGGCTGTGGATTAGAGGCCGCCGCCTGAAACTGCTCTTGGATCACTGCGATAGCTCCTCCAAAAGAGGATAATGAGCCCTGATGGCCTGATTTTAAGGGGAAAACGTTGGAGGCTGCCGAGCTTTCAAATGGTAATTTGATCACTTTGAAAGTCTATCTCCACTAGAGAAGCGCAACTAGCCCCGACGGCCAGGTGATAATAAAACCATCGGAGGCTATTGGGACTCCTAGATGACAAAGGGAGTCCCTGAGTTAACTGAAAAAGGCAATCCTGAGGTTTGAATCTCTGTTGTTTTAGCTGCTATTCCGGCCAATCTGGAAAGCTACCTATTCCAACGAAGACTGAGGTAAAACTGGGGGACGCTAGGGAGGAGTCCCGTAGAGGAGGAGGAGCATCCTGCTGATTAAGCCCAGCCTATTCAAGAGGAGACTGAGGCACCTCCCACTACTGGATGCTCTGAACAGCTCAGGGGAGAAAAAAGAACTTCAGAACAAATTAATTCACTTCTGGCTACTAGAGTAGAACATGTATTCTTTCAAGAAATTACACACTAAAGAAACATTCCGAAAGGCTTTAACAACTATACACTGAAGCAAAGACCATGTATGGATTTTCGATCAATATGTTCATTATGGAAGTTATAATTCAAAGCATCTGAGGAGTGTCAAATTGGGGATGGTTTGCAAACGACATATATACACCACTGCCAGATTATCTGGGAATTTTTATTTCGAAATAATGTTTATTTACAAACAATTATAAACCATTCAACTGAGATGACTGTATGACTTACAATAATAAAACAAAAATTAAATACCAAACAATGAAAATTCCATGAAAATGACTGCACATGCAACAAAATGTAGTAATAAATTATATCAGATGTTCATGAATTGGTAACAAATTAAAAATATACAAGAACATTCATATAAAAACAATATTAAAACATAAATTAAAATCTAATCAAATTCTGCTATACTAATAAACTGGGAAGTAATCTTAGCATACAAAGGTATTCCTCTAATTTGGAAGCAGTGTAAAATATAATTATCTGCATACCCTACACCTGTAAAAACAGGTCCTCAAAAAAATGTCACTTGCATATTTTGGAATAATGGGATTGCTGTTGGCAGCTTCAAATCAAGCAATATGTTCCAGAATTGTCTTAATACCCAGACATAAACATGTATCTCTAGAAAGGTTGCAACAACTGAGTCCCTAAGACTGAACTAGTCTGTAACAACAGCAAATAAGAGTCAAAGCTGGCAAGCCATAAATTAGACCGCTTATGTAAAACATGGACCCGATGCTTTTCAGTCTTAAAATTTGGAAAAGAACAGCCAAGAGTCCACTAACTCAAAAAGGTAGGAGGAAAATGTTTAGGTCAGTCTTATGTATAAGTGTAACTGATATTATATCTTCAATAAAGCAACATATCGAATTGCATCAGACTGTGAGAAAACTGCTGTATTGGATGTAGGTTTATCCTTCTCTTCTCCCACTTTTTTGGGGAATGGGGAGAACTATGGGTTCTTCTTTCCTTGCCTTGCAGCTCTTCCATGATGGTTAGCTGGACAGTTCAGAATATTTAAAACTATCCACCTCTCCTTCTTCGAGATCTTTGGTGGCCTTCAGCTAGAGATATCAAGGCCTGTATTTCTTTTTGCAAAAACAAGCTTCTTGTTAGGAAACCGAGTGGACTGTTGCACTTTATAACTGACCTACCACTTATGGGCCTATATGCTATTTATGGTGGATAAATGTTACTACGATCAACTCACCAACTCTATGTAAACTGGCTTGATCTTTTATCTATTACTGTGTTAGCTTATAATAACTCCAATAATGCTTCTACTCAAATGTTATCATTTCAGGCCACCTATGGTTACTACCTACTTACTACCTAAGGTACATCTATACCCATTTTGCCTCTCCCTTTTTCCAGGAATGCTGAGCGTCTTAGTACCTTTTCATGGATCAGCTGCATCACACCAAGTCTTGTGCAAGGGTTCTATTGACAGTCAGCAGCAGGAAGCATTCTCCTTCCCTCCTCCATTGTTGCTGAAGCTCACATCTGGTTTTGTATCAGATTTCTCTCTGTCACCCAACAGACTAAGAAACTAGATGCAAGTTTATTGAACCATTTGCCATACTTGCACAGATCAATACTATAGACATTACTCTACAGTTTCCTAAAAGCTACACGCAGCTCCTCTGCTCCCTTGTGCATCTTTGAAGCACCATTCAGTTTTTATTATGGGGTGAGGGAAGAAGAATTGGCATGTAATCTACTTTAGAGTTTCACTGCAGAAAGACCACACCTAGAAGACACGATTCATTGGCAGAGTTACCCAGACATAGAAATGCCATGGGATATGGCTGACAACATTCGTGCACTGTACTTTCTCTGACACAACTTCACAACCAAAATGACCTAATTGGTGACCCATTCTACCTTTGGTAATAATCTGCAGTTTTGACTCTAAGAGTTTTGACTCTAACTGTTTGGGGATGGAAAAGGAGACATCTGTACAACCAATAAGAGATGATGATTATTCCATTCAAAAGGAAGCATCAGTGATACTCCTAATGAAGAAGATAGATAAGATGGAAACTAGGCTCTGATATGAGGAGTCAACTGGAAGTGGAGATTGGGACAAAATAGGAAATTCTCTCTTATTGCAGCCAAAGAAGAGATATAATTTATATGTACTATTAAGATCCTTAGGCAGACTGAAGTACAGACTTTGAAGGGGAACGAGACTTTGTCAGCTCCAGTTGGCAAAGATATGGAAACAGACAGGGAGCCACAATGCCCTTCAGTCTCCCACAAACTGGGGGTGGGGGGAAGAGCCATCTGGCACCTTTAAACAGGAAAGAGAAAATAGGGAGGGAGACAGTGTAAGAAAGAGTTGACAGTGGTGACAAAGGAACCAACACTGTTCAGGCCAGCTGCCTGATAAGCTCAAGTCTGGGAAAAAGTAAGAGACAGTTGATGCAACAAGGTGAGAGGAAAATGCTTAGGATTTAATCCCTGGCTCTGTCATTCATTCATAATTCATGCATATAATTCTACATTCTGCAATATGTAGACTGCCTGCATGAGTATGGCTATTTTTTTTGTCTGCAATAAAGCAATTTATCCAGGTGTATCAAAATGACAAAACGTCTGCTAGATTGAATATGGGCTTGATTTTCTGAAGAGATATTTATTGCTCTGCTTATGTTATTGCAGCATTGAGCGCTGCAAAAATATTCAAGAGAATCAATAGGACAACAAAATCTTTGCCCAATTTCCAGTTTGAGTCATTCACCAGCTGACTGAACAGTGTTAATCCTATTTTCTGGTTTAAAGCCTGAGTGAAATGGGTCCACATAAGAGATGTCATCATACATAGAATAAATAGACCCAAGTACAGCTGAGTGAAAATTCCTTATTCCACCCACTACTGGCATTTTTAGAATGTCATCCAAAGGAATAAATAATTCAGTGGAAATAGCGATGGGGATGTAGTTCTTTATGTTATATGTGACAAGAAAGCTTTCAATAATTTTCTTCCTACACACAATATAAGTAGCCCTCAATGTACAACCACAATTGGAGCCGGAACTAAGCAAAGTGATCATTAAAATTGAGTCACACTATCAATTTTATGACTTTTTTTTTGCTTCAGTTGTTCTTTAAGTGAATCTGGCTTCCCCCATTGACTGTGCTTGTCAGAAGCCGGACGAGAAGATCAAAAATGGTGATTAAGTAACTCTGGGTTGCTGCAACTGTCAGAAACACATGCCAATTGCCAAGTGTCCAAATTTTGATCATGCGACTATGGTAATGTTGTGATGGTTAAGTGCAAGGACTGGTTTGTAAGTCACCTTTTTCAGCACCATTGATGACTAGCATTGATGAAGTTACCTAGCTTGGATATTGAAACGTCTGCAAGAAAACAACCAAGCTCAAAGAGCACCAAGGATCCCAACATCGTAATTTTGGACAGTCATTAAACAAATGGCTGTAAGTCAAGGACTATCTGTATATCTTAAAAACACATTGATATGACACAGCAGCAGGGTGGATAAAAATCGATTAAAGAAAATAAAAAAAATAAGATTTTTTTACTTAAATCGCATTTTTTTTAGTTTTATCAAATTTATTTTAATAAAAAGCTTTTGGAGTAAAAATCTATCTAAAGATAGTTTTCTATTTAAGATACATTAATAATTTAGTTTATTCAGCATGAAATGGAGCTTAGTTATGTAGCATGAGGCTGTGTATTCTGAAATATTGGGACTGTTGGTGAGTCAACAGCGGGTCAAAGATGAGAGTTGCTCTTTAAAAAATTTTTACTAGTTATTTAAATCATGATGTAAATTGTGATTTAAATCAACTTGATTTAAATCAAATCCACCCTGCACAGCAGTGTTTTGATAAACCTTCCTGAGGGAAGAGGCAGGAAGGGCGATCAGCAATGTCTCTATACTCCAGACAGGTTTCCATGGCTCAAAAGTTACCATCAAATTATAATTAATTAGATGACATTAGGGAGAAGTTATTAACACATGGATAGTAATTCTATTAGTGTATGCAAAAAATGAAATGCATTTTAACTGAACTTTAAATTAAAATGAAATGTAGGTTCACCCACTTTGGGGAGAGTAACTGCGACATGCCATTCAAAGGCCAAATGTAGATCTTGACTCCAAAGCCCCTTCAAAGTTATGCTATATAATATTACTATGACAGCACAAAAGAAGCAAAAGGCAAACTAGAGCTGCATGTAATTGTAAAAAATCAAGTAGCCAAGTAAAGGAAAAATGAAGATAGCTTGTTCAGATATGCCCAAATCATATTTGCACTTGTCTGAGTTGTTGATTCTACTAAATATATGCTGTTTATTAGCTGCTAGGTCTAACAGTTCTTTGAGTGACTGAAAATTTATAATTTAAATTACTTGTAATGCTAATGCAAATGCTAATCAAGATTTTGTAGGCACCAGGACAAGACTCTCACAATCAAGGAATATCCCCATTTTATTTCTTGCCTGCGAATAAGCTCTGGGGAAAAAAGGAAGCAGTGGCAATACTGGAATAGGAGGGGTTATTTTTCATTTTTGCTTCACTGGTTTGAGGCTATTTAATCGCTGGTCTTGCTATGCTTTGCAACTGACTCTGTTCTCAATATATATTCATATTACTTTTTCCATCCGCATTTCTCAGAATGCAGAAAGAAATTCCAGTCTTATGATTCTGGAAATGAAATTCCAGCTTGTTCTGCTTTCTATTCTTAGGGGCACCAACTTTAAAAAGAAGTCTTTCACTGTAGGTCCAGTGAGAGGAAGCATCCAAAATTGTCAATATCGGGCTAGTCTAGACATGTGTAAGTGCACATTCATTCCATTTTGACACTACTTTCTTTTTCCCCTACAAACCATTAAAAGAGAAAAATAAAAGAAATTCATAAATATATTTTGATCTCATAATTATTACTAATTTCATGCTACATTATATTTGCTGCACGGAATTTGTAACTCCTAAGGAGATAGGAAAAGAAGACTGAAAGAATAATTTGCTCAAGTATAAGGCATACATTGGAACCATAAACAAGCATTGCTTGCTTGACAAGAAGAGGTATGCTTAGAAATATGAGAATTATAGTTACTTTAAAACTACAGTTCTTTTCTTTAGAAGCAAAATAGCGTGTGATAAAAGCAAGTTGTTGTCCAAATAAGCAAAAAAATCCATACAGTATAAAAACGTATATTCTGAATTATTTCTCAAAAGTTGTGTCTCGAAGTGAATGGAATAGAATGGAACAGAGTAGAAGAACAGAGTTGGAAGTGACCTTGGTGGTCTTCTAGTCCAACCCTCTACTCAGGCAGGAAACCTATATCATTTCAAACAATTGGTTGTCCAATCTCTTCTTAAAAACTTCCAGTGTTGCAGCATTCACAACTTCTGGAAGCAAGATGTTCATTCCACTGTTCTAACTGCCAGGAAATTTTGCTCTAGTTCTATGTTGCTTTTCTCCTTCCATCCACTGCTTCTTGTCCTACCCTCAGGTGCTTTGGGGAATAGGTTGACACCCCTCTTTCTTTGTGGCAACCACTGAGATATCGGAACACTGCTATCATGTCACCCCTAGTCCTCCTTTTCATTAGACTACTAGACCATACCCAATTCCAACAACTGGAATGGTAACAAAGTTTTTATATTGCATATAGAATCTTAATATAGATAAAAAAAATTATTCATACAAATATTAATTAATGCAATCTAGCTTCTTTGTTGCTATCTAGACTGCTTATCTGCAAATGTTGAAATTCACTAAAAAGGAATAAATATACAAATCACATACTGGATGCTGTTTTTTTGGAAATAACTTTTGGATGTATGAATAGAATAGTAGTAACTGAAATTAATAGTAATGAATTTATGAATCGTAAACTCAATACATTTAAACACCCTACTGAACCTATGAATTATGTGCAGCAGCTGTACTTTTAAAAGTGGGTTAAGGGGAAAGAACAAAAGCTACATTTGATTTAAACTTAGATTTAATTATGGTTTAATGTATTAAATAAAATGTAAGATGGTAACTCCCTTGTATTTATCCTTTCTGACATACCGTGTTTCCCCGAAAATAAGACCTACCCTGAAAGTAAGACCTAGCACTATTTTCTAAACCTGCCCTAATATAAGACCTACCCCGAAAATAAGACCTAGTGTAAATCTCCAGTTCCAGGAAGACTTTTCAGGGAGCAACCGTGCACCTGCGAAACACCCCCCCTACACACTCACACCCACTATTTGGCACCATAAATATATAAGACCTACCCTGAAAATAAGACCTAGTGTGTTTTTGGGAGCCAAAAAAAATATAAGACAGTGTCTTATTTTCGGGGAAACACGGTATTAAAATGATATCCTATAGGGACTCTGGGGATTGATCCAGCACATGCATTTTACGGCACAAATAAAAATCAAGGAAACTTTATAAATTCTATTACTTAGATCAGTGAAATGTTAGAACATACTGTAATATTTCAATTACCTGAAAAAGTAACTGCTGTAATATGCTAAGGAAACAGGCCTCATCAGAAACCCTCTCAATTATTTAAAAAAAAAAGTTTAGGACCATTCTGCATGCTGAGCCCAGAGCATTCTCTTTCTATTTCTAAGATAATTTCTTATGTTCATTATAATAATTTGTCCCTATTCCATTTGGCTTCTTATTCCAAAGAAAAGTCTTGAAGGTGTTAATAAAATGTAGCTAATTTTGTTCAGCTCACCTTGAATGAGTTTTGCTTCCACCCACTGCTCCTTTGCTTTTATGTTGCTCTTCCAACCACCTTCAGTTCCCTTTCTGCCTTTAAATAGAAAAGAAAAATTAAAAAAAAAAAAAGACAAGTGACTTTGCAGCAACTATTCCTTAGTACTAAATTCGTATTGTATATTAAATACAATGATACCTGAATCTGTAAGGTAATTCTTCACTCTTTCTTCACCAGGAAGCTTAGTTGAGATGGCAGTGGGAATAAATACCTGGGGCTATGTCCTACCACTGATTTCACAGTGCTGGAAGTAAGTTATGGTCAGTGGAAAGCCAGGAGGCACTGCCCAAGAATAAATTAGGACTTGAAACTAAAACCAAGACCAGAAATCCAAGACACTCAGAATATTGAACTACGTGTGATTTAGAGCATGGCTCAACTGGAAACAAATAATCTTTTTATACCACATCTTTTGGTCAGGGCAGCAGTGGTCGTATTCTACTTGTTTGGCCCAGTTCTGCCGAGCCGGTAGCGGCAATGAGCAGCGGAGACTGAACTGGTTTTCTCTGCCGCTCTGCTGATGGGCCCACCTGCCCACCCAGGCTCCTAAACTCACCTTTATCCTCTGCTTTTGAAGTGCAGCTGCTTTGTGCAGCATAGCAGAGTGCTGCGCGGCAGCTGCTGAAGCGACCGGGAGAATGCAGGCTTGCAGGTGAACCTCTGCGCCTGCGCAAAGTGCACATGTGGTACGCGCACAAAGTGTGTGCACGCATGCAAAGCGCGCCCACCAAGCCACGCCCACTGAACTGGTAGTAAAACTTTTTGAATCCCACCACTGCAGGGCAGTCCTTTTTCACTAGAGGTTGTAGTTAGGTGACTTATCCTCCTAGATAGTGGGTTCCTGATATCCCAAACTCAAAAGGTAAGCTAAACTAAGAGGCACTGGAGACTAGACCAGGGGTGGGCAAACTTTTTGACTCGAGGGCCACAATGGGTTCTTAAACTGGCCCGGAGGGCCGGAACAAAAGCACGGATGGAGTGTTTGTGTGAACTAATATAAATTCAAAGTTAGATTACTTCACGTAGCCTTCTGGGAGATCAAGAGAACCCTCCGCTCTTTCAGCTCCGCGGGCCGGATAGAACAGCCGAACGGGCCGGATCCGGCCCCCAGGCCGTAGTTTGCCCACGGCTGGACTAGACAGAGCATTTGATCATGTTGTGATCAAATCTTCCTATTTAGAACAAATGAGCAATAGAAATGAATGCAAAACACTGTGAGTTACTGTATTAGGACATTACCATTGTAATATTGAACTTAGCTTCTATGACTACTTTTAATCAACCCAATCTACTTTAAAATGCAAATGATGACAAATTATTGTTGGTAGGACAATCAATTTCCTGATTATTCAATGACAAAAACCCACAAAACATGGCGCTACATGAAATATGCATCTTATTTTTTTCACTTCTTACTAGCCTCTCTTTTGTGTAAAGCTACAGATCTATCACTTCAGTGCATTAATTCAGTCCTAGAATGGGTTCTTCATATCTACATATATTTACTGGCAATGAATGAACACAATGTTGTTGGAACAGCTCTGGCTGCGTTCCCTCTCTCTGGGAGAAAAATCAGGAAAAAGCCCAGATGATTACTCCTTTGCATGTAAATCTCAGGACTAATTGTATATTGTGAACTGGATTAACTTCAGACCCTAAAATCCTTACTTACAAAACTATCCTACATTATACATGTACTAAAAGCTAATTACTACTCCATAGTATAAAGAGTGACGCACACACAGAGACAAAAAGTACCTTGCAAAACCTCATCAAAAGCAATCATTTTAGTTCTGGTGTTCTGTGAACAGCCCTTTAGTCTTGCGCTGAGGTACTTTGTTTAAATTTAGGATATATTCATCACAAGCTGAAACACCCCCCCCCCCAAAATCAGTGTTCCATCTGGAAAGAAGTAGCAAAAACTGACTTCACTTGCTATGCTTGTTTAAGGAACAGTTACTGTGGTGGAATTGGCTGGGTGCCTGCGAATCAGAGGTCACCTGGCAAATCCACAGGAAAACACATTAGCACAAAGTGGCTGTTTGAGCAGGCGTGATTAAAAAACCTCTCCATTCGGCCTACGTCCATGATCTTAACAAAAAGCCACATGGCTGCTTTTCTTGATTTGTGCAGTAGTTTCATTGCCAAATATTTCCATGAGTATAAGGACTCTTCCACTCTACCTCCTTTTTTTTTAATTAGGAATTATTTTTCATATGTTTTGTTCCAGTTTCACACAAGGGAAAAATGGGTTTAATTTGGTGGAATAGCATTGACAAGAATAACTGCTCAACAAAACTAAACCAAAATCATAGACTGTATTTTTGCTTATGTGAGATAGAAACAAATTTATAAACTGAAGAATCTCCCAATTATATTTTATTTTTCCCCTTAGATTTTTATTTAAATACATTTGAATTTGAATGAAATACCAATTTTATAATAGTGGAATATTAACTGTTGTGAGTTCAGTAGCAAATTCACTTAAATAGAAATATCGATCAGATGACTTCATTGTTCACTGTAAACAACTATAATACTGTACATTGTCTCAGAAGTTTTGCCCATTTTGATATATTAAATTTGGATTTTTAAAGAATATTTCAAAAGATATTCATTTCTACTACTCTTCATGCTTTTGGGAAAGGACATTAAAATATTTTTTAAAAAGCATTTTCCTGATTTCTATCTTTCTTATTTTCTAATGCTCTAAAAATCAAAATTAATCTTACTGGGTGCATTATTGCAGGTATATATTTTCCCTAAAGCAATCATCTTCTGATACCTCTACTCTTTGTAGACAATGTACCATAATGGACTGGACATTTTTGTCAGTAATATTCTTCCCCCCAAAATGGTTAGATAACAACAGTACTGTGGAAGACTGTAGTAAAGCAGCCTCCATAAGTGAGGAATGCTTTTATTATGAGAAATGAAAACGGACAAAAGCAATTTACCTGTCTTCCAAATTCACCAGAACTTTTTCCTGGCAAGGGGTGGAAAACATTAAGATGACCAAAAACTAGGGCAAACATTCCATCACAAGTCAGTCTTCTCAAGATGAAGAATGTGGGAAAAATATACTAGTTTTGGTTAAGAGTTCATTATCATTTTTTCTGAATTCTTCATTACTTTCATTGTTATTCTTCTACCTATCGCATAATTTCCAGACTTTTTCTTGTTTTCCTCCCGTTTTCTCTTTTTAGTATTATTGCTATACTTATCAATTTTAAATTTAATTTAAAACTAATGCTGCTGCACACATTTCTATTTTTCTTTTACTGATCAGTTTACCATAGTAAGAATATACTTTTATTTATTTTAGGAACTAAAAGGAATATCTTATATAAATAGTCCTTAGTTAATGTGATTGAAACTGGGAAGTATATTGCAAAGCACCATGGTCATAAAACAAAAAATTATGTGACCACATCGACTTATGCTGGCAGTTATGGCATCTCCAGTTGCAATCATTAATCATATTATGGGACTGCAACTTGCAACTTCTTGTCTGCTTCCTCAATGACTCTGCTTGTCAGAAGCTGGCAGTGAAGGTTCCAAATGATGATCATGTGACTTCAGAACTATCAAAAATATGCACCAGTTACCAAGTGCCCAAATTGGAATCACATGATTGCAGGGATACTGCAACAGCCGCAACTTTGAGAAGTCTCCTTGTTCAGTGCAATCGTAATTTTGAACAGTTGCTGAATGAGTGGTTGCTAACCAAGTACTAGATAGAGTACAAAAAAGTAAATGAAGGTCCAGATTCTTGTATATTCATAGGAGTTCCATTCCTGCCACTATACTGCAAAAAAACAAATGTAATAACCTGCATTGAAAATGGAACTCAGTGAAATAATACAGGAAAACAGTTGGGCAGGAAACAAAATATTTAAAAAGTGCAAAAAGGGTTTAAAGATACACCAACCTGGCAAAAGAAGCTGCCATAATATAGCCCAATTAAATGTCAAGGGGTCACTTCAAGAAAGGGAATTTTACCCCTCATAATACTATAAATTGAATTTTGGATCCTTCATGGCTACTGTTTAACCAAAGAAAGCATACAAATTTAAAGAAAGGAACATTTAAAGTAATTTAATTTAAAGGAATGAGTAACATAATACTGAGTTCCAAAGAGTTCCTTGGAGTTAACCTTCAATTACAAACACTTATTTCTTTTTTATACAGATATCTGTAATTCCTAGCTGTTGTTGCCAGCTTGTCCCTTCAGAGCACTCAAGACGTACTGTGATATTTTGAAGACTTCCAAGTTATCTCTTAAAAATTCTTGAAGCTGTTCGCCAACCACTGATTATATTCTTATTTGGGGATAATCAAAATACAAAAAAAGGCTGAAACTCTGGCCCTACCCAGCCCAGGGACAGGAAACTGCCAGCCACAAGATCCCACAACTTTTTTTTTAAAAAAAATACAACTTCCAATAATGAAAATGTTGCCCATCTTACTATATGTAGAAGGCATAATCTTACCAGGAACATATCCTGCTAGAGATGCTGCACACTAACTTTTCAGAGACTTTGTTTTATTCATATGCAAATTAACATGCAAATATTTATTTTCATGTGTGGTTAATTTAATTGACTGGCAGCCGTAGCTTTTTCTGAAACACTGAAATTGATAGTGCTCATCCTAGGGGCAAATTTCACTGCTAACAATACTGTCGAGCTGATTTACCAGAGAAGTCCTGCAAATAAAGTGACTCACTCAATAATGAGATTAAAATTCTGGTAGTGACAGAAAGAAATGCAGTTTCCAGGGGGCGTGCGTGAGATAACAGGAAATCTGTTCATGCTTCTTTACACTTAAATAATGTTCCTATAATCAGGAAATGTATTACTGCTTTCTATTTAATAGCTAATTTATTAATGACTGGTTTAATTGACCAAGATATTGCTTAAAAATTCCCCAGAAATAGTTCTTCTGCAGTATAGGAATCTGCTGATAGCGATAAGTTACACTTACAAAAGATTGGTCTGTCCTAAAAACTCATCTGACTATAATGCTGACTGACTTTATTCTGTGGATAACAGTATTGCATTGTTTAAGAGCATTTATATTTATAAAATAATTTGCTTCTATATTACCAGCAACAACATGTGAGTTACAGGCTTGGCAAGAACAAAAATATTTAAGTAAAAATGTAGTGATATCAACATATCTATAGCAAAATTTTATTTCAAATACAACAACAAACCAATTTAATGGACCAAAAGCTTAGCTATCATCTTTTTGACACTCAGGCAATTTTAAACTCTTGTGTTAATATTGTTTGCCTTATACAAATTTGTCTGGGTAACCAAATTGACTGTGCAAGAATGCAACTATTAAAATAATTTTCCCAGCACTCATTCACACCTTACAGATCTCCATTTTCTGATACCCTACTACTATTTTATATAGGAAATATTTGAAGTATAATACTAAATTGTCAAATAACGGTATAGTATACTGTCAAATCACAAAATTGGTACACAATGGTTTAAATTTAAGTCCTCATTATTTGCTTCTAGGATAGTAAGGTCTTCCAGTTCAGTTGTTGCAATGTTTTATTTTAACTGAAATGTTAACAAATGCAGAGATTACACCCATTACAATTTATTTATTTTATTTGGACTTGTATGCCGGCCCCCTCTCCCGAAGGACTCAGGGCGGCTCACAACTAAAATACAAACAATAAATAATTTAAAAAGAATTAAACCAACAAGCCCAACATCAAAAACTCGCTTTAAAATTTAACACCCCCCCCGAGGTCAGTCCAGCCCGGCCTGCTCAAACAGCCAAGTTTTCAGATCGTGGCGGAAGGAGTGGAGATCAGGAGCCAAACGGAGCTCCAAGGGTAGTTGGTTCCACAAGGCGGGAGCCGCTACAGAGTAGACCCTCCCCCAGGGCACTGCCAGTCGACACTGTCTTGCGGACGGCACCCCGAGGAGTCCCCATCTGTGCGCACGCACAGGGTGATCGGCGTTCGATGTCGGCAGGAGATGCTCCCGCAGATACCCCGGACTCAAGCCATGTAGGACTTTGAATGTTAATACCAGTACCTTGAATCTTACCTGGAGGGCAACTGGTAACCAATGCAGCTCGCGCATGAGGGCAGTAACATGGGAGTATTGGGAAACTCCCATCACAACCCGCGCGGCCGCATTCTGCACCAGCTGAAGCCTCCAAATGGTATGCAAGGGCAGTCCTAGATAGAGAGCATTGCAGTAGTCGAGTTGGGACATGACAAGTGCATGAGTGACCATGCGAAGGGCATCTCGGTCCAGATATGGGCGTAACTGGCGAACCAGCCGAACCTGGGCAAAAGCCCCCCTGGACACAGCTCCCACCTGCTCCTCCAAACCGAGCCATGAATCCAGGAGGACCTCCAGGTTTCGCACCCTATCTACAGGAGGCAACACCTCTCCCCCCATGACCAAAGATGGAATCTGCTGACTGATCCGAGATGCCTGTACGCATAGCCACTCAGTCTTGGCCAGGTTGAGCTGTAGCCTGTTCCTGCCCATCCAGATCTGCACCGCATCCAGACCGCGGGACATCACGGAGAGGGCATCACTGATTTGGTTTGGGGTGGAGATGAACAACTGGGTATCATCAGCATACTGATGACACCTCGCCCCAAAACCACGGATGATCTCACCCAGCAGCTTCATATAGATGTTGAACAAGAGGGGCGAGAGGACCGACCCCTGAGGGACCCCACACGTGAGAGCCCTTGGGGTCGACCTCTGCCCCTGCCAACACCGATTGCGAGTGCCCCGAGAGGTAGGAGAACCACCGCAAAATGGTGCCCCCCACTCCCAACCCATCGAGGCGCCGCAACAGGATACCATGGTCGATGGTATTGAAGGCCGCTGAGAGATCTAATAGGACCAGGACAGAGGAAAATCCCCTGTCCCATGCCCTCCAGAGATCATCCACCAGTGCGACCAATGCCGTCTCCGTGCTAAACCCCGGCCGGAAGCCCAATTGATATGGATCTAGATAGTCCGCTTCCTCCAGGAAAAGCGGAAGCTGCTGAGCCACCACGCTTTCAACAACCTTCACCAGAAAGCGAAGGTTGGAGACTGGATGAAAGTTGTTTAAAATGGCCGGATCGAAGGCAGGCTTCTTCAGGAGGGGTTTCACCACCACCTCTTTCAAGGCGGTGCGGAAAGAACCCTCCCTTAACAAAGCATTAACCACTGCCTGGATCCAGCCACATGTGACCTCCCTGGAGGCATACACTATCCAGGAGGGACACGGGTCCAACGAACACGTGATGGAACTCAGCCGTCGCATAATCCTGTCCACTTCATCCTCAGAAACAGGATCAAACTCAGCCCAGATAGTATTGGCCAGACTCCCCGCCCCCCCTCCTCTGACCACTGCCAATCAGAGTTCAACCCCTCCCAAATCCGAGCGACCTTATCCAGCAGATATTGACCAAATTCCTCAGCCCTACCCTGCAAAGGGTCCACCCCCGCCCCTCGCTGTAAGAGGGAACGAGTGACCTTGAACAGGGCGGCTGGGCGGTCATCTGCGGACGCTATGAGTGTGGAGAAGTAAACCCTCCTCACCGCCCCCACAGCAACCAGGTAAGTCCTAATATAGGCTCTTAACTGGGCTCGGTAAGATTCCTAATGGGTCAATCTCCACCTGCTCTCTAAACCCCTTCTACACCGCTTCATCTCCCGGAGCTCCTCTGTGAACCAAGGAGCCACCCGGGATCTGCGGCGAGTAAGGGGATGCAAGGGACAACTCGGTCGAGGGCCTCAGCGGCAGCCTGTTACCAAGCAGCCGCCAGCACCTCAGCTGAGCTGTGGATAAGGGAGGCGGGAAAGAAGCCCAGTTCAGCCTGGAACCTCTCAGGGTCCATCAGGCGTCTGGGGCGGAACCATCTCGCCGGCTCCTCATCCCAGCAGTGTGGGGTGGCCTGCTGGAAGACCAGCTGTAGGAGATAGTGATCTGACCATGCTACAGGTTGGGTAGTCGAAATACCCACCCCCAGATTGCTACGCCACTGTTCCGAGATAAAAACAAGTTCGAGTGTGTTACCCTCCCCATGAGTATGGCCCTGTATTATCTGGGTCAGGCCCATAGCAGCCATGGAAGCCATGAACTCCTGAGCCAAACCCAACGCCCTCCCCCAAGGAGGGCAGGTTGAAGTCGCCCAAGACCAAAAGGCTTGGGAACTCTGCCACCACTCCCAAGAGGGCATCGAGACAGGGCTGTTGCCACACAGCTGGGGGACAGGTATGTAAGCAACAGGCCCAACTGACCGCCAGGCCCCAGCCTCAGGAGGAGAGCTTCACACCCGCCTATCGGCAGAACAGTGACCTCTCTTGCAATCAAGGTTTCCCGAATAACTACAGCCATCCCCCACCCCTACTCTGAGCTCGTGGTCGGTGTAAAACCTGAAAACCTGGGGGGCATAAATCAACCAGAGGAACTCCTCCCTCCGGCCCCAACCAGGTCTCAGTGATGCAAGCCAGGTCCGCGGTCTCCTCCTCAATCAACTCACAGAGGAGGGGTGCCTTATTAACCATGGACCTGGCATTAAAATATACCAACCTGAGCCCAGGGACTCTGGCTCCCGTATCCCCGGGGGAGTGGGCAGAGGCATGAGGGTTGGAGCACGCCACAGCTCGAAGACAGCAGGGGTGTGGTCCCATCTCACGATACGGCCCCCCACCTCTCCATCTCCCACCGACTCCGATCACCCTGGGAATCACCATTCCCACCTTGCTCCCCAGAGCCCTGAAGACCCCCCTCCCCCACACCACGACCATTAGCCAGGCTGGACTGAGCTCCCACACATCTGGGCAGCATTTCCTCTAATACCTGCCCAGACAAACCCCCCCCCCAACCCCTTCAAACAACCAATTAAAAATTTAAAAACCTCCCCTATTGAATCAATTTTAATTTTAATCCCTTGGCCATGCCATGCCCCCTCTCGGGATCCCAGGATCCGTCCTTGAGGAAGGCCTTCGATAGTCCAGCGGGCCATCTCCGGGACATGGGAACACCCCTGAGTGCCCGCAGCTCGAAGGAAGAGTAGGTGCAGTGGATGGTAACCATCACCAGTCCATGAGGGAGAGATCAGAATCCAGGTTGAGATGGTAAACAGGCAAGTCCAATGATGACAAGTCGCGGGGCCAGTATTCAAGCGGTAGCCCCCCACCCTCAGCAGCTCTCTCACCGCCAGCCAAGAGGGGAGCCCCAAGATCTCCAAATGGTCCAGCCTCATCTCTCCCACAGAGGAGGACGGCCCGCAAACTGACCCCAAGCAGGGAGAGCCAGGAACTACTGTTCTCTCACCACAGTGGGCCGGGCAGGCCCAGTGCCCTCCCACCACACCGAGCATCCCCCAAAAAACTGGACAGCCACATCGGGGGAGAAGGGAAAAATGGTCCAGGCAGAATCCAGCAGTAAGATGAACATTGACTTCCTCTGACACCGCCGCCGAGCCATCGCCAGCCACTATCGAGGCCGCCAGGCTCAGGCCCTCACCATGTTGCCGCCACCGGCCATGGAATGGAAATCTTCGAGCCAGCAGCAAACAGCGCCAAGCCACCACCGGAGCTGCTGGACCTCCAACAGTACCACCAGCACCAGCAGGAAAATTCCAAAATGCCACTGGGGCCATCAGTCGCCATCAGTCTGCTGGGGCCCATGCCAGTCCCGTCATCGCCAACATGCCGCCGCTGTCTCTTAAAGGGCCACCGAGAGCCCACTGCTGAGGATGCCAGTCCACCTCCATTGCCACTGCTTCTATCTCTGCCACTGATGCTGCCGCCGCCGAGGTCGAGGGAGCCAGGGTGCCGCTGAGGACACCACAACCCCCAGCAACCCCCCAGATCACCCCCAGCCTCCATGGCCGCAACCCCAGCCTCAGATCCAGCTCCAGTAGGATTACATCTTCTCGGTGCCATATTCTTCAGACCACAGGCCAGAAAAATGGCAAACGGCAGCCGCCGCCGCTGCCAGGGCCGAGGGGGAGTTGGGGGGCTGCCAGGAACAACCTGATAATCACGACTGTGCATTTTAGTGGGGAATTCTTCATAATCAGGACTATTAGTTTTCAGGCCTCCAACACTCCGTTTACTACCCCTCCCCCCAGCTAAATTTAGCTGTTAGCACTTCATATCTCCAAAAACCAATTTAGATTAGAGCACAACTTCTATTGAATCAACAGCCACTCTAGGATTTATATGGATGCCACTGAAATACGAAAGCAGGAGAGGACAACTCCCATTTTAGGAGAGAATATCAGGGGATTTCAAGAGATGAAATGCCCCAAACATTTGCAAGGTAATGACAGTGTTCCTGGCTTTCCTTTCTGCTATGCCTGGAGAGAGAGAGAAGAGGACAACCCAGGGTGCAGCCTAATAGGGTTCTCGCTCCTCAAATGGAATTGGACCCACCAGAAGTTTGCCACCCTATCAGAACCTCTGTGTAAACTGTAGATTTCCTGAAACACCGTTGATGTGCTTCAAAGCACAATAGAAGGAAGCTTTGTTCTTGTAATGTAGGACCACAACCATGGACTACAGTCCTGTCAATGAACACGAATGGATAATGGCTGAGATGGGAGAGAATGATATTTATCTGACCTGAGGCATCTGTTATCTATAACTTATCTTTATTTCTGGAATAAATCTCCCAAAATACAATTATCTAAGTAAATGAAAATGAACTTTATCTAGAAGCTGAATTACATGTTTCAGTTGCTGGAATTAAATACAAAACATTTCAATGAAATATATGTCAATGGTTAAGTACTTATTTGTAAAGAAGATTATTTAGAAGAACTTGTGGTGAGATGAACAGCAAACAAATTTAATAAATAAAAATTAATTAGGCCTTGAAAGAATCTGAAACTGCATGGTGGCAACACTATATAACTGCATAACTATGTAGGTGGCAACACTATTATTTATATACTATTATTTATATACAGTATTTTATTAGAAGTATGTTTACATTGCTTCTCACTGCAAAGATTTTTATGTTATAAGCTAATTTAACTATATTACAATAATTTTTTAAAAAGCATTGTGTACAAACAACACTATAATACACTTACAAGATAAACTAAGAAAACATTTCCAAAGCACCAATATTCAACACAAATTTGCAAAGGCATATTTAAAGCTAAATAGAAATAATTTATGTTTCCAGCATTATTACTATATGGTAATTAAACCAGGTAGAATCATAAACATAAATACATCATTAGGACTTTGATTTGATTTCTTATTCTCAGGAAGAATATATCTAGCTACTTAAAATTAATATATAAAGTTCTCCTTGGCATTGCAATCGGTTAAATTTAAAATCTTGGTCCTCTGTGAGGCTAAGAATATATTGCTTTGGACTGCTTTGTTGCTTTGTTGCTTGGTTAAGTAGAAAACTCCTTTTGCCCTTCTTCATTTAAATTACTTTTGGTGGTGATAAATTATGGGTCTCAAGTCAAACACACAAAGCAACAATCACCCTAGTCCTCATCCAAACAACAATCCAAAACTAAATGTATTCCTGACCCAAACAGAAAGCAGCAGGAAAAGCCACATAGAAAGCAAATTAGGTGCAAATTAGATCAACTTAAAAGCTTTCCCCCACGATTTTCATCTTTTAAAATGATTGAATTTATGCACATAGAAATCAAATGAAAACTTTTTTTTCTTGGAGATTAGCAGAGACTTGATTATTTAGTGAGAAATGACAGAGATGAATATCTCAGTATCATTTACATGAAACAGGAACCACAAAGTTTGAAAATTCCGATAAAAAGCACATCACATTGAAACAAAAGATACTCATGATTACCTGACTTTTCTACTATTTTACATAAATAATTTATGATTTTTAAGTGTTCCATACAACAATGAACAAGGCAAGGTTATAGGAACCTTTAAGAAGAAAATTTAGGCGTGATATTTTTTTTCACTGCAGACAGCATACAAACTGGAATGTGAAATTACTTACTGAATTGTACAGGTATCTGTACTATGTGGTACAAAATACCATCTATTCAGGTGACATTTCGAAAGTCTATAATATTATTATAATTATATAATATGTCCATTATATTATAATGGCTATATTAGGAAGCAAGAGCCAGAATGCAAACATTATTGTTTTTCAGATTTGTTCCGACAAATGAGTCAATAGTTTTATTCAAATAAACCTAGTTTGGCAACAAAGAGAATCTCTCACCTCCCACTTTTCCAAATTTTGGTGGTTGTTTTATTTCAGGATTCCAGTAAGAATCTTTTTAGTTTAAAAACCATTATTGGCACAATTGGGAAGGCATTATATGGCCCTATCATAGGAGGTGTTTGGTTCCTTTTTTTAGGATTATACTAAATTATACTATATTC
Organism: Naja naja; assembly: GCA_009733165.1. Classification (NCBI taxonomy): domain Eukaryota; kingdom Metazoa; phylum Chordata; class Lepidosauria; order Squamata; family Elapidae; genus Naja; species Naja naja. Next base: position 111,470,429 of record CM019148.1, on the reverse strand, counting down.
ATTGCATTTATAGCAACCAAATGATTTAGCAAGAGACATATTCCAACCACAAGTCTACATTTAAAATTCGTAAAACTTTCAGATAGCTACACCAACAATGCCTTGCGCATGCCCAAGATGGCGGTTGGTGGGTGAGAAGGCTCTCTCAGCGTTTCGGAGGTTTGTTGGCTTTTCAGCGAGAAAAGACCTGCTGCCACCCTCCTTTTCCTAGGATCATCTAGGAGAGCGTCAGGGGATGCCACTGGGGCCGCTGCGGCGAGAATTGGGCCGGCGGCTTGGCGTGGCTGAACTTTTTCCCCCCGCGGCTTTTACATCCGCCGCGGCTCGTCGGCTGGAAGCAGGGCGCAGCGGTAGCGCTTTTCGCCTGCCTTGTTGTGGCGTGGTGACGGCGTTATCTACCTGGCCCTACATCTCCATGCTGTGGATCCAAAATGCTGCTGTCCCTTTGTTACGGACCCGCTGCTTGGCTGCTGGTCGTTGGCTGGAGTTGCTGGCGACGGATGTGGCGAGGCTGGGTCCCGATGGAGGTGACTGCGGCGGATCGGACTGCCTGCGGCTTTGCTGTGGCGCGGAGTTTATCCCGAGGGAGTTGATGGCGGCAGTAGCTTTCCGGGATTTTTGGTGTTGTGGCTACCTGTTGGTATCCACGTGGAGTCCTGGACGAAGAGGCTGCTGGCTCAATGGTCCTCCTTTTCCCCGGTTTCTGGGTGGGGTGACATGTCCCTGGGGTTGGACTTTGGAACCGCCCCGGGGACCCCCCCTTCCCTCCTTCCCCAGAAGCGCGAGCTCTGGGAGGAGTAGATTCACAGGGTGGTTGGAGGCCTATAGGCCTGAGAGGCCCAGGGAGGCCTGGGAAGGATTTGTTCGCTGTGCGCCTGGGTTGGAGGAGCCGGCCTCCCTGGGTGGAGTTCTCTGGCGGTGTCCCCCCCCCCCCGGGAACAGATGGTGCTATGGCTCCAGATCCTGGCTGCGACCAGTTTGCGATCAGTTTGTGGACATTATACCTTTCCTGGACTCTTGTGGACCTGATTGCCCTTGATTGGTGGGCATTCATTTACAACCATTGCCTTTCTTCTTGTCCTTGTTATTCTGGACTCATAGGGCACTATTGATGGTGCCTGGATCATCTACACCATTTTTACCATCACCACGGATTTATGCTGTTTTTCTCCTGGAGACTTGGCTGCCTCCCATTGTGGTGAGAGAACAGTGGGAGGATGCAATTTTCCCTGCAGTGAGAGGGCAGGAGACTGTTCAGGACTCTTTCCCGCAAGTTACTATGGTGGCAGCATAGTGACTTGTTATTGGACTCTAACTGTTGTCAGCTGTGAGAGAGCTGCTGACTGCGGCTTGTTCCTGTTTCTGTTTATTGCCACAGTCTGTCTCTTTCATTGTATTCCATTCTTACAATGTTTTTCCATCATACCAACTACCTCCGTTACTATCTGAGATGTATAAGTTATGCTTGTCTACTCCCTATTAGATTTACGGGCCCTCCAGACGGTTCCCCAATCTGTGGAATGGCCCTGTACGCTATCAAAAGCTTACCTTAATGACGGATCTTGGGATCCCGAGAGGTGGCATGTTGCGACTAATGGGCCAAATTCTAAGTTTAGAAGGAAGGGGAAACTTCTTAAATTTTTAACTTGTTGTCTTAAGGGGTTAGGGAGAGGGGTTAACGGGTCTTTTTGCAGCCTGGTCCATGGCGGGAGGGAGCGGGGGCCGGGGGTCGGCGGGGCTCCGGGGGCTGAGGTGGGGGCCGCGATTCCCAGGGTGGTTGGAGTCAGTGGCAGACGCCGAGGCATAGGGCCGTATCATATGTGGGGAGTGCGCACCCGCCATCTTTGTGCGGTTGCTCGCTCCGACCCTATGGCCTCCTCTCTGGGGAGCTCGGGAACAGGGACCCCTGGGCTTAGGCTGGTGTACTTTAATGCCAGGTCCGTGGCTAATAAATCCACCCTCCTCCGTGAGATTATTGAGGAGGAGGCTGCGGACCTGGCTTGTATCACCGAGACCTGGTTGGGCCTGGAGGGCGGTGTCCCTCTGGTTGAATTATGCCCTCCAGGTTTTGGTCGTGCACCGCCACGGGCCCAGGGAAGGGGTGGTGGGGTGGCTGTGGTTATTAGGGAGACCTTGTTTCCAAGGGAGGTCACTATCCCAGAGATAGTCGGGAGTGAGACCCTCCTCCTGAAGTGGGGGCCTAATGGTCAGGTGGGTTTGCTGCTCACATACCTTTCTCCCAGCTGTGTGACAGCAGCCCTGCTGGGACTTCTTGACGTCCTCTCGGGGTGGCGGTGGAGTTCCCAGGCCTTATAGTCCTGGGGGACTTTAACCTGCCTTCCCTGGGGGGTATGTCGGGATTGGCCCAGGAATTCATGACTTCTATGGAAGCCATGGGCCTGACCCAATTAATTCATGGCCCCACTCATGAGGGGGGGAACACTCTAGACTTAGTTTTTGTCTCTGAGTGGTGGCGTAGTGACAGAGGTCAACCTGTTCATACGGCTCTGCCCGTTCCATGGTCTGATCACCATCTCCTACGGCTGGTTTTCCAAAAGGCCGCCCCCACTGCTGGGACAGGGAGCCACTTAGATGGTTCCGGCCCAGGCGCCTCATGGACCCTGAACGGTTCCGGGCGGAGCTGGGGCCTTTTCCCTCTTCCCTTGCTCACAGCCCTGTTGAGGATCTGACGGCCGCTTGGCAGCGGGCGCATCGAGGCCCTCGCTCTCAGGCTCGGATTCAGAGGAGCTCCGAGATTAGAGAGCAGGTGGAGGGCCACCCGCTAGCTTAGGACTTACCTGGGAGCTGTGAGGGTGGCGAGAAGGTCTTATCTCTCCACCCTCATAGCGTCCGCAGATAACCGCCCAGCTGCCCTGTTCGGGTTACGCTCTCTCCTTTGTCCTGGGGAGGTGGCGGATCCGTTCGGGAAGGGCTGAGGAATTTGGTCAATATCTGTCGGATAAGATCGCTCGAATTCGGGCGGGTTGTCCACTGATTTGCAGTGGTCTGAGGAGCGGGATACAGGTAGTCTGGCCAATATGTTCTGGGATGAGTTCGACCCTGTTTCCGAGGATGAAGTGGACAGGATTATGCGGCGCCTGAGTTCCACCACATGTTTGTTGGACCCGTGCCCTTCCTGGCTGTCTTATGCCGCCAGGGAGGTCACCTGCGGTTGGATCCGGGCAGTTGTCAACGCCGCTAAGGGAGGGTGTTTTCCCTCCGCCCTGAAAGAGGCGGTGGTGAGACCCTCCTGAAGAAGCCTGCCCTGGATCCGACCGTGTTAGACAACTTTCGTCCAGTCTCCAACCTTCGCTTTTGGCGAAGGTTGTTGAGAGTGTGGTGGCCAGGCAATTTCGCTTTTCCTGGATGAAGCGGACTACCTGGATCCGTGCCAATCGGGCTTCCGGCCTGGTTTCAGCACGGAGGCGGCATTGGTCGCACTGATGGATGATCTCTGGAGGGCCGGGACAGGGGTTTTCCTCTGTCCTGGTCCTATTAGACCTCTCAGCGGCTTCGATACCATCGACCATGGTATCCTTTTGCGACGCCTGGGGTTGGGGGTGGGGGCACTGTTTTTGGTGGCTCTCCTCCTACCTCGTGGGGCGGTCGCAATCGGTGTTGGCTGGGGGCAGAGGTGGGCCCGAGGGCACTCACTTGTGGGGTCCCTCAGGGGTGGTCCTCTCTCCCTTTATTTAATATCTACATGAAACCGCTGGGTGAGATCATTCGTGGTTTTGGGGTGAGGTATCATCAATATGCCGATGATACACAGCTATATATCTCCACCCCAAACCAGATCAGTGATGCCCTCTCCGTGATGACTCGCTGTCTGGATGCGTGCGGATCTGGATGGACGGAAACATGCTTCGACTCAACCCGGCCAAGACTGAGTGGCTGTACATACCGGCATCGCGGTCCAGTTTGGAATGTCCATTGTTGACCATAGGGAGAGTGGTGCTGCCCCCTGTGGATAGGGCAAGGAACCTGGGGGTCCTCCTGGATGCACGGCTCCGGTTGGAGGAGCAGGTGGGAGCCGTCACCAGGGGGGCTTTTGCCCAGGTCCGGCTGGTTCGCCAGCTTCGCCTGTTTCTGGACCGCGATGCCCTGCGTATGGTCACTCACACCCTTGTTACTTTGCGACTCGACTACTGCAACGCTCTCTATCTAGGACTGCCCTTGCATACCATCCGGAAATTGCAGCTGGTGCAAAATGCGGCGGCGGTGGTGATGGGAGTTCCCCGGTTCTCCCATGTTGCCCCCCTCCTGCGCGGCTTGCATTGGTTGCCGGTTGCGCTCCGGGTGAGATTCAAGGTTCTAACCTTAACATACAAAGTCCTTCATGACATGGGTCCCTATTATTTAAGGGAGCGACTGCTGCCGACATCGAACATTAACCGCCCTGTGCGAACTCATAGACAGGGGCTCCTTGGGGTCCCGTCGGCCGGGCAGTGCCGGCTGGCGGTCCCCGACGACGAGCCTATTCTGTCGCCCCCTGACCTCTGGAACCAACTTCCCTGGAGCTCCGCCTGGCCCCTGACCTCCGCACTTTCCGTCACGACTTGAAGACCTGGTTGTTTAATCAATCCGGGCTGTGACCCTGGGGTGGGGTGGTTTTTAGAGTTTTAATGCTGGGATTTTAGTATTAATTCGGCTTGACTTGTTTAATCTGGTTTTATTTAATTTATTGTTGTGTTGTTTTTACTTTGTAAGCGCCGAGTCCTTTGGGAGAGGGGGCGGCATATAAGTCGAATTAATAAATAAATGTATAAGTATATACTGTACAGTGGCAAGAAATATATTATAGATAGTCCTCACTTAAAGATCATTCCAAATTATCAGGGACACCCCCCCCAACTAGTTCCAGAGTTCTGATGGATATACACTCACCCACCCTCCATGGTCAGATTTCATGCTTGGCAACTGGCTCACCTTATGGAGAGTTCCAGCATTTTGTGATCACATTATTATGTTTTATGATATTTTTTGGCTGGTTTTCAGCAAACAACTCCCACTGAAATAGATCAATTTCATGTGAAACATGAAATGATTCACCAATACAGAGGCATTCCATTATCAGTATCTCTCTGTACCACCCACACACCAATGTGCTGAAGGTATTGATTGAATGTGAAGTTCAGTTAAAGCTTTATCAAGCAAAGGTTTGTCAGAATCTGTAAACATGCTGATAACCCTTCATGCAATTTAATCACACAGAGCCATTTTGAGCATTCTGCTGAAAACTGAGGACAATCATTCCTTTAAATTAACATTACAGCTTGAGCTGTACACTTGTTCTACCAACAGTAACTATCAAAATATTACAAACAATCCCAATCCCAGCAGTAACTTTTAAGGTTTTCTCTACAGCTCTATTTAAATAAGCACAATTGTAGTATATTCATATCAAATATGCACGGTCATTGGAAGTCAGCGTACCAATTAAATGGAAACTAATATTTCATAAAATAAGACTGCCTTGATTCTGTGATAGTACAAATTGTGGAAAGATCTGCTACATTCTTGCCAAAGCTTAATGGGAAATCCAGGAGGATACGTTACATTTATTTTTAATTACTTCCAATTTAATCATTTCCCCCAATCCCAAGATCTCCACACCATACATAACAGCAAAACAATTTTACTTTGGAAGATATTTATGGCAAGTATCACTGGACATTCTTCTGGAAGAGGGGAAAAAGGAACAGCAAGTTTCATAGATCTTATAGCTGTTGTCTTTTCATGTGATTTTAATAAAATTAAAGCATACATTTAACATAATCACACATGTCACATCTTTTCTGAATTGAGTCTTAAAAAATACTTACATCATTTTCCTACAAAATCATCTACTGACCCCGTGACATTGGTATTATATACCTTTCTGTAATACTGAGAATTTTATTACAATTTCAAATATTTTTCTTAAATTGTTATTATATTTATGGACACTATTTTGAATATTTAAAAGCAGAGCTGGCAATGTTTTGGATTCAGTTCCAAAAAGTTGCTTTTAGTGTACCGGAACATGCCTGTCTGCAACTTTTCATTCAATCTAAAAAGTTCTATTTTGTTCTCATCTGTCCACATAGCATTCTCTTGCAATAGCTTTCTGGCTTATCCCCTGGCTTCAGGCTTCCTTGATGGTCTCCTAGCTTGGTTGTTTTCTTGCAGATGTTTCATTACCAAACTAGGTAACATCATCAGTGCAAGGCTTTCTCCTTCCATATGCAAATATGTAGCTTTTTCCTCAACAAGTATAATGTTCTTGACTCATTTATTTAATTGGGTTCTCTTTATTTAATTTCAGGAAAACATTTTATATCATATTTACGCGGAAACATTGGACATCAAAAGGATTCACAAACTTAAGCACCACTATAGTTGACACCTTCAAAAAAAAAATCAAACACTTAAGCACAGGCAAAAATTTAACCACTGAGATTTAATAGTCTGAGATGTTGGGTTTTACAATTTGTTTTTATTTTTAACATGCATTTTTAAAAGTCCTCCAAAATAGTATTTACAAAAAAAAATGTTTAACACTTACAAAAAGAAACATGTTTCCTCTCCTTGACAGTAATAATACCGTATTCATTACACTTAAAAAATGGAATGCAGTTGCTGCAGAAAAAAGAAGTAGGGTGTCCATCTCTCCTTATCTTCTCCATAGGCACTTTTTTCTTTCGTTTGTTCAGTATCATTATGCCATTCCTGATGATAAATGATACATACTTGTGCATCTGTTCTTTTACTGAACAGGCTTTTGTAATTCTTTGAAGGGCACAGGAAGGATGTGGAATCCTTTTGATTCTATTGAAGCAAATTAGCCTTATGTTGCATGCTACAAAGTAATGCTAATGGTACATTTATGCACGAAAAAAGGAAGTAAACCCACCATTCGTTAACCTATATAAGTTAACAAACTTGCCACGTTCCAAATTGCCTTCCTCCTCATAGTTATTCATAAATGGTTACTTCAAGGTAAAGTATTATGAATATTTGCCAAAGAGTACTGGGAAGATTTTTTTTTAATGCAAGCTATTTATTCTGCCTCTGTATGAAATATGTAGGGTTGACTACTCAGACACAAGAGGGCATGTGACTAAATGTAATATTTTATCAATCAATAAAGCAATAATCCCTCCAAAGAATTGGAAGTGCAACTCCCAACAACTGCCAGCCAGTATGATCCTTGGCTAGGAATTCCTCCCAACATATCTGGCCAGTTTTAGAGAAGGCTGCTATAGGCTTTGATAGGTTCAAAGAAACTCTAATTGAGTGGGCATCATGTTTCCTTTGGTAGAGGGGGAGACATGCCTATGCCCATGTGTAGCGTGACTGTGTAAAATCTGTAAAAGGCAGGCTCTGTAAAGCATCTTTAGCATGACTAAAGCTCAGGAGGATCTTCAGCCAACACAACATATGTCCACAATTTAAACCAAGAATACACTAAGGCAGAAGCTTGTCCACACCAAGGATGAAACACCTAGACACAAAGTGAGCAATGTGGTATATGCAATACAATGCAGTGAGATATGTGCAGATCTGTACATTGGGGAAACAAAACAGCCACTTCATAAAAATGCATGGCACAACATAGGAGAACCAACCCAACAGGACAAGATTCAGCAGTCCATCTGCATTTAAAAGACAAAGGCCATTCTTTTGAAGACAGAAAACCCTAACTTAACTCTAACCCTTTCAGCAGTTCCAAGAAGGCTCCACACCTATTTGGACTACTCAGGTGACCCTGAGGACACAGATAAACCTCCAAGTGGTCTCAATGACTCTCTAAAAAGAATGCAAATGACTAGCTGTCTGCAAGGAGTATAAATCCTTCTATTCCTCACCAGCCAGTCAGAGCCGAAGAAGCTTCTTGGATGAGAAGTGAAATGTCTTCAAAGAAAAACAAGGAAGTCCAATTGCCTCTTGAAAAAGCAGCTTTGGGACAACCATGACCTGGATGACTGAGAATCTCCATAGTTATTTAGCATGACTAAAGTGTGCAGTCCTCTGCAAAGTATGGAGCAGCCAAGCTATTTAAAGGCTTGCATAGATGTTTCAAAGGTTGTCCTCAGCTGTCTGCATGTATATGCCAGGGAGGCAAGTGTGCATGCAGCAAATGTGCAAACAGCTGAGGACAATCTCTGAAGCTGCCCTGTGAGCTTTCCAGGGGTTACAGCTGCTTGAACACTTTGAGAAGGATTGCGCTCACTGTAAGATGTTCTGCAAGACTTCCCAATTGGAAGCATTTCTAGCAGTATTAGATCATACTCACAGTCAACTCTTTCTTTCTCAAACTAAATAGCAAAGGACAATTCAGCAGTCCATCCACATTTAAAAGACAAAGGCCATTCTTTTGAAGACAGAAAACCCTAACCTAACTCTAACCCTTTCAGCAGTTCCAAGAAGGCTCCACACCTATTTGCACTACTCAGGTGACCCTGAGGACACAGATAAACCTCCAAGTGGTCTCAATGACTCTCTAAAAAGAATGCAAATGATTAGCTGTCTGCAAGGAGTATAAATCCTTCTATTCCTTCTATTCCAAAAAAGCTAGAGGCTTTTTTTTCCCGGTAATATCCAACAGCACATGGCTGCAGGGAAGGAAAAGAATCTTGTGGCATAAAATCTTTTAAAACTCAAGAAAGATTTCATCTAATCCAGAGTGCTGGTACATTAAGTGCTTAGAATAGCATTAAGAGTAAAACGGAGGCACCGTTTTACGGTGGTTCTCTTCCTTCCTCTCGGGACGCACGCAGTCGGTGTTGACAAGGGGGCAGAGATCGACCCCGAGGCTCCTCACTTGTGGGGTTCCTCAGGGATCAGTGCTTTCTCTCCTCCTGTTCAACATCTACATGAAGCCACTGGGTGAGATCATCCGTGGTTTCGGGGTGAGATATCATCAATATGCTGATGATACCTGTTAAGTTTGCATATTCAGCTGGGGACAAATTAGTTGAGGGGTTGGGAGTGATATGCTGAACACTGAGAAGTTTTTCAACTCTCTCAGTGATATCCCCTGGACCCAATTGCTGAAGTTTTTCCTTGGTAAATCGTACCATACGTTCAGCCCGGCTGTTAGCCGAAGGGTGCCCAGGGGCTGTCAGGGCATGTCTGATACCCTGCTGTGCTAGATATGATTCAAAAAGGTTGGATGTAAATTGAGGACCATTGTCAGAAACGAGTACATCAGGTAACCCATGAGTTACAAAAAGCTTTTTAAGCTGTTTGATGACAGCTTTAGTTGTGGTGGATGCCATAGGGATTACCTCTAGCCATTTGGAATATGCATCAACTATAATAAGGAAAGCATGCCCTCTGGTAGGGGCAGCAAAATCAATGTGAATCCTGGACCATGGGCCCCTAGGACATTCCCATTCCTGTGTGGGGGCAAGAGGTGGGGCAGGCCTGACTACCTGACAGTTAGGACAAGATGCAACCCAGTTTTCAACCATTTTGTCAATACCTGGCCACCATACATAACTCCTGGCCAATCCCTTCATTCTGACAATTCCCGGATGACCCTCATGTAACATTTCCAAAACCTCTTTTTGTAGTTTTGCAGGAATAACCACCCTGTTACCCCACAAAATACATCCTCTTAATATAGATAATTCAGTTTGCCTGGATTTGAAAGGTTGGGCGAGTTGAGGTAGATCTTGAAGTGGCCAACCCTTTTTAATCCAGCCTATAACAGGAGCCAATAAAGTGTCTTTGGCAGTCTCTCTGGCAATTTCAGTAGCATGTACTGGAAGCTTGGCAACAGTTTCTAGAAAAAAGGTGTGAGTCTCAGGAACAGGGTCCTCAATGTGTGAAGGAAGTGGGCAGCGACTCAAAGCATCTGCATGCCCAATGTCTTTACCAGGTCTGTGGATCAGTTTGTATGAATAAGCAGCAAGAAATTCAGTCCATCTCAGCATTCTTGGTGACAGGATCGTGGGCGTTGGTTTGTCCCCTGCCACAATGCCTAAAAGAGGTTTGTGATCTGTGACAACAGTAAATGTTCTCCCATATAAATATTCATGGAATTTCTTGACAGCTGCTACAATTGCCAAGGCCTCCTTATCCAGTTGGCTGTAGTTCCTCTCTGCTTTAGTCAAGGTGCGAGAGTAAAATGCAATAGGAGCTTCCCTCCCGCTGGGAAGCACGTGGCTCAATACCCCCCCACCACTCCAAAAGGGGAGGCATCACAAGTCAGAACAACAGGAAAGTTCTCAGAGAACTGTATCAGCACAGCATCAGACGTGATTTGTCTCTTGATATTGTTAAATGCAGCTTGTTCCTTCCTCCCCCAGACCCAAACAGATTTCTTGTCCAGCAACCTATGCAGGGGTTCTGCAATGGTTGCCTTCTGAGGTAGAAACATATGATAGAAGTTAATGAGTCCCAAGAATGCTTGCAAATCTGTTTTGCATTTTGGCCTGGGGGCTTCTTTGATTGCCTGAACCTTTGCCTCTGTGGGGTGGATGCCATGTTTATCAATCATGTAACCCAAGAATTCCACTTTATCTGTTTTAAGTGTGCATTTTTCTTCTTTGACTTTTAATCCCGCTTTTTTGAATCTAGTTAAGACTTCCCTAAGTCTCTCGTGTAACTGAGTGTCATTTTCAGCAGAAAATAAAATATCATCAAAATAGGGCACCACCCCTGGCAACCCTTGTAACATTCTTTCCATAAGGCTTTGGAAGATGCCTGGTGCCACGCTTACTCCAAACTGCAACCTTTTGCATTTGAAAGCACCTCTATGGGTTACAATGGTTTGGGCTTCAGCAGTGGCATCATCAACTGTTAATTGTTGATATGCCTGTGCCAGGTCCAACTTGGCAAAAACTGTGCCCCCTCCAAGAGAATGTAATAAATGATGCACTACTGGAACTGGATATGCGTCTGTTGTAGCGCATGGTTCAATGTCCCCTTGTAGTCTCCACAGATTCTCACTGACCCATCAGCCTTGACTGGTGTGACTATGGGTGTCTCCCACCTGGAGTTATCAGTGGGGTCTAAAACCCCTTGGGCTATTAGTTTATCTAATTGTGCATCAATTTTTTTCCTTTAAGGCAAATGGGACCCTTCTGGGTTTTAAACGGATTGGTTGTACCTTGGGATCTAGGTTAAAGGAGATAGGGGTCCCCAAGTACTTGCCTAATCCATTTTTTTAAAATTACATTTATATGCCGCCCTTCTCCGGAGACTCAGGGCAGCTTACAATTTTTTGGGATGCAACCCAGTGTGCTCAGCAATAGCCTTCATTCCATTGTATATGCCTTCTTATTACTAAGCGGCATTTTTACAAGGTCAGCTAATTGCCCCCAACAATCTTGGGTCCTCAATTTACCTACCCCGAGAGGATGGAAGGCTGAGTCAACCTTGAGCCTGGTGGGATTCGAGCCTACAGCAGTTGTAGGCAGCTGGAACTTAAGTGCAGGCAATTAACAGCCTGAGCCACCAAGGCTCGCTGAAGACCTCTGGAAACTCAGACTTCAGGGCCTCCTCCCACTCAGTGTTGCTCATGTGATTGATGCCAGTCACCTCGATGCCCAGCGGGTTGAACCACTCAAGGCCCAGCAGACTTGGGCGATCCTTGTCCACAATGGTCAGTGGAAGGCGTTTGGTGTGGCCTTTCAACTTCACGTTGAATTCTCTTGTTCCAACTACTGGAATCTTGTTCCCTTGGTAGTCTTTAAGAGTCAATGCTTGCTTCCTGAAGTGCTTCTTCTGGATGTTGGGAAGAAGTCTGTGAATAGTGTCCCATGACACCATAGATAGGTATGAGCCTGAGTCCACTTCCATTTGGCAAGGCCTTCCTTCAATAAGTACCTTGACATGCACTTTTCTGCTTCTTAAAGGTGATAAATTACCAATGGTCACTGTTTGATGAGTTTCATTCTTCCCATTTGCTTCTGTGCTGCGCCCCATTTTCTCACTGAGATTGTTGGGCCTGAATTCTTTGTCTTTGCTTGTAGCAAACTTTCTTCTGTTGAGTGGAGTTCTGGATGATTTGCAGACTCTTGCTAGGTGTCCTCTTTTATCACAGCGGAGGCAAATGGTGTCTAAAAACTTGCATTCAGTGTGGGGGTGGCTTCCCCCACACCCTCTGCAGTAGAAGTCTTGCCTCTTTCTTCCCAGGTCTTTCTTTTTCCGCTCCATTCTGAGTCTGTAAATTCCTTCCTCCACCTCACTATAGTCTGACTCAGAATCTATTTGCTCACAATAAGTTGTTGTGGACTTTTCCACATCAGGATGGCTTGTGGCCTTGTTGATTTTCTTCATGGCTGCTGCTGAGGACTTGGTAGCTTCTGCTGAAGAGGCCTCTTCTATTGCTTCCTTCAGCGTGATCTTAGGTTTTAGTAATAACTTGCTCTGAAGCACCTTGTCTTTAAGGCCTAGAACAAATCGATCGCGCATGGCCTCTTCTAAATTGTTAAATTTGCATGCACCCCCAATGTCTCTTAAACTTGCCACGAAGTCGTTTACGTTTTTGCTTTCCCCTTGATCCCGACGGTAAAACTCGTGTCTCTTAATGAGGCACGATACTTGTGGGCGTAATGGGCTCTTAACAACTTTTCTAAGTCAGGCCATTCCATTACCTTCACGTCTGCAGCTCCCGCCAATGCCTTCGCCATCTTGAAAACTGCCGGACCGCAGTGCGTGAGAAAGACCGCCCTCTTCTGCTTCTCGGAAATGTCGGCAAGATCGTTTCCTTCCAGATATATTTGGAAACGATCTGCATATGACTCCCAGTCTTCTGCCGTCGGATCGAACGGGCCTGGGGGTGTGTGTTCAGTGCAGCCATCTCGCTCTCCTTCTGTTCCGCGTTGCCTTCTTCTTCAGGGAGATCCCATCCTCGTCGCCAGTGTTAAGTTTGCATGAAGAGACAGACGCGGAGTGCTTCAAGCTCTTTCTTTATTAGTGACTACAGCTCAGAACAGACCCACTTTGGCTGGGCTGCGGCTGCTATTATAGCCAGCAGCCGCAGTTGCCAGCCAATCAGAGTGCAGGGTTTTCTCGCACTTTTTAAACCAATCATTTCTTACATTTTACAAGAACAGTTCAAACTAAACCAATGACTTTAAACCTGCATATATAACAATACCCAGCTTTACATCTCCACCCTGGACCACCTCAGTGATGCCCTCCCCGTGCTGTCCCAGTGCCTGGAGGTGGTGCGGATCTGGATGGGGAGGAACAGGCTCCGGCTCAACCCAGACAAGACTGAGTGGCTATGCATACCGGCATCTCGGATTCAAGAAATTCCATCTTTGGTCATGGGGGGAGAGGTGTTGCCCCCTGTTGACAAGGTGCGCAACTTGGGTGTTCTCCTGGACATACGGCTCAGTATGGAGGAGCAGGTGGGAGCCGTCGCCAGGGGGGCTTTCACCCAGGTTCGCCTGGTGTGCCAGTTGCGCCCCTACTTGGACCGAGATTCCCTACGCATGGTCACTCATGAGCTTGTTGCCTCCTGTCTTGACTACTGCAATGCTCTCTACCTGGGGCTGCCCTTGCGGATTATACAGAGGCTTCAACTGGTAAAAAAATGCGGCTGCACGGGCGGTGATGCGAGCGGCCCGATTCTCCAATGTGACACCCCTCCTGTGTGATCTTCATTGGTTGCCAGTTGCCCTCTGTGTAAGATTCAAGGTGCTGGTATTAACCTATAAAGCCCTGCATGGCTTGGGTCCAGGGTCCTTGCAGAAGTACCTCCTACCAACATCGAGGTCCAATCGCCCGGTACGCTCCCACAGGCAGGCCCTCCTGGGGGTGCTGTCGGCCAGACAGTGTCGGTTGGCGGTCCCCCGGGGAAGGGCCTTCTCTGTGGGGGCGCCCACCCTTTGGAACCAGCTACCCCTGGGGCTCCGCCTGGCCCCTGACCTTCACACCTTCCGCCACGACCTGAAAACTTGGTTATTCGAACAGGCTGGGCTGGGCTGATCTCCTGGGGGGTGGGTTAAATTTTAAATGGCATATTGGGGTTTTAATTTAAATTAGACTTGTGATTGTTTAATACTGTTTTAAATTAATTTATTGTTGTGGATTGGTTTAGTTGTGAGCCGCCCCGAGTCCTCGGAGATGGGGCGGCATACAAGTCTAAATAATAAATAAGTAAATAAATAAATACCCCTGGAGCTGCGTTTGGCCCCGGACCTGTGCTCCTTCCGCCATGATCTCAAGACTTGGCTGTTTGCACAGGCCGGCCTGGATTGAGCAGGGTTGGGATTTTAATTCAAGGGTTATTTTAATTTGATTTTATTATATTTGGATTAGAGTAAATTTGATAAATTTTGTATTTATTTGTATATTTATTTCAGTTTAAGCCACCCCGAGTCCCCCCGGAGATGGGGCGGCATATAAATCAAATAAATATATATATATATATATATATATATATATATATATATATATATATTTGTTTTCGTAGATTTTCACGGGTAAAGGTATGTAGGTCTTGGTGTATTCGGGTCTTGTCCCGTGTAAGATTGAGAATACCTTGGCAACGTTTCGACGAAATCTCATCCGTCATCTTCAGGCTGTAATATATATATAATATTACACATGTGCTCAAGACAAATAACTGGCTTCCTTCAAATCTATTTTTCTGTGAGGCTTAATGGTCCCAATGTTGTTTTTTGTTTGGTAAATCCTAATTGCTTTTCTTTAAGTCTAGCATATGTCCATTTTTACTGCTGTTGTGTGTTCCTTATATAACTCAATCAATGTTAATATGTTAATTGCTATTTTATGTCTGGATTTTTAATGTGCTAATAGACAGGTAATCCTCAACATATAACTACAACTAGGATCAGAACTTCTGCCATGAAGTGAGGATGTGAGTTACACTCAATTTTATGGCCTTTATAGCCATGGTTGTTAAATGAACCTCATGGTCACTAAGTGAATCTGGCTTCCCCCATTGACTTTGCTTGTCAGAAGCCAGCTGGGAAGTCACAAATGGCAATTAAGTGACACTACAAACTTTGTAAGTGCCAGTAGCCAAGTATCCAAAATTTGAACATGTGACTTTGGGGGTGCTAAGATGATAAGTACAAAAGTCAGTTGTGAATCACTTTTTTCAGTGCTGTCGTAACTTAGAACAGTTGACAAATGAACAATCATAAATCAAGGACTACCTGTATTTCAATAGTCCTTGACCTTATTGGGACTGAGTATCAGATAATGGCTTAAGAGAAGGATGTCAAACTCAAGGCTGGCCCGTGGGGTGCTTAGATCTGGCCCACGGGGGTCCCCACCTCCCCCAAGGTCAAACATAATGCTGATGATGTGGCCCTCAATGAAATTGAGTTTGACATCCCTGGCCTAAGATCCTCTCCTATTTCTCAAGTAGCAAAAACTGGCAGACAGGGTTTTTTTGTGTTGAATTTTTTTGGCCTGGTTCCTATCACCCTGATTGAAGGGAAGAAAAGACGATGGTGGCAATGAATAACAGTTGAAGCACATTACACACTGCACTAGCTCAGGCTATCTAAGTTAGATATAGCAACCTAGATATTGAGTGAAAACCTTGTAGTTTCTTTCGAATGCACTGCAGAGTCTTAATACAGAGCCTTTCTCTGAAACAGGATCAAAAACGTTGTATAGTTACTATAACTTTTACATTCACTGAGGATGCTAACATTGAAATAACAGTGTGCACTTTACGTCAGTATTCCTAAGAGCCTGAAAGGCAAACTTGAAGCTTTTCAAAATGCTGGAAGGACAGATGAAATAAGAGATAAAACCTTAATGAAATAAGACTACAACATAAATACATTTATACCTAACACATTAGAATATATATACTTGAATACAGTGGACTTAGTAAATACACATAGGAATTATAGAAGAGCTGGGTAGTGGACATGCCAGCATAAACAGCTAACCCAGCAACTTCCTGACTTCTATGTATTGATGCACTTAAGTCAGGATGTTTTTTGTTTTTTAATCTGCCTAGCCGCTCCAAATCATTTTCCCCTTCTTTCCTATTTGCTGTCCTTGCTTTCAACAGAGTGGGGGGGAAAGTCCTCTGGTTTTGGCTCTTTTCATGTTATGTATACCAGAAATGTAAACTGCAGGATCCAATCTGGCTTGGTCACCGGGACCAGAAGTTTGTTCTTTCAACCTTTCTGACAATCTTACTTCATACTTAAGTGGTCATTAGAGGGGGCATGCATAAGTGCATTAACATGCCTATTGACCCTGTCATTGTATTTTTATTATCTTATTCTTGGTCTCGTTTTTGTTTGACAAAGTCCAATAAATAAATAAAATAAATAAATCGATAAATAGTCCTGGAGCCCATCCTCCAGCATGAGTCTAAAAGCTTGGAAGAACAAACCTCTGGTCCCGGGGACTGACCCAGATTGGATCCTGCAACATTATCCTGGGAAATGTACACTTGCCTTCATTCACATAATCATGAACTGCCTAGAGGAAATCGTTGTCTCTGCCACAGATGGAGACGAGTGTGTTTAATCCCTGGTCAGCCACTTGGGTGAACCAGTTGACTGGAGAAATTAATTTAACCCAAGGAAATCAGGCACTGTTTGAAGCTAAATCTAATTGGCTTTGGTTTAATTGGCTGGAGTGATCCAGTTTGCATGACACCCTTCCCCTTTCTAATAACCTACAGCACATCCAAACTTCCAGCTTACCCAAGCATGAACTGCCCACCATTTCTGGAGAGTAGGAATGCATGAACTTGTTCTCAACCATCTCCCAGTAAGCAAGAAACATAAAGAGTTCCAGCTCACCCACCCACTTTTTTCACAGAATCATAGGGCTGCAAGGGACTTGGGAGGTCTTATAGTCCAACCTAATTAACCTCGGGCAGTAATCTTTTAAAATCCTGCTGCTTACTGGTAATCCTCTACTTACAACAATCCTTTTAGTGACCACTCAAAGTTATAATGGCACTGAAAAAAGTGACTTCTTTTTCACACTTAGGACTGTTGTAGCACCCCCATGGTCATGTGATCAACATTTGTATGCTTGGGAAGTGGCTCATATTTATGATGGTTGAAGTGTCCCTGGGTCATGTGATCACCTTTTGCAACCTTCTGATAAGCAAAGTCAATGGGGAAGCCAGATTCACTTAACAACCATGTTATTAACTTAACAGCTGCAGTGATTCACTTAACATGAAAGGTCGTAAAATGGGGTATAAAATTCATTTAACAGCAATCTTGCTTGGCAACAAAATTTTTGGGTTCAATTGTGATCATAAGTTAAAGACTACCTATATAGATGGACAGAAATGAATACTGCTCAACTATATGAAAAAACCATGAAAAACTGAGGAATTTCAATAGTTGCTGTTTTTTCCACTATTAGAAAAATTTGGACATAACTTAATAAGTAATTCCTAATATTGTATGACTTGCAAACTAGTATATTTATTTTTTTGAAGGTTATGGTACATTTTACAGTAAAATTATTGCCATCTTATATCCACACTAGTTATTTTATAATGTAAAAAGAATTCTATTTTAACAAAAATGGAGTTGGTTGGGATTAATTTTATATGGGATATAAAGACTGAAACTCAGTGAGACAAATTTTAAGCTAGTTAACATGCTTTGGGTCCCCTCCAAAATCTTTCAGAGCTGTAAATCGGGTTATCATAAATTTCACACTAGATGCTAACAAGGCTTCCATATAAATAGCTCACTACTCTTGTAGCAATATATATTAGCACAGATACACACATACTATACTAAAAGTACCATAGAATTTATCACATTCAGTATATTTATTACGGTTAGGTAATTTATCGATTTTACAAGGTAAAAGTGAGAAGACAATAAGTAACTTAAAATTAAAAGAGCTGAATCTGAGGAAGCTAAGGATGTAAAAGCTCTAAGATTGAGAGAGGCAAATCATGTATGCAATTTTTAAAAAACTGCATCCAGTTTTTCCATAAAAGAGAAAAAAATAGTTGTGCAAATAAGCAGCTGGCAAATTTGATAATCAAGCATTAATTTAAAAATATCTGCTTTCAGAGTAGTACCTTTTTATTGTACTTACATTATCCTATATACTTACATTACCCTATATACTCCAACAAGCAGTTTAATAGTAAAAAAAAGGCAAACTTGTTCCAATTTAATTTTGAGAGGGTTTTAGGAAAACTGGAACAAGGAAGGAAAGATCTGTGCTGGCATGCAGCACAGACTTAGAAAGGCCAGAGTGAGAGTGTAAACAGAATTTGTAAGTGCGTGTGCTGACTGAGTATGGGACAGATTAAAGGAAGCTAAAAGAAAAAAAAGGAAACCAAGGATGTTTACAAAGGAAGCAAAAAATCAATGCCACTATTAAATGCATGGTTGAGCATGAGAAACTAAGTTATTGTAGTAGACTTAGATGTACCTGTCCCCCAACTACGTGGCGACGGCCCTTCCCGAGCTGCTTGACGCCCTCTCGGAGGTACCGGTGGAGTTCCCCAGGCTTATGGTTCTGGGGGATTTCAATCTGCCCTCTCTGGGGGAGGCGTCGGGATTGGCTCGGGAGTTCATGGCATCCATGGCAGCCATAGACCTGACCCAGGTGATCCAAGGACCTACTCACGAGGGGGGGAACACGCTCGACCTTGTTTTTGTCTCGGGGCAGTGGTGTAGTGATCTGGGGGGTGGTCACTGGTTACCCAACCCCTATCATGAACAGATCACTATCTCCTGTGGCTGGTCTTCCAATTGGCTGTCCCTCGCTGCTGGGATGAAGAACCAACTCGATGGTTCCGCCCCAGGCGCCTGATGGACCCCGAGAGGTTTCAGATAGCACTGGGGTCCTTGCCCACTTCCCTTGACCACAGCCCGGCCAAGACTTTGGTGGCTGCCTGGCAACAGGTGGCCTCGGCAGCGCTTGACCGGGTTGTCCCCTTGCGGCCCCTTCACCGTAGATCCTGGTTAGCTCCCTGGTTTTCCGAGGAGCTCCGGAGGATGAAGCATCGGAGAAGGTGCCTAGAGAGCAGGTGGAGGACTAGCCGCTCCGAATCTGACCGTGTCCAGCTAAGAGCCTATATTAGGACTTACCTGGAAGCGATTAGAGCGGCGCGGTGTGCCCACTTCTCTGCCCTTATTGCGTCTA
The DNA here is from genome assembly GCA_009733165.1 of Naja naja. NCBI lineage: Eukaryota > Metazoa > Chordata > Lepidosauria > Squamata > Elapidae > Naja > Naja naja. The sequence goes on along the minus strand of CM019148.1, from coordinate 111,451,349 downwards.
CAGATGATCGCCCTGCTGCTCTGTTCAGGGTCACTCGCTCCCTCCTCCATTTAGAGGTGAGGGGGGACCCTTTGCATGGCAGAGCAGAGGAATTTAGTCAGCATCTGGCGGATAAGGTCGCTCAGATTCGGGCTGGCTTGGACTCTGACTGGCAGGGGTCAGATGATGGGGTGATGAGGAGTCTGGCTGACTCTATCTGGGTTGAGTTTGACCCTGTTTCCCTGGATGAAGTGGACAGGATCATGCGGAGGTTGTCTTCCACCACGTGTTTATTGGACCCGTGTCCTTCCTGGTTGGGTTACGCCTCCAGGGAGGTTTCACGAGGCTGGCTCCAGGCAGTTGTCAATGCCTCCTTGAGTGAGGGAGTTTTTCCCGCCACCTTGAAAGAGTCGGTGGTGAGACCCCTCCTCAAGAAGCCTGCCCTGGACCCAGCCATTTTGAACAACTATCGTCCAGTCTCCAACCTTCGTTTCTTAGCAAAGGTTGTTGAGAGCGTGGTGGTTCAACAACTTCCATTGTTCCTGGAGGAAGCTGATTATCTAGATCTGTACCAATCGGGCTTCAGGTCCGGGCACAGCACGGAGACAGCATTGGTCGCACTGATGGATGATCTCTGGAGGGCTTGGGACAGGGGTTTCTCCTCTGTCCTGGTCCTTTTAGATCTCTCAGTGGCTTTCGATACCATCGACCATGGTATCCTTCTGTGGCGGCTTCGGGGGTTGGGAGTGGGAGGCACTGTTTTACGGTGTTTCTCCTTCTACCTCTCGGGCGACTCGCAGTCAGTGTTGGCAGGAGAGCAGAGATCGGCCCCGAGGCCCCTCACTTGTGGGGTGCTGCAGGGGTTGGTTCTCTCACCTCTCCTGTTTAATATCTACATGAAACCGCCGGGTGAGATCATCCGTGGTTTTGGGGTGAGGTATCACCAACATGCGGATGATACCCAGCTTTACATCTCCACCCCAGACCAGATCAGTGATGCTCTCTCTGTGATGTCTCGGTGCCTGGATGCGGTGTAGATCTGGATGGGGAGGAACAGGCTCCAACTCAACCCGGCCAAGACTGAGTGGCTGTGCTTACCGGCATCTCGGTTTTCTCAGGATGTACCATCTTTGGTCATGGGGGGAGAGGTGTTGCCCCCTGTGGACAGGGCGCGGAATCTGGGCATTCTCCTGGACTCACATCTCAGTTTGGAGGAGCAGGTGGGAGCTGTGGCCAGGGGGGCCTTTGCCCAGGTTTGGCTGGTTCGCCAGCTCTGCCCTTACCTGAGCCGAGATGCCCTTCGAAGAGTCACTCATGCGCTCGTCACCTCCAGAATCTACTACTGCAATGCTCTCTACATGGGGCTGCCCTTGCGGACCACCCGGAGGTTGCAGCTGGTGCAGAATGTGGCCGCGCAGGCTGTGATGGGGGTGCCCCAATACTCCCATGTTACACCCCTCCTGCGCGACCTGCATTGGTTGCCGGTTGCCTTCCGGGTTAGTTTCAAGGTGCTAGTAACAACTTATAAAGTCCTAAATGGCTTGGGTCCAGGGTACTTGTGGGAACGCCTCCTGCCAGCATCACACTCCGATCGACCTGTACGCTCCCATAGGAGGGGCCTCCTTGGGATACCGTCGGTTAGGCATTGTCGACTGGCGGTCCCCAGGGCTAGGGCCTTCTCTGTGGGAGTGCCAGCCCTATGGAACCAGCTTCCCGTGGATCTCCGTTTGGCCCCTGATCTCCGTTCCTTTCGCCAGGACCTGAAGACTTGGTTGTTTCAACAGGCCGGTCTGGATTGACCCGGGGGCGTGGGTTGTTTTATTTGTTTTAATTATTTAATTGACTGATTAGGCTTGTATTTGTTTAATTATTTTTTATTGTAATTGTATGAGGTTTTTTAATGTTCGCCGCCCTGAGTCCTTAGGGAGAAGGCCGGCATACAAGTCTAATAAATAATAATAATAATAATACTCAATTCTGAACAGGAAGCAATGTGAAAACCACAAAGAAACACCGGATTTAATTTAGTCACAGCACATTGACAGAAAAAAAAAACCACAGAGAAATATAAATTATTCCTGCGTAAAATACATGGTTTCAAAGGAACGGTGCCCTAAAATAGTTTGGGCAAATTTTATGAGGCAGATACAGTATGTTGCTTTATTATAATGATGTGTACCAATAATGATTAATTACACTAACCAGCTTTGCGAGAGAGATTCTTTTTGCTGCACTCCATTTAAGATATATATATATATAGCAAATAAATAAATTTGCAGCAAAGTTACCAGGATTGCCCTATTTTGCCTGAGAAAACACTGAAATCAGTGATATAATACTTCATTTAAAAAGATAATAGTTTATAATAATCAGAATGAGAGTAACCAGCTAAGTAGTTGAAGCAACTTCTGCTGGAGATTTATAAATATAAGCTAAAAATGAAACATATACTGCAGAGAACTATGCTTGTGTATGTGCTTTATGTATGGAAGGGAAAAGCATTACTATTAGAAGAAAGATTGTTTTAGATTTCTTTGGAGAGGTGATTTAATAGCAATGTGGTGTGTAGTGTGACACAGTGATAAGAATGCACAGCTAATGCAAATGCAGGATGGCCGCATACTTATTTGGCTGTAAAAATTGTCATTCCTCAGTACAAAGCTTGCTTCAGTGAATAAAAGGACAAGAAGGACCAGCATAAAGAAAGTGAAATAAAGTAGAGGAACAGCAAGAGAGAGAATCAGTAGCAGAGACTGGCAACAAAGGGGAAATTGGCAAAAAATAAGCAAGGTAGGACATCTAAAGAGAAATCCTTAAACAATGCTTTTTAACCAGTCTTTTAATCATACTCCTTTGAGTTTCATAAGGGCCTCATAATCCCCCAACCCTTTCTTAATATTGATAGGCAGCGAGTCCTGAACCTGTAGGGCATTTTGCTGTTTCCAGTTTATGCAAGGATTCATATTCATGAACACTGATTTATCCTATAATCTTTAGCATAAAAATAAAATTATGCTATTATATAGTGCTTGTGGAATCTTAATGGTATGCTGCATAATGTGAACTATAAGTGCAACATTCCTAATGAGAGTAATATTCCATAATTATAATTTTAGTTCCTTTATTTATTTATTTATTTATTTATTAATGGGACTTATATGCCGCCCCATCTCCGAAGACTCGGGGCGGCTTACAATAAAACAAACACAATAAATATTTAAAAAAGAATTAAATTAATGGTCCCAATTAATACAAAACATTAAAAGCCGCAAAATCTAAAACACCCCACCCATAGGTCACAGCCCGGCTTGGTAAAATAACCAGGTCTTCAAGTCATGGCGGAAGGTGCGGAGGTCAGGGGCCAAGCGGAGCCCCAGGGGAAGTTGGTTCCAGAGTTCAGGGACCGCGACAGAGTAGGCACGCCGTCGGGGACCGCCAGCCGGCATTGCCCGCTGATGGGACCCCAAGGAGTCCCTGTCTGTGACTTCGCACAGGGCGGTTAGTATTCGATGTCGGCAGCAGTCTCTCCCTTAAATAATAAGGACCCATGTCATGTAGGACTTTGTATGTTAAAGTTAAAACCTTGAATCTCACCCGGAGAGCAACCGGCAACCAATGCAGGCAGCGCAGGAGGGGGCTAACATGGGAGAACCGGGAAACTCCCATCACCGCCCGCGCCACCGCATTTTGCACCAGCTGCAGTCTCCGGATGGTATTGACTCTAACACGTTAGTTTTATTCCCAGTCCTAAACAGTTCTTCATAATGATGGGACAATACCCTAGATGCACAAAATGGAAACTAGAAAGTTAACTTGAAAAATGCTTTACTTTCCATTATCCAGAATTGACTACAGTATAGTTTTAGACTAAACTCTTATTAATGCTTGTATTATATTTTAGAATCGGTCCAAATGATCTGCAAGATCATCACAAAACAGCAACAGCAACACACAGCCCAATAGATCTATGTGGATACCTAGATGGGGATCAAGTGTAATATTAAGAAGGAAGAAAATGAATAAATCTTATGAAGAAGTGACAAATGTTGCCAAGAAAATCTATCAATAAATCTAACTTTACTGGATAAATCCTTTGTCTTAAAGATCACAAAACACATCCATTCTATCTTAATACGAATTATGATGTATCTCTCATACTCTTTGCACATTCCTTAAAAATTCTGATTGTAGCCTGAAGTTCCAGGGGACCAAAGAAATATCCTGAGAAAATAAATGATAGTCACTTATGCCTGGATATGAAACAGGCATCAGTATTTTTTAAAGGTACAACAATAACAAAAAACAGCTGCATTTCTACTTTACTGTTTGCAAGCTTTCAAACACTCCTTTTCAATCAAAGCAGTCCTCAAAATCTTTGCAACATTTAAAAAATGTTAAAGTGATTTAATACTATCAAACTAGAAGAACAAACAGAAGAGCCAAATATAGATTTCAAGCATCACATTAGACAAGCACATTAAAAAGTTAGTTTTGCAAAGCCATTTAGGCTTATGAAAGAGAAAAACTGCTTTGACCTTTTCTTCATGCCAGTGGTATTCAATTTAATTGATTATCTACATAATACAGGGTAACAATCATGCTAATTACCCATGGGGTTTAAAGCAATCAAGTTACTGACTACACTAAGAAGACTGGCACATATGCCTGCATCCAGATAGTCTATCCCTCTCCCTCATTTTAGATACTGAACTGTGCAGTGTGCTTTCTCTGCAGCTGTCCCATAAGCAGGCAAGGAATTATTCCCGTTACTTTACATATAGCTAAAAATTCAAAATCTATGTGGGAAATAACTTTGCAACAGATGCAAACACTATCAGTTTTGTGCAAAAACGTCTTCTCAAGGTATTTAAAATACTTCAAATCACAGGAAAACAGTATCAGCTCTGTTACTTTGCTACAAGCCTGAAGTAATTCAACATTAGCCTTAGAACACAGGCATTTGCAAAATTCATGTTCTAGTCTGGGATAGCTAAACCAAAAGATAAATGACACCTCCAATAATTAAGCATTTATTAGGAGTGAATTGACAGAATTAGTAGAGTTGCAGGGGGCAGGGAACTTCCCAATATGACTATTTCTTGACAGCGTCAAGAAGGTATACAGCAGAGAAAATCCATGTGGACAGGAAAAAAAATTAAGATGAAAGTAGAATAAAAATAGAATGACTGCAGGGAGAGAAGTATGAGTTGTATGAAAAAATTAAAAGACAAATTAATCTTCCAACAGAATGAATGGAAAGTAGATATAAGGAAAGAGATGATAGAAGTCAACTGTCACTGAGGGAGGAGTTGCAGACTGCCAGAAAAGTATGTGGATTTAACCAATAGGAAATATAAAAAAATGGTGATATGATTTAATGAAAAATGTCAATGAAAAGAAATGATATACAAGAACAATAATTGCAAAAAATAAGGATGAGTGAAAGATTTTGTGTAATGTATACAGAGGGGGAACAGAATGTAATAAAAATAGAACAATTAAATCAGGCAGGGATAATGCAGTCTTACTAGTGATTTCCTATTCCTTGTGGACACTTATAGAACTACTACTGTTCCAGTAAGCAGGACCAAAGTTTTTATTTTGTAGCTCTACAAGATTGTGCAGAGCAACCTCTCAGCCATTTAAATGTCCAGGATAAGTACAAAGAGTTTCATAGCATCAATACAAATAGATGTAAAGATAAATTACTCCAGAGGCAATTCTTTCCTTAGTATAACAATGCTTTGTATTCACCACGAAAGATCTATAAATCCTTTATTTGTGGTATGAAAAGCAATTTTAAAGTAAAACTACTATTTTTTTTCTGAGCTGTGCAGTGGCTCAGCAATGAAAGAAGCAGTGCTTCAGAGGTGGTATTCAGCAGTTTCTGACCAGTTCTGGAGAATTGGTAGTGGAAATGTTGAGTAGTCCGGAGAACCAGCAAATACCACCTCTGATTGGAGATTTTACAGTATCCTTCCCCTGCCATGCCCACCAAGCCATGCCCACAGAACTGGTAGTAAAAAAAATTGAATCCCACCACTGCTGTGCTTGTCAGCTGGAAAGCTGATAGCCTGGGTTCAAGATCCAAGTTCCACACAATGGAGTGGACTCCTGTTCCTGCCCCAGCTCCTGCCTACCTAGCAGTTCGAAAACACAGAAATGTGAGTAGATAAATAGGTACCATTTAATGGGAAGGCAACAGAGTTCTGTGCACCTCGGCATATAATCATGCTGGCCACATGATGGCAGAAGTATCTTTGGATAATGCTGGCTCCCTCAGCTAAAGAAACAGAGATGACTGCCCCCTACAGAAGAGTCAGACACAACTGGACAGGGGAAACCTTACCTTTATGGCATTTTAAAAAGAAGTTTGTTATTGTAGGGCAGGGGTGTCAAAACGTCATCACATGACGTATTGTGACTTTTTCCTCTTTCACTAAATCGGGCGTGGCCGTGGCCAGCGCATGTCACATCCTGCCTGCAGCCTGCATGTTTGACAGCCCTGTTGTAAGGCATCCTCCATGTTGGTAGTGAGCGGTGCATCACCAACAAAATGCAAACTACTCACTAGGGAAGCTTGCAAATGAGTCATTATTTGTTGTAGGGTTTGTCAACTGTCAGCCTTTTGAGCACATCAGACTAAGCAATCAAAATTATGAACACTAATACATTTCTACCTCTGTCTTTTTTGTGACTATTGTCATGATTATGGTTACAGATCTTTTTCCTGTTCCTCAAGGTTATTCTTACTACCCATTACATCAAGTGAAGCAAGCTTTGGGTGAAGCTGTTAAACGTGTAATCCCTCAGAAACAAGAATAAGGAAAATAAGTTGCCCTGCATGGTAGTATTAATGCAAAAATAAGTTGATGTTTGCCATGCTCACCCTCCAGGGAGGCATCTACAGCCATCTTGGGTCTGGATAAAATTGGCCTCCCTGTCCAAAGAGGTCAGGGCTGATGGGAAGAACCTATGGGGAACTTTATGGTCAGGGCTGCTTCAGTTATCAAGGTTTTCTGGGTCAACTGGAAACTATCATGATGACTTCACACTTTTCCATTTGCGCTTGCTAAAAATGAGAGTTTGCTAAAGGAGTCACAGGAAAGCTAAAGACCCTTACATCGTGTAGATATTCAGGCAAGTCTTTTCCCACAGGGATCAGGGTAATGAATTCATGGAATTTGCTGGCTTATAGTCTGTGGATCTAGGGTTCAATTTCCAAGATCCATGCTGCCGAAAGAGATCCACCAAAACCTTCCCCATGCAGATGTGAGGCATATAATGAGAGGTTTCTTTCAGAACTACTACATAATGGTGACATAGTAAAGATCAAATTCATAGCAAATATCAAATTTAGAGTACTGGACTCATTTGTGTATGTCTAGGAAATTTACAGCCTTTCAACGATTTACTACTTTGATTGCTAAAGCATTCACTTCATGAATCACCTTTAAAATAATGTAATCATTAGGATATTTGGGAAAGTCATTCCTGTTTCTAAACCAAGGAAGCTACTAGAGATCTATCAGTAGTTCCTTTAAAGTTTTTGACATGGCCTGAAACAAACTATAGTAATGTTGGCCTGTATTCTTGATGAATCTGCTCAGTTTATCAAGGAAGGGGGTATTTGCTGCTGTGTCTGAAGCTACAAGGCTTATTTCAACTACCCAAAATGCAAGAATGACCAGGTAGGTGCTGTGATTTTCTGAGTGTATTTTGTGGATTTAGGAAAATGAAATTGCTTTGATAAATCAACCTCAAGAGTTCGCAGTAACCATTTCTACATCAATTCATCCACTACTTGCTTCTCTCCTTTAGTTCTCTTCCTTTTCTATTTAAATACCTGAGTGAGCGAGAGCGAGTCATTGGGCAAGACAGAATCTGAGGAAGCCTTGCTCAACATTCCAAGAGATTCTCCTCTTGAGTATGTGAGCTGGGAATTTGCTTCCCAAAGAAAGCCTCCTTGGGAAGTCTGAAGGTAAAAGCAAAGAGGTAAGTGCACTGACACTTTTGCTATAGTCATTTATAAAAGCTGTGTTCCTACTGAGTTCTGAATAGGGTGAGGCTTTCCTCTCTTCCAAATGACAAATGCCATATGTTTGACAAACAAGTCAAATGGACAAGTTCTCATTAAAAAGTGCCATTATATATTTCTGTTTAGACTTGGAGATCCAAGTGAAGAAAGGAAGATCAAGCAAGAGAGTGAACTGAAGGAGTGACACCAAGTCAAGGCTGGGAAGGAAATAGCAAGATTGGACAGGTGATATGCCAGAGCAGTGGCTGGCAAGAGCCACTGCCTAAATGGGTGAAACATTGAGATATGGTCTATGGGCTGCAATGGCAAATCATCTTCCATAGGCTCCTCCAGTCTCAACTCTTCCTTACTCACTAAGCAACTAGATAAAACAGGGACCCTCAACAGTCTTTATTATGGTGCTTAGTGGACTGCCTTCCTCAGAGTTTTTCTTGCTGGCCAGAAAGCTTTGCTGGCTGGGGAATTCTGGGAATTGAAGTCCTCCGGGCTTAAAGTTGTCAAGGTTGGAAACCCCTGCTGAAGTTAACCATTGGGAGAGAAAAAATGCTATTGCTAATTTACTGTAAACACCCTTATTGTAAAATGAAAATTGCTTACCACAAATTTCCCCCCTGAAAATGCAACGAGCTTTTATTCACCACATTTTTTCGGTACTTTCTTTAAGACTCTGTCTGCAAAAAAAAGGAAAAGACTTGCTCAGTTATGCCTTTCCATATTGATGGAACACAAACAATCCTAATATTCTGGCATTTCTCATAAAATGTCTTCTTTAAAAACTACTGACGTAAGTTTACTATGTGCAATACTGGAGATGGGATAGTGGGTGAGTTCTCTTTCACAAATCTTAACGTGCTCTATGCTCAAAAGATAAACTGATAGATAATGACAGCTCCAAACTTTATTAGCTAAGCAAAGAGCTATCATACACTTTTCAACATACTGAAATTTCAATGAAAAAAATGGAAAACATTTACTAATTATCAAATGTACTCAATCGCACAACGAAGCAAAATGTTCCCATAGAATAATTAACTCTAATTGAGTGCTAGATACACAAATGAAAGCCCACAGGACTTATTTTAATTTTAATTAATTATCTATTTTATTTTTTAACTTCTGACCATTTTCCTGAATATAGATTCATTAAATAAAGTGTTATTAAAATCTTCAAAAGAAACTATGTTATTAAGCTGGGTTTAAGCCATATTAATATTCCGAGTTACTTCAAAGTTGGTTAGCATACAGAGGCTTCCTGGGTTGTTGGCTGAAGATGCATGAAAACACCAAAATATGTGTTCATATAATATGACCATGGAAACTTGTCTCATCAATCATACCTCCTATACTGTAAACTTTAAAATTTCTGATTTTCAAATCCATCCAAATTCTTAACATTTTATTCTCTCACTCCTTTAAAAATGAATACATTGGTATCACTATTTTATAGAACTCAGCAGGCTTATTGTGAATCAACATTTATTGTAAACAGTAAAAATACATTTATCAATTACAGAAAAACTGCTAGACATGCATGACCCAGTTTGGATAATTTGAAAATAAAAAGGCTAAGATGGACAAATATAACAATTTGCCAATGCTAAAGAAATCTTTGTGGTAGGTATCCTAATTCTTCCCTTAAGCTAAATATAGAACGAAATACCTTACAGTGCAGACAATGTACACTGACAGAATAATTTTATAGTAATTATTGGAGAGAAAAAGCATGTGTCTTGTGTAAGATGCTGCTGATAAAAACAAAAATAAAAAATTGGATACAAATAAATAAATAAATAAATAAATAAATAAATAAATAAATAAATGATTTCAAAGGAACAGGAAGAAAGACGGACTATGACAAGTAAATCCTAACAAAAATAGAAACAGAGATTTAATATTTTTTTCTATAGCGATTCTAAAACTATTGTTTTGGCATCAACTTTGTAATAAAAGGTAGTTTTGGAACTCTGATAAATTAGCACTTGACTAAAAGCCACTCAGATTGCAGATTATGCCTTGATATATATTTTCATACCATAATCCAGTTGAATGTAATCACAGCTATTGTTGGATAATAATAAGTTGGATGGCCAAGGATTATATTGATCTGTATACAGAAATTCTGTGTGTCAAATTTGCTACAATGTATAACAAGTAAAAATTTCCCTCCAATTGAATTTATTTAATCTCCATATGAGTCAAACAGCATTCCAAACACAACACACAATGAATGCATTACCTAAATTTTAATAATGCTTCATAACTCTTTCTTAAAGTTAGGTATATGTAGGTGAAGGAGTGGTAGAACCCATGGTCAGGGCTAAAAGAGGGATCAGCCTAGAATCTCTACATTGCCACAAGTGAACAAAGTACAATGTCCCTTGAATTCTGTTGACCCTTATCTAACCTCAAGCAGTTGAAAAGATTCTTATGCATAGGCATGGTTAACCATAAATCAGTTTAATTGGACCTTCACACATGGACCTGATTTTTCATGCCTGACAGTTTGAGAAAATTCCAGAGAAGCTTGCTTTTCTCTTAAGATCTTCCTTGGTATACTTCAGAGTTTGGTAAATGGATTATCTGGGTAAGGCATTTTTCTAGTGACAAATGTAGATTAATTTTGGGACAATCATTTATTTCATCAGTTTTATGAATGCTTTAAAAAAAATTAAATTTTCAGTTTAAGAAACCATTTATTCTCTGCAATTTTTTTCCAAACGAAGTCTAAATATGCTAACTTTTTAATGTATACAATGAAACTGGATTTTAATCTAGAAGCTGAACATCTGTACCTATGTATTAATGTATTAACATCTGCTTAGATAATTTTGCTGTTCAATTTATCCCAGATTAGACTGTCAGTTCTGGAATTTTGTAATATTCCAGAACAAAATAAGCATTAATAGAATACAAAAAACCTTTTTCAATAAACTATCTGTGTTAATTAGCTAAAGGATTGAACTTATCTGCTACAAATATTGGAGAACCACAATTTAAACAGTCTAAATTTAAAAACTGTCTGACTTCCTTTATGTTCCAGCTTAACTCACAATGAAATTAAATGATGTGTTTGAATTCATTTAGATCTCCTTTAACGCAGAAAACTATAATTGAGAAAACAGAGAAAAAAATCCTCTAAAATTTTCTTGTATTTTATACAAATAGTCCTGGAATTATGACCACAATTCAGCCCCAAATTTCCACTGCTAGAGTTGTTAGGAGAGTTTGCCCCATTTTAGAACCACTGCCACTGCTGCTAAATGAATCACTACAATTGTTAAATTGGTAAAACAGTTAAGTGAATCTGGCTTCCACATTGACTTTGCTTGTCAGAAGATTGCAAAAGGTGATTACATGATCCTGGGACACTGCAACTGACATAAATACATATTAGTTGCCAAGTATCTAAATTTTGATCACATGACCATGGGGTACTACAACAGTCGTGTGAAAAATTGTCACAAGTCATTTCTGTAACTTCAAATAGTCATTAAATGAATGGTTGCAAGTCAAGGATTGCCTGTAATCAAATTCAGCAATTTCATCATGAAATTAAAAACAGATGCATATGTACTTATAAGCTATGAATTGTCATTAAATGGCAGAAAATATTGGTACTGTGTTGCACAGACATGAATACAATCTTCCTTCCTTTTTTCTAAATCTTCTAAATTGGCTCTTATTCCACAGCAGAAGTTATTAGCAGACGATGCCTAAGGAATACTTATCTATCAGCCTTCAAACTGATATAATAAGAAACATATTTATTCCAGAAGCATGCAAAATAATGATTATTTATACGTATTTATCTACTTTTCAATCTTAAAAACAATTGGCAAGATAGGCAACAAAAACAATTTACCATACAGTTAAACACCAACAATTAAGCATGACACTAAAAAAAAATCCTTAGAATTATAAATTGCTTAAAAAAATATTGAACCAAATTATAAAGCTAAGCATTATCTTAATTTGATATCTGGATTATATTATTTGCCAAGTATAACTGCTCATGTTGTGGTCATGTTCACAACAAAGAAGCTTATATCAAGAATGCTCTCTCTCTAGTGCAAGGCTGTCAAACTCGCAGCCCGTGGGCCAGATGTGTCACGCCCTGACCATGCTCACGCCTGGTTTAGTGAAGGGGAAAAAAGTCACAATGTCACATGACACCCTATGACACCGCGAGTTTCACCCTGTCCTAGTGAGTCACTGACAAATGGGCACCCTCTTCCCTAGATCTTCCCTACTGTAATGGCAGAAGTAAATAATGGAGATGTTGCCCCATTAGATATCCAGGTCCATAACTGCTGTATATTTCTGAAAATGCAGTGACTCATGTGGTAAGATGCTGGGCCTGCACTTGCTGAGGTTGGTGGCTTGATTCCCGTGAGGAAATAAACCGTGTAGGGACAAGAAAGGAACCTCCCCCAATTGCCTACCAGCATAACACCGCCTGTAAAGATAACACCGCCCAAAAAAATTCCTTTCAAAGAGGCACCCTGGTGATCTCTGGCTAACATGTGCCATACGCAATAACAACAATAACAATAATGACAAGAAGTTGATGACTAGGATGCTGGCAGCAACCTGTATCAACCATTAGCACCAGTCAATGGTATTTGTGATGCATTTTTAAATGTTCAATTGACTGAGTTTCATGTTTAATGAATGAAGTATATTATTATTATTATTATTATTATTATTATTATTATTATTATTTCAAAAAGTGCATGAATCCTGCTAGAAAACAGCAAGGCCAATTCAGGTAAGATCTTGAAATAAATGAAATAGTTTTTGGGAGTAGTTAATATGCATCTGTTGAGCTTGTATTCAGGTCATATAAAGAGACATTTACAAAGGTCCTTTATTACAGCAACCCACAAGGAAACACTAGCTGTCTACTGCGAGGCTTCCCACCTGCTCTAAACAGGGTGGAGAGGGGAAGGAAAGAGCCTATACCCAAGTTTCCAGGGGGAAAAAAGAAACTCAACTTTACATGTTCTCTGAAAACTATACACACACCAACACACTCTGTTAAAAATTAGTCTTTCCCATGTTGAAGTCATACTGAAGCATATGTATGATATGAAGTGCAATACTGAATAGTGTCCATAGTTAAAATGTCATTTCTTCCAAAACTTCACCAGCTGGTTTTAATCACGCAAACTGTTGTCTGGCTCCTGCCAAACGATTGATCTCTCTGTTTGATCATAAGTTCATTTTTATCAAGAAGATTAATTCACTCTTTTAAATTTACAGCTGCTCTACATGAACGCTTTATCAAGAAAAGGATAGCTCTTTATAAAACAGCAAAACTTGCTTGTGTTACACAAGCAACCATGTTAAGTTTCCCTGAGGAGCTTTTTCTTTGGTGGGTGCTAAGACAGTTGATGAGACATGTGTTCCTATTGAAAGGGGCACACATATTACATGACAGGCACATTCCAAGCATTTTGAAGGCCAGAACAAGGCTCCTATTTATAGGATTCTTTCAATGAATGGACTTATGTTAAAACAGTGAGTTGTTTATAGCGATTTCAATAGACATGAACTGCACTTGGTAATGTTCTTTTTAAAGAAACTGAATTTCATATTTTGAAAAATGTTCTGAATCCCAATATTTTATAAACTGCAAAGGCTTGTGCCATTCCATGTATCTATCACTTCCTATTATATAATAGACACAGGATATCACTGTAGTCCTGGCACAACTAGAATGGTTTTTAGACTAAAGAGAACTAGATATTTATTTGCACACTATTATCAATTATACTTCATGCTGAGATGTATTGCTTAGAATATGCTTCCCATTCGGGTGATGTCATTCAGCTCCCATATAGTGTTGACTGTACACCATGGAAGTGAAAATCTCCTATATCCAGAAGGCACCTGATGGAGGAAGACTGGGGTAGGAATGAGAAGACAAATGGAGAAAGTTAACATTGATTGCTAGCACTCAAATAAAACTATCACATGATTCCAGTATCTTTTTTGTTCAAAATCTTTGCAAATAAAAAATCTATACACATTCAGGGCAAAAATATTTTCTGATAATATTTGATACAAATCGTACTGGTTTGAATATTTGGGCAGCTTTCAAATCAATCTATAAATAGAAAGCCATATTGCGTTCAATTTCAAGGAATAGTTTGGCTTGAAGCTTCATCAAAGCAAAGTACAAAATAACTCTTTACCGAAGAGTTACAAGTAATTGCAGGAAATGCCATTCAGGTATTTGGACTAAATGTTTATCAGTACACAGAATATGCTAACTCTACTTTACTTCTCCCAAATAGGACAAGGAACTTGGAGATTTTGTGGAGATAACTGAGAATGAATCTGCTAAAACTTAGTTTAAAAAAACAAACAAGCAATAGGAGTAGGAAAACTTTTACAGCTGGATATGAAAGAACTAAAGTACATTTAGGTAGTTTTCTTGAACTCTGCACTAATAGGTGAGGCTCAGTTGCAGTGATCAAGAACAGTTTTAAAACAGTTTATACTGATATGTTACCGGTAGTTGCAGCACTACAACTGTAAGTGGAGTTTACCTTAGTTTCTCACACAATAGCCTAGGTTCAATAATTGTTCCAAAAAATGAAGTTTTCCTCATGGAGCTATCATGTAGAACCATGGGGGAGAAGTGGTTAGAATATAGTACTGCAGGCTAATTCTACTGACTGTCAACAGTTCGATCCTGACCGGCTCAAGATTGACTCAGCCTTCCATCCTTCTGAGGTCGGTAAAATGAGGACCTAGATTGTTGGGGACAATATGCTGACTCTTAAATTGCTTAGAGAGGGCTGTAGAGCACTATGAAGAAGTATATAAGTCTAAGTGCAATTGCTACTGTGGAAAAAATACATGGAAAATTCATCCAGTGCAAAACAAGGTTGTACAAGAGTGGAGAACTATTTCAAGTACACTTGTTATGCAGAATAATTAAAAACCAAACTCTTTGTTTCTTTCCTGTGGTTGTAAAACTCAAAGCAAATCCCTGGAATTGGAAAAGAAAGCCATCTTCTCCCACAAAAATTGATTTTAGATGATTTTCTAGCCTTGCTCTTGGGAGTCACTAGAAAGGAAATACTGGCTTCAGAAATACTTTGCCTCCACTATAGGAAAAAAATGTTGATCTTGTGAAATGTTTCTTGGGGAGAATTGAGGGAAAAAATCCTCTCCCATTGACTGTGAGAATCCTTATAAAACCTAAAACAAACTGATTGTTAATGTTGGATGTCAAACATCAAGTTTCTTTATGCAAATATGAAAAAACAACCGCAAGCAATCTTGTAACTGGATAAAATTCTGAATGGCTGCCAATTTTTTTTGCATTAGTTAGATATGCAATTCTAGGAAAAAGAAATAAAAGGCTTAATTTAGTAAATGTTTCAGTTTCAGACATTACTTTAAAGAAGATAAATCCAGGGGAAGCTACAATAATCTATAGTACAGTATGTTGATATGTAGCAAATAAGATAAGCTCTCAATAGCTTTATTGTATACAGGGAATCTAATGCCAGCATGGTGTTTGCAGATTCTTCTTCTAAATCATTTCCTCAAAAAATATCAGAAAAAGTAACTGTGATTATTAGATGTGAAATCCTTACTTTTTCCACAGTATTTTAATCTGGAATTCAGTAGAATTAATAGAAATTTTGCCTTAGAAAAACTTACATCCAATTAAATATGCACAAGATTACCTTATAAAAACGCAGGTGACATTATGAATTCAAAAGCTTCCAGGTTTTAAAAACATTACAAGGCATAGTGTTTACTTGCTGATGGTTCCTAAAGAACAAAATACTTTACAATGTTCAAATATTTTTTCTACTTTCTGGTATTCATAGAATTTTAAGGATTTTGTTTTGTTTCTTTTAAAATCCAAATATTACAAACAAATGAAGAATGGGGACATTCACTTTATTATTATTATTATTATTATAGTTGTTGGATCTTATTGCATTTGAAAAAAGCATATAGGCAAATACAAAGATCATTTTGTATATAAAAGCACTCTGACATTCTGCTAGATTCCCCTAATATGGCTGAAATAGAGAATTCAAGCTGAAAGACATATAAACTGTAAATTAGTTCTGAATAATTGTAGTACCATTGATCTGGTTTAGTAGTTTCCATCCAATGATGTTCTCAAACCTTGTATTTTTATCCATACATAAATGAGCTCTCATTGGAAATAAGTGAATGAATCACCATTTACGGCATGACATAATTAGGGGGCTCTCCATTCACTAATATACTAGTAGTCTAGTCCACAATGAAAAAGAGATGCTATGAGAACACAACTTTTTACTGTGAAGTCAAGATGTTGTGATAATTACAAAAGAGCAAATAAAAATAATTGAAAATAATGGGTTTCCCCCACACATACTCCTTTACTATATTGTTATGGTTCCATATACAGCTTAAATATTGCATTGATATCCCCAAAAGAATATAAACATTTAATCTCTTACAATGAAAATGTCTTTAAAACATCTTCCTATTGTTACATTTCAATTTATGTTATGGAGGCACAGCAAGACAGTGCCAGGCCTGCCTTACCCAGTAAGATAAAAGATCTGGGGCTGAAGAAATTCATTTCTAATTTATCTATAAACTAACATTCTTCAGGTGAAATGATTGCAAAAGAAGAAGAAAGATATTCTCATAAAATCAAAACAATCACAGTTATGACATCCAAAGAACTTGCTTCAGCTCTTAAGATAACTCTAGGTTTTGTCCTTTACATACTACAAATTCAACACAAGATTTCTTGGAATAGAGATTCATTTGATCAATCAGAAAACAGTTACATGATTATAGGAAAAAACACAAGGAAGCCGAGTTTCAGACAACGTTCTTAGCATCTTTAGTATCAACAGCCATCTTTTATCAAAGGATACTGAGAGGTAGTATGTGAATGGAGAGAAGGTCTAAAAGTCCTATATGAGAAAGTATGTATGCTTTTGTGAAATGCAAAGGTCAAATTACATAAACAACTGAGCAGCACAGAAAATAGGAACTATGAACATTAGGGCCAATACTGATCTTAACAACTCTGTTCTCTTTAGGTAACTGTAGATAATATTAAATTGTCAATGACAGGTAGTCCACAACTAGGACCAGAATTTCCATGCCCAATATTATGAATTTTTTTGGCACAGTTGTTAAGCAAATTGTGCAGTTTAAATGAATCATGTGGTTATTAAGTGGATTTGGCAACCACATGATGGGAATGGGAATCACATGATTCCAAGATGCTGCAACCCTCATAAATACGTACCAGTTGCCAAGTGATCATAGGGATGCTGCAATGGTTGTAAGTCCAAGGACCAGCAGCAAGTCACTTTTTTCAGGGCCATTGGTAACACCGAACGGTCACTAAACAAATGATTGTAAGTCGAGGAGAACCTATATATTAATTGTAGCCAGTTTTTTGTGCTAAGTCATAATTTATAGCCTAGGGTTTTGCAGTGACAAGGAATAAGTTTATAATTACTAGCAATAGCTGATCCAAACTTTATTTATGAATAAAATGAAGGTAGTTCAGGGAAGTTTCTTCTCTAAACAGTATTACTGAACGATCATTTCAGGGTACTGCCAACCATTAAGTGTGGGCAGGATAGCAATAGCAGACTTATATACTGATTCACAGTGCTTTACAGCCCTCTTTAAATGGTTTACAGAGTCAGCATATTGCCCCCAACAATCTGGGTCCTCATTTTACCGACCTCAGAAGGATGGAAGGCTGATCTTGCCATATATAATATATTCTGATAACATGTTTTTTATGATATCACGGTTCAAATATTGTATGTGTCAGCAACGCAAATTCTTATGCCATGTTTCAATAGTGAGACCAGAACAACTACATGGACTGCAGGAAATGTTAAAAAGATAACACGTTTGTCACATAACTAGCAACATTTCCTGCTACTTGTAGCAAAACAGAAAATGCAGACGTTGTAGATGTTGGGGTTTTCCCTATCATAAAGACCATTTTCTCTGCAACCGTTTTCCTGTAAATACCAAAAAGATTTCAGAATCTTTATGGTTTTAATAGCAGGTTAGATATATTACTAAATTGCATTCAGTGTTAGCTTTACATGTAGGGAAAGCCATGAATGAATTAAGGAGGGAGTGGAAATTGTAAACTATGGTAGCATAGAAGGATCAACAATAAAGACTGCACATCTGCCTATGGGGAGACGAAGTACTTTGGGTTTTGGAGAGGATCCAACAATTCTGATACCAAGTAATTTAACTGCTCATTTCTGTGGCTGAAACATTAGTTTAGAGGAAGCCACAGCTGTTGCTTCATCACGTCCCAGACTTCATGGACAGCTGTCAGGTCCCATAAATTCGTATCTTGTTTTTAGCAGGAGTATTTGAGAAATTCCATACACTATGATTTTTTTTTATTTTAGGAACTTAAGCATATGTGGATTAATGAGGATGATCAAACTACCTTATCTGCAGTCGAACTACATATACAGACATATTTGATAAGTTAGGTTAGACTGAGCATTCAGTTAAAACCACAGATGATTTAGCCACACAGAAATATTTTTTCTAAAAAAATAATAAAAAGTAAAGCTACAGCCAAAAATATCAGACCATATCTGAATACAGAGATAAATTAAGTGCCCTTCTTACCAAGTGAGGGAAAAAAAGAACAGGAGATGGTAAGACTTTTCTAGAAACTGCTAGAAATTTCAATTTGATTAAAGAAAAAAAATCACAGTGCAAAAAAAGTCAAACATATCTGCGCATGTTTGCAATACATCGGTGTTTCATAAATATAGTATGCATAATTACTATATATGATTTAATGAACTTTTACATGAATGGATTGCAAGGAGTCATAGGAGAGCAATACTATTTGACTGATAACCTTTCAATGCAGGCTGCTTAGTAGGCTTTTTAAATGCCTCAGTGA
The DNA here is from genome assembly GCA_009733165.1 of Naja naja. Taxonomy (NCBI): domain Eukaryota; kingdom Metazoa; phylum Chordata; class Lepidosauria; order Squamata; family Elapidae; genus Naja; species Naja naja. The sequence goes on along the minus strand of CM019148.1, from coordinate 111,432,387 downwards.
GCTCACTGAGGAAGGAAAAAGCCATTTGCTTCTCTTCCTCCAGAGCTCATTGCGTTTTCATTCTGACTGCCAGTGTGAAAATCAAAGCCAGAGAAAGGATGAGGCACTGTGTCCTTCTACCACAAGCTTACTCATTCATCAAAGGACACATGCACTCACCACACGAGGATCCTTGGTTGATTATTGCTTCGAGAAAAATTGTCAGATCTGAGCTGAACCATTGTCAATGTATTTGGTTGAAGTAGGAAAGCAAACTGGAAAGATTGGGTGTTGGTAAATTTACCTGAAAACGCCCTTTCTATCTATGCTGCTAGACAGCCCAGGATGGGTATGACTCCTCCTGATGACATCATCAAGCTGAGTCCATCTAGTATAAAAGTAGTAGCCTGTGGGAGAAACCCCCCAGCTTTGGCGAAGATACTTGACAGACTTTAGTGAGTGTCTCTGAAAGCCAAACAGAAACAGGAACCATAACAAACCTTACCACAATCTGGACGCAACAAGTGAGGGGCTGGGCTCTCTAGCAGCATAGATAGAAAGGGCGTTCTCAGGTAAATTTACCAATGCCCATTCTTCTCCATGCTGCTGCGAGAGCCCAGGATGTGGCAAACTGAAGCCTTCATGTCCTCGGGAGGGTCCTCATCCGGTCCCTCACTCCGAAGTAGGCACCACTCACTGAAGAACCCGTCTGCCAAAAGCCACACTTGTGGAGGCATAGGAATCCAGGCGGTAGAGTCTGATGAACAGAGACGGGGATGTCCATGTAGCCACTCTGCAAATCTCTTCTAGGGGTGCCTGGGTGGCCCAGGCAGCCGAAGTTGCAGCACTTCGTTGAGTGTGCTGTCAAGCCATGCGGTACTGGCAGAGCTTTGGCCTGTGCGATGCAAGCCTTGATCCATCTGCTTAAGGTGGCAGGAGTGGCCTTGTTCCCCCAGTGGGAAGGGTAAAAGGATACAAACATAGCCTCTGTCTTCCTAAATGTTGAAGTGCATTTGATATAAATTCTAAGAGCCCTTCTAACATCTAAAGTGTGCCACTTGCACTCTAGGGCGTGATGTGGATGGGAACAGAAATCAGGAACTACTATGTCTTGGGATCTGTGGAATACAGAATTTATTTTGGGTACAGAGGTAGGGTCTAAATGAAGAACAACTCTATTGTCGTGAAAGGTGCAGAGGTCCTGTCTTATAGATAGAGCAGCCAACTCTGACACCCTCCTAGCTGAAGTGATAGCTATTAAGAAAGACACCTTCAGGGTCAAGAATTGAAGGGACACCTTTCTGAGGGGTTCGAAGGGAGGTTCTGTTAGGGCCTGGAGGACCTTGTGAAGGTCCCAGGATGGGAACCTATGGACAACCGGGAGGCGGAGATTGGAAGCCCCTTTTAAGAACCTCTGAACTGAAGGGTGATGGGACAAGGAAGGAAATGAATCCCAGATGACTGAAGCAAGAGCTGCTACTTGACGGTGTAAAGTGTTAGGAGCCAGACCTTTGTCTAGGCCATCCTGGAGGAAACAGAGGACCTGTGGTACCCCCGCTAATGTTGGAGAGAGACCTTCCCTGTGACACCAATGACAAAAAACCCTCCAGGTGGCATTGTACATCCGCGTCATAGATGATTTACGAGACGCCTGGATAGTAAGGATGACCCTATCTGGGAGATTTGCTTCGGGTGAAGCAGGGTCCCCTGATGTAGGGAGATCATGTGGTCTGGAATCCTCCAGGGAGTGGCTACAGACAGGTTCACCAGATCTGCAAACCAGGATCTCCTGGGCCAATGGGGGCTAGGAGAATCAGCTCTGCCCATTCCTCCAACATCGTCCGAATGACCGCCAGAATGATGGGAAGAGGGGGAAAGGCATAGAGGAGACCAGTGGGCCATCTGCTCTGAAGTGCATTGGTCCCCTCTGCTCCCTGACAAGGAAACCTGGTGAAAAACCTGTTGACTTGCATGTTTTGGGGAGAGGCGAAGAGGTATACCTCTGGGGTTCCGAATCTGAGGGAGAGATCCCTGAAAATGGACTGGGGAAGGGACCATTCTGCTTGGTCGACCAGGCTCCTGATGAGCCAATCGGCCTGGGAGTTGTCGACTCCCGAGATGTGGTCTGCTGTGATAGACAGCAGATGTCTCTCTGTCCACCTCCCCAACCTTTCAGCTTCTCTCATGAGGGCCCTGGACCTTGTGCCCCCCTGCCGGTTGATGTGTGCCTTTGCAGCCATGTTGTCTGTCAACACTAGCACATGGGACCCCACTATCCTGTCCCTGAAATGTTTCAGGGCTAGATAAATGGCTCTGAGTTCCAGCCAGTTTATGGGCCCAGTCCTTCTAACCAGGACCAGATGCCTTGAGCCATGAGTCCCTCCATGTGGGCTCCCCAGCCCAGGAGACTTGCATCGGTGGTGATGATCAGTCTGTCTGGTTCCTTGAATGGGAGACCCTTCGAAAGGGCTGGGGAAAGCCACCACTTGAAGGAACAGCTGACCTCTGGAGAGAGCAGGACCTTGGCAGATGTGTGGCTGGTTCCTGCTCATTGAAAGGGGAGCAGGAACCACTGTAGAGCCCGTGAGTGTAGCCGTGCCCAGGGAACGATGCCTATGCATGAGATCATTTTGCCCAAAAGCTTGGACAACAGTGACAGGGAGAGAGTGTGTTGATGTTGGACCTGTCGAATGATCTCGATAAGGCTCTGTCCTCGAGCTGGAGACAGAAAAACTTGGCACAGAGTTGTGTCAATGATAGCTCCCAGATGGAGCAATCTGGTTTTTGGGAAGAGATGGCTTTTCTTGGAGTTGATGGAAAAACTGTGGTACTGGAGGCAATGGAGCGTGGTTTGAAGATCTTGATGGGCAGAGTGGGTGGAGGATGACAGGATCAAGATGTCATCCAAGTAGCACTGGATCCTCACTGGAACAGACTGGAGCAAAGCCACCAATGCTGCCAGTATCTTTGTGAAGACTCTTGGAACAGACGAGAACCCGAAAGGAAGGGCCCGATACTGGAAGTGGGAATTCTGGTAACAGAAACAGAGAAACTGGTGATGATGAGGCCAGATGGGAATGTGGAGGTAAGCCTCCATACGATCAATGGAAGAGAGGAGATAGCCCTCCCAAACGCTCTCTAGAATAGAATGCAGAGCCTGCATTTTGAAGCACCTAGATGGGATAAACTCATTCAGAAATTTTAGGTTGAGAATGGCTCACCCCCCCCCCCCGCGGCCTTTCCTTTTGCCTTTTGTTTCAACAACAAAGGGTCAAGAGCATCACCAAACAGCTTATCACTGGCACATGGGGCAGAAGCTAGTTTCCACTTTCGTCAAGGCTCCGCTTGCCAATTTTGTAACCATAGCAGTCTCCTGGCTGCCAGTGATGAAGCCATGGCCCTGGAGAACTTAGTGGCATTGAGGGTGGCGTCCGCTGAGAACTCTGTTGCTGCTATGATCTTATTGAGGTCTTGATGAGACCTACAGTCTGATGGAGGTATGCAGCCTTGAAGTTGGCACAGCCAGTGGATGGAAGACCTTGTAAAAAATGATGCAGCAGATGAGGCCCGGATTGCCCAAACCAAGGCTTGATGGTTATGCTTCACGTTTGTTTGAAGCGTTTGACCTCCGCCTTTAGTATGTCCTCAGGCTCAGTTGGAGTGCTTGAGAAGGAGGCCATGACTGGGGCGTCTACTGGGGGAACTGCCAGAGCCGTAGCTAAGGAAGGACCCATGTTGTAGAACCACCTATCTTGGGATGATGGATGGGGGCCTGCAGTGGGGAAGGCAAATTGTTCCTTGATTAAGTCAAGAAAGATGATGGGGGAAGGAAGGACCTCCAAATGAACAATGGGTTAGGAGAAGAGGGAATCCCCATGTCCTGATTGTACCACTTGAGGCTTGGGGACAATTTCCTCTGCTGACAACTGGGCTGTGACCAGTGCCTTGTGTAGGAGAGGTTTGAATAAAGCAGATTTGAATACAGAAGCTGAAGGAGGTTGATCAGGCCTCAGATCTTCCTCTTCCTCCGAGAGGTTGGGGTCCCAGATTTCTCTCTCTTCCAGATCAGAATCAGGTGAGGGGCTGCGCTAAAATGATTCCGCATAATCTCCCTGAGTGAGATGTACTCCTTCCGCATAGGTAAGATGGGCCCTTTGTTCCGCATGGCGAGGTAGTCCCCTTGGGGGAATCTGAGCTACAGGAAAAGCTGGGAAGGAAGGCTAAGGTCTGTCTGAATGCCTGAAGATGTGTTGAAGCTCTTCTGCCAGACCCTGTCTGATGGCTATGGAAACTACTTCGTTGATGTCAGAAGGTCTGCCACTCGATGGAGGATTCAAGGACTGAAGACCTGCTGCTGTTGGTGTAAAAGTAGCCTCAGGTCTTGATCGAGAGCTGCCTTGAGCCATGGATGGGATAGAGGAAGAAGAAAGATCCCAAGGAGTCTGGGCAAAGTTGGGACCTGACCTGCTCAAATCTTGAGGCCCTGCTTGGATTTCAGGTTGCTCTGGAGACCAGGATTGGAGGTGGCTAAGAGGAACTAAGGTATCTGCCATCTCCCTAGAAGTAGCTGGCTGAACAACTAGAGGATTGGCTGGTTGGGAAGCCTGTTGTAGTTCACCCCTCATTTGTTCAATAGTTTTGTTGAACTGCCTTTCTAAGGCCACATGTCTTTGTTTCTCTGCCTTAAATTTGGCCTGGGATGTTTCCTTAGGGCCCAAAGCTTTGGCCCTAATCTTGGCCGCCACCTCCCTTTGCACAGACTGGGAGCGTTGTCTCCTTCTCTTTCTTTTGCCAGCCTGGGGGCCTTGAGAGATCAGGCCTGAAGGCTCTGTGTGGACCTTGTCTTGTTCCATTGTATGCATAAACAGACACAAAAAGTGCCGGAAGCGATCCTCACTATGTGTTGCCTATGCAGTAGCCTGAATAGGGACTTATGAATGGTAGAAGCTGGGCTTTGGGGGATGATGCCACCTAAAATGGCTGCTCGCCACGTGTGGTTGAAGAAGAAGCCTCCAAAATTGGCCGCTCACAAGAGCTACAGGCTACGCAGGTGTTAAATCGCTCCTTAGGCTGTAAACAGCCTCGAACAGCGAAATCGGCAGTAAAGGGAAAAAAACCGCGGTTTTAATGATCAGCTGAGAGGCGCGGTTATCGCTGATGCGATCTTTACAACCGAAATTGTTGAGGGAAGACTGTGGGGGAGGATCAAGGGTTACCCCCTACTTATAGTCTCCCTGTTTAAAGAAACGTTGAATCCTCGGCATTGCAGGAGAGTGGAGCCCCTCTCTCCTGAAGGCACAGCTGCACCGGTTCCCGGGAACTATTGCCAATGATGAAAATAGCTTTCGGTTTTGCTACTGACTAAACTGCTTTCAGAGACACCAGCTTATAGTCATCTAAGAAGCTGAGTCAAAGCTGGGGGGTTTCTCCCACAGGCTACTACTTTTATACTAGACGGACTCAGCTTGATCATCATCAGGAGTAGTCATACCTATCCTGGGCTCTCACAGCAACATGGAGGAGAAAAATGGATTCAGACATAATCTGAACTGAAGTCAATTCATCTGCCAATATCTAAATAAGAATTAGAATTTTGCAGAATTATTATAATGTGTAGAGTTAACCAAAAAGTAACAGAAGTTAACAGAAGATGAGAGTAAGACCCGGAAGTCTATTTTTCCACATCTTAAAGAGTGGAAAGAAAATATATTAACAGAGACGAACATTCTGTGTTAATCCAGAGTGACTAGCTGAACTCAATTTCAAAAACTTTTCCTCAACAGCCTGCATGTTCATATAATTACATTTGTGATATGTGGATTTAAACATACGCACATATACGCACATATATCTCCCTCTCTGCCAAAAGAGAAAAAACATTAAATAAAAAAATAAAAAAATAAAAGCAAGGACCAAGCAACAACTATTTAATAGCATCTGATTAAGTGTAATCTGTAAAGTAAGGTTCCACTTTGTAAGATCTATTAGTTCCTTCATTTGAAAAGGCCAACTATTCTCTCACAATAAATCAAGCAAATCGACCTATCCATCCATTTATCCCCCTCCCTCATTTTTATTTTATTTGGCCATTTATATCCTGCCTTTTATTATTTCTACAAATACTTCAACATGGAAAACATATCCTACACACCCCTCCTGTTTTTCCTAGAACAATAATCCTGTGAGGTGAGTTGGGTGAGTTTGTGTGATTGGCCCAAGGTCACCCAGCAGCTCTTATGGCTAAGATGGGGCTTGAACTCAAGAGTTTCTTGTATCCTAGAGTGGTGCCCTAACCACCAGACAAAACTGGTGTTCATTTCTGCATAAACAGCAGAAAAGAATGGGTGTTGGTACTTACCTGATACACCCTTTCTTGGTGAGCTGTGACGAGCATCCAGAGAGTGGGAGGTGCTTAGTCTCTCCGTTCTGATAGGCTGGGCTTAACTGAAGGACATTCTTACTCCTCCTCCACTCCTCTCCAATGTCCCCCAGTTTTGCGAACACTAAGAGTCGGACAATACTCACTGACAGGGCGAGCTCAAGCTAACTCAACTCAACATTGGTTGGAACAGGAAGTACCCCCCCAGACGGAAAACAGGGAGGGGCTGGATGCTCATTGCAGCTCACTGAGAAAGGGCTTATCAGGTAAGTACCAACGCCCATTCTCCATTGAGCTGCTCCGAGCATCCAGAGAGTGGGACATACCAAAGCTGGGCCTGTCCTATGGGAGGGGTTCCGTCTGGGCCGAAGACTCCCCCCTATCTGAGTGAACCCTCTGCAACACTCATCTGCCAAAGGAAGCGTCAGCCGAAGCAAAGACATCAACCTTGTAATGCCTGACAAAAGGCGATGGCGAGGCCCATGTTGCCTCTCTACAGATCTCAGTGATAGGAGCCTGAGTGGCCCATGCAGCAGAGGTTGCTGCACTCCTAGTGGAGTGGGCAGTGATACCGGAAGGCACCATTAGGGATTGCGACTTATAGGCTTTTGCAATAGTAGCTCTTAACCAGTGACCAATAGTAGAGGATGACACCTTCTGCCCTTGATTGGCTGGATTAAACAAAACAAAGAGAGCCTCAGACTTCCTAAACAGGGCCGTTCTGTGCAGATAAATGCGTAAAGCTCTGTGGACATCCAGCCGGTGCCACTGCTGTTCCAGACCGTGAGAAGGTCTCGGGCAAAAGTTAGGAAGAACCAATTCCTGTGCCCTGTGGAAGGCTGAGTTCACCTTTGGCAGGAATGTCGGATCTGGACGCAGAACCACTCTGTCTGTGTGGAAAATGCAGAGGTCTTTTCGACTTGACAAGGCTGCTACTTCTGAAATGCGCCTAGCTGACGTAACAGCTACAAGAAAGACCACCTTATAGGTTAAGAATTGGAGGCTGGTAGACCCCAGGAGCTCAAATGGGTCCTTGATGAGCAATGTGAGAACCAGGTTAAGGTCCCATGTCGGATAGCGGTGGACCACTGGAGGACACAAGTTGGTAGCACCCCAAAGGAAGGCCTTGATCGTGGGATGGTGTGAGATGGAAGAAAAGCCAGTCCAATGGATTACAGATGCGATGGCCACCACCTGCCTCAAGGTATTTGGCGAGAGGCCTTTGTCAAGGCCACCTTGTAGAAATTCCAACACTTGAGCTACCGATGGGTACAGCGGTTCCGCCTCTTGTGAGAGGCACCATGCAGAGAAGGACTTCCACGTGGCTTCATATATCCTGCTGGTGGATGGCCGGCGCGCCGCTTGAATTGTTTTTATGACCCTCGATGAGAGATTCTCCACTCTTAAATGTTGCCATTCAGCCTCCAAATGGCTAGTTGTAGCCATTGCGGGTCCAGGTGTTGGATTGGACCTGTGATCTGGGATCCTCCAAGGTTTCTCCGTGGATAGGCTGTGGAGGTCTGCAAACCACGGCCTCCTGGGCCAGAATGGGGTGACCAAGATCAGTATTGCCTTTTCTGCTAAGAGTTTCTGAATTACCTTGGGGATTAGTGGAATGGGAGGGAAGGCATACACCAGGCCGTGGGGCCACTGACAGTGGAGAGCGTTGATGTTCTGTGCGCTTTGGGAGGGGTATCTGGATATGAACCTGTGAAGATGAGCATTCAGAGGGGAGGCAAACAGACCCATGCATGGTCTGCCGAATCTCTGTGTCAGTTCTTGGAACAAGTCTGGATGTAGGCGCTACTTGGATGGATCTACTGTGGCTCTGCTGAGCCAATCCGCCTGTGTATTGGTAATGCCCAAGATAAGCTCTGCTTTTATGGAGCTTAAGTGACATTCCGCCCAGAAACACAGTTTCTCTGCTTCCTTCATTAGGAACGCCGAGTGCGTTCCCCCCTCTGTTCACATGTGCTTTCACCGTGATATTGTTGGTGAGAATGAGAACGTGTTTGCGATGAATGTGAGGAAGAAAACTGCGCAAGGCCAGATGAACTGCCCTGAGCTCCAACCAATTTATACTGTTCTGTTGTTCGTCTGGTGACCAGTGTCTCTGAGCTGATAGGGACTGAAGATGTGCACCTCATCCGAACAGACTGGCATCTGTGGTAATTGTGAGCCTTTGGGGTTCCTGTAGAGATCCTTTGTTGATGTTCGGATTTGTCTACCAGAGAAGAGAGAGTCTCACCTTTGTTGGCACCCACACCTTTGCTGTGCAGTTGCAGCGACCCGATCTTTGATATGGCAGGAGAAGCCATAGCTGGAGCGCCCTAGCATGGAGATGTGCCCAGGGAACAATGGAGATACAAGAAATCAATTTCCCTAACAACTTGGACAAATCAGATAAAGAAGCCTGCCTCGTGGATCTAATGTTTTGGGCCAAAAGTTTTATGCTGTCCAATCGATCAGATGATAGAAAAACTTTTCCCTCAAGGGTGTCTATTATTGCCCCCAAGTGGGACAATCAGGTTGAGGGTGAAAGGTGACTCTTCTTCCAATTGATAGAAAAAACATGCTGTTGTAAAACCTGCAACGTAACTTGAGTGTCTAAGTGTGCCTGTCTGGAGGAATGGGATAGGATTAGAATATCATCCAGATATCACTGGAGCCTCACCGGAACATCCCTAAGGTGAGCTGGCAGGGTTGCCAAAACTTTGGTAAACGTCCTCAGGGCTGATGAGAGCCCGAAGGGGAGGGCAATGTATTCAAAATGACGATTGTTGTAGCAGAATCTGAGAAATTTAGAGTGGGCGGACCGAATGGGTATGTATAAGTACGCCTCTGTCAGATCAATAAATGTTAAATAATCGCCTCATCTGATACTGAGAATAGATTGTAATGTACTCATCTTAAACTTCCGATAGACTAAGGTGCGGTTGAGTCTTTTTAGATCAAGAATCGCCCTCCATCCCCCAGAGGCTTTTGGCACTACAAAAAGTAACGAGTAGAAACCCTGGCCTTGCTGATCTCTGGGGACTGGTTGGATGGCTCTGATTTCAAGTAAACGATTAATAGCAGACTCCATCAGGGCCCTCTTTGCAGGGACTCTGGAGAGTGGACATTGCATGAAAAAACTTGGGGGAGCAGATTGGAACTCTAATGCTAGGCCAAATCTGATAGTGTCACGCACCCAGGAATCAGATGTGGACTCCCAGCGGTTAGCGAAGAGCCTTAGGCGTCCACCTATTGGGGCTAGATCCCTGTGATCAATGGGATCGACGTGCTCCTCTGCTCGAGCCCCTGAAAAATCTCTTTCCCTGACCCCACCGTGACTCCTGTCTGCAAAGTCCGACCTGTCTGCCTGCTGGTTGCCCCTGTAACCCGATTCCCTCGGAGCCCTGGAGGGAAAAGACCTCTGGAAGTAGGAACGAGAGGGGCCCCTGCGAAAGGGCTGGGAAGACCTATTGTCAGAACGGCGTTGAAGGGAAGGAAGGGTTTTTCATTTGTTCCTAGTCTCTATCAATAGGGGGTCTAGGGCAGGTCCAAATAATTTATTAGCCAAAATGGGGGATGACACAAGCTTCCATTTGTTCTTGCCGTCGGCCTGCCAATGCTTCAGCCACAGCAGTCTACAGGCAGTAACCTGCGAAGCAATGGCTCGGGTGGAAAATTTGACAGAATGAAAAGTAGCGTCAGTGGAGAATTCAGTAGCTGCAATCAGTTTTGCTATGTCCTGGTGGACCCTAATGTTTGAATTTGGAATGGTATCCCTCAGGTGATGGAGCCACCTGAGAGATGCCCTTGTGAAAAAGGATGCCACCGTTGCTGCCTTGATGGCCCAAGCATCTGAATGATGGGCTTTACGGAGGGCTATCTCGGCCTTCTTTTCGTCTGACTTTAGAGCATCTTCTGCCTCTGTAAGGATAGTGGAAGAAGAGGCCAGGGCAATCACTGGCTCATCTACCTCAGGAGTACTCAAATTGTCAGAAAATTCTGAATCTAAATTGAAAAACTTTTTATCAAAATTAGAAGGGGCTGGGAAAGATGTTGCTGAAGTCCACTGTTTGTGGATGAGGTCTGAAAACATTTTGGGAACCGGAATGATGTCCTCCTCATTAACGGGTTGAGAAAAAATCAGGTCCTCTGCTTCCTCAGGGTCTGCAGGTTGTGGGACTGAGGAAGACTTCGGAATGCTGGCTGTAGTTTTTGCCTTGAGAAGAATGGATTTGAATAATTGCGGGCAAAAGAGGACCGTAAAAGTGGGTTGGTCCGGCCTAATGTCCTCAACATCGGACATCCCTCTTTCCATGGGTCCTGTCTCAAGGGGGTCCTCACTCTCCTGGACAGAAACCGAGTTAAACTGTACCAGGGGATCCATTTCTTCCCCCTCCTCCTGATCCTCTTGGGGTTGAGTGTGAAATTCTCTGTAGGGGGGTACCTGAGAAACGTCCGAGTCTGCTCTTCAGGAGATCTCACGGAGCGTGAGTCACATTCTGATCTGAGTGCCTGTCTGGCTGCAAGTGATTACTGGACCCCAGCTGCAATGCCCCTATGAATCGCCATCTCCATCCATGACTTCAGGGCTTCTGGCACTTCTTCTGGGAGGAATTCTTCCTGGTGCAACCCTGCCGCCGTAGGGGTGAAGGTTGCTTCAGGTGCCCGTCTAGGAGGACGGGCACTTGATGTGTCTGAGGGGCCCAGCCTGGGTGACATGGAGAGGTCTAGGGGTCTAATGGTTGAAAGGGGTTGGGGAGGTGGGGTAGGGGCCAGGGACTGTGAAGCTCTCTCAGGTCCCCTGGTATTCTTTTGGATTTGTTTTTCCAGAGCCTTCTGGCATCTGGATGCATCCTTTTGGGCGGCCTTAGAAGGACCTTTAGTCCAATCAGATTTGTCTTGGCCGCATGACTTGTCACCACCTCTACTTGCCATTGACTTGGTTAAGTATTTGAGAACTCCAAAATCAGTATGTATGTATGTATGTATGTATGTAAAATGAGACTATGTAGTTGTCTGGATGGTTGGCACATCCGGGGTCCTTCTCCAATTCTTTGGGCAAGGTACCCCAATCAGTATCCACTCCCCTTTTGGAATAGAGGCGCTTAGCTGGAAACAATATGAATTGCAAGTGTTGCTATTGTTATTGATATGGAGATACTATAAAATATAATGATTGGAAAGAACCCCCCTTTTTAAGAAGATTCCAATTTTCCAGAAATATCACCAGCTATTTGTGAAGGAGCCTCAGAAGACAATATAGGCTGAATTGAGAACTATAAGATATTAGGGCACAAATACAGAAATTAGGCCCTTATCACTGCACCCTCAGGCCTCAGGCCTGGGTATGAGGTGATAGATGCTTGCTGTGCCAGAAATTGTCAGGATAATGAAACACAAATATATATAGGAATAGATATATATGTATGTGAATAGATAACTGCAATCACTGGAGAAACTGCGCTGTGAGGGATGCCAACAGAGACCGAATTCTCCCAAGCAAAATATGCAGGGAAGCAATGCTATCCCCTGGTTCCTGAGTTAGATCTCCAGGGGGAGAAGAAAAGGAATAATCCTCTCACAATGAACTGGGAATCACCCAGTCAGGGCCCCACGAAGCCTCGTGGGCAGCGCCCTGGTGTTTCTTGGAAGTGCGCACTTGCAAGGCAGCAACTTCCAGTAAAAAGGGTGCCAACCGCCTCGTTGGCGCCACGCACAGCTCTGCCACCCCCGCGTTCACGATCGAGCAATTAGGAGGGAGAACGGCAGAAATGGGGGAATCGGAACTCCTGTGCCCCTACCCCCGGTGTTCTCAGTGGGGAGGATTCAAAAAGCAAGCTGAGTTCACCCCCCATAAGGGGCTTATCGGCAACAAAGGGCAACGGCAAGTAGGGAAAACGAAAGACAAAGGGAAAAGAGAAGCGAGGGAAAACGAAACCAAAGCTTCTCCCCTGAAACTGCAAAAGTGGCTGGCACCGATTGCGCACCTGCTGACTGCTGAGGCCAATTGCAATCAGCTCCTTAGAGACTTTTGCTGATAATTTAGAAGCCAAATCCAAACAATGAAGAAAAATTTGCAAACGAAGCCAATTGAGATAACAAGAATACCTGCTGACTATTCCTGCTCTGACCAAAGAAATGCTGCCTACCTAACCGAAGGCTGAGCTAAACTGGGGGACGTTGGAGAGGAGTGGAGGAGGAGTAAGAACGTCCTTCAATTAAGCCCAGCCTATCAGAACGGAGAGACTAAGCACCTCCCACTCTCTGGATGCTCGGAGCAGCTCAATGGAGAATAAAGAGGATGAAAATACAGTGAAATGGAAACAAAACTGGACTGATACACAGAAAACATCACAGAACAAAAAAGAAACCCGTGTAAGTTTTCAAAAAGAATCAAAACTCACCAGGAAGAGAGATGGATGGGTATTTAGGCTAATCTTCCAATTTTCAGCAGCCAGATTGTCTTATTGTAGACAAAATAGTTAAATATTAAATCTACTGCATGATCTATTGTCAATTCCTCTTGCCTTTGTTTCCAGTAGTTCCTTCTATTCTTATTGTAAATGCTCTCTCTCAGAGCATTATTCAGGGGAAGATGATCTACTCGTGAAAACCAATTCTTAACCGTACTTAGTGAAACAGAAAGTTCTGCCCAAAGAAAATGGCTATGGAACAAAGTACAGATGTAACAGTCCATTAAAAGAAAGATTACATTGAACTTTTATGAGTTATAATGAAATAAATGAGTCAACTTTTACTCAATTTAAAAATGAAACCCATTTTAAAAGTATTTTAAAGCTTATTCAGATCAGCCAAAATAAGTTTGCTTATTGGTATATTTATTTGCACTTGAAGAAAAGACTTCTGCATCATTTATCCCAGGAGAAGTGATTATGAGACATTAAAAAATGTCAGCTTTTAAATGTCAGCTTTTTTTTCTACTTGATTTTGTTGCTAGAACTCTGGCAAAATAATTCTGGTCTAAGAAAAGTGCCAATAAAACAAAATTTGAAAAAGGATAGCTTTTCCCCCCCACAGATTTTTAGTTAAACAACTTGAACTTCAATCCCACTCACATTAATTTACAGTATATAAGAAGTATATAAATTATTTCTGTGTAAGCACTGTCTCCTGGAAATCTGTATTCCAAATCTTTTGCTTCATTTTAAGTTACATTTTTATAATATGAGACAAACATCAATATTTTCTCCAAGGAACTCTTTATGACAAGATTGCCAAATGCACTATACTCCATATATCTTTGAACTGCAAATTGTAGAATTTCCAACCATTATCTGTGCTGGTTATTTTATTTTTAATTTATAGTAGCGAGTTAGGCACTCTTTATCAGTGCACACAATCAAAATATGTCTCTGTGTGTAGCCTCTTTCAAGTCAAGTCTTGATTCCAGATAATTGTATGACATGCCCATGCAATTTTATTTAGCAATATTTTTTACAAGTGGTTTGCCTTTGTCTTTTTCTTAGGCCTGAGAGAGTGTGACAGAGCCAAATTCACCCAGCTGGCTTTTTGCCTACGGTAGACCTAGAATATACAATCTTTTGGTTTCTAACATGATGCTGTTAACTACTATACTAAATACACACAAGGTACCAAATATGCAAACATCTCAAGTGATGTACTGCATTAACTAATACAGTTCCTTCCACATGACACATAATATTTATGTATATAAAATTACCAAGTATCTTCAAGTAGCAATGGCAAGAGAACAGAATTTGGCTACTTTTTTGGAGATTTCCAGGGACCAATGTTCTAATACAAAGAATTGTCTCCCCTCACTAGTTGGAGTGTTATTGAGTCAGCTGGTCTGGTCACGTAGAATGGGCAGCTAAGTAACACTTGTGTGAATGATTCAAGGTCCCAAGCCAGTCAAACCCAAAAGTCATTTTGTATTGGGAGAGTTATCATCTTCCCTTCAGATACATTGGTGGCAAATCTCTGGATCTGGCTAATATAAAGGCTCTCTAATATGGTTGCATAGAACAGGGGAACCCCAACCCCTGGTCTGTGGATGACATTGGGCCATGGCATGCCAGCAACCGGGCCATGCAAACAAGCAAAGTCCCATCTGTGGGATGCAAGCAGCATGCAAAACCACGCCTCCTCCAGTCCACTGAAAAACCTTTCTCCATGGAACCTATCTCTGATGCCCAAAAGGTTGGGGATCACTGGCATAGAATATTAGTAAACAGTCATCCAAATATCCATTACAATAATGGGATTTTTATATTCCAATCTTTCTAAAAACTACTCACATGTATTGTTTAAACTCTATGGTGGTTCTCTATTCCAAGTGGAATCAAGAAAGTCTGAAGTGTCTAAAATCAAATTCTGTTCCTTTTTACCAGGATGTACAAATTTATATACAAGGATCAATGGAAACAGATATTCCTGATTAAAAGACAACTCTAAGAAATACCTTAACTGGCAGAATCTCATGCTTGTCATTGGGGAAACTTGTCTAGATGTCAGGCACAAAGAAAAATGGAGAACATCAGGGAATGCAAAATAAATCCTGTAGGAATATTGAATGTACTACCTCTAGAGGTCTTAGAACTTTATAAATACAAACTAGAGAGCTCTAAAGCAAAAAAATCTTAGCCTTAAAGAGATTAATAACAGTACTGTAGATTCATAATCTGCTGCTGGCAAAATACATAGTTTATTTGCTGTCTTTTAAGACCAATCAGAAATGGTTTTAATTTGTCTCTTCCACATTGCAGATTATTGAACAAAAACTCCTAGGTATTAGAAGGCTTTAACTTGCTTCATTCTAAGTTGATTAAGGGTTGCCATCCTTAGACATCTAGACACTACTAGGGTGAAGAAACTTGTTTTATTCATGTAGCTTTTTCTGCTGGCAGTGAACAAGTCCAGTGTAAATGATTTAGTTTCAATATCTTGAAGTCCATTGATTAGTCTAATAAAGTGTTGTTGTATCGTGACATTACAAAGAACATGTTAACATGTTTTTATGCAAAAGCAATAAAAGGGGAGGATACCAGCCTCCTGAATTAAAAATGAGGATATTGAGATTTTATTTGTTCTTGTTGAACTTGATTTGCGAATTACAGGAACATCAAGAGTTGTATTTGTGGGGTCTAATATTGGAACGATTGCCTATCTTGTTAATTTCATCTCTTCAAAATAGGATCAAAAAGATTCAAGCAGAAGTGGAATTCATTACATTCTGCTCCAGATGAAAACTTTGAGTTATGCCAATTACAGTTCAATGTGTCTAAATGTTTAGTCAAACTCTAATTTAAACAGTCACTCACGCCCTTGTTACCTCTAGACTCGACTACTGCAACGCTCTCTATTTAGGACTGCCCTTGCATACCATCCGGAGATTGCAGCTGGTGCAAAACGCGGCGGCGCGGGTGGTGATGGGAGTTTCCCGATTCTTCCATGTTACCCCCCTCCTGCGCTGCCTGCATTGGTTGCCGGTTGCACTCCAGGTGAGATTCAAGGTTCTGGTTTTAACATACAAAGTCCTACACGACATGGGTCCTCAATATTTAAGGGAGCGTCTTCTGCCGATATCGAGTGTCGGCCGCCCTGTGCGAGCACATAGGCAAAGACTCCTCGGGGTCCCGTCAGCAGGCCAATGCTGGCTGGTGGTCCCCCGACGACGAGCCTATTCTGTCGTGGCCCCTGACCTCTGGAACCAACTGCCCTTGGGGCTCCGCCTGGCCCCTGACCTCCGCACCTTCCGCCATGATTTAAAGACCTGGTTGTTTGACCAACCTGGGCTGTGACCCCTCCCTGGGGGGGGATAGGTTTCTTAATTTTTAACTATTGTAAATTTTAGTTTTTGTAATTTTTGGGCTTGTAAAATTAGTTTAATCTTTTTAAGTATTTATTGTTCCTGTTTTTAGTTGTGAGCCGCCCCGAGTCCTCGGAGATGGGGCGGCATACAAGTTCAAAAAATAAAATAAATAAATAAATAAACTGCTGAGTAAGGCCCTGTTTCACCATTATATCATCTTTGGCTCCCTTGATCACTTTCTATCCAAGATCTTGGATGCTATCCCAAATTCACTCTGCTTTGCTTGACTGATGGCAAAATGACATTGTGTATGCCTCTGCAGTATTACTGCTAGCCAGCAATTCCTAATGGGTGGGTTAACTGTGTACTTGCCTGCTGGGCAATTCCATTCCTGGTTTTGTATGTTACCAGAGCACTCCGTCTTCACTGAATTTATTCTGTTCCCAATCACTGCCACGTGAGCATTTGCATAAAATATATTTTGATCCTCAGCTCTGATCCTTCCTCTTCCTTTCTGTTCTTTACTAGATAAGGGAATGAAAAAACAGTAGTTTGATAGATAACTATTTTATTTCCAGGGATGCCACTTGGTCAATGACAGATAGAATCACTCTTCTCTTCAGGTCCACCTCTACTGCATCTCTCTTTCCACTTTTTACATTTTCCCCACTGGTTAGCTAGCTAACTGGCTTGCAGCCCACCAGCAGATGTCACACACAAAAGTGCTGTGCTGGCTCATTCAGTTTATATAATTTCATCAAAACAGGACTTTTGGATTTGTGCAACCAGTGTGAGCAACATGAGCAAATAAAGCATGAATATTCATTTTATACAGGTAGAGGCATACATTGTGTGTGTGTGTGTGTGTGTGTGTTCATTTTATTGATTGATCAAATTGCCAAATCTTTCAAGACTCTTGGTGGCTTTCAAGAATAATAATACATAATGAAAAATTACAGTTGTCATATTAATAATGCCAAAGAAACCCATCTACCTCCAACAGTGACAAAATATAAATGTGATAAAACAAAATATAAACACAATAGTGTCAAAATTCCCCTTAGAAAAGAAACATTTTCACAGGTTTCTGAAAAGCCATTACCAAAGTAATCTAGGCCAATGATGCTCCACAGAACTACATCTAAAAAATGTTGAACTGAATAGCAAGATGGGGGGGGGGTTGCCTCATCTTTTCTCACTTCATGAAATAGGAACCACAAACAGCCTATCCTGGATGGTTCGACATGGGTGAGTCAACTTCTGGTTGGAACATCTTATTGTCAAGCAATATAGGGCTTTATAAATTAAAACTTGCAGTTTTAACTTACTGTACACTCAATAAAGGGCCTACTCAAAGTTGTGAGCTCTGGCCAATGAATTGGATGCTGTCTTTTGAATCAAACACAGTTTCCAGGTGGGCTTCAAAGGCAGCCCCTTGTAAGTGCGTTACAAAATTCAATCAAGAGGTACTAAAGATGTAAATTATTGTAGTCAGGTGCTTCCACCCTAAGTAGGGATGTAGCTGGTATACCATTCAGAGCAAGGCAAAGGTCCTCCAAACCATGGCCTCCACTTGCATATCTAGCAGGAAGCATGACTTTAGGGGAACCTCTAAGGGAGGTGCTCCCTTACTGAGAGACAACTCTAAGATTGGCAGAGAATTGTAATGAATAGACCGCAACTCCATCTTGTTTGGGTTAGACCCAATATCCAAGTGCCAAAACAAGATTTTGAAAGTAATTCCATCTGGGCCAGAGGTGACAATAGAAAGCTGAATATCTTCAGTATATTTATAGCATCATACCCAAATCTCCTGATGATCTTTGTCAATAATCTTCATGTAAATGCTAAACAGCAGTAGGTGACACAGTAGCATCCCTGTGGCACCTCACACTGGAATGGCCACTGGACCAAATTTTGCTCCTTTAGCATCGCTGACCGGAACCACCAACTGAGAAAAAAGCAGTACTACTGTAGGGCAGTTCCTCTATTAAATACTAGCATTGCATGTTAGATCACTAATACAATTAACAGATTATAGTCAAATGACATATTTAGCCAACAATGATAGGAATGCACATGCTACCCTCCTAATCTTGGCAGCTCTGAGTTTAGATGACATGCTAAGCCATAATAAACACACAAACCATGGCTGACAAGCTACAGTATCGATTATAAGCTCTTTTATTCAGTTTCACTCGTTGTAGGGTATTTGTTATGTAGAGTTTCATTTCAATTCAATAAAAATAATACCAACAGAAAACTCTTTCCCATACCTTTAAAGAAATCAAAGAAGTAAAATTCTATTCTTGTAACACTATAGATACTATGCATATTTCGGTCGCGGCCCCTGACCTCTGGAATCAACTGCCTTTGGAGCTCCACCTGGCCCCCGATCTCCGCACCTTCCGCCGTGAACTAAAGACTGTCAGAGGGATTTCGGAGATCTAGTGGACAATCATTTAAAGATGACCCAGCAGTGTGCAGCAGCTGCCAAAAAAGCCAATGCAGTCCTAGGCTGCATAAACAGAGGGATAGAATCAAGATCAAGTGTTAATACCACTTTATAATGCCTTGGTAAGGCCACACTTGGAATACTGCATTCAGTTTTGGTTGCCATGATGTAAAAAAGATATTGAGACTCTAGAAAGAGTGCAGAGAAGAGCAACAAAGATGATTAGGGGACTGGAGGCTAAAACACATGAAGAATGGTTGCAGGAACTGGGTATGTCTAGAAAAGAAGGACTAGGGGAGACATGATTGCAGTGTTCCAATATCTCAGGGGCTGCCACAAAGAAGAGGCTATTCTCCAAAGTACCTGAAGGCAGGACGAGAAGCAATGGGTAGAAACTAATCAAGGAGAGAAGCAACTTAGAACTAAGGAGAAATTTCCTGACAGAACAATTAATCAGTGGAACAACTTGCCTCCAGAACTTGTGAATGCTCCAACACTGGAAGTTTTTAAAAAGATGTTGGATAACCATTTGTCTGAAGTGGTATAGGGTTTCCTGCCTAAGAAGCAGGTTGGACTAGAAGACCTCCAAGGTCCCTTCCAACTCTGTTATTCTATTCTAATTAGTCAAATGCACATTTTAGAAAAGACTCATAAATTGCTTCTGGTAACCAGTATCTACTTCTTCCATGCTAATTACCACCCCAATTCTCAAACCTGAGAATCAAAATCAATATAAAGAAATAAAAATGTGAAGTGTTTTTTTTTAAGTAAACATTGATTCATGGTATTTGCTGCAGAAGAAATGAAGCAAGCTCGCAAATATATCCTCCTCTGGAATTTAAGTTAAAAGGCAAAGCAATATAGATTTATAGAAAGCTAGCTATGATTATAGGTTTTGTCCATAGGTTTGTAACATAAATACAGCTGTCATGTTAACAACTTTCTAACCACCAAGGATTATTTTTAACTACTCCCTTTCAATTATAAATGTAGAATCCTTTCATTTGGGGGGAGGGGGCAAATGTCCAAAACTAAGTAACTTCTAAGATAATGCAAGCCTGCCGCTTCAAGACCTTACAATTTCAAATCCAAGCTTTTTATATTTATAGAAATGTCAAAAATGTTAACTGTATAATTTAGCTTGCTGATGAATTTGAGTTCTACCAGATTAACATATTCATCTATTCACTTCAAACAACAGATGTTCATAAAAAATGTTGAGTATTTTATTGCTTTCCATTTTTTTTCCTGAATCCAGAAACAAATAATCAGATGTAAAATTATCATCCCTTCTAGAGATCATTATCTAAATTTTAGTCCTAAAAAACAAAAATATCCACAACTGTGTCTGATCTGTTAAACGACAACACAACAAATATTCCCCAATTTTGTATACTCCAAGTTGGACAACTCTGCATGGGCTATTATACCACAAGTGAGTTAAGTTTCTATAAAGGACAATTTACTGGTAAATTATAAATATAAGTGGAATGCATTTGTTAAATGACAGATTTGTGCAAAGATGGTGTGACTGTCAACTAAGTAGGTGAATGCTGCAGCTGAAGCAGTAGACCTCACAACTAATCCTTCTTTGGCTCAATTTATTTCTGTCAATTCTGAGGTTTTACAATAGGCTTAACTTGATAGTTCTGCATGAAGTAAAAGCAATCACACAATTTAACCTTAAGCCACAAACTAAGTGCAAACAGCCACCCATCAAAGTGTAAAAATGAGCAAATGCAATGGCAAAAAACAAATTTGGAGAAGCTTACTCCACAACCTGTTTATGTCAAGTTTTAATTTACCAGTTTAACTGCAATGTTTTTCTCCCAAGTAAAATTCAAATACCCAAGCCATCACTAATGGAGGCAGTAGTCAATTAGTCTAGCTACAAATCAGAGTTACTCTTATAATCAGGCTACAAATGGTTCCAAACACAGCCTTTTGCATAGTTGGTAGAAAGCAAAAATATGATTACCTTCTATAATAAATCTCACTGATTTCAACTTTTGAGTCTTCATGGTTTCTCTTGTGAATAAACTGTGACAAACCTATTTATTTTTTATAATTCTCAATCCCATTTTCACTCGATCTTCTTCCATTAGTTTGCTTCTCCATTCTTTCCATTCATCTAATCACTTTCTTCTAGAATATATGCTCTGAATTTCAATGTTTTATTTTCTTTAAAGATAAGGTTTCAGTTGTCCTCCAAATCCCTGATTTATTCACCTTTCTTACAATCCAACCACTGATTGTTATGTTTGGGGGCATGTTTCATTCTCTCCTAATGGCCTGTCTTGCAGTTTCTTCTGCTCTGATGAAAATCAACAAAAGACAGTACCACATATTTTATCTGCTTACCATGCTGTCCTTTTTGAGGAAAAAACAACTTTTGTATTTCTGGGATCAAACTGCTGGAAGGACTACTCCCAGGACCATGTGCAATTTATTTAAAAAGTGCCTTTGGATCATTTTTTGAGTGCTGGTGACTTCCTGGATAGTCCATCTAGTTTGTCTTCTTCAGGGTTTGCCCTTGTTTCCTTCCTAGGGATGGAAGTGGGTGGCCAAAGGCCAATCAGCTGGTTTTGTCCCCAAGGTGGAACTAGAAGTCAGTGTCTCCTGGTTTCTAGCCTAATGTCTTACCCACTATACCAAACTGGCTCTCATATGCAATGGCTATTTTCTCAGCCTTCATTCTGGTGAAAGGAAATCAAGCGGTCTCTGCAGAACTCTACTTTCTACCTTGCCTTGCCTTTTTGTGAGTTACCCCATTAATCTAGCTGATTAATTCTCCCACTAGTTGTTCTTTAGCAGCAACTGAATACCAATTATACCAGTGGGTTCTCCTAGGATATGAAGAGTCAAAGGTAGGATACTCTGAACATAAAAAAGGATGAAGTGGGTGGGGGGGAGTGTGCACCTAATATTTTATTGTTGCTGACAGATGCCAAAAAGAATGAACCTCAAAGAATTAACCTCTTTGTTTAGCAACTGAACAGTTGTGGCAGAGGCTGCTTCTCCCACACGGCTTAATAATTTGGCTGCATTAGAAAATAGAGGAAAAAAAAGCTTGTTCTGTTTCATGACTATTCACCCTTTAGCATCTCAGCTGAAGGGGACAACAACTGATCCTATTGATGTCAACCCCAGCCACTACATTGTAAACTGCAAGCTAGAAGCTTCATTTAATATTGGCCAATAAATATGCTAACCACATTCTGACAATACTTGTCTTTTAAGAATGCTTAAGATTTTTGTTTTGTATGTTAAATTGCCACTGGATTTATAAATACTAAGGAAGATATAATCCACACACATTGGCATACTCTATTTCTATACTGTGATTAGAAGAAGACTTAGATATATTATTTGTTATGTGCATTAAATGGGGAAAATGCCTGCCTTTTCTTTTGCTTTCTCAGTATATTTAGGCTATTGCTCCAATCTAGAGAGTATATACACCAATAATTTATCATTTTCCTAACCTATTATATAACCTACTCTACTAACCTTTGCTCATGCTATACAGCTTCAAAATATGTAGGCTAACGGTATGACAAAGTTAAATATGGATTTTCAAAATCATTTTGTTAGATATGCCATATTGACTCCCAAAATTCTTCTATGGTTATCAACCCAAGTAGTTTTTTTAAGAAGAGAAATGATAGTTACGCAAATTTGGCTGTCCTATGCAGACTTATTGACTTTTTCCAAAGGAGAACCCAAATTAAAACCAAGGGAAGAATTGGAAATAAATGATCGTATTTGTTAATGATATGCTCAGTTGACAGAAAGGTTTACATTGGACAAGAAGCTTGATTTTACAATAACAATTTTGAATTGCATCTGCATACCATTGATGAGCATATTATTAATAAGATGTATAAACTTTTACTGAAACTGAATTACGAAAGATGAATATGTTAAAGATTGTATGACTAAGTGGGCAAAAATGGACATGTTTGTTCAATGGGAGAATATATGAAATACATATTGAATTATAACGTGAAAGAGAATTTTTATAAGAAGTACCCTTGGTATTTAACACTTGATAAATTATCAAAGATGTATAAGGGTGTGTCAAATATATGTTGGAAGTGTAACCTAGTACTTTTTATCATCTTTAGGGGACATGTAAAAAAGTTAAAATATTGGGATCAGATATGTATATTTTAATTCAGAAAATTCTTGGAATAATGTACAATTGAAATCAAAAGATTTTCTTTTAGGTTTGATTTTTAAAACATCTTGAAAATAAACATGGGATCCTGTTTTTATATATAGTAACAACAGGAAGACTTTTGTATACACCAAGAAGGAAGGACTTACAGATTCCCACAATGCAAGTATCTGTGCTTTCTTTTTTCTTTTGCACCCCTACTTGTTCCCTTCTTGACCTTTTCTTTCCAATTTCTCTTTAGTTTTCTGTTTGTTATTTTACTTTTTATTGTAACTTAATGATGTTTTATGAAACAAATGAACAAAGAAAATAAAATGAGTGGGCAAAAGTAATCTATCCAGCTGCCCCATTCAACTTTTTGAAGACTCACTTATCAGTTTATAGATATGAATTTACTACTAGTTATATTTAAAACTCCACTCCTGATTATCGTTCTTTCTTCTATCTGCTGATTACATTCTTTTGTCTTTTCTCAATTGTGCAGAGTTGCATGTGTCTGGCCAAAATTGCTTATAGATTTTCTACTGATTATTATTCAGGAAAGTTTACCTACATTATCTCTGCTAGAATGATGAGACTGATTCCTGGATCATTTCCAGGAAAGTGAAATCACCTATGAACACATGACCACCAATAATCCAGTCAGCCATTTTCTAATTCCTTCCAACTGCTGCAAAGTAGGTTAAGAGGTCATTACTTCCTGCATTTTTACTAAAGAAGTGAACAAAATTAGAAAAACAACACTATCCTGATTAGTTTCACACCAGCAGATAGATGAAGGGAAGTTAACCTTCAATTTTTCTGTGTCATTTTTACTCTAAAAAGAAAATCCAGGACCCCATATTATTACTTATTAAATTTATATGCTACCCATCTCATTGTCAAGCAACTCTATTAGCCTTGAAAGCAGGAAGGAAACTTAACTTCCTGCATGCTTTCAAATGATATAGCAGACTGGAGGAATTAATTTTAGTCCCGAACAGTCAAAGCAGGTCTAGGGGATGAAAACTAAATCCTGAATATTAAATGCAGAAACAATCTTAATATAGTAAATTCAGTGATCATCGAAACAGTATATAATGCTCTCCTTTTGTAACTGCTGGAGTTTCCATCCTTTTTCTTCTTCAACTACAGTGAAACAGATGGCAGAGTGTTGTCGATCTTATCCATATCCTATTGTTATTTTTCTACATGCTTTACAAGCGCAGTGGCATATATATGTTTTTTATAGCCACTGCTGCAACAATGGGGGTGGTAGATGGAGTGGCAAAGTGACCTACATCAAAAAGGATTTCCCCCGACCACATCTGTTTGATTAGCAACTGAGGTGATGAAATGGAGTGGAAGAAATAAATACACAACAGAAACCAATAGTAACGAAAAAGGGGAATTGGGCAAACAACTTTCATCTCTCAATAGTGACTAAAAATGAATTTTCTATATGGAACGCAGGTTAAAATGTAAAAATATGTTCTCTAGTGAAAAATAGAACGGCTAAAAATACATCCTGGACTGAAAGTATTTTCTTACCATTACATGAAAATGCAGAATGAAAAGTGACAGTAAACTCATCTTCATTATCTATAAAGCAATCAATTTAAAAACAGGAAGCCAGCACCATTAAAATTTCATTTTTCCTTTTGTACCAACTGAAGGGGAGAGCCTTAAGAGCTCATTTTGTTCCTGTGTGAAATCTGTCTTGACTTCTTCTGTCTCTGTCTTTATGACTCTTGCAATGCTTCCTGTTATGTTTGCTGCAGCTGTATCCTCCATATCAGTGAAACTGGCACATTCTTCTTCTCACGGATTCCTTTCACAAAGGATTTCCTAAAACACCCATCTCACGTTTGCTATAATTGGCTACCGCTATGGAAGGCAAATCCTGTTCATTCTTTGTTGTTGTCTAAAATAATGTTTTTTATCCTCTTGATACATACAACCTTCATTTATTTGTCTTACTATTCAACTGTCATTCATTCTCCCTGTATCACCATCTACCTCAACATACTGTGTCCTTATTGATTATTCATTTTGTATTGAACTTGTATTCATTCAGTATCAATTCATGCTTGACTTTGTCTTCTCGCTTTATACAACCATTCATTTTTTTCAGTATGAAGCACTCACTGCATCCAACTTACTTTTTGTTTTTCTTGACATACCCAACTCTTAATTTGATATAACGAAGTGATACCCAGTCATTTTATACCCAGTCTTTTTCATATATACCAGTCATTTTCATACATTCTCAATAAACATGTGTCCCATGTAAAAGATCAGACACGATATACAGTACTTTTCTCCTAGCATTTACACAATTTTTCTTCACCCATTTTCCTATTTTTAGTAAAGATTCACAAATTCATATACTTGCTCTAGCTTTTTTGAATCAGTTTACTTTGTGATTATTAATTCCATTGTTCTTGTCAAATATGACTGCCTTGGGCTCTGACCCACTAATTTTCAGATACACAACCCTTGTTGCTTCATTTGCTGCAAATCATTTGGATTCTCAGCCAATAACACCATATCATCTACTTACAAAGATGTATAGACATTCATGGTTCCAAACATTACACACATTTTCTAGTCATTTATCTACAACAAACAGAAGACAATATACTTCCCTGTATCTTTATTCAATGTCGAATCATTTGCGAAGCATTATATTTATTTTTTACCTACCTGCCTACTACATTTATTAAATTTATATGGCTACTGATCTCACTTGCATGTGACTCTGGTTGGCATACACAATTAAAACACAAGAAAAATCAGAGTCTTTTTCCATGAAAAACAATTAAAAAAAATAAAAGTTATATTTAAAAATGCAAGAGGAGAGTGTACTCTAACTACGTACAATATAGCCATTTAAGGATTCCACAATTCCATTGGATCTCCAAACCCAGTGCTACATCCAAGTTTTAAGGGCATTGCAAAGGTACGTAGGATTAGGGCCAATCTTACCTCTGGGAGAATGATGTTCTATTTATTCTCATTACTTCTTTTTTTAGTTTTAGTTCCATTATATATGTCTCTTATCCAATTCAGATGTACACTAACTTTCAATTACATATTGGAAAAAACCATTCCATTATTCAAGCCTATTCATGTTATCATATGCTTTCAATGAATCAACAAATGGGCAATTAATTTTTCATATTCATACATTTCTTAATGATTTGCTGAAGAGCAAAAATCTGACCTGCACATTCCCTGCCTATTACAAATCTGCACTGTACTAATAGCTGCATGTTTAGGAGAAATCCCTAAGTCATACAGCTGCTTCTTAAGGGCAGTACCATCCGCTCAGAATACTACTCTGGAACTAACACAGCAGTTCCACCTTGCTTAGGTTAAATTTCAGACTGTTCGATCCAATCCAGACCTCAACACTCTCCAGACACAACAACAGCATCTCTCGATAAGCCTGAGGTGGCAATTTAAAACTGAATATCATCAGTATATTGACAGCATCCACTCCAAATCTCCTGATGATCTCTTTCACTGGTTTCATTTTAAATCTTAGACATTATAGAGAGAGCACCAACTAGGGCATCTCCCGAAGAGTAGCTCAATAGTTGCTAGCACTTTCAGGATTTTACCAGGTACATTAGCTGCGATGATCTTATTCTCTTAGCAGTCTTCTGAGGTTCAGCTTCTGAGCATTTCCAATGCCAGGAAGAATCCAGATCAACTTTCTTTTCTCTTTTCTAGACACCTTCCATCACCTCCCATTATTTTTTATATTCGTGGGTTCTACCACTACCATTCACAAAGCATCTATCCATCATCCCTTTTCTTCTGCCATGATTACGTGCCCTATGTGGTACAGTAACAACTTAGGCAAAAGGATAGATGAGATTTTATGGGAAGGAAAGACCACAGAAGAACCCAGGAGTGATATCTAGTTACAAGAAGATGGCAGTGTGGGAAAGGAAGGGGGGTGAAACTGATTTACACAGTGAATGCAGCTAGCATCTTTTAAGCTGTGGAGCTGGATTTTCCATTAGACAACGCTTGCTGTACAACAATGATGTTAAGAGTGACAACGACATGAGTGAAATATGGTTTATAAGGGCAATGTATAAAATAATGGACAATCAGCTCATTTTTAAAAATGAGATTTAAAAATGCTGGCTTTTCAGCTTTCTTCTCAGAAAAATAAGCAACCAGAATGTCTATAAATGAGAGAGGATGCAAAATATGTCTGCAAATGAATTGTCATTTTGCATACCTACACTGCAATGTTAACATCCTGTTCCTGTCTAGACTTCAGCTCAAGGAGACTGTGCATAAGACTCTTCTTGCAAGCAAAAATCCAAAAGGTCTTTTGAAGAACAAATCAGAGAAAACTTCTTCTTGGGCTCCTAATTAAAAGGTATAACTCTTTCAATCTAACTGCTTCTTGCATTCACATCCTCTTCCTCCTCTTTCTGGTTATGCACATGAAAAAATAAGCTTACTCTTCATCAATTCTATTTGCTGGAAAAAGCTCCAGTGCAGATGCAAAAGCGTCTTTTGATACTACCAAATGCTGCTAGAACTGCTTGTCTACTTCAAGGCAAGACCAAACATTTCATTAAGGTAAATCACATTGACTCCGCTTTGATGAAGACAATTTTACTGCCTCCCGGATGTGATATGCTTTAATTTTTAAAAACAAATACCACAAGGTCACAGACTTGGATTGGTAACTTATGATAAAAAATAAGTGAATTAACACTTCAAAATAAGCCTTGGAATGAGGGAGAATTATTATTCAAAGAGGACTCGTGCTACTTTTCAAATTCTTAAAATGAAATACACAAGCCATTCCTTTCCCATCCACTGTCTCTTGAATTATGTGGGTGCAATTGGGTGCCTTCAGATATACTGGACAGCCTGTTAAGAGATTTTTAAAACAACCTTTCACAAGAGATTATTTCATAGTAGTTTACAGTTATGAGTAAACATATAGAACCACAGAAAAATGTTTCAAAGGATCACTAGTAATAAAATAGCAGTTATGAATCGATCAGATTAAAGCAATTTATTTAAAATTTTCTCTGAGTAAGCAATTTATGATTTTACTTGATCTGAATCAGATAAAATAAAAAACAAATATTGGCTTTATATAATACTAATTCAACAGTACAACAGTCACTGAATTAAAATGTTTAATGTGAAAGGCAAGATTAAAATTCATAATAAGCCTTAGCTTCAGGTTTGGCCCTATCTATTTTTCTTCTGGCCCTACTTCATTTTGAGGGTGGAGGTAGAACCATTCACTCAGCATAGGAGTCCCCCAGGGTTGTGTGCTCTCTCTCCATTACGCTTCTCTCTATATACCAGGGGTGTCAAACTCAAGGCCTGCAGGCCAGATCCGGCCAGTGGGGTGCTTAAATCAGGCCGTGGGGCCGGCCTGGAAATATCAAAGGACTGACCTGCAGTGTCTCCGCTGGCCAAAACGGGGGCACGGCATGTTTTTGGCCGGCAGAGTGTTAAAGGAGGCTGGTGGAGGCCAAAAATGGGCTGGGGGGGGGGACGCAGGCGGCTCCCTGCACCCTATTTTGACAAGCAGGCTGCTGCAGGAGGTGTCCATCCCGTCTTCCCCCTGCTGGCTCACAGAGAAATATTACAATGCTGATCCGGCCCCTGATGAAATCCAGTTTGACACCCCTGCTCTATACCAATGTCTGCATCTTGTACATTGGTCTCATTTGAAACAATGAGTCTGCATATATGAAAAGAGGTAGATCAACTGGCCCTGTGGTTCAGCCAGAACAATCTAGAGCTGAACACTCTTCAAACTGTAGAGATGATAATAGATTTTAGAACAAACTCTCCTATTTTACCACCTCTTACAATATTAGGCAACACAGTATAAACAGTGGAGATCTTCAAGTTTCTATGTTCTACTATCTCCAAAGATTTGAAATGGACATCTAACATTAGAACCATTATTAAAAAGGCACAACAAAGATTCCTGTGTCAATTCAGAAAGCTCAGATTGTCCAAGGATCTGCTGATACAAGTCTACAGAGGAATTATTGAGTCTGTCATTTGTACCTCAATAACGGTCTAGTACAGCACAGCAACGAAACAGAACAGGTACAGACTTCAACTGATAATTAGGACTGAAGAAGAAAACTATCACAACCAACCTGCCTTCCATCAAAGATCTGCATACTGCACAAACCAGAAAGAAGGCTGAGAAAATATCTACAGGACCTAACATCCGGAACATAATCTATTTCCACTTCTCCCCTCAGGACACCGCTATAGAGCATTGCATGCCAAAACAACCAGACGCAGTTTCCTCCCATGCTTTCACTCTGCTGAACATTTAATTCCCACAGCACTGTCTCATTGCTCATCTTTTCTCATCTTCTCATCTTTTCTACTGTCTTCTCCTATTGGTTTCTTATGATTTATCAATTGTTTGTATCTTATAATTAATGATTGCAACTATGATTATTATCTATGACCTATTACTTGTTTATATATACACTGTAAATTTATGCACTGGACACGAATTCCTTGTGTGTCTGATCATACTTGACTCTTCTCTCCTTTTCTCCCCTCTCCTCCATTCCATTCCATGAACAAGTGTTGCCTTAGTCCTTAGGATTTAGTGATAAATCATAAAATTACAGATACTTACTGCTGTTTTGGATAATTATTTAGTAGAAAGGATGAAGATCTATTTACATTTTTTTCATATTACATGGACTATGTGGAGAACTAATCCCAATTTAGATCAGTGTTGAATCAGGAACAGAGGAACCCTTTGTTTCCTATAATTTGGGAGAGTTTCTAGGGGATTTGAAAGGGAATTCTTTCTCCTATGAAAATAGGTATGTGGAGCCCTTGGTGCTCTATGTGCTTAGTTGCTTGCAGACTCCTGGCAAGATAATACAATCAGTGCTGGTGAGTGGGGGTTTGCTATCTATTTATATGCAATAGCTTGCCCTGTCAGTTTTGGTGGAAGTGGGGTTTCTTCTTGGTATTCCTTGATTAAGGTATTGTTCTCTGCTTGGCAGTTCATCTTCTGTTAATCTCTGCTTATCTAGGTGTGGATTGCTGGAGACGATGTGTTCTAGTCTTTTTGTTTCTTTTTTATTGTCTCTTTTGAATGGTTTGTAAATGTCATTTATTTCTATGTATCTACTGCTAGTTGGCATATATCTATCCTACATAGTGGTTGTTACAGTCCTTACACTGTACAGAAACAACCAACAGACTATTACAACCACACAGCATCACTATAGCACACAAATCAACTAAAGACCTCCAAAACATCTTATATAAACAAAAAGACTCAATAGAAGAAAGAAAAAAATAGAAGAAGAAAAAATGCAATACACCGGCAGCATACAGAGTAAGGACAAAAAACCAGCCGAATATGTCCATGAGCACCAACTATTAAGTGAAAAGACATGATGAAAAACTCCTTAATCTCACAACACAAACTCAACCATAATTTCAGCTGGGAAATTGAGAGCATTTTTCTTCTTCTGTTCAATCATGTCCACTTCTCAGAGACTGCCTGGATAAGTATCTGCATTTTCTTGGCAAGGGTTTTCGGAAGAAGTTTGCTATTGCCTCCTCCCTAGCACTGAGAGAAAGTGATTAGGTTACCCAGCTGCCTTTGTCTCTAAAGCAGGACTAGAACTCATGGTCCCCTATTTCTAGCCTGATGCCTTAACTATTACGCTAAACTGGTTCTCTAAGAGAGCATCCTAGACCAAGCTCAATCCAAAAGTGGTACGAATTTCCTAGAAACTTTGCATTCTGACAAATCAGCCATCAATAGACACACAGATAAACCACATTTACACACCATTCAAAACAGACAATAAAAAAGCTAAGGAAATATAAAGACCAGAACATATCCGCTTCAGCAACCAACACACAGATAAGCAGGGATTAACACCAGACAGCAGAGAACAATATTCTAATCCAGGAATTACCAAAGAGAAAGTTCTCACCTGCCCTCCCAGCAGGACAAGCTACTGTAAATAAACAGGAACCAAATCCCACACTCACTAGCACTGATGTTACCTTATAAGGTAAACCAATCTCAAAGAGCACCAAGGACTCCATAGTTCAATCCTAGCTATACATATTTTTTTCTATTTAAAATAGACATAGCACTGAACGAATTACCCATTTCTTCTAATTCTTCTCAAAGAATGGGCGTTGAAACACCATTTCTGAAACACCATTTCTTGGGCAGTCGACAGGAGAACCAAATGTTATCTTATTTTGGAAAAAAATATGTTGATACAGTTTCTGCAGTGGTAAATATCTTAGTACTAGAGTACCTATATAGAAAAATGAGTGTGCTTATGGACATGGATAGATATACACATACCCTTCCACATAGCACTATTCTACTTATTAGTGCTATTTGATGCTATTTTAACAAACTTATTGCCTTTTTCTATATTTTAATTGAGGTATTTGAGCTGTAAGACTTTAAAAGAAAGGAACACAATTAAGCAAAGATCTGAATAACTTAAAAGCCATCCTACTGTTCTATTCAGCACCATTTAGCACTGTGGAAGTGATTTCGGGAACCATTTTTAAAATTATTTCTAAAACCCTTTACAATATGTCCTATGTTTTTAAAAATGAAATTAGTCATCTAATAGTCACTAATTAAAATAGTATTTTAGCTCAAATTAAGTAACTGAAACATTTATTGAAAGAATAATGCATTCATAATTGTTCCTTTCCAACACATATAACTATTGTACTGAGTAGTATGGAAATACATATATCACCATATCCCACAAAATGTACAAAATTATAGACGAATAGTACAAAAGCTTTTTTACAGTTTAAATACCTTTAATTTTACAGTATGTCACATTTTATGAGATAGGCGGCTATATAAATCTAATAAATAAAGTAATCATGAAAGTCAGTTTGGTAGAATGGTTAGCTCCAGGCTAGAGACCATGAGACAATGAGTATAGTCCCACCTTAGGCACAAAGTCAGTTGGGTGACCTTGGAACAGTCATTTTCTCTTAGCCCTCAGAAGCAGGCAATGGCAAATCACTTTTGAAATCTTGCCAAGACAATGCAGAGACTAATTTAAGAGTCAACCCTGACTCAGAAACACACATACAACGGAAGTAATAATTTTTCATGTAGCTTATTTATAGTTAGAGATCAATGTCTGGTAGTATAGGTAGTCCTCACTTAGCGACTGTTCAAAGTTACAACAGCTGTCCCCAAAAGATACTAATGATCTGGTTCCAGATTTCCAATGGTGGCACCCAGCCCATGGTCACATGATCACATTTGGAGTGCGTGGCAATGCAATCAGCTTTTTCAGCCAGTTTCAGGAAAAAAAAAAACACCCCTAGGAATTCAATGACTGACTTAACAATCATGATGTTCGTATAATGACCACCACAAAAAAGGGTGTAAAATTGGATCAATCATCAGGGTGCCTCGACTTACGATGGAAATAGTTCCATTATGGTCATAAGTCAAGACTAGCTGTATACTGTGCTTTCAGATTAGCAGATCCTAAGACAAAATGACTTGTGACTGAAAAAAACAAAGGCTCATATTCATCTTTTAATATGAGTTTAAGATTAAAATAAGACAATGGATGAAGGAACTCTATGGAAAGCTTTACTTTGGAATGGAATTTCCAAGAATAATTTAATCCCCTAGCAAAACACCCAAGTGCAGAAAGCATTTCTTCTGTTTTCCTTGACTTTTTTCCTTCTTGAAAAGTAGGAAGATTGTAGTATAAAGATTAATAAAACCCTTCTACTAACCACAATGATATCTTTTCTTCTTATTCCTTCAATTGCTAAGTTCTTGCAGGTTAAAAAAATGCAATATTACAGAAACATTAGTGTCACTAAAATAATATTTCCCTGAAAAGGATAGGGAAAAGGAGAGTTAATTGTAACACAACAAACAGTAGCAGCTTCCTGGGTGTACCTTAGAAAATGAGACAGCATCTGACTATGTTAAGATTCAGAAAAGTTAAAAGTTTTTTTTTTTGCAGGAATAATTAAAAGTTGTTTTGGTTACCAGTTTGAAAACTTTATATTAGTCATATTACTCAAAGATCTACACCTAGGAACATGCATAATGTTTTCATGCTTGCATCAGTGATACCCTCCATGACCTACCCAGCTCATGAATTCAAGGTTCTGACATTAACATTCAAAGTCCTTCATGGCATGGGTCCGGGGTACTTGCGGGAGCGTCTCCTGCCGACATCAAATAACATTCGCCCTGCGTGAGCACACAGGCTGGGACTCCTCGGGGTGCCGTCTGCGCGACAATGTTGGCTGGCAGTGCCCCGGGGAAGGGCCTATTCTGTATCGGCTCCCGCCTTATGGAACCAACTACCCGTTGAGCTCCGCTGGCTCCCGATCTCTCCTCTTTCCGACGCGATCTAAAAACCTGGTTGTTTTTACAGGCTGGGCTGGACTGATCTCCTGGGGGAGAGGGTGGGTTTTAATTTGATTTTAATTCGGTTTTATAGTTGTATTTTGGCTTGTCTAGTTTAATTTCTTTTAAATTAATTTATTGTTCTGTATTTTTATCTGTGAGCCGCCCTAAGTCCTTTTGGAGAATGGCGGCATACAAGTCAAAATAAAATAAATAAAAAATAAATAAATGAATGACACCACTGATCTGCATTAAGGCATGAAATGAATAATGGAACGTAATAAAAAAAATGAGATGCTTAGTCTTCATATTCAATCTTAATATGCAGCTAATTCAAATATTTTATATCTCATACAATTCAGGACTGTTCATATTTGATTTTTTTCTTTCATTCAATTGTACGAAGCCATAGGTTTTGGTTATTCACCACATTGTTTATTTTGGAAGCATATATTATTGGACTGAAGTGTACAGGACACATTTTCATGACTGAAACAGCATATGAGTCTGAGAAATAAACAAATAAAAATGTAATCTGCGTGATTTAGCTTCATGTGGTTAGAAATCTAGCCACTGCATTTAGTAACATGGTTTATGACTCAGTGAAACCTTGTTTCAGGGTGAATTTGGCTTCTGCCTATTAACTGTGAGAGTAGGTTGGTGGACTGAATTACATTTCGGCTCTTCTCCATGTACAAACTTGTTTCAAAACAATAAACTCAATTATTAGGGAAACAGCATTATTGTCTCCTGGTACATGGGTAATGAATCTTATCCAATAGGGTAAATTCTATTATGCTTATGCACATTCCTCTCTTTGAAAGAATATTATGAGGAAAAAAGTGCCTTGCTCCCATTATATAGACTGATTGATTTTTAATAACTGTTTGACATAATTAGTGTAGTTCATAAACAATCAATTGCATTATTTCCAATGAATAGAGTAGCGGGGCTCTGCTATTCTATTCATAATATACCATATAGCAGTGATGGCGAACCTTTTTGGCACCAAGTGCCCAAACTGGAACGTGCATGTGCCGGAGTGCCAGAAACTGAAGACCAGCTGGCCGGAAACCAGAAGAGTAGCTGGCGACGGCATGCATCTCCACAGAGAGGGCTCTGTGTGCCATCTCTGGCATGCGTGCCATGGGTTCGCCATCACAGCCATATAGCAATGTCACTTATAGATTAAAAGAGCTTCAGGAATTTGGGAATGGTTTTCACCTAGCACCAAGTAAAACTAAGAAAGAAATTCTAATTAGACAAACCTCCCTAAAGAGAAATTTCCAAAGTTAGAATGCCACTATTACAAAGATCATGTCTCCATTCATTACCTGCTTTATTTCAAAGGAGCGGTTTCGTTGCTAATGATTTAAAGTATCTTCAAAGCACCATCCAACAATATTGTTAAAGTATTATTTTATTTATTTGTTGAATTTATTTGCCATCTATCTCACCATGATGGGGCTATTACTGCAGCTTATAATAATAAAAAGAAAGAAAATGAAATGAGTGTAAACAGAAGTAAAACAATAGAACTCACAAAGTAAGCAATGAAAAAGGAACACAATGAGAATACATCAATATAACCAAAAAGATGGTTGGGTGAAGAGTAGAGAGCGGGGGAAGGGGGGATGTGAATGTAGAGTCTGCCATTAATTCAACAGCCACCATCTATGTGGAAGTTCCCCATTTGGACCCTAGGCCAACCGATAGAGCCAGGTCCGCAGATCTTACCTTAGAGCAGGGGTGTCAAACTGGATTTCTTCCAGGGCCGGATCAGCACTGTAGTTCTCCTCCACATGCTGGGCCAGGCTGGGGGGAGATGGGACAGACGCCTCCTGCAGCACCTTGCTGGCCAAAATGGGGTGTGGGGGGCATGTGTGCCCCATTTTGGCCAGCAGGGTGCTGCAGGAGGCTGTCCAAGCCGAAAATGGGGCACCATTTTCACTAGCAGAGGTCCCTTGGGCTGGTCCTTTGCTATTTCCAGGACAGCTCACAGGCCTTGAGTTAGAGGATAAGATATTCAAAGGGCAGGCATTGCAGCAGAGAAGGCTCTTCTTCTGGATCCCAATAGTCAGAGTCTGTTGATTGACAGGATCTGAAGTAGATCCTCTCAGCAAGCATGAAGAGTATGGACTTGTACAAGTGGGATGAGGCAGTTCACCCTAGTTTGGCTCAAGGATGGTTGGGTAACTTTAGAAAATGCTATAAGTTGAGTAGTTTTAAAACTGGAGGAAGAAATATCAGTAACCTGTGCTATGCTGATGACAC
Source organism: Naja naja (assembly GCA_009733165.1). Classification (NCBI taxonomy): domain Eukaryota; kingdom Metazoa; phylum Chordata; class Lepidosauria; order Squamata; family Elapidae; genus Naja; species Naja naja. The sequence continues at coordinate 111,396,922 of CM019148.1, read as the reverse complement.
TATCCTGATAGCAAAAATGCAAATGAACTGCAAGTTCTATTTACAGATATTAAGAAGCATAAAGGGGAAGAAAGTATCTAGAATTACATTTAAAGAAGGCCAATTAATGACAACAGGTAGAGCAACAATCCTTAGAATTGGCAATAAAGAAATGAAAGTGATGGATAGTTTCTGCCTTTTAGGATCAACCATCAAGGAACAAGCAGTCAAAAATATACCACAGACTAGCACTTGACAGAGAAGCCATTAAGGCCTTGGAAAAGATATTCAGAAGCTGTGATGTGTCTATACCTGCAAAAATGAGAAGAAAACCATGGTATTCCCTAAACACACCATGGAACTGAAAGCTGGATTTTAAAGAAGCATTAAAACCAATGGATCATTGAACTCATCTCAGATGACAGGACAAGAAATGTTGCTCTACATTTCAGCTTTGGTCAGTAATAATGGCTTAAATTAAGTAAGATGGCAATTGCTGAATATTTGTTCTTTAACTCCTCCCATTTATAAACTTACCATATGTAGAGTATAAGTGAAATAGTGATCTTCCTGCACACAAAACCCATTTCCAAACCATTTGCTTTTCAACCAGTTCCATTTTCCCCCATGTAGATATCTTACAATACCCACACTTAGACTACAAGGTCTTTTATAATCATCTTAATGTAGCTTTGTCTTTTAATGTGAAAAGCTCAAATGAGATAATTTTGCAGAAGTTGTGGCATTTGGTAAGAACATTAGGGAGAAGAGTCCAGCTATCTAACTTAATTAAGTTTCTTCTTTATGCAAAGATTTAGGTCAAACTCTGAGAATTACTGGCAGGATTTTAAATTGCTATAATGTTTATTTGAGTTAAAATGATGCAATATCATTTAAGAAAGTAGCTGAATTGGAACAGAAATAACTCCACTAGAGCACATTAAAAAAACTATCTTGCTATTAAAAATGTCAAGGTTAACTATAAAATACAGAAGTTATAATTATATAATTAAAATTTTTATTTTTATGTATATAATTTATTTAATTATATAACTTTAACATCATATAAAATATAATTAAAATTCTTCAAATAAAAATTCAACAATACAGCATAGCGCCAGCTCCAGAAAGCTGTCTGAAGGGACAATGTCATTGTTTGCCAATGGAAGGACAAGTGAATTACAGTTAGCTGCTCTTCCTTGGCAGGGAACTCCAGCACTGGGAAATAACCTCTAGAATCTCCTTCAGGGTCACTAATTTAACATTATCCAGCCCATCACAGTAACAACTACAAGTTGTTATACACTGTCTACTTGGTCTTTTCTATGGGAAACAGCTACAGGAATTTCAGTCTAGTTTCAACCTGAATGCTAGCCATAGAGCAACTGCATTTAATTTACATATTTGATAATATCTCAGGAGGCTCAAAGCCTAATTGGTATAAAGGGTAGATTTTCAGTGTTTCATTATTGTTAGTGTAAAGAAAACTTAAGAGGTTTGATTAATTTCTATTTTTTCCAGAATTTCATGATCATCAATTTTTTTAGACCAGCTGTTTATTTGTCCTATATCCAAACAGCTGATTCTTGGAAATGCAAACACAGTTTCAGTAGCATCTAATCTCTGCTCCTCTCATCTAATAAAATAAATTCGTAATCTCTTAATACCCGTCATCAAACCACATAGTTTATCCTGCTAATGTTGCTAAACTACAATTCCAAGCAGTCTCGGACAATGCTAAAGGATGCAAAAAACTATGGTTATGGGCCACAAATTCTCTATCTCCTCATGAGACAGGCTGATAACATGTTGATGAAATTAATATTTTACTTTACTGTGTGAAATTTGCAGTGAAAAAGTATTAACTTGGTTCAAATAACTAGTTTCCATCCCAGCCTTATATAAAAAAGATATTTCTACATATCTATTTATATTTTTTGATCAGAAAGCAAACACTTGCTGAAAAACTATGCCATTTTTTATAGCAACGGAGCTTCTCAAAATAGTGCCAACTATTTACTAGTGCAAAACTCCACTATTTTCATATAGCTCCACTAGTATGTTTCCTTTATTATCTTTATCAGAGACTCTAGAACAGGGGTGTCAAACTCGCAGCCCATAGGCCAGATGTGTCACACACTGGCCATGCCAGAGGTGGTATTCAGCAGGTTCTGACCAGTTCTGTAGAACCGGTAGCGGAAATTTTGAGTAGTTCAGAGAACCGGCAAATACCACCTCTGACTGGCCCCGCCCTCATCTATTCTCTGCCTCCCAAGTCCAAGTTGATTGGCTGGGTCTTCTTCTGTTGCCCTGCACAGGAGAATGGAGCTGGGAAGCAGGTTAGTGGGGTGGGGAAGGAATGGGGATTTTGCAGTATCCTTCGCCTTCCACACCCAAGCCACGCCCACAGAACTGGTAGTAAAAAAATTTGAATCCCACCACTAGGCCACCCCCCCCCCAGTTTAGTGAAGGGGAAAAAGTTGCAATACATCATGTGACGACAATGCACGAGTTTGACATCCCCATTCTAGAAAATAAGGCAAATATCATGTGTTCTGTGAAGTAGATTTTAATGCAAATGTACTGCCTGGGATGGATAAAAAATAATTTAGAAAAGAAAAGGTGAGCTGAATTCTTCCACATCTGAAGGAAATCTTTAATCTATTCCAAATTAAAGAAGCAAATGAGATTATTCACTAATTATAAAAAGGACACCTGTTCATAATACGCAGAAACAAACCTATCCACAAAGTATTTTTTTTTTATTTTTATTTTTATTCATATTTATATGCCGTCCTTCTCTGGAGACTCAGGGTGGCTTACAATGTTTGGAGCACAACCCAATGTGCTCAGCAATAGCCTTCATTCCATTGTATATGCCTGCTTATTACTAATAGGCATTTTTACAAAGACAGCTTATTGCCCTCAACAATCTTGGGTCCTCACTTTACCTAGAGGATGGAAGGCTCAGTCAATCTTGTGTATGTTTACTCAGAAGGAAATCTCATTGCGATCAATGTGGATTGATGCCTACTCATAAAGTTAACCCGAAAGCAAACAAAAAACATACATAAAAGATTATGTTCAGAAATATAGGTTTCCTAATATTACGTTTGTTGCCAAATCTTGTGAATGTACTAGAATAAATGGAAAAATAATGTATCAAAGCCTTGTCTAGAACCAATATAGTTGAACTCTTCTTAATCATGAATGTGTATTTCTTTATGGCAGACTTTTCATCAAAAGCTCTGAAGCCCATGGCTCCTTGTATAAAGTAAATACATCAAGTAGGAAGAACAAGGCGCCATTATAATCAGGGATACTGATCCCATGGATAGTGGAAATCAATGCTAAGAATTTACAGGCCCCAACTAAAAGTAAATATTTAGTCTTGTTTGTGCTCTCTTGTCCTTAATCTAGGTAGAATTGTTAAAAAGTAAAACATGAGTCAGCAACTTTGTAGCACTCTTTGTTAGATCAAACGTTAGCAGAAAAGAAGACAAAAAGGGCAAGGCAGGAATTCTTAGCATGAGAACCATGTAACTGGAGTTTAAAATAGAGACTGCAGAGATCATTAGGCCTCTGTGTGGCAACTGGGATTTGTTTATATCACTTGATAATCATTTTTGTATAATTGTTTTATCAAACATTTCAGTTAAAGAGATAAAAATACAAACTACAAAAAAGAAGAAAAAACAAAGTTCAGAAATATTAATGAAGAAAAATATATAGCAAAGAAAAATGATATATACAAAGAAGCCACTTCATTACAACTATAATTTTAACAACATCACTTTTTAAAAAATTCAACCATTTTTTCACCCCATATCTCATTTATTATCTATAAACATACCCTTAAAACCTTTCAATCCTGGTCAGCAAAAGTCCATTAATGGTTATCAGGAATACAGGTATTCCTCCAATTATGATCAGGGCCCAGAATCTCAGACACTGAGTGAAGCACTTAAGTGAGATTCCATGTAACGACTTCACTCAATGACTACAATCCTGGCTCTTCCAGTTGCAGTCATTAAGCAACAGCAGTTTGTTGAGTAGAGCGTGGGGGAGAGGGCCCAGGTCTCCTGGATATGCTGTGGCAGGGAGACAGCATGAACTCTGCCCCCCAACCGGGAGAATGGATCCTTCCCCCCAGGAGTGGGATTCTACCGGTTTGGACCGCTTCTATAGAACAGGTTGTTATGATTATGCGCAGTTCTGAGAACCGGCAAATCATGCCCCTGGCTGGCCCTGCCCCTCTCTGCCCACCCCTCCCCTCCCTGCCCAGTCAGTCCTTATCACGCATGTGTGACATAGTGTGCATGCCCAACATTGCTGACTGTGTTCTCCCCCTCCCAGTCACTCCTTAATGTATTTCTCCCCCCGATGATCAGCTGTTCTGATGATCAGCTGTGCTGGGATCCCCCTCGCTGTCCTACTGCCTTGCCCAGGAGGCTTCCCTGAGGCCCAGGAGGCAAAGGAGGGCTCATGGGGGAGATCTGCACCCCCATCCACAATCCGTTCTTTGCCTTCCTGGGCCCAGGGAAGTTTTCTCTTTTGGTGCGGAAAATGCTAGTAAATACCAGATTTGGAAAGGCTAGCATTTTGTTAGATTTGAGGTCCATTCCTCCAGCACAGAGGAGAATTTTCCCTTCCTGTACAGAGGGGAAGGGATGTCCCTATGTGCGTCGAGTAAACAGACTTCAAATCCAATATCCCTTCTGCTTGCACTTTCTGGGGATAGTTTTCAATGAAACCAGCAGAGAAGATTGCAAATGGTGTTCACATGATCGCAGGGCACTTGGGAACTAGTTGTAAATGCAAACAGGTTGCCAAGTACCCAAAAAGTGATCATCTGACCAGGGGAGGAATGGTATGTTTTATGACAGCTGGAAATGCTTTATGGGCCATTTGGAGGATGTTGTGACTGCAGTTGTCAAACAACTAGTCATTAAGTCAAGGACTGTCTATAACAACATATTTATTTTAACTTTGATCAAGTAAACCCACTTCACATCCATTCCTTTTACTGTTAACAATCTTAATCATTAATCCCTTCAAGTAATGTCCTAGAGCAGGGATCTCCAAACTTGGCAACTTTAAGACTTGTGGACTTCAACTCCCAGAATTCCCCAGCCAGCTAACTTTAAGACTTGTGGACTTCAACTCCCTGGGAGTTGAAGTCCACAAGTCTTAACGTTGCCAAGTTTGAAGACCCCTGTCCTTGAGCTTGTTTTATTTTTTTTCTTTGTCCCTTCTCACAAAATCCTTCAGAACTTTCTCAAGTCTCTTTTGTAAATCCAATATAAGAAAGTTACCCAAGTCACTGTTTTGATTTGCCATTTGTATATTTCTTTTAATTATTAAGACATCAGCTGGCTGGCCTTGTATCCAATGTAACATCTTTTTACATTTAATTCTTGTAGCTTGTCATTTTTAAATGCAGTTTTAGATCAAACTCAGTCTAGTCTGGTGAAACTTATTCCTTTTCCTTACCTGAACGGAATGCAAGCTATATATAACAGCAGATACTTTTAAGATTAACCTCTAGATCCATTACTCACAAGTATCTTCCAATACATCCAATGTTAAAGTAATTTGCTCCATTCTGTACTAGTAAGTGAAAATTAAATGATCTTCTTTAATTGTAATATTTAGTTCCTTCTAATTCCCTCTAGTATCTAATATTCAAATTCCCATCCTATCACATTCCAAGTATACAAAATACCATTTTCCAATGGGAAGGTTTCTAGTAATTAATTCAAAATGTTATCTCAAATCTATCTGGATCCTTAATACATTTATAACTTTCTAAAATCAATATCCTAATCTCCCCTTTGCTGTTTATTAAAAAGGATGGGTGGGTTGGTCCTTAAACCTAATTTTAAAACTTCTTTTGCTAAGTATTATGAATCCTCACCAGAAGTATGTATATCACCTCGTAGTTTTGATAGACACTTGTAAAAGCTGAAAATGAGATTTCTAGTATTCAAGTGGAAACATCAAAAGACATTTTTGTACTGGCAGAGAAGTCTTTTTCAGATATTGAAAGTACTAATCAAGGATGTGGAAAAGCTTTAGAACAGGACAAAGCAAAGCAACATGGATATTAGTTGTTCTAACTTCAAAAAACAGCTCTAAAGAGCTGCTGCATTTGAGGTTTCACTGAAATACTGTCCCTCCTCAAGAATCTACACCCTTATATAGTGAGTTATGAAGTAAGCTTATGGTATATATGGAATCATGGCACATGCACAAGATTACAGCCTAAATTTTAAAATAATTGAATAAGCGTGTTGATTAAACTACACAGAAAATAAACAATATTGTTAGTAGACAAGAAAGATAGTTATATTATGGCTGCATATTTGTTCACAAAATACATTCAGCAGCAATCACTGATTTGTGACTGTATATGCCGCCATTTTACACCCATAAAACACAGCTGTTTGAGGTTTCAAGCTTAATTTATCATATAAATGGCTGTCCTCTTAGAATATCATAAACTCAGTGCTATACTTAGGTTTGTTGCATATTACAGCAAGATAAGAGCCATTTTGATTCCATGCAACACAAAAAACTGAAACGTTAGTTCAACAATCCTATTTCGAAGTATTAAAATTGCACTGTACATTTTTGTTAACTAAAGATATTCAGCATATCTTGCAAGCACCGCTTATATTAAACTGGGCAAATATTCTTAGCAAACGTTGTCTTCTAAAACTTAGTATCTGCAAAATGATATTGTTTTTAACAATGAAGTTGATGATTACAAATTTAAATATGTATAAAGCAGGGCATTTTATCTTCAGAGCTTTTTGGAATGAGAGGAACCTGAAGCAGACATTCCCCGACAAGGAATTTTAGAGAATAGGCTGCCACTGACAATGCCCGACACCTGCCCTTCTTCCCTTGTATTTTACATGATCTCACGTGGATCTCTCAATGGGATATTTGGACTGGAGGAGCAGAATATTTTTTGTAAAGCAGTTCCTGATGTATCCCGGTGCCATACTATATAGTTATTTTGACTACCAGAATTCTATACTTGAACCATGCTATGATGTTTTTGAAACTTAGAAGTGGGTAGGGTAGGGTAGGATAGCAGAAGGGGAAGGGAACTTACCAGGAACTCCCCTGTTGGTTTACAGGTAACATAGGATTTAACTTTTAAAAACTGTACTTGGTACATGAAAAATTTCTGATTTATTTATGAAGTTCTCAAGAAAAAGACCTGGAATCAGTCTCAAATTCATCACTCTCGTTTCAGAAATGAGGACAAAGTCTACAAAAACCCCTTCTGTAATACTTATAGAATACATATTTGAAAAGGGTTTTCTGTCACCTTCACTCTTTAATGTTCGAACTACAGGATTAAGATATGTAATTCTCCAAACATTTTAAACTGATTTTATTACAGCAACCAATAATTTGAGTTTTTATGCTCTTTTTCACCATTGATGTGTTTATTATGTTTTGCTTGTTTGTTTGTTTGTTGCCCTCTCTATTTTAATAAATAGATTTATTTGAAAATAGTTTTTAAAATGATTAGGGGTTTTTTAAAAACCATATAAATGGATTTTATGAAAACAGAACAATTAAGAGCATAACAGTCCTTGAAATCAGAAGCCAAAAGTGCACATTCATCATGTGTAAAAGATATATGAGCCAGTAAAAATATTGTATTTTCTGTATCACACGTGGGGTAATCAGTTCAGGTAGACTGGATATAAATCAGGCACTGTTTAGTTTGCTCTTGACTTGCTTCATTACACAGAATATTGGCAAGGACCTTGATTTGGAAGGGCAAAACAGTACTGGCATCATCAAGGGGAAAAATGTCCACCCCACTGACTCTTCACACAGCAGAAAAGGAAATCATTTGAGCTTGACATTTAATCAGAATAATAAAGATTTATTCCATCCTATGCCCACACACTAACAATCCACCAACAGATTAATGACTACCATGACAGAATCAGCAAAATGGTTATTTTGATCAAGTTATTTTTCCCCTCCAAAAGTGGAATCATGCATCCATCTATAGAAGTTTGTGCAATCAAAATCATGGTTTAATACAAATATATTTAAGCACATAGATATACCGACATCTATACACAAGATAAATAGATCTGTATGAAACTGGGTCTACTGTGCATTAGGAAATTCCAACAATAGAATCACTAAACTAAAGTAATATCTAACCTTGTATATCAGTTCCAAAAAAGCAGATAGGCAGAGCATGCCCATACAACTGTTTTTCCCCCTTCTGTCAACAGCTTCTTATTCCTATCAGGAGGCTTTGTTTGTGAAGAACGTTCCTAGAAGTGAAGTCTGCCATTTAGACAAAGAGAGACAAAGCAAAACTTGAAGGTACACTTGGATTACCATATGCAGTTATTTGGAGCCTGTATACAATACAATATATGCATGTCACACTAGTGAGATGATTGCATTACTGGTGTTCTAGCTCACATGCAAGGACAAGTTCCCCACTGTACTTGAAATGACTGCCTGTTTACAATATGGTTGGAGGAGCAGGGTTGGCTGTGGTGGATATTGTGCACTGCTTCCCATATCCTGAATCCTATTTGGAAATATATTACTTGAAAAGAGCTTGGATGATATTCCATTCCTGGTGCTCTAGAAAAAAAATATTTTAAGGAAAGAAGTTTTGATTTATCATATAGACACACTGCTTGATCAATACTCTGCACTGTGAAAACACTGTTTCAATTTTCTTTCTTAAACTACAAATTTGTATAGATTTCTATAGAACTGGACTTGGCAGAGAAATGGAAAACTGGAATTATGACAGAGTTGTAATTACTGAGAACACAGAAATGGCATTTGGGCACTGCAGTGTATTAATATTTTTCTGGATTCCCCAACCTTTTTGGACTGATGCCTCAAAAGGAATTTTGAAAATATTTTTGGTGGCCAAACTGACATAATAGAATAAGTATTAGAATTTTGAAAGGCACAACTGAATAATAATTTGAATATGCCAATTATATCTGAATTAGAATAACAAAGTAAGCAAAGTTATTCGATTGCAATATTATTTGAACATTCCTCAGGTATTTTTTTTAACTGCATTTATTTACCAGAAGTTTAACTATGAATACTGAAACAAACGATTTTTCAGATATAGAAAGTTGGCATCATACATGACCTTTAAGAATTTCCAATGAGTAGCATGCAAATTAAAGCACAGACTCATTGAAATTAAACAGATTCCATTGATTTCAGCATTTAAAATTAATAGGAGTGAAGTCTTTAATTTTGGCTGGATAGTATCTTTATATTTTTACTCTTCAAAATATAATAAGAAAGTCAAAAGACACCTTTGTGTAAGCATTCCCATCTTAGCATTCATACCTTATCTTCACAGCTTCTACAGCATTGTTTTTAATCATTTTTTCTATGTTGCATTATCAGTACAAATATAACCATTTAGTATAAAACTATAAATTGGTTAGATCTTCTCATAAGTCCAAGGCAACCTGCAAAACATTCCTTTCTACTGATTCTGCAAGACACCCAAAGCTTTTTGATCGTGTTTTAGTGAAAGACATTAAAAGTTGTTTTATATAAAAGGGAATTTTCCTCTTCTTTCCTTCTTTGCTGACTTATTGTTAAAGGACAATGGTTTTTACCCATCCCTTGTATTTTCTTTTTAAAAATCCCTCTTATATAAGTAATTTATAATAAAACAGCAGGCAGAATTTACAGCCCAGTATTTTGAAGATGGGGAAGTTGCTCTAACCAAACTGAATAACTATGTAGAAAATTACTATGAATGTAAGAGCTTCCAGGTGTATTTTTTTAAAAAATTAGATAATTCATGAAGGCAAAATATAATATTAAATCCTGAGTCCAAGGGTAGAATCCAAATACATCCAAGGGTCACTTCTGGAAGGAGGGCAACAAATAAAGTTTGTTTGTTTGTACATTTCCTGGTAACATTTTAGTCACAATGGGAAGTAGGAGGCAGAATACAGTGAATGCTAAAAGGCTCTTTTGGGGTTTTTGGTTTAATTCTTTCCCTCTGTGGCAGATATTTTACTTCCATACTTAAAGAGGAAAAAATCCTGTATTTTCAGAATTTTTCAGGCTTGCAGTCCCACTAATCATGTCTGAAATATTTATTTCTTGGTTAAGCTATGTTATATACATATATTATAAAAATAGTTCCCTCTTGACAGAGATCTGTTGGGACTATAAATACCTTTACTGACCTATTTTCATACCAAACAATTATTCTATGAAAGTTAAAAGGAAAGAGGGTGGTTGAACTGGAGCCTGGGATCCACCGATAAAGGTTTCTATATGACAGTGTACATTGATGTGAATATTAACACAAACACATAGAAGAGATGTATGGGATGACATTATAATGGCACATATATGACTTTACTAACAGTTCACTTTAGTGGATGGATAAGCAATTTTAAGAGTAAATATTACTCTTACGGATGATAAAATAATAAAAAGTGTTTTCCAAAAGGTTAGTTTAATGTAATTATTAATTGAAGCATACTGCTTGAAAGGATGAACATTTTAAACTTTTATAATCAAATTTGCATTAAATTCATTGCATATCATGCCTAGAAATAGTATTTATCCTAATGAAGCTTATTGGTATGTAAGCCTCAAGGGTGTCTTATCGAACAATTCCACTTATGTATACTTGGATCATGTGACTCGGGCCCCTGCAGCAATATATTGTTTTCTATTGAGGCATAAAGAAGATTCATATTCATAGCTTTATAAATAGCAAGTATTTGTTTCTACTGTTACCTCTTCGGTGGAAAATTCAACAGACAAAAACTTTCAAGGCTGCCTAGCATCTGCATCGCCTGAAAAAAATTAGCAGATATATCTTATTACAAAAGCCCATTTGTCCCACTGATAATTAAAAGTCCATCTTTGGAACAGTTAAGGAAATTACAGTCACTTCATTCTCATGACTGTGCCAGTGGAAATGTGAATTGACTCATTTCTAATGAGCTGAAAAATGTTTTGACACTAGATATCTTGATTTTTTTTATTTTTTTAAACTCTAAAACATGTCTGAATGTAACAAGATATACACACATAAAAGGATGCACTATTTGCTCTGACAACAAAAATAAAATTATTCCCCAGGCTAGTATCCCCTAACTGGTATTACTTTGTCAGGAAATTTTATCACCCATCTTCCTTATGGGATACAAATTATATTTACTATTATAGTATCAAATACGTCTTTTCTGGAACTGAACTCTTAAAAAAACATATATACTCACTCAATAAATGTTACTTCAACTGGACAAGACAATGGCTCATAGAGATGTTCAAAATTACTTCTGTTCTGCAATTTTTGTTGCAGTCTGAAAGCCAGAATCCCCTTGTGTTCAAATTGTTTCCTGAACCGCTATTCTAACAAAAGAAACTGCTACATGGTATATCAGCACTTCAAAAAGACCTTTTGAAGGCATAAATGAAATATTATGAATCTGTGAGGCAGCTTTAAATAACTTCCCAATATCCCAGCTGCAACTATCAAATTCTTCCATTAAACAATAATTCAGCCCTGTCAAAACTGTCTCATACAGCCAATGTGTCTATAGAAATTACTATATTGCAGCATTTCCTCTAATGCAGGACAGATAAGTGAGTTGAAGTTGTTTCTTGGAACAAATATAATATTTGAGCCGCTCATTGTAATGAACCAAGTTATTTATGAGTAATTTTAGTGCTATGAGTTGATGTCTATTTATTACTAGTTTATCTGAATAACTGCAGTTATTCTTTGTTGATTCTTGAACAAGAAGCCTAAGAAACAATCCTACAATTCAGAAGTTTTCATGCATTTTAAGCACTATGTTACAATTATTAAAAATTATTAAATTATTTTTAAAATCTCAATGATTTTATAAAAACAATTAGAAATCAATGGACACAATGCAGATAAATTCATGGAACAATACATTACTTGTAATGTGGTATATGTACCTACATTCACCTATGTAAAAAGTAATGGCTGTGTTCCCATATCTTCAATCAAATATACAACAGTTAGCATGTTAGTGAACAGCTCAAGCCAGTCAAGAGCTAGATATCTTCTTGCTAAAATTACCACTTCCAGAGAACTGATTCACTGGTGTGTGTGCCTCAGGTTTGTAGCATGAAAATAATAATCATTGAGAAGAGAATCAAACCCTCTTCCCACCACTTAAATCTAATGACACAAATTTGAGATGAGATTTACTTCTGATAGGAATCAGTTTTCTTGGCAATGGGACAGTAGTAGTTTTTACTCTTGTGAGGCTTGGGTGTTGGTATCTTTTTAGTTTCCCAGTCTAGCCTACAAAGTTACATGGTGCTGAGAGGTAGTCTCAACTTATGTCCACAACTGTGACAACTTTCATTGCTAAGCAATGCAGTCATTAAGTCATTGTGTGATCACCCCATTTTAGGAGTCTTTTTGCTGTGGTCATTAAATGAATCATGAAGTTTTTAAATGAATCTGGCTTTCCCAGTTGACTTTGTTGTCTGAAACCAGCTGGGAAAGTCACCAATAGTGATCACCTGACCCTGGCATGTTGCTATGGTCATAAGTTAGCCACCTTTTGAGATTTACTTCAGAGGGGTATGTATAGAATGATAGGAAGCATCTTTGCAATGTAATACAAACTCAACCCCTTTGTACATGCATCATAGTATATAAACAAACAAAAGGGTGGAATCATCAGCACAATACTACACAGCTGATTTCATCATTCTAATGAAAACAGCCAATTCTTGGGGATGCCCATTTCAATAATACTCCTTTTCTTTTAGCCAGACTCACTCTTATTCTCTGAGCCCAGATAACAGGAAAAAAAATGTTCAGGGAAGGGGGGCCACCTGCAGTTGCACCTCTAATAAGGTGTAATTTTTATTTTTAAAATTTTGGTGGGCATGTACTATAACAGGTTATAATGCAGTGCTTTAGCCTTTTTCCTCTTGGAATTCAGTGTAAGCAATGAACATATTTAAGTGGAATTAGCATCTCTTTACATTTTTTCAGGTAATACATAACTATGGGCAATTAAAATATAATAAAAAGTTAGGGAATTTCATAAAGTAATTGTTTGTCCTCTGCAATTGCAGTATACAGCCAGTTGCTAAGACAAGGACAATAAGACCATTTATGAAATAACTTTATTAAATGGTACACAATTAGAAGTATTATTTTATGAATCGTTAGTCACGTAGTGTCAATATGCTGAAATAGGCAGCCTTATGATTCAAATAAAATTAATTCCACTAAGTTTATTCTAGAGTTACATGTATTATTATACCTCACTAGTAGACTGTATCTTTTAAAAACCAGCACTAGTGTATTCAACAATTGGTATAAATCTTACCATGGCATCATGTGATAAGTTTACTGTAAAGAACAGCTCACTGTAACCTAGTTACTTAGGTAGCATAAAACAAGGATGTGCAACTGAAAAGAAGAAAACCACAATCTTCTAAGCAGAGGTTTTAAACTATGTCAGACTAAATTGGAATTCCCAGAACCAGCAACACTGAGAAGTCTGGGATCTGAAGTTCCCAGAATTCATGTAGAAGGTGCCCAGAAAGAAGAAGTTATCTTCCAAACCTGTTTCCCTTTTTTTCAGATCCATCACAGTATTAAAGGTGGTGTGAGAGAATAAAAGGGAAGGTGTGTGCATCCCTTATTTCACCTTTATTATGTGCATTATAGATTTCAGTCTTACACACTTAAATCCATTAAACTTAACAGGATTTATTTCTGAGTCAGCATGAATAGGCCTATGTTTCTGGCATTACCCTATCTCAGAATAAATCGAATCACCTGCATGAATCACTCTTTCATTTTTAAATTAAAAAAATTCTGTTTTTTTTTAGATAGAGCATTAAATCAAACTCAAGTGCACCAATAAACTTTAAAAAAAGTTTTTTTTAAAAAAAAGATTGGTTTAAATGCCCTTTAAGACTGTAGGCACCAAAAATGCCAGCACCCATGGTAGAGCATTTAGTATCCTTCACTAAAGCTAAATGTTAAAGGAAAGTTACTGAGAATAGAGTGGTGGTCTCTCCTGAGGAAAGATAATCGCAATGCCAGGGAGGAGAAAGAAGAATCAAAAGGAAGAGGAAATGAGAGCCCCTTTCAAACTTCAGTGCCCTTCAGCATTTTATTGATCTCTTCTCTTAAAGCCCTCTCTTTGTCACTTTTATATAAATCCTGCAAAATTTATTTGAAGAAGAGGAGCTGTTTTAGTATTTCTTCCACACACCCCTTTTGCAGTTAACTTACAGCAACATAAACCCCAGGCCTGGATCACTATAGCTCCTCCAATCCTTAAGACTACTAAATTATACTCAGTTTGTGCAGGGTAGAGAGATTGAGATCTGATCTAATTTCGAGGATTCTTGCAAAGGACTCCAAAGGAAGAAAAAAGGCAAGTGTGAAAAACCCAGCTGAACTAACTGGTCAGATATTAAAAGATTACATCATCAGAGTTATTACCATTCTTTTCCACATTCACACGCTACAGAACATTATTTCATGTTCTCACACCTCAAGGCATCCCCATCAGGGATTACCCAGTCTTCTATTATGGGCCAAGGGAACAAGTTCCACTCCAAGAATACCACAGCCACACCAAACCAGCAAGCTCTCCTGTCACAAAGCCTCAGTTCTGCAGATCTGAAAAGCATTATCCTGTTTTGAACATTTTGTCATATGGCACCATCCGTCCTAATCAGCAGGTCACAAGGGCCGGTCTCACAAATTCGCCAGCATGTCACACTAACCCGGCACTTTCCCCCGCGAATAGTCCAAATTACTCATCATGCCAAGGCACCATCGGACAAATCTAGTAAAAGGAGAAACTTCTGATCTCAAAAGTCTTCCTCTCGTGGACTTCCGCCCCACCCCCAAACAGCACAAGTACTTAACCCAACAATAATATGAATGTCACCCCACAATCATTAGAGCTTTCCTAAAGACTTGGACTACACCCTTTAAGCCACGGCGGCCTTAGCCAAGCTCCGGCGGTTTAATTTTCATATATACATTTAGGAGAACACGTATAAAATGTACGGTATTGCATCTAAAAAAACCCGACTCTTTATAATTTAGGGGATCCTCACCTCCCCACCCGGCCACGTTCAACGGCACGTTTAACCCCTGCCGCACTCCGAACGCAAGCGATTTCTCTGCACAGGGATGGGTAAGGCTTCCCCCGCCACTTGTCCTTTGGGCCCATCCCCACCCACTCCCCATTACCCACGCACTCATCCACGTTTGCATTACCGCCGCCCACCTTTCCAATTGTCCCGCGAGCGCGCGGGGGGGGGAATGTTAGGTTCCTACGTAGCCCCGAGGGGGGGGGGTTGCAGGAGGGAACCCCGAAGGAGAAAAGGCACGAAGAGACAATTACGCTCGGAGGCACTTCAGTCAAAGAAGTGCGCACAAAGCAAGGCGAAAGGAAAGCAATCCAAGGCTAGCACACAAAAGCCGGCGCACGCTTCCTTCCCTTTCACCTAAGGCGGGGCGGTGTGTGTCTGTGTGTGTGTGTGTGTATGTGTAAGGGGAGGGGGGGTGTTGCCTTCTTACCTGAAACGCAGCAGGACTTGGTCTGCAGAGCCCCTTTCTCACCAACGCCCCCTCCCCTTCGTTTGCCTCCTCTCTCTCTCTCTCTCTCTCTCTGCAGGATCCTAAGGGCGGAGGCAGGAGGAGTCCCTCATGAAAGCCTCTCCAGGTCCCTTCGCTCGCTCACTTCCCGCCAGCTCCGGAGCTCGCTATTGACGAACGCAAGCACCGAAAGACAGCGGAGGAGGCGGGTGGGGGAAGGAAACGGGTGGGCGTCAAAAGTCCCTGCCTCAGCAGCGAGGGACGCCGAGACGAAGAAGGCGGCCGCAGCTTTGTTCGGCGCGTGGGCAGCCCCGCGGTGCTCGTCCGGGGTAGATGGGTTCGGGCTCCCGTTTCCTCCCTTTTATTTTCTCCCCCAAATGCAAGTCTTAAGGAAAAGCCGCCTCAGTCAGTCTCCTCCCCTCCTTCCACTATCGCCGCCGCCGCCGCCGCCGCCCCCCAGGCTCCTGACAGATGGCGCAACCGCAGCATCGCAGCTCTGGCGCTGCCCCTCGCTTAGCTCGGCGCGGCTGGAAGCCTGGACTCCGTTACCCTGCCCTGCCTTGCCTCCTCAACCCTGCGTCAGTTCCCAAAGCGGGGAAAAACGGCTCCAAGACAGACATCCCTAACCGGCCTATGGCGAAGCGACTTTGGGGGCGGATGGAAACGCTTCCGTCCTTATTGGCAGGCGGCCCCGTACAGGAAGGCGGGCATGTAAAAAAAAAGAAAAAGAAAAAAAGGGGGGGGGTCGTTTGAGCGTCACCATCAGCTGCAACAGCGGCGGCTTCCACGCGGTGGGCTGGGCTGCGCCTGTAGTATCTGTCGCCGCGTCTCTTCGTAAAAGAGGTCTTTGAGGTTCCCCATTCAACGGAAATGGAATTATTACGGAGAATAGTCTTCTCTTTCTTGAACCGGAGTGCGGATTGCAAGATTGCAATGAATCATAACGTTTGGAAAGATCAAGTTTACGATTATCACCCAGCCCCCCCCCCCGCCTTCCTCTTTCGCATCCTATCGCGCGTAAAGTACAATGACTACCGGCATTTCTAGGAAGGTTCACTCGTTTCGTTGGGTTGAAGTTGGATGCCGCTTGGATTAGGTGGTTCTGCAAGCACTGTGGATCCGGCCGCAAGCGTTGCGGATGATTTTTGTAGCAATTGAATAGTGACCCTTAGGCAACTCTCATAACAGGAATAACTGGCTGATCAGAAAGTCGGAAAGTGGAAATTACCTTGCTGGACTAAACTTTACATTTGTGATCCCAAAAGTGAGAGCTTAATGGACCACAAATGTGACATTACTCTCTTCCATATCTGTAAATGCTCTTTACCTTTCCTGCTTACCTTCATTTCTTCTCTCATTTGGGCGCTTCTTCAAATAAATCTCCCAAATAAAGCACTGGTCTGCAATCAAGTTTTCTAAACAGGTTATGTAGAGTCCAGAGCATTCTGGCTGGGAAATTCTGGAAATTGAACCCCACATATCTTTAAAAAGTTGCCAAATTTGAAACCCACTGCCTAGAGGTCTTCTTTCCTTCCCTCCTCCTTAGACTTGTAAAGACTCCCCTCTCATAATTTGTGATTCCTGGTGGCATATAACAATTGGAAAATAATTTTTTAAAAAACGACTTATAATTGACATACAATCAAGGCTGGCAATAACATTGCAGAACAGGCAGGTTTACAAATAAACTTAGGGCAAGAAGCCCCATTTTGCCTATTCATCCTGTCATAATAAAGATTAGAAGACAAGACTGAAAACCATTCTCATCCCTGAAAACTTCCCAAACTTGTAGGGCCATTGTGATTGTGACTGAACTCATTTGACTGTTGCAGGAATAACTTGTGTTGACTTTGCTCCCTCCATAAGGAAGTGCAGAAATCAGCTTCTAGCTAATGCCCCCATCCACCCCAATTCTCATTAATTCATGGTGAAGGAAAACAAAAAAGTATGGCTTGAGTGGACATGGATGTCAAATCATGGTGGTACTCTGGTATAAGGCCTTAATTTTAGGAAACATGGCATACTGTGACAGGATTTTAAGAGAGAACGATCAAGAAGTTGGGAGAAAGTAATCTGGTTAAAAAAATATAACCATGAGTGGAAAATAGAAGTGAAACAGCCAAAAGATATGGGATCACATGAAACACAACATAGGAGCAAGGAATGGAGGAGGCTCTGCGGTGTTGGAGGGAAGGAAGAGCTAATTCTGGAAAGATGCAGAGCAGAATATTACAGATTTGTGATGGTGAACCTATGGCACATGTTTAGTTTACGTTATTGTCATTGCACCTCATACAATGAAATTAAATACCATCTTCAGTGTACATTATGACTATGAAATATACACAAACACACATCCTTCACATTCTATACACTGGATTGAAACCCCCTGATACTGCATTAATATTGCACTATACAGTAGAATTCAATAGAGTTACTGCCCTGGGATAGAAGCTGTTTCAGTCGAATTTGTAACAAGGCTTGCCGACTATAGATGCCCCTTGCCCCACAGGAGTGAATCAAGGAAAGAATCTAAAACACACATAGCCATCTTGGATAGGAAGTGGCACGCAGAGCCATCTCTCTGGGCACCTCAGCTGTTGCCTGTTGCTCTTCTGTGTTCCGGTGCATATGCATGCCGTCCAGAGCTGGTCTTTGCGCCTGCATGAGTTCCAGAAACTGGAAGACCAGGTGACCAGTGCCCATGCTGTGTATTATGTGCATATCTGAGTGTCTATTTTTTTTTCTGGTGCGAATGCCCAAATATACATCCACTGATATTGTGATTTGCCTCATGCTTCAGTTCAAACTTATTTTTTTCCACAAAAACTCTTGCAGTAGTTCAGAACTCAATTTTTACAATATTTTATTCATTTCCTTTTACATGTTTTCTTTTTCTGAAAGGATAACAAATGGTAATTTGCATAATATTTTCCTACATATTTATTTATATATTAAAATATTGAAATTTAAATGGAGATATAATACCTCTTACCATAAGAATACAAGAAAAACTATTGGATTTGATATCCTATTTAATGCAGCATACTGTTTCTCCACTGTAATTTAACAATCACAGTTTCCCAGCAAGCTGTAGTTTCCTTACACTAGTAGTTTGCAGCAATTGGAATGTAGTGGTATGTTGCCTGTGATGGAGAAGGTAATATATATTCTCATAATTTAGTAGATAATGGAGAGTTCAATGAGAACAGTGTTTCTCAATTGTACTTACCCAGCTTGTATGTAAGAAACATATTTTCATATATATATTTTTATATATATATATATATATATATATATATATATATATATATATATATGATTGAAGTAATAAATGAAGCACATCTGGCTTGGGTGGTGTTCCTGGATTATTTCTGCAGAAATTCTGGTATTTCTGTTTTATTTGAATCCATATGCAGGACTAACACGTTGTCATGGTTTGTATGTGTTAGTCATTTTAGATACTTATAGTTTTATAAGAATTTCTACCCAATACTTTCCTATTAACTTTCCCCAGCTTTCCGCCATTCATTCTCATTGATTCTAGCATTATATCATACACACCCACATAAGAAATATGTTAATTCTTTTCACTTTCTCAACATCATCTATGATTTAATAGGGCTATACCCATTTTGTGGGCATCTGTAGTCAGCTTTGGACATGTGTGGTCTGATGCCATCATCTATGCCAAGGAACTAATCCAGTTCTGGTTTTGCTCAGTTGGTATGGTTCTAAAATCATATTCAATATGTTGCATTTCTCTGAAATGCTGCAGTACTACAGAGCTAGTGGGCGGTGTTTTCCCATTGGGAAGAACTTTTGCCTCACTCTGCCTCCTGACTTCAGCTGACACTGCAGTTTGCTTACTGTATTTAAGGTGGGGGGGGGACTTTGAGAGCATCACAAGTCCCCCTTTGCAGCATCTTCTGGCTTATTCATTTATTTATTTTGGTCCGTGACCAGACAAAGACACACAGAGATCTTGCTGCTTCCATTTGGAAAGGCAGTAGGAAGTAATCTGGACTTTTCTTTTTACTCTTAGACCTTTGCAACTGTTTCCAAGTGCACATTTCTCCTAATGAAGGAAATTGGCCTGAAATTGACAAATAATTTGTCCTGTTTTTTTTAAAGAGGGATGAGCAACCAGTCTGCAAAGTGTCATTCCATTTGAGGGTCCCCACTTCAGTTTTCTGTACAGAACAAGGTGCTAGCAATGCCCCCCCCTTTGTGTGATGTGGCAGTTGTGACAGACTTCCTATAGGGAAATTTTAGCACCTTGTTCAGCTGTTATTCAGAATTTCTCCTCTTCTTACCTTCATTCCACCTTCTGCAGTACCATGTGAATGGCAATTAAAAAGGAAAAGGCCTTGTTGCAAAATTGCCAGCACACTATCCTTTCACCATGAATGCAACCAAGAGACTTTTGAATGCAAGACGAATGGTAAGAAGAGAAGAGCAGCTAAGATGATTAAAGGCTTGGATTCTAAAACAAACAAAGAACAGTTACAGGAATTAGGTATGTCTAATCTAGAGAAAAGAAGGGCTAAGGGTGACATGATAGCAGTGTTCCAATATTTCAGGGGCTGCACCAAAGAAGAAGAAGTCAATCCATTTTCCAAAGCACCAGAAGGCAAGATAAGAAATCAAGGAGAGAAGCATCTAGAACTAAGGAGAAATTTCCTAACAGTGAGAACAATTAATCAGTGGAACAAGCCTGCCTTCAAAAGTTGTGGGTATGTCATCACTGGAGGCTTTAAGAAGAGACTAACAGCCCTTTGTCGGAAATGTTATAGGCCAGGGTCTCCTTCTTAAGCAGGGAGTTGGATCTCCAAGGTCCCTTTCCAACTCTATTTCTCTGAATTCTGGTGGCTTGCTGAGTTTGTAGTTCTTTATATAACAGCTGCTCAGCTTTTTTTTTTTTGCAAAAGGGCTATGCAAACCCATACAGTATATTTGGAAATGTGGTTGGACTGCTGGGGAGAGGTCTTTTTCTGTTCCAGAATATGCAGCAATTTGGAACTGGACACCAATTGAATTCTCCCCATCCTCCTCTTAAATGGAGGAAAAGTATTAATATTTCCACCCGTTCTCTGCATTTCAAGTTTGGTAGAATCGAAGATAATTGCCATCACTTTTTGTTCAAAGTGTTCTACATAGCAAATTTGGACACCTCGGTACTCAACTCTGGTTGCAGAACCATTGTAAACAATTAAAAGCTTGATCATCATAGTGATTCTTGGGGAATCTTTGTAGTACCGTGTTTCCCCGAAAATAAGACACTGTCTTATATTTTTTTTGGCTCCCAAAAACACACTAGGTCTTATTTTCGGGGTAGGTCTTATATATTTATGGTGCCAAATGGTGGGTGTGAGTGTGTAGGGGGGGGTGTTTCGCGGGTGCATGGTTACTCCCTGAAAAGTCTTCCTGGAACTGGAGATTTAGACTAGGTCTTATTTTCGGGGTAGGTCTTATATTAGGGCAGGTTTAGAAAATAGTGCTAGGTCTTACTTTCGGGGTAGGTCTTATTTTCGGGGAAACACGGTAGTACACATCTCCAGGCAAGGACTGTCAGTTTATATTCTTCTAGTCTGTTTCCTGCTGGTTACTAAATGTTTTAGGGGAATTTGAAGAGAGGCTATGTTGCAATCTTTTGAAAGTCTCATTGTTGATATTAACAGTTAAATCTATTAGTAATATGTGGCTTAATTTTGCAGAAGGCTTCTTGATACTTCTTTATCAAAGCTCATTTTTCTATGTCAAAAAGAGGCAATTTATTTATGATCAGGGGAGAAAATTCTTTGGCAACTTTTTGATGGTTATTAAAACTTTTGGAACTCATGCTGCTGATTCTGCAGCCTTGATGTCTAAAAGTCACTAAGTCTCAAATAGTTATACAAGAACCTACATTGAACTTCTAAGATGTCAATTCTACTCTGTACATGTCTATGCATATGTTTACACACACACATACACACACACACAAAGAATATATTCCCATGAAACAAAACTGTAATGTGAGAAGCATCATTTGTTCTTTTTTTTTAAATATTCTGTATTGTTGTATATTTATATGATGTTACAATCATCATTATTCCCCATCTTTTGACCTGGAGCTGGGTCTGGAGTGTTTTTTTTTTTTTTATTACATTTATATGCCGCCCTTCTCCGAAGACTCAGGGCGGCTTACAATTTCTGGGATACAACCCAGTGTGCTCAGCAATAGCCTTCATTCCATTGTATATGCCTGCTTATTACTAAGCGGCATTTTTACAAGGTCAGCTAATTGCCCCCAACAATCTTGGGTCCTCAATTTACCTACCCCGAGAGGATGGAAGGCTGAGTCAACCTTGAGCCTGGTGGGATTCGAGCCTACAATAATTGTAGGCAGCTGGATCTTAAGAGCAGGCATTTAACAGCCTGAGCTACCAAGGCTCTGTTTCCTGTCCTGTTTTTTCTCTGTTTCCTGTCCTGTTTTTTCTCTTTCAGTTTCAGGGTTATTGATCAGACTTTTAAAGCATTATTTCAAAGTTGCCTCACTTTAAAAATGCAACTGCCTATGTAATGTTTATTTTGAAAACAGTATGGTCTCTATAGCAGTTCAGATACAGAGGCTGACTTGAGACTGATTTAGGCTGATTTAGAGAGTTTAGGAGTGGGTTATTGGGATGGAAAATGGGGGGGGGGGATTCCTGCCTCTGCCTAGCAGCATCCATCAGTCTTCATCTGATTGGCATCCTGTCAGTGTGTGAGAAAGTTGAGGGCTGTTTGGAAACTGAAGCAGTATTTGCTGTGTGAGCAAGGAGACAGCAAGGAGCCTGGGCATGGCTTAGCTCAACCGTTCTGTACTAAAGCTGCTTGGTGCTGTGAAACTAAAACTGAAACTGAAAGTCCTCTCCTCTGCTTGTGGAACAGATTTCTTTTCAGGTGGGGAGGAGGAGTAGAACTCCTTAGCATCAGAGCATGTTAATAATAATATATGAAATACTAATGCTCTGATGGTCATTTCGGAAAATCCTTTCTTAGTGAGAACCTAGAAGCCAAGAGGAACATATGTGCCAAATTTCAAGTTTGCAGGCTTTACAGTTCTGGAGATTTTGTGATGATGCGTGAATGGTATTTCGCATATATATATATGCCCTAACAGAAATTTTGGGCTCAATTGTGGACGTAAGTCGAGCACTACCTGTATGTACAGATGAGATTTTTACCTATTTGATTTCTATCCTGTTTTTCTGCTCTGGTAAGCACAACTTCATTAATATGGGGCCTGAGAGCAATAACTACATATAGGGAAATACACTATTTGTTTTAGCAAACAGGCTCTAGGGTACATTCTACTGTGCAACATTACCTCTCTTTCAAGGTGTTAAAGCATAAATCCCACAATTAAAATGCAATTGGTAGAAATATACAATTGACTATCATTGTTGCTACACCCTTTAGATTAGGCACATGCAACTTCAGATGGGAAACTGTGTGTGCCATATTGGGAACTACATTTTATGGGATGATTAAATATATCTGCAAGCCTAAAGGGATCTGTTTTACTTTTTAACCTCCCCAAAATTACAAAAAGAGCATAATTTTCTGGCCCCACTCACCCTGGGGCTCTGAGCCTTCAAAAAACAACCCATGCTGACAGACTGCAAGCAGCCACAGGAGTGCATTTGTGCAGCCCTCCTTTAGACTTTTATGGCTCCCAGGCACAAGAAGCTTATAGAAATGCAGGTGGTTTCATTTTGGTGTCAAAACACTACTAGAGTGATTAAATGAGTGAAATTAGGAGATTTCTTTATGCAATCATTAGCGGTGTTCTCTTTGCACCTGGTTTTAGAGAGATCATGTTACCTGTAGGCTTTAAAGGTAGGAATTAAGTTGGTTGTCACAAAAGGCACAATGTCCAGGACTGCTTTGGCACACCATACAATGAATAATGTGCCAAAGCTGAACTGAAGCATGTTTCTAACTATGAGGGTCCCTTTTTCTTGTTTCAAGTTTCTTTCTTTCTTTCTTTCTTTCTTTCTTTCTTTCTTTCTTTCTTTCTTTCTTTCTTTCTTTCTTTCTTTCTTTTCTTTCCTTCCTTCCTTCCTTCCTTCCTTCCTTCCTTCCTTCCTTCCTTCCTTCCTTCCTTTTCTTTCCATCTTGCAAAGCTTGATCTTTAGGTGCCTCTAAAGAACACTGAAAGTACAGATAGCCCCCAACTTACAATAGTTCATTTAGTGACTGTTCAAAGTTACAAAAGCCTGAAAAAAGTGACTTAACAACCGCTTTTCACAGTTACAACCTTTCCAGCATCCCCATGACCATATGATCAAAATTCAGACACTTGGCAACCGACTCATATTTATGACCATTGTTGTGTCCCAGGGTCATGTGATCACCTTTTGCAACCTTCTGACCAGCAAAGTCAATGGGGAAGCCAGATTCTCTTAACAACCGGGTTACTAACTTATCAACTGCAGTGATTAACTTAACAACTGAGGTAAAAGAGATCATAAAATGGGACAAAATTCATTTAACAAATGTCTCAACAACAAAAATGGTGTGTGTGTGTGTGTGTCACTTGTAGTCATAAGTTGAGGACTACCTGTATTGTGAAGAAATAACATGAACAATATCAGAGAAAAAATCCTTCCTCTATAACACCTCCAAAGAAGGGAGAGTAGTTGCTAGTAGCTCAGTATGACTATTGCTAAAATAAAGAGACTGCCAGAGTATAACCTGGGTCTCCATAGATAATAAAATGTTTGAAAAGAGGATGAGAAACAACTGAAGCACAGAAAACAATGAATCCTTAATACCCATAGGAAGGCTTCCTGATAAGGCACATTATCAGACATTTATATGGCACTGCCCAAGTACTGGGGAGGCTTCACTCTAGGTATCCTTTCAGACACATCAGGAAATAGAAATATTATAATCTCTACCTTTATCTTTGGCTAAAAACCAACATGTTCTACAATTCACTTTTCACCATAAAAAAGAGCTGTTCAGCTTCCTTTCCTTTTTCACCATAAAAAAAAAGTTGTTTGCTTTCCTTTCCTTTTTCTTTGCAAATTTAGAGTATTTTTAAAATTCCCCTTTGAACTGTTTTATCAAATATCTTAATATATTTTATATTTTTGTTCAAATCATACTCTTTGGACTATTACCTGACTTCATGATATTTTGCCTGATCTTCTCCTGGTACTGTATTAGAAAGTTATATATCAACAAAACTCTTTCTTAATTAGTAAAAACTACAGAAGTTAGGCCACATGGAATGTTGGTGATTAACCAGGATTATTATGTACCAAACTGGGACTGATATCGACATGTATCACAAAGTTAACATTTATTTAATTATGGGATTTATGGCAGAGTCTGGACTGTTAATCTTGCTCAAAGCCTTCTTCACACATTTTTAATACATTAAATTATACTCCAACATTTAGGATTTACCATTGTTATTATACATTTAGTAATTTTAAATGAAAATGTAACTACTTATGATGAGCAGCAGATGAGCTAAAATCAAATTCTCAGGAGAAGCAAGATAATTTGGAAAGTATTTTCATTTGGGGGGGAGGGGACAAAATAGATGAATCTGAAATCTCTCCAATCCAATACTGTTGATATTTGGTCTTCATCAGTATCTCTGGATCCTCAGTGCAAAATGAAGATTTTTTTCTGTAGAAACTCATTAAAGCAAAAAGTTTGTCACATGTAAAATGCTACAATAAAGAGAAGAATGACAGGAATTACTTGATTTTTATAACTGTCTTGTTCCCAAAGAACCTTGCAATCCTACCACTTTTGATTGCTCTAATTATGGTTTTCTTTAGCATGAAGAGGATGAGAGAGTGATGATATCCAGTTTTGTCATTTATATTACACAATTGTGTCACTGGTGCCAGTCAGTCATCTTGAAAAAACAATTACTACCAACCTGCCTTCAATCCAGGACTTGTATACTGCATGAGTCAAAAAGAGGGCAGTGAAAATATTTACAGACCCCTCACATCCTGGACATAAACTGTTTCAACTCCTACCCTCAAAATGACACTATAGAGCACTGCACACCAGAACAACTAGACACAAGGACAGTTTTCCCCTGAACACCATCACTCTGCTAAACAAATAATTCCCTCAACCCCGTCCAACTATTTACAAAGTCTACTATTACTATTAATCTTCTCATCACCCATCCCCTCCCACTTGTGACTGTATGACTAACTCTGTGGCTTGTATCCTTACAATTTATAGACTGTTTCCTAGTATGATTTGATTGCTTATTGTACCCTATGACTTATTAAGTGTTGTACCTTATGATTCTTGACACTTGACGAATGTATTTTTTCTTTTATGTACACTTGAGATCATATGCACCAAGACAAATTCCTTGTGTGTCCAACACACTTGGCCAATAAAGAATTCTACTGAAATAATAGTGCACAACACCATGTAGATGATGACTCTGGATACCATTCTCGTCTGAAGCTCTTTGAACAACATCCATTTAGTTTCAGTGGGCTTCAAATTCATTTTAATAGGTAGTCTTCTGAATTAAACCTTCTGTTAAAGGTCTTTACTATTTTCAAAGCAAAATATATTTTGCTTGCAAAGGTAGAATCAAGTTTTTGCTTAGTAAACTAAAAATATCTAGTTTGTCCTCATCTTCTGGATACAAATGATCAGACTGCAACTCAACCCTAGCAAGGAGGAGTTGCTTTGAATTTTGGGGTGACCTGAATTCAGGAATTCATTTATCCTGTTTCTGATTTCAATTACATACTCACACACTATTGCTATGGAAATCAGCAGTTTACTCAAGGGGCATAACAGTTCACAAGGTATGCAATCCAAACAGAATTTTTGAAAGAAATTTGCCTGGTTTGCTTTTAACTGGAGTTTGTAAAAAAGTAGCCAAAATCCAGCTCACCGTTACAAGGTCCCAAGTTAACCAGTCCAGAATTTCACAAGCAGAATTCATACAAACTCACACAAAAGCCCAAGATCAGACAATTGATTCCAACAAAGGATCATGGGCCAGGGCTACCTCTTAAATCAAACTGCAGCCAGATGTCTTTAATCAAGAGATTTACTTCATTGCTTGTCAAGAAACATCATAGAACAGCTCTGATGTGCTCTTTTTTGTATTTGCCAGGTGTGGGAGCCAGGAGGCCTTACATCATTCCCACCTAAATGCTCCAGCTGCTTAGGGGTTCCTGTTTTTCATCAGCCTCATGTGATTCTTGGTTTTGTGTCTCCTTAGCCTGACATTTCACAGGTTCTGTTGGAGATGCTTCTTCAAAGTCAGAATCAACTATTATGTGAGCTGCACTAACTCCTGTTAAACTTCCAAATGCAAGATGCTGGTTATGGTTTTTAAAGTATGGCAGACACACACAAGTGTTGCAGTAGTCCATGTTACTCACAGGATCACCTGTCTATGAGGGTTTCTGCCTACCTCACCAAGTCTGACAGGACAGGTGTGCTTCAAGTCCCCTCTGTTAAATAATGTCATCTTGTGAGTCCAAGGAATCATTTCTTGGACTGGTGGGAGCCAGAGGGGCTTTACCCTCAGAAGGCCATGAATGCTAGATGACCCCAATACAGGTGGAGTTTATAAAGCTTGTTATATGGTGGTTTGGTTACTGCATTATGAACAATTTAATTCTGTTTGTTTGCTTTGTAAAGATTTTATGATACTGCTTTTGTTAATTTGGTATTAGTAACCTGGAATTCATATCAGTTGGGCAACCATATACACTTTTTAAAACGAATATCTAAAAATTAAAAACTAAAGAAAAAGTTAATGCATGCTCTCAACAAAGATAACTGCTATACCTTTACCACTGTTGAGACACTAAAGACTTGTTTGTGATCTCTTGTCTTGAAGAAATGGACTTCTTGATTAATCCTGATTGCCTCTTTATGGAAACAACTTGATTGTAATACACAATTTGCTGAGACTGATTTCTCCTTTTTTATTTTTAATATAGAGCTGCTTTATAAATGGAATGATTAAAACTCATAGTGTTGGTTTCCCTCGCTATCGAGACTTTGTTTTATATTGCTAAACTTGTTAATGGAATCTATTTAAATTTTTTAAGAATAAATAGCTGCAAGGCAACAGCAGTCTCACAATTCCAGTGTTAAAGGCTTTAGCCCTTCAAGTTTTATTGATTGCTGTACAGTCCTTTAAATGCTCACTTTGCAATCCTTATTCAGGGATCAGATGATGATACAATCTGCTGGGTGTCTATACTGTATTGCTTACTTACATCATTTATATTGTACATCATTTAGACTGCAGATAGAACAATTTTCTACCTGAACAAATATGATGGTAGGATATATGTTTAGATTGATGAGAAATATATGGAGATGAGACAATGATAATGACTTCTAACAGAATACAGAATGTAATACTCAGCCAAATCTAAGTTTCAGGATATTAATGCTTAATTTTAAATGTGCTGGTTTTTGAAGCCTGAGCTGGAATTAGAATTTTTTTTTTAATTACATTTATATGCCGCCCTTCTCCAAAGACTCAGGGCGGCTTACAATTTTTGGGATACAACCCAATGCACTCAGCAATAGCCTTCATTCCATTGTATATGCCTGCTTATTACTAAGCAGCATTTTTACAAAGTCAGCTTATTGCCCCCAACAATCTTGGGTCCTCAATTTTCCTACCCCGAAAGGATGGAAGGCTGAGTCAACCTTGAGCCTGGTGGGATTCGAGCCTACAGTAATTGTAGACAGCTGG
Organism: Naja naja; assembly: GCA_009733165.1. Classification (NCBI taxonomy): domain Eukaryota; kingdom Metazoa; phylum Chordata; class Lepidosauria; order Squamata; family Elapidae; genus Naja; species Naja naja. The sequence goes on along the minus strand of CM019148.1, from coordinate 111,368,552 downwards.
ATCTTAAGAGCAGGCATTTACAGCTTAAGAGCAGGCATTTATTGCTGCTGTCTGAAACCAAAGGATGTCGAATCAAAAATGTCGAATCAAAAATAGGCCCCAAAGAATTTGAATTTCAGGAATTTTCATAATGGGAATGACTTTGGAAGATAGGAGGAAGAACAACAAACTAGGCAACAGACAGAAAAGAGGCAGCTAAGCCTGCAGAAGAAATGATGTGGCACACATCTCAGAAGAGACCTTCCCTAGTTTCAGATTTGCAAGGTTTTGATAATATAATCTTACAATAAAGGTAGTGCTAGTACTCCTGGATAGGCTTCAAATTGTGAGTTTCCCACAAGAATGTCAGACTTTATCTATCCAAGTCCATATATGAGCAAATAGGTCCCTTTAGGATTTCAAAACCTGTGTCAAAATTACGCAATGAACATGACATATGTAATAGTGAAGGTGCAAGTATGATAGGAGAGACCAGTGGTGTCAAACTCAAGGCCCATGGGCCAAATCTGGCCCTCAGGGTGCTTAGATCTGCCGCTTAGGCCGCTCTGGAAACAGCAGACCGGCCTTTGATGCCTCTGCCAGCAAAAACAGGCTCCCGAGCTCCATTTTCAGCTGTGATGGCTTCCTGCAACCCTCTGCCAGTGAAAATGGCAGGGTCACGTGGCCCTCCTGACTGTGTTTTCATTGGCAGAGGGTTGCAGGAAGCCATCACAGATGAAAATGGAGCTCGGGAGCCCATTTTTCTCTGGCAGAGTGCTTGGGCTGCCACAGGCACCTCCCCAGTGAGTGACATCAAGCTGGCCACACCCACCCTGGCCACCACCCCCTGGGCCCCTGAGGTCAAACACAACTCTGATGTGGCCCTCAGTGAAATCAAGTTTGATACCCCTGGGCTAGACTTTGCATCATGATATCACAATACCTAATATTTGCATTATCAGAGTTTGTACTGGAAATCTCTTTGCTGTTAGGCTTTCTGAAAATACCTAGGTAACAGAAATAATGACCTGCGTGAATTCATGGATCTGTGCACTTTTTGTTAGACTCTTTTGTAGCAGCAATGGAAATCTTGTTTTGTCAAAGGCTGTTTAACCACAGAGGTAATTTTTGGGACTTTATGTCAGCAATGAGAAAAAGGAAGAACCATCCCTTTACTTTTCTCTTCTACTCAATGATTTCCAGTTTCCTTATCATAGTAATCAGCTATTCTGTTGTGTCTGACCCTCGGCCATTCAATGGATCAGCACTGTCCATACTGCTTCCTTCAAACCCGCCATGGTGTCAATCGTTATAATGTCCAGCCAGCAGGTATTAGGGTGGCCCTTTCTCCTTTTTCCGCTAATCATTCCCAGCACAATTGACTTTTCGAGTGAGTCAACTCTCATGACATGTCCAAAGTATGACAGCCTCTTTACTCACCATCCTTTTATTCTTTGCAACCCAATGGAGAACTGTAAAAAAAATACGTAACAATGTTTGGGACTCTCTTTGTACCTGCCTGCCTGTCCATCTGTAGAGTAATTCTCTACAAAGAGAACAAAACAGAACAAAATTTGGTGGCTCAGGCTGTTAATTGCCTGTACTTAAGTTCCAGCTGCCTACAACTGCTGTAGGCTCGAATCCCACCAGGCTCAAGGTTGACTCAGCCTTCCATCCTCTCGGGGTAGGTAAATTGAGGACCCAAGATTGTTGGGGGCAATAAGCTGACTTTGTAAAATGCCGCTTAGTAATAAGCAGGTATATACAATGGAATGAAGGCTATTGCTCAGCACACTGGGTTGTATCCCAAAAATTGTAAGCCGCCCTGATTCTCCGGAGAAGGGCGGCATATAAATGTAATTAAAATTTTTTTTTTTGATGCAATGAGAGAAGCTGGCAAAATAGATGATCTGGATCCGGCAAGATGCTGCAGAGAAAAACATCCCCCCAAATTATCCTTAACGCATCCCTTTGGGACAGGCAATGATGCTGACAATTCCAAGTCTCCTCCTTCTTGGTAACATGACCTGGAATGGAGCATATGGCCTCTGTTGCCCTGCCAATCTTATCTACAGCCCCGCTCTCTTGTGGCTGCAGCAGCAGTGAGTGAGGTTTCCACCCAAAATAAAATATAAATAGCTCCTAAGCAGACTATGGAGATATTTCATTGGCTTGCACACTTTCAACTATGTGAAGATGGTAATTTTTGTATACAATGAAAAATCAAGTACTGTACTACAAAAAATAATGGAAAGTGCTGAAATGAATCTGTTAACACTGAAACTGAAAGAGAAAGAAGAATCTGAATATTTCTTAATTTGGAATAAATGGTATGATTGGGTGACAAACAGAAATAAGAAATAAGCTAAGAAATGAATCTGTAAGAGGCCTCTGTAAACCGTAAATATGTAGAATATATAAGAATATAAGAATAACAATTATAGAAAAAGTCATTAATCAATATTAGATAAATTAAATACAATGTGTTAAGATATATAAGAACAGAACCTGTATAGATGTCAAAAATGCTGTTGAAATCATGATGTTTTATGTTGTAACAATGGAAAAATAATAAAAATATATTTAAAAAAAGAAAGAAAAATCAAGTACTGTATTTATTGCATTTCATAAAAATATATTTCACGAGCCTACTAGCAAAAGTGTTGGAAAGTCTTGTGACCTAGAAGGGAGCATATGCAGTCCATCCCATTTCCCCAGTATAGACATACCACAAAGACACAGACACAACACAAGAGAGAGCTGAAACACACACAGTTTTGGTTTGGGGAAAAAATACAATTTTCTGGACAAGATCAAAAGAACAAATAGCAAATGATGGTTACCAACTTTTGGTGGAGTGGTACTAAAAATGATGCTTTATGTGTTTCTCCACCTTATTTCCTTCTCTGATTTCTTTCTCCCTTTGTTGTCCCTGTGCAGAGGATTGCTAGGGTTGGGATAAATTGGCTTTGCCAGCAAAGAATGGATAGTCCTCAGAGGGCTTTTTAAAATAAGACTGAGTGACACATGAAATTAGCTTAAGCTTCAGACGTGGTTATTTGGTTAGAGATTGCTCACTGACTACTCTTTTTGTATAAACATGGATATTACTAACATCCAGAAGTATCCCTTATCTTATCTATGAAATATTAAAGACTTTGCATTGTATTTCAGTGGCATTTAAGAGATATGAATCAAATCCATATGATACATGGGAATTGCTATTAATAACATTTAGAAAGACTTATTACATTAATTGTGACTGATTTTAGGCTCATTAATATCAATAGTAATGCTTAAACTTTTACCAATAAAATGTAAGCCTATAATCTTTTACAGCTAGGCTGAATTTAGTAAGGGCGTAAATAGGTTTGGCAGTTCATCTTCAATAAGGAAAATGCTAGATTGCACCACTATTTAAGTGGAATATGGTGAGATGTTTCATTTACTTGCATATTTACAACTGTATGAAAATGGTGTTTTTTCTCTCTGCAATGAATGATAATATTTACTGTTTTTCATAGAAATGTATTTTAATTAAAATATAAAGGAACATATATCCATAAACTCTCACATTGTGCTGCAGTTTTTAGATAACTGAAATATATTTAGATGGTCAAAGGTTGTTCCTTATATTGTCAATATGAATGCTGCTGTTGAAAATTTTCTGCAACTATCATGTTTCCCCGAAAGTAAGACCCATCCCAAAAATATGCCCTAGCCTGATGTTTTTCAGGTGAGCCTACTTTAAGTTCTACCTCAAAAATAAACCTGGGGAATGGGCTTGGCCAGCACAAGAGAACTATAAGCCTGAGAAATTCCACTGCCAGCCCTGAGGTGAGATCCAGGAGCCCAGGTAGGGAAGCTGCCACGCAGTAGGGAGGCTGGTATAGCAGCAGCAATCCCACCTGATCCCTTGAGCCCAATCTAAGAAAAAGGGTCTCATAGCTGGGGACTTGCTGAACAGTGCCTCTGGAGGCTACTAGAGATTGTCTGATAACAACAGCCACAGCTCCTCCCCGGCCCTGAGGTCTAGACTGGTGCCATGCTCGATAACCCACTGGGCACATTTCTACAAGAGGAACGCCTCCCTCGGGGCCAAGCCAGGTCTCAGTTATACAAGCCAGATCAGCCTTCTCTTCAAGGATCAAATTGGCAATAAGGCTAGCCTTATTGCAAGCTGATCTCACATTTAAAAGCAGCAGTCTAAGACCAGGGCCACCACAGATCTGCTGACCAGGAAAGTGAGGTGAGTGCAACGGGGCAGAACATGAGATCGGTACTAAACACCGAGGTCGCGTTCCCTGTGCCTACCCTCTTCCTTGTCTCCTGTTATTTGACACTACTAAAATAGGATGCCCTCCTCTGCCTTCCCTGAGAACCATTCCATCTCCCATACCCAACACTCTTTTTTAAAAAGGGGGAAAATCTACTTCCACTGACAGATTGTTGGGGGCAAGGTGAGCTTTAGAGGCACTATAGCATTTGCTCTCAGCACCCTCAAACTCACACAACCCCTTATTGCTGCAGAGGGGTCACTTCCAGCTCCCTTTATCTCCCAACATAATCAGAATACGTCCACTCGATGCGTAAACAGCACCCTGACCAGTTGCTCTCACCCACCAAGCAGGGAGCCACTCCTCCCCCCAATAATATTAATAATATTTTAGGGTCCATTATACTGATATCTTGGCATACCAAGTATCCATACATCAAATTATGTTCCCAAGAAAATATAGATGCTCCAAACATATAGAAATATAATTTACTTCCTAGCAGCTATTTATTGGGTATTTTTTTTCTTTGAACAATTAACATCAAATAATTAAATTTATGCCAACCTTGCATAGTCTTGATTATAATGAACAATGCTGCTTAGAAGCATAAGAATATTCAGTTTGTTTCTGTGCCTGTAGTCCTAAATGTACTTAGAGAGTCATCTCTGACTTTATTTCCTTGTATGATGTGCTGCACAAAATACCAGAGGACATATATTTAAAGAGCTTCTTCACTCATTGAAGTTGTTAGTTGGCCTTATTCATGCATATTGTTGTGGCAGTATTGATGCCTTCTTTGGGGATGTTGATAAACCTCATGCACCAGGGGGAATATGCCTTTCCTAGCTAAGACATTTGGGAGCGCTTAAGCCTGTGATGCAGGGGTAAATACATGAAGCAAATTATTCAGCTGCCCTTCTTTGTGGGTTTGTCTTATCAAATGTTACAGAACTGGAACATGTACGACATGAGCACTTCAGTTAAGTCCCACACTCTTCAATGTCCTTCAAATGGGCCTTGGTGGTGCAGGCTGTTAATAGCCTAGCACTTAGTTCCAGCTGCCTGTAATTATTGCAGGCTCGAATCCCACCAGGCTCAAGGTTGACTCAGCCTTCCATCCTCTTGGGGTAGGTAAACTGAGGACCCAAGATTGTTGGGGGCAATAAGCTGACTTTGTAAAAATGCCGCTTAGTAATAAGCAGGCATGTACAATGGAATGAAGGCTATTGCTGAGCACACTGGGTTGTATCCCAAAAATTGTAAGCCGCCCTGAGTCTCCGGAGAAGGGCGGGATATAAATATGAATTAAAAAAAAAGACATTTGCGGTATAAAAATAGTCCTAATTCACATGGAGGCCAAGATGCATATAACTTTATGGCTCTCCTTTCTCTGACATTATTCAAGTGATGAAGGAGGGAATTATCTGGAAGTCTCATGACAAGTGCTTTGGACAAGCTAGAACAGTGAACTGATTTAAATCAGGAGTTCTGCTTGGAGAGAAAGGGTGGTCTAACTCCCAGTCTTTTGCATAGAAAAAAAAATAACAGGAAAAAATGCATATTTTACATAGGAACTTCACTGGCATCAAAATGTTTTATTTTTGTTTTAAACAAAAAACCCTTACATTTTCATTGGAAGGTATGTGTGTGAGTTTTTCTATTAAAAAGGATCATTAGGTGTATTTGTCTTTTCTTCACTCTTCATTCTCTTCCACATGCAAAAAAAAAAAAAAGAAAACCTGGAAAAGCAGTTTTAAAATATAATTCTGCAAAATGTTCCAGGGGGTCATCATGCCCTGAGCTTCCACATTCCATAGTGTGCTGCTGCTATGTAAGTGAAAGTAAATCCATCACTTGATGAAAGTTCTTTGGGTTTATATAAGGAAGGGAAAGAGTTAGCTCAGAAGGTTGCAGTTTTAAACATCAGCCTCCTCTGCCCACTCTATGTATATACATCACTCTTGAAACTTTGCCTTTGATGGAAGAGGCTGATAATTGAGTTAGAGTGCATTGTTCCTTCAGCCAAGCATATGCAACCTCCTCCCCCTGCTAGAAATTCCATCAGAGTGTAGCATTCATCAAAACAAATATTCACTTGGGAAACCAGTTTAATATATCGATATGTATCTAGACATTGTAAGGGCACTTCTTCCAAGCTGAGTTTCCTTGCATCATGGAAATGATAGGTCAGTCTGTGGAAAGACCAAGATGGATGACAACATCTCATGCACAAAACACAATACAGTGATGTTATTTAATAGTGATGCAAGCACTCTTGGCTGGAGACAGTATGAGGAGGCCCAGCTGACAAAACAGACTATCAACACCGCTGATAAAATGTCCCTGGACAGGATGTGCCACATGAAGGCAAAAAAAAAATATTGGACAAAAATACATACATGGTTAGAAAAAATGATAACGTAACATACTGATTTAAAAGCAGAAATATTTTTGTTGAGTATTTTACCAGAACAGTAGAATAAAGGGAATACATATTTAATCTTACATGTGTTAACAGCAGCGAGAATTGTTTTTGCACAACAGTGGAAAAATGAAGAAAACCCTACAGATGAAACTGCAATAAAAAAAAAAATAGAATGCGCAGAGATGGATAGATTAACACTTCAAATAAAGGAGAAGGAAGAAACAGAATACTTTTTAACACAGGACTTGTTTTCCATGGGACTTGTTAACAGAAACAGAGGTTAGAAATCCCACCTCCTACTGGAGTTCTTACAGTATCCTTCCCCTGCCATGCCCACCAAGCCACGCCCACAGAACTGGTAGTAAAAGAAGTTAAATCCCACCACTGCTTAAAAGCTTAAGAGAATGATTAACTACATAATGAAGGTTTATTAATATGGATAAGCTAATATTACTATTATTACGTGATTATTATCAATGATATGTATATTATTGTTATTACTATTATTATTTTTCAAAACTGTACTCAGACAACACACTGTTCATGTAGATATTGAGTTTTTATGTTTACTAAAGAAAAATGTATAAATAAAATATTAAAAAAAAGATGTGCAAAACACCAGGAGCTCCACAACTTTGAAGGAAACAAGAGGAAACACGCTCCAAATAATCTTGAAGCAGGCCTGAGACAGGTTGCATTGCTGAGTCAGGTAAGAAACAGCGAAACACTAACTATAAGCATTGTCACTCTGACAAGTTATTCTGACTGCCAGTCTTGTCTTCACATGCTTCATAACATTAGCAAAAGAAGGAAAAATCCATAGGAATATACAAATCAGAATTTTTAGATTCTGGACATTTAATGATAAAGCAACGCCTGTTCCTGCAGCAGAGACCTAGAAGAGAAGATGCCTTGGCCAAAAGAGCATTGAAGAATAAACAAGAAGCTTCTTCATGATCAAACAGAATAATGAAGGGTGGGGGGAGAGGAGGACCTGACGTGGCGGTGGAAAATTTTCGATTTCATGAGCACATTTATAGGCACTAATACACTTTCAGGAAGTGTGAATCAGATTTGACTCAGTGTAAAATGGAAGTAATTAGTATTGACAAAGAAACTGTAACTATCCCAACATAACCCCAGTGAAACAGAGTTGCATTCTGAAAGATGTGGACAAAATATCATACAGATTCCTTAAGGTATCTTGAATGATACACAATACATCAGAATTTTTCAGTTTTTGTTTTGTTTAGCTTACACAATGTTATGACAGATGGTACGTCTTTAAATGTTTACACTGAATTTTTCTAGAGTCATTCAACCATCATTGTACCAATATGATAATACTGTATTAAGGCCAGGTGGCTGATGCAACCTGTTACAAGTAACTAGTTATAAATTACACGTACTGGGGAGGGGTGGTAGATGTAGCACGCTTAAGTCTGCTGTAACCATTTTTTCCCTAAGGAGGACAAATATTATCTTAGAGCACCAAATGTAGTACTGAGGAGAGCACAGCGGGTTGGATGAGGCTGGTTGGATGGCTTTATCTGAGAATGGATAAATGTGCCCTGAATTTATTTATTTATTTATAATTTATATGATTCCCATCTCACCAATATGACTCTGGATGGCTAAAAAGAATTAAAATACAATATGAACACATGTACATGAGAAAAAAAAGACACACCATTCCCAACCAGTTAACACACGTAGAAGATATATGATGAATTGGAAACAATATTAAGAAATATCTACTTCAGAAGTAGCAAGTTAATTATTTTTATTTTATTTTATTTTTAATTACATTTATATGCCGCCCTTCTCCGGAGACTCAGGGCGGCTTACAATTTTTTGGGATACAACCCAGTGTGCTCAGCAATAGCCTTCCTTTCATTGTATATGCCTGCTTATTACTAAGCGGCATTTTTACAAAGTCAGCTTATTGCCCCCAATAATCTTGGGTCCTCAATTTACCTACCCCGAGAGGATGGAAGGCTGAGTCAACCTTGAGCCTGCGCTAATTGCAGGCAGCTGGAGCTAAGTGCTAGGCATTTAACAGCCTGAGCCACCAAGGCCCTTATAATTGGGTAGGGCTGTGAAGTTTTGTTTTTGAATTGCTATTAGCATTATATGTAATGGTTAAGGCACTAGATGAAACAGGGTATCATAAAATCAAGTCCTGCCAGCTCATTGACCTTTTGGCCAGTCATCCTCTGTCGGTCCTAAGAAAGAGGCAATAGCAAACCATTTCCAAAAATCCCTTGCCAAGAAAACTGCATGGATTAGTTCAGGCAGTTGCCAGAAGTCAACACTGACTCCAAGGCATGCATATGCAATCCCCTCCCCCCCTTAATAGTGCAATAATATTTTTTTAAACTGTTAAGATGGATGTTTCCAATCAGGGACTTTATCCATCTTGCCTTATCTGAAAATGCCAGGGATTGGAAGTACATTTTTTTTAGTCTATGAAGAATATACTTTCCTGTTGACCTAAAGGTCTTCTCCATATATTAGCAATGCCCTTCGATGCATTCAGCCACAGATTAAAGTGACCTCTGTAAACCAACAGTTTCCTGGTTTTCAGCACATCAGATTGAAGCCCGAATTGATTTTAACATTCCAAGAGGTGAGGGCAACCCCTTTCCCATATAAAATACAAAAGAGGAATAGTAGTATCCTTGATTTGGGGTTTTTATCCCTCTAAGGAGCAAAAACACCCCAGTTGCAATAACTGATGTCTCCTAATTGAATTTTATTACACTGACTAACCCAAGTAATGTTTTAAACCATTTTTGATTATGCATTCTGAGTGAAATAATGAATGGCTTTCAGCTTCTCTTAAAGGATGCATTCCTTTATTATAAGAGTGACCTCTAGTGTGTAGTTTGCAGCATGTTTTTCCATGGCTTTTTCATTATATAAAATGACAGAACATTCTATTGTTTAGTGGAAGGGTGAAAATTCTCCTGAATTATTTAACATTGCATTCTGGATTTTAGTACAGATAAAGAAACAAAACCTCCAAAGAGCAGAGCAACCGGGAGAGCAGCAGTGATAGAGGACATCCTTTGCAAGCAGAAGACCCAAGTTCTTTCTCCAGCATTTTCTAAGAGGATTAGAAAAATCATTCCTTTGGTGCCTAAAAGTCATTGCTAGTCAGTGCCAATATAGTCAGTGCACCACAGAAGTAGCCTAAGGCCCTTCATCACTCGCACTCAATTACAGCAATCACATTCAGACCACAGCAATGCCCTCCATTCTCCCCACCATGTTCCTTTTCCCTCCCAATCCCATGAATGAATCAGTCTTAGGTTATCATGAGACATATTACCATAATATTTAATGAAGTATTTCCCCATCAAGTTGATATTACCCTACTTCAAATTCAAGATGCCTCGATCCCTAACGGTTTGTCACAGATTATCTTGAAATCAGGTAACCCCTGAGACAGTTCAGGTTAAGAGGTGCAAGGCAAGCATTCCCTTCTTCTCTGGCCACTACTCATCCACCACACAGCCATCTCTCTCGCAGTCCCAGTGCTTACTTTCTTCATTAGTACCTTGCTTCATGAGTTCTTTTCCTATCCAACCTTCTTTCCCTTCTCTAGTTTTGACCCCAGGCTCTCTTTAGGGGTTCCTGTAAGGTAAAAGTCAGAACAGCAGCGTACTACTGTTTCACTTGGGGAATAAAAACGGCAGCACATTTATGCTTATCTGCTTTAACACCATTCTGAAATACATCTTTATCTTGAGATGTATCTTTATCGTAAGTCTGCCTTACCTTTTCTCATTGTAGAGTCAAGAAATAATGTTGGGCTTTTTAACTGGACTTTTGTTACTGTGCAGTTTTGCTGTATCTCTCAGTTTTAGTCATTCATTCCATCATTACCTCAGCAGCTAGTCATTTTCAATTCTCCATCAATATGGGCCTAGTTAATTGCACAATCATTGCTGATTTGCTTCCCTCCGCTTTAGTATGCGTTCTCTCTCTCTCTCTCCCTCCCTCCCCCGCTCTTCCCAGATTACTTTAATTTGAAAAATATCCACGAAGATTCTGACAAACCTACCCAGACTGCAACCAGAAACCAGATTATTAGCCCCTCAGTATATTCCAGATAAGAAGCACAACTAGCTATGAGTACTAACTCTATATTTTTTGTAAGGTTACATTAATAGAATCTTGCAAGCCTGAAAGTAGTTCTTCCCTCTTTTCTTTTTTACTTTCCAGAAAACTAGGGAGGATCCCTTTTGAAATGCTTCCCACATCTCTCTTTCTGTGAGATACTTTTTGCATGACAGTTGTCCAGCTTGTGGCTTTTCCTCCTATCTCCCAAAGTCCTTCCCACATATCATTTCCCCATTGGTACTGAAGTAGTCCAAAGAGTGAGATGTTTCCCTGATTACCTACAACAAATGGTATGGTCACAAATCAGGAGAATACTATTCAGCAATGTCTTAAAACAGACACAATCAAAGCAGGCTAGAGATGAACAATGCAAAGAGCAATTTTTATGCTACCATTGTTTTGTGATACCTAGAGGATAGACACCAGTAATTTAACTCAGTTGTGGGGAATGGGCCTAAGGAATGTGCTGCCAGAGACAGGTCTGTGATAGCCATCTCAGGACCCCTGACATTGTAGCACATTGATTTGCATTGTAGTCTTTGACTGCAAATCAATAAAATAAATAAGATTTGCATGCATGGTTAATATGGGGTTTACTGCATGAACATCTTTTCCATGCTAAGCTACCATACCAGTTATACCATCTAATCTGATGACTTCTGCTTTGTCTACATGTCTCATATGATAGCATTAGTTCATGTTGACTATTCTCTGTGTATCTAATGGAGAACCATCATCAATGAGAAACTTTAAGATTGGTGGATAACCAAAGAGTTGCTATGCTAGTACCTACCTTCCCTTTTGACTCTATTGCTATTCTTGCATCTATTATTTTTGCATCTATTATTGTGGCAACGCAATGGAAGTCCAGATTGGCCTGCCTGTTTTTGACTGTTGGTAACCACCTACCATTAATGCTGTTAAAAGTGTTCTAAAGATAGATTGGCTTTATCATTATTCTGCTGCAAAATCAAAATGGATAGGCATCATTACTCAAATTACACGTCTTCAGAAGGTCTTTCACACGGGGCAATATTAAAAAGCCCATTTAAATGGAAAGCAATTTTCTCTCTTTGCTATTTTCTGTATTCCCTTAAGTGGCATTGAAGTAAAAGCTTTCCTTGGTGCTATACTAATTTTCTGTTCCTCCTTTAACCCAACTGTGAAATCAAAAAACTTAATGTTCATGCCAATAATTTGTGGAGACATTTATGATGTTATGCATTTATTCCCATGATATAATCTCCTGTGCTGCAAATAAAACAGGAATATGTGTTGTGTGTACTATGAATTACATTTAGGGGGAAAAAGCCATTTTTAAAAAAACATTTTGCTTTTAAACCTTCTGGTTTCCCATCAATAATGTCTTTTGTTATGAACTTCAAGATCAATCATTATATCTTTTGGATTACTCTGAAAGAAATTCTTGCATGGCAGCCATCTTTCACCCACAGCTTTCTTTTGTAAATTGTGATTCCCATTCCTCTTAATAATATATTATTATGCTTTTGGCAGTTACACCATTTTCTTTTGGCCTAATTTTGTTCTGACATTTGCATAAAATTATGCAAATGTTATCACATCCCAGAACTAGAAACAGCTGCTTAACTTCTGTCCAGAAAGACTTTGAAATTTCATTCAAAATCCATAGATTGTAGTCAATAGTTTATTTAACAAAATTATTAATTAATCTTAAAATTATTTTTAGACACCCTTTTACTGCATATTTTTTTGTTTCAAAAAAATAAAGTAAATAAAGTAAAAGTTTGAAAGAATGAAATCAAATGAATTTGAAAGTGCCAATAAAAGATAATATTTAAGCTTGGGGTTGAATTGTGGAGTCTGGTCTCTGTGAACTTCTTTTCTTGCAGACATTTCATTACCACACTAGGTAATATTATCAGCACAAAATTTTTAAAGTTATATTTTTTATTCAAAAATAATGCAGGTAAAGGGACAGAAATTAGAACACAAAGGGTTTTTTTGCAGAATTTAATTGGTATGCTATATAGTAATAATATTTTACTACTTGGGATGTGAAAACTGAAAAAAGAACTAAACTAAAATTATATTACTAAAATTTAAACATAAATAAGTCCAAACTAATGACAAGTATAACAACCAGCCTCAGAACTGACAATAAAGATCCTGAAGTGGTAGATAATGTTTGCCTTTTAGGACTATCAATACTAAAGGCCCCAACAGTCAATAGATACACTGCAGATTAGCATTGAAGGTCTTGAAAAACATATTCAGATTGGGGATATCATGCCCGTACATCATCACACAGATCAAACAGCAAAGGCAATGATTTTCTTTAAGATACCTTATGGAAATGAAAATTGAACTTTGAAGAAACAAGGTAGGAAGAGCATTAACATTGTGAGCTCTGAAGAATACCATGGAGAGCAAAGAAAACAAACCAATGAATCATAGACTGCATGCAACCAGACTTCTCAGTTGAGGTAAGTGACTAAGTTCCAATTATCATATTATGGACATCTTATGCAAATACCTACCTCTCTTGAGAAGTGTGTAACACTTGGAAAGGGAAAAGTAAAAAAAAGTACAGGGTGACCAGCAGCAAGGTAAATATGATTTAATTGTAGTGATGATGGATGCATTAGACCTGAAGGGCCAGGTTGGAGACAGATCATCCTGAGAAAATTCTATCTATACTAGGGATTGACATAAACTTCTCCAATCTCTCTGCTTTGCAAGGCAGGGGATGAGGGAGAAAAAAAAAGCAATTGCTGTAGGCAATCTCTCCTGTACCTGACCCCTTCCCCCTCCATGCATTCCATCATATCATGTCTGTCCATATGCCATTGCTGTCAGCTGACTGGGGGAGGAATAGATATTGATTTACTCCACCCGTCTTGACTTTGGTCAATCAAGGGTTTGATATAACTTTTAAAAATAAAATAAAGAAGGCGCAGACTAGGTTGTTTGTGGTTATGAGCCGTGGTGGTGCAGTGGTTAGAATGAAGTACTGCAGGCTACTTCTGCTGACTGTCAGCTGACTGCAATTTGGCAGTTCGAATCTCACCAGGCTCAAGGTTGACTCAGCCTTCCATCCTTTTGAGGTGGGTAAAAAATGAGGACCCAGATTGTTGGGGGAAATATGTTGACGTTGTGAACCGCTTAGAGGGGGCTGTAAAGCACTGTGAAGTGGTACATAAGTCTAAGTGCTATTGCTATTACTATTGTCAGCCTTAGTCATACCTGTGCCATATGCAGCATCCTAGTTACCATCATTTTTGACACATTTGCCAGTAAGGAACAAGCGTGATTTTATTCAAACTAGGTTCTCTAAATCGGAGACTACCTTGTGATATACTTGAAACTTGCACCTCATTAACTAGGAGATACTGCAAACTATTGACATCCACACTGGGTGCAAACTTAGTCCTGAGTATTATGTTAATGTTAATACAGCATCAATATGTAGTACAACTTTCTATCTTTTCATCCCTTGACAAATGTGTCAAAGCAAAGCCTTTTATGCATGAGCATACTTCTATGTCATTTAATAATTTAGATGACTACAATTTCATTATGTGCAAATTAGCCTTAAATTCATCATTACTTTCTTGGATCATTCTGACTTGGGTACTGTTTTCACAGCTTTTTATAGGAGATACATTTTGCAAAGCACAAGCCTCCGCCAGCATTCTTGGGTCCAAAAGGGACATTAAAGACCCCCTCCTCATTTCAACAGCTGAACGTAAGGGAATGCTTTTATACATGGCTTCCAGCTGGCATTTCCATGGAAACAGAGAACTTGATTATCCATTCATTCACATGTGTGTAAATGGGTGAATATAGTATTTCCCCTCACAGAATGTTTGTGAAAAACTGAAGGAAAAAAAAAGGAGAATCAAGCCATCTCTTCTTTATGGAGCTTGTCATTGAATACATATTTCTATAGCAGCTGTATTTAAACCCTTGAACCGACTGGCAGGAAACAAAGATGCATATTGTATTTCAAAAGGGAAATTGAAGTAAGTATCATTATAGCAATACCAATATCCTATCTATTTTTATACCTGTGTCTGTCCCTCTCTCAATATATTCCTAAATCCAGCGATTAATGAGTTACTCTTTCATAAAAATTCTATGACATTACAGGGTTACTTGGTTTATATCTCAACTGTCCAGCAAAAATTATAGTAAAAGCAGCTCACCATAAAGTATAAAACAATAAACAAATAAATCAATTGAAGAAAAATACTTCTAAAAGAAGAAAAGCTTAGTTCAAATTTACAGCTAGGAAATCTAAACATTAAAGAAACAGAACAACACAAAACTCTTATGGTAAGACCGAAATGCTACTGCATCTTTTAGCAAGAGATTGGCACTTGTCCCTTTTTGCTGTGAGGTATAATTTCAAGGTTGCTCTATACTGCTGAGCACAAAGTAATGATTCATGTCTCTGTAGTTAAATATTTGCCATGGATTCTCACAGAAGGAAAAACAGAACTCCTGTCACTTTTTTGAGAAACATTGAAATAATTCAGAGGCTTTGTTCTTGGTATTGCTGTGAATTAAGAATTATCTTTCAAACCATTCAACTTCCACCCTTCTGGTAACCTGCGTAGTTGAAGCAGGCATGCTCCCTAAAATTTGGACATTGGAAATGTGGTAGAAGTCCCCAACTTGCTTGAGCTGCAGCTTTGTTGCTGTAGAAAACATAGGAAACAAATGTTTGCAAGATACTGTATATCATGCTTCTCTTCAGCCTGAAGCTCGTAGAAGAAGAGTTATGGAAACTCACCATCATGTTCTGAGGAGTAGAAATGTCTCTTTAATAGTTACAGTGAAGAGTGAAAAGGGAAGTTTTGGGAGGGAGGGATAAAGTACAACATGGACATACTTGAACTGAAGAAGATTCTTGGATGAGAAGTTAAATGTCTTCAGGGAAAAACAAAGTCCATGTGCCTTTTGAAAAAGCACCCTTGGGATCAACAAATTTGCTTTGTCTGACATTTCTTGAGAACTATTTTTCTGTACTAACCATGCCAAAATTGCCTGAATAATTCTTTGTAAGTGTTCCATAAGCTGCTGATATGCTGATATTACTATTTTACTGAGCTAGAGCTATAAGACCAACTGAGGCAAATCAGTAAAGATCACAACGATGGATCTTTTACATTCATTCATGGCAAAATAATGGCTGAATTAATCCCTATGTTTGCACACTTATTTAATTTTGGCAAGCAGTGTTAAATGTTGCATGGTCACTCAGTTCAGGAAATGTCAAAAAAGAAAATATATACCTAAAAAAACCCACCTTGATTGCTGCTATAAACAATTTTGCATTGTAAATGAAAAGAGCAAAACATATCTCAGCCATGTCTTGAAGCTTTTAATATAAATCTATCTTTGTTCTGCTTTCTGTGTGTGTGTGTGTGTGTGTGTGTGTGTGTGTGTGTGTAGATAAGGAGGGATATTATCCTTGCTTACATTGGTTAGCATCTGTTCCCCCTTCCCTGCCCAGAATATTTATGGGAGTAATAAAAATCTCAAATTCACTGTCCCCAGGGGTCTATCTAGAGTTTATTTGAATTATATTTATGTCCTATGCTTTGAAATCAATGGAATTTGAGTCATAATGAAATATTCGTACCTTTTCATAATAAAAGTCCTAACAGGAAACTTCCCGCTATGCAATCTAGGAGACAGACTTTATCCCTGACAGAAGATCACTCCTTGATATGAAATTCATAGATGTGTTTGGCGGCACAGAGTTATGTTGGCAGTCTATTAGATGAGTTGAGAAAAGGTTGAACAGAGACATCTCTAATTGGTTTGTCAAATTGAGACTGCTACAATGGTGTAATTAATTATACCTGCTTAACATGTTTGTATTCCTTTTCTAGGAACTGGAGATTTGTTAATATTGCCACATCCCGATAACTGATATTCTCATGGATCTATAAATCATTTAAATAAATTAATAAAAATAAACGAAATGTTATTTTCACCCATGCCTTCTAATAGGCCAACAGAGCTTGCCCTCAGCATCTGCTGGATCTAAATTGTAAAATTGTGGAATACTTCAGGGTCCAAAAAATGTTATGAGATGAGGAATGAAAGACATTCCAAAAAGTCACTGTGACCAAACCATCCTAAGGAAGAGATGGTGCCCCAGAAGAAAGAAAGAACTACTTGACAGATTGAGGGCAAAGCTTCGCCTCTGTGGAGGATTCTAAATATGAATCTGTGGGTCTTTGTCAATGTGCTGAAGAGAGGAACCTGGCAGGGTAGACAGAGGAGACTTTGTCAATAGCCTTGGCTCCCACACAGCTCAGCCTGTTCACTCACTCTCTGCTTTTCGCTTCTGCCATCCCAAGAAAATGCAGTGGGTCCTCATCTCCACCCTTCTTACAATCCCTTATACTCAGCAGGTAAGTAAGCTCTTTAGAAAGATGATCTCGTTATATCAAAGGCTAATCTGTTATCAGAACAAGCTAATTTTACTTCGAGAAAAGGATAGGGCATAATAATCATATTGCTCCTATTTGTTTGCATTAGTTGGCTGTGTGAAGTCACATTTCTGAGACTTCCTGATTGAAATCCTTTTCTTCAAAGCTTTCAATAAGTTGATAAAGTACAGTATATAGCCTTTATGAGTATAAATAACCACACAATATAAGCTGTAGGGTCCTTTGTTTAGGATCGTCTGGCAGTTTCACAGCATGGACTAGTCATGTTCTAAACTTTATCTAAAAGTACAGAATGTTATCAAGCTGCTGTCACTTGAACTATATTTATATGTCTTTCCACAAACCCTAAGAATTATCCAAACTTATCAGAAATAAGCTTTACGAGTTAATTCTCTCACTTTTTACTATGGATTTACAGAAGAGGCATTTTGCTTAATAACATCTTTCCCTCATGAGATTTCTACAAAGTGCTTCTATTTTAATTTCTGCCCTGTGAAGTTAATTGAGAAAGCTTAAGTGTTACTTCTGTACAATGTGAACACAAGAAGTCCAAACTAGGAATATATTGTAGAACATTCAAATTATAAAAAGACAGATTACTATTGTAAGGCATAAAATAGGGACATCTAAAAATGTTAAGGTGATCTGATCTGTTGATCTATTAAACATATAGATTATTAAGAGATAATTTTTATATATTCTTCAAAATTCAAGGTATCTGTTTTACGGTGAATAAGTGCTTCCTAAATCATGCTATAATTTAATTAACATAAATTAAGCTATTCTTTTACATGGATACAGTGCAATAGGATTATATCATATATTAATTTCCAATTGGCTCTTTGTTATCTTAATAGAATGAAAGTCTTACTTAAATTGGTGTGAATATTTCATAATGACTCAAGTTCCTTTCATTTCAAAGTGTAGGACATAAATAATCCGGATCCACAGTACAGTCTACAGCAGGAGGGATTAAAGGTTTACCTGAATTTATTGATTCCATATTCAGCAGATACCAGATCCGGGCTACAAAAATCTGGATAAGGTCATATTTTGTGTTGCTTTTCTGCCATCTGGTGATTCTCTGGATTTTTGCAGCTCAGATCTGCTAGCCTATTTCATTTTATATTATTGCTTTTAAATTTTATTTATAATTGATTGCTCAATTCCTGTTAGTTTTTTTTAAATTTTGGAGAGGAGTTTTGAATTAGAGAGACTTCTTGTTGATTAATTAAACCAGAATTAGAGCTGAAGGAAGAGTTGTTATGGTGCTTGGGATTAAATACAAATGAAGAAATAAAAAGGAAACTATTTTAGATGTGCCTGGTTCTCAAAAAATTGGCTTGCATGAAATATGCACGCCTATTATGCCTGAAGTAAGATCTTCAGCTTCCCCAATGATGCCAAATTGCATTATTAAAATTATAATTTTTAACAATAAAATTATAAAGATCATTAAAATTAGGGGCATGAACATTTTCATGAGAAAATATGATTTCTGACTACCACAAGTGAGGCAAAACACCACAGTTGAAGAACGACGCTATCTTTATTTATTTATTTATTTATTTATTTATTTATTTATTTATTTATTTATTTATTTGACTTGTATGCCACCCCCTCTCCTTAAAGGACTCGGGGCAGCTCACAGATAAAAACAGAACAATAAATTAAGTTAGCTAAAATAGAATTAAATTACAACAAGCCAAATTGACTAAAACCCATTAATAAAATTTAAAATTAAAAAAACCCATTCCCCAAGGAGTCAGCACAGCCCAGCCTGTTCAAACAACCAGGTTTTTAGGTCGTGTCAGAAGGTGCGGAGGTCAGGGGCACAGAAGCACAGAATTTATGCTAGCACTGTGATAATTTGGGATTGCAATTCAGAGAATTCTCAACTGGAGTCCAGGTTGGAGAATGCTGTTACCAAGGATATTACCTTGAATAAGTGGATTCAATCACTGCAACATGTGCTTTGTTGAAGAAACTCCAGATGGGTGGGTTTACAAATAACACCAAACTATATTGTTTTACAAATTACAGAGATTGCATGCATCCAACATGCTAAACCAAATTATAATACGGGTTAGAGTGCCATATGAACCTACTCTAAATGAAAAGTAATATGGGAAGTCTCTATAGGAAAACAAATGTTCTTTGTTCCAGAATATCTTAATTTGCTACTTTTTTTGTCCTGCTTCTTCAATAATCTTTGGTTAGTATACCCACTAGCTGTGCTGATTGAGGGTGATAGGTGTCATCATCACTGTCAGCCATTCAGTCATGACTGACTCTCGGTCGCTCTATAGATCAGCACTCTCCATGTCCCTCTGTCTCACACCAACTTCTTCAGATCAATCATTGTCATCCTAATGTCATCCTTTATGGCAGGGGTGTCAAATTCATGTCGTCATGGTGGTGTCACGTGATGTATTGGGACTCTCTCCCCCTTCACTAAACCGGGTGTGGGCATGGCTAGCACGTGACATATCCAGCATGCGGGCTGGAAGTCTGACAGCCCTGCTTTATGGTGTCCAGCCAGTGATTACTAGAGTGGCCCCTTCTCCTTTTTCTGCTGATCACTCCCATGACTAACTTTTTGAGTGAGTCATCTCTCATGACATGACCAAAGTATGACAGCCACTGTTTAGTGAACTTAACTTCAAGTGATATTTTTGGGAAGGTTTGGTCTAGGATTTTTTTGTTATTTTTGCAGTCCATGCATAATAGTCGCCTCAGCACAAACAACACAGTTCAAAGGCATTCAGCCTTCTCCCATCTACCTTTTTCAGAGTTCAGGTTTCATAGCCATAAGTAGCAATTGAAAAAATTATTGCGTTAACTAATCTTCCAAGTGTTATATACCTTCTGATCTCAGGACTGCAGACCTCACTTTGGTCCATTTTAGAGGCCAGGAAGATGAATTCCTTTACTGTTTTGATGGCGTCATTGTCGATCTGCACTCTGACTTGTGTGTTTTCTGCAGTTGTCATTATTTTTGTTTTCTTGACGTTAAATTACAATCCAAATTTTGGGGGGATAGGAACCGTAGTTAGAGCCATCTGTAATGTACTGAATCAGATAAGTACAAATGTATCTGTCTGAAAGGACACATTTTCTGGTTTGCATTTTCCATGTAGACTGATAGTAAAAGTGGATGTAAACCTTTTGTAGCATCAACATTCTCCTCCATGAACTGCCCTAGTCCACATATATTTTCTCTCAAGGCCAGTCAAGTTATTTTGACCATTTACCCTGATTAGTAGAAAAATATAGTAATGAATCTATTTCCTGAGGCAACTGTCTTGACCTGTCTTATGGTAATGTGTGCCCTGAGTGACATGAAGTGTTTGCTTGTTTGGCACACATCCACAGCCAGTGTAATGTAAGACAGTCTCCTTCCATCTGGATTCTTAATTTATGTATTGATGAACCAAGCACACTTGACTTGGCTCTTTGAATCTTAAACAGAGCTGGAGAGAGCACACTGATATGCAAGTCAATTGCAGTCTAGTTAAACCCGTTTTCACTATGCCTGCATGTAAACAACAGTCATGCTTAGACCACGATGTAGCACAGACATCTGATTTGGCCCAATTTGCCTTGACATCCCTGGTAAGGGATAGTTGTCATTTGGTTGGTACTCTTCTGCCTGATAAATATAAGAGGAAATGTCTTTTTCTGTGGCAAGGCTAACGATTGCCCTTGCCTGGCCAGGGAAGATTGATAGACCTATTGTCCTCTTGCCTTGGTCCTGATGCTTCAATGGTTCATGAAATCAGGCTGT
The DNA here is from genome assembly GCA_009733165.1 of Naja naja. Taxonomy (NCBI): domain Eukaryota; kingdom Metazoa; phylum Chordata; class Lepidosauria; order Squamata; family Elapidae; genus Naja; species Naja naja. The sequence continues at coordinate 111,347,507 of CM019148.1, read as the reverse complement.
AGGGAAACACATTAGGCATTACTATTAGGACTCCTAAGTAGACTTGTATGTGTTATGCTATTTTGTGTTTTAGGAATCATTGTGGTGAAAAAGTAATTGTACAGGTTGCAGAGTGTCTCACCCTCTTGTAATAAAGGGGTATTAATATTCAGGATTTTGTGGCACTTGGAAAAAAGTTGTAATATTTCATTGCATGCTTTCCAGCTCTCAGATGAGTCCACCTGTATGAAAGCTTTCTTTCAGGGCATCAGGCCAGAGGCAGCAGCAAGGAAACAGTGGAGAAAGTGCAGCGAACAGTGAACTGTATCAGCGCCAAGAGTTATGTCACTGGCCTTGCAGATGCCCACCTGTGCCAAGCTGCAATCCTGGGGTGAGCCTGGTGAGAGATGGTTGTGGATGTTGCTGGATGTGTGCCAAACAAGCAAACACCACCTGTAATGAAGCAGAGGTCTGTGACCAGCACAAGGGACTCTACTGTGATTATTCTGCAGATAAGCCTAGGTATGAAAGAGGAATATGTGCATGTAAGTCTTCACTGTTTTCTTTTCTATTTCCTATAAAAGGGCAGCAGGGCTGCAAAGAAAGGGCACTCCCAACTGACCCACATTCTGTACCCTACAATTTTTCTTCCAAAACAGAGACAAGCAAGCACACTCTGAAAGACTGACTTGTATCACTCTCTGAAATCACAGAGCAATGTTATCTTTAGCTATCAATTAGACTGAGAATTAATTGAACAAGTGAATTTCTGAACCGGAACTTCCTAAATTGTTAGAAATCCAATCCCACGAAAGAGCTTTCCAAAGCCAACTAAACAGATCTCCCATTTAAAAAGGATTTTTCAGATTAGAAAGCTGAGATGATTAGAGATATTACTACCATTACATCCTCTTTTCTTACCTATGGAAAATACTGAAGAACAACCGAAAATATGAAATATCCAGCAAGAAGGCTTCAAATCTTAACAAACCTGCACGTGTGTTTTATGTGCATGCAAAGTGTTTTGCATAATGTGAAATGCTCTTTAATACTAATTACTGCTGCTTTATTTATTTATTAAATTTATATGCCATCTATCTCCTTGATAGGTAACTTCATACATGTCACCTGCAATATTTATATTTAACTGATTTTCCTGACGTTTATTCATTCTGTTTTGCTATTTCAAGATATGATAGCTGTTGGCTGTGAGCTGAGTGGGGTGTACTATACCAATGGTCAATCTTTCCAGCCTTCTCCTCTCTTTTCGTGCCTGTGTTTGAATGGTGCAATTGGATGCACACCGGTATTCAACTCAGAGTCAGCATCAAATGACTGTGCATTGCTGAAAAATAAAAAGAAAGCTGGATGTTCCAAAGGTGCTTCAGGGCATTTGGAAGAACGGCGATCAAGACATCACCGAATAATGTCAGGTATACAAGACTGGACCAATGAAATATTATTGGCAGTGAAAAATAAAAAAACAAGACATGTTGGCTTATTATTAAGGAAAAGCTAATAATAACTATTTTTTATTTATTTGTTAAATTTAGTTGCCACCTATCTCACCATACGGCCGCTCTTTTTTTTTTTTAAACCAAACAGCCAGAAAATTTGAGAACAGGGCTGGCCACTCCACATTTGCCAGATATCCAAGAATATTCTACTTCCCTGGTAAATTAAAATTCATTCCAAATCACGCACATGGCTGCTAAAGTTTCAGGATATTCTAGCATTATCGTGAGATCTTGCGTGATTTCTGCGATCTGATGTGAAATGGCTACCTTGAGAGATTGGCTTTCTTTGGGAGGGCAGGGGAGGAAGGAGTGCCTGGCCCACTGCATGGTGTCAAATTCAGGGCCAGAAAAGCTGATGTCCGCTTTGAACTTGGTGGGAAACTCCACTTTTTAATTTGGGGTTCAAGGATTATCAATCCTTTTCTCACACCTGACAGATTAGGATAAATAAGCAATTGTGGAAATGCTGCCTCAAATTCTAAAGAAAAAAAATCATTATAGTTCAAGCAGCTTACCACTTTTATGCTATAAATGCATGGTTTGCACGCAGTATTATAAATAATCATTTTCAGAGTTGTTTATTTTGCCAAATGCAAAGCTTTATTGGAATGTCTGCTATCTTTCTTGCTTTCCTCATTTACTGTCCTTTAACAAGTCCCCTTAGTAAAGGCAATGCAATTATTTTACATACAATAAATCAATATACTATCTGTTAAAAAAAATACAGCTTTGTAACCTTGCTTTATTTATTTCAGATCTGTGCCAGATTTTTACTTTGCTTCCTGCACTGAGATTTTAAGCTGCTGTTTACTTCCCAGGTACCCTGGCTCTTCTGCTTTGTCTCTTGAGCTATGCATTTTTTTTATATCTGGTCAGTCATCCTCTGAAACTCCATCAGGATTTACTAATGGAGACTTTAAAAAACAGTTTAATCCAGAGAACTGTTAATGCTGCAAATTTTTAAGGCCATTCATCTCAAAGAAAATAAAGTTCTTATAGAATTAAGTTCAAGAGTAAGACAGAAACATAACATGTTCCAAGTTTCAGGGGACTGAGGTATCAAAGCCTCAAAAAAAAATCATAAAATCTGAAGAGGCACACATCCATTGCCAATTCTGCAAAAACCTGAACATCATAAACTTAAACACAGTGGATTTTTAAAATCATTTTAATCATATTTAATCTTATATTATGGTTTGTTCACTGAGCCCTGATTAGAGGTTATCATTCAATATTTTTAGCCTTTAGATTAAAACGTAAAAAATTTAATATATTTCTACCTTTTAGCTTTCAGAAATGTTCCTCTTGTTCTGAAAAAGAAATGCCTGATACAAACAACTCCATGGACACCTTGCTCCCGAACTTGTGGTATTGGCATCTCTGACAGGGTGACCAATGGAAACAGTAAATGTGAAATGAGGAAGGAAAAGAGACTGTGTTATATCCAGCCCTGCCAAGCAAATTTTACAAAGATTCTGAAGGTAAATTGTGATGCCCAAACTGCCTCCTTACTGAGAGAGCAAATGCTTAATGAATGCAGATTTAAAAAGAAATGGATGATTGTGCAGAGCTATCATTTTGCCCTTCAGTTGAGTTATGGGGCTAGGAAATAGTAGGGTGAGGAACAGGAGTCGGGATTAATAGCTCATTCATTATAATCCTGTGGGCTTTTCCCAGATTGCTTTTACATCTATCAATTACTTCTATTTATGGATTTGTTGCCTTCTCTCTTTGTTTTAGTGATTCTGATAGACGGATTTTACATCAGTTGCATGAGTTCTTGTGCTGGCAGCCCATCCTGCTCAAACAAGGCTGGGAGGAACTTTAGCCATCATTAATTTCTAACTCAGATTATCTTGAAATATATAGCCCCCCCCCATTATAAATTTACTTAACCAAATTATGTAAGGGCATTTAAAAAGCTGCCCTAAATTCTACAATGTATGTAATATGCATTTTGACCATAATTTCAACTGTATTCTGTGTTTATTTTTGAGATTCCAAAAGGAAAAACATGTCGGCCCACATTTCAGCTTGCTAAAGCTGAGAAGCTTGTCTTCTCTGGTTGCACAAGTAGACAAATATACAAACCTATGTTTTGTGGAATCTGCCTGGATAAGAGATGCTGCATACCCAGTAAGTCTGTAATGATTACAGTACAGTTTGATTGCCCTGAAGAAGCACCCATCAAGTGGAAGATGATGTGGATTACATCTTGTGTTTGTCAGAAGATATGCAATGAACCAGGAGACTTGTTTTCTGAACTCAGGCTTTTATAAGAAATGTGTGGGAAGAAATATCTCCTCCTTTTTTTTGCCAAAATCTTACTAGCAGTATTACAGTCACTCTGAGCAAGAAGCAAACAACTAGTGGACTGATGTGCTGATTTCAACTAGTGTGTTGATTTCAGCACAACTCCTGAACATAATAAAACAGATTTACTTCAACATGATTATATACTTGAGAAAAATGTCTTCACCCATTTTATGTTACAGATTTGGCTTGCTCATTACAACTTTAAAAAATGCATATTTCTGGAGTAGATAGGTATCTTTTTCAAAATATCTCTGCATCTTAACATGGTTCAAAATGTCCACCTTTCATAACTCAACATGGCTATATAATTTAGTTTGCATTTAGCAGTTAACTCCCCAAATTTCAGTCAACAGCATAGCAAAACTAGCAATACAGTACATATACTTTTGTAGAAATTCTGTAGAATTTCATTTCTCTCTCAACCTCAAGATATGCTCTATAACTGCCATTTTTGTTATATTTTCTACCCGAACATCAATAGAAACAGGAAGGATCCTGGTCTGCATGAGATTATGACAGTGTTTCATCCTGAACACATTGAAAAATAGGGCCTTGGTGGTGCAGGCTGTTAATAGCCTAGCACTTAGTTCCAGCTGTCTGTAATTATTGCAGGCTCGAATCTCACCAGGCTCAAGGTTGACTCAGCCTTCCATCCTCTCGGGGTAGGTAAATTGAGGACCCAAGATTGTTGGGGGCAATAAGCTGACTTTGTAAAAATGCCGCTTAGTAATAAGCAGGCATATACAATGGAAGGAAGGCTATTGCTGAGCACGCTAGGTTGTATCCCAAAAAATTGTAAGCCACCCTGAGTCTCCGGAGAAGGGCGGGATATAAATATGAATTTTAAAAAAATGCATCTTATTCAAAGCCACAGACTTCTGAAAGACTGCATTGCATTTGGCTCTGAATCAGAGTAGCAGGCAGTGAAACTAGCAGTATGCGTGCCTAAACCTCAGTTAAACTGGAGTAGCTGATAGAATCTGAAACAAGGAACTGGGTTTTAGACTAGACAGTTTTCATTTCATATTGGGATTTCTGTCTGCAATAAACCACATAGGTGAATAGGACATAGTCATCAACTATTGCACAGGTAATAATTCCAAGTTCAACACAAGGGATTTTTTTTACATTTATTAAACTATTAATAAAAATATCATGAGAAATATTTATATTCAAAATGTGCTCATTTCAAAAAATACATATAAATACCTATAAAAATAAAACAGTACTTAAGATAAAAGTGCATTTCACAATATGTAAGTTGAGATTTGCATTATCCAATCTCTGTACAGCCTCTGTGCAAGATAAAAATATTTTATGAAACTGTTGGGCAGACTGAATGTTTCCACCGTCTTTCAAGAGTAACAGTACTTCTGATTGTCACAAAAGATCATTTGTTAAGAATTTCATCAGCCAGAACTGGTCTTACATTTTTCCAACTGAATTCAGTACTCACCATGGGTTAGACTGCATGTGCATTTTTTTTGCAAATATTGAATTTCTTCCTGCTATGTCCCCGCATTGCTACATCACTATCTTCAGTCTTGGTGGATCTACTGCAGGCCCACTGTTAGCAGCTTCAAGCTGATTATAGTCCTCTATTAAATTTGACAGCGATGAAAGTGCTTCAGAGAAACAGTTTTGATCCATCCCGTCAACATGTAGGTAATGATGAAGGTGAGCCTGCAGAAACAAGTATTAACTTCAGTCTTGCAGTATATACTTTACTGGAATAAACATTCCACATAAATGAAATTGTTCTCCTAAAATTGGAAAGTAAATAAATGACTACTTATGGTGAAAAATCAGTGGTGTGTAGTTTTTTACACTCTAGGACAGGGGTCTTCAAACTTGAGAGCTTTAAGAGATGTGTACTTCAACTCCCAGAATTCCTCCTCCTGTCATGTTAACTCATGAATTCTGGGAGTCGAAGTCCACAAGTCTTAAAACTGTCAAGTTTGAAGACTCTTGCTCTAGGATATCATGTGACTTTTGCACGTGCGCGCGCGCGCACACACACACACACACCGCCAGACACAGTCTTTTTCTTGTTCCCTTTCTCTTCCATTCTCATTATATAACTTTGCACAGCAGTCAACTGGCCATTTATATACCTTCAAATATATTACAACCTTACTACAGTCTATAAACAGGAAAGCCAACTCATATGAGTAGTTTTTTTGATACAGAGGATTTTCTAATATGGACTATAACACAAGTGCAAATGAAGAAATTAAAATAGTTGCATGACTTCTCATTTTAGGGCATACCTTTTTCTTGTACAACTTCATGAATCTCTCTTTTAGTTCAATGAAAGTTGGTTTAATGCAGGTGTTATTTGCCAGTGCCAACAAAGAATGAGAATGGCCAACTGGAGGTACTGAACATAAACCAGTTTTCCATCCTTCTTGATTCCAGGATACAAACTGAAGTGAAGGCTTCAACCTGCAACCAGAAAATAAGGGCTTGAAATAATAGGAAGCAGTAGTGCTACATTATGCTTCATAAATGAACTGTGATTCCAGGCAATAAAGTCAGATTGTGACTGACATTAGACTAGGATATCTCAAGGCAGCCTAGTTGGAGAAGATACCATTACATAAAGCAAAAGTTAGTGGCAGATTTAGCTATTTCCAATGATATTTAAACTGATGTCCACAGCACCAGTATGCAATAAAGACATTCTAAATATCCTTTTAATGGAAGTGCGTATGCCAAAAATTGATGCTAAATCTGAATTTTACATTCTATACGCTAGTTTCTAAACCACATCAAATTGTGATGGAATACCTAAAAGATCTTGGGAACACAGGCAGTAAGACTCTTAAGGGAGAAAACAGCTTTGTTACAAAAGAAATTCTTGAATCCAGGGAGATGGTGGTGATGGAAACACAAGAAAAAGAATAGGCCTGCCTTAATACAGCAGGTGTAAGTTCTACAGCATAATGATTTTGTAGGCTTTATGATTCTTACATATTCCTAGCAATAAAGATATTTCTATAAATCTAAGTGACTCTTATTTTTTGACTTGGACAGCCTCACAGGGCTTGATATATACATAAAGATATTAACATCACATGTACATCAAATTCTATGTTAGAGAAAATGTAAGATTAAATTATCAAATGTTTCTGTATTCTCAACAATATAATCATCTTCAACATAGGTGTAACTGGGCATTAAAAAGAGTTAATTTCAAGAATGCTATATTTTGGCCTTTTGAAAAAGCAGTTAATAATTTTTGAGAACATGTTTTAGTACAAACCGTTCAATATTTCTACGAAGATCTGAAACTTGTACATTTCCTCTGACTAAGAGGGCACAAGCAAGGTACAAATTATGTCTTGGATCAGCTCGTAACAGCTGGTGTTCTTTGCTAAAAGCATCAGAAAACATTTGATCCAACCTAAAAAACAGAGGAATTGTTTAACAGTATTAAGCATATATGCCAAATAAGATAAATACGTATTTTGTATATGTTCTGGTTGGAAGCTTTTAGAAACTATACTGTAGGTACGAATAATAGGAACATATTTGTGAATTTTATTTCCTACAATTCCCCCATTCCTGAAAGGTCAGGTACAAGTCCTATGGCATCTCAAAAAACAATATAATCCTCCTGAAAAGGAAAAGAAAATCAGATTTATTCGCAGATTCTGACAATACAGCAGTACGGATTCTGGTCAAGTGAATAGAAAGCCTCATGTCTCCCGAAGAGATGTAATTAAACTAATACAATCCTTAGGTCAGAAAGGTCCTAGGTTTTAATTATATATTACCTGAAATAATGAAAATGAATTCTTCCATTTTTAGCAATCTTATTTACACACATCAATCAAACTGATCACATCACAAAGGGTTGAGAACTAGCAATGATAATATCAATACACAAAAGGATAACACGAAAGATAAGCCAGCTGCTTATCTTCTCAGTGCAGTTAGTAAATAATATGCCAGAGGCTTAAAACTACAAGCATGGATGGAAATGGAAAGCATAACTGAAGATGAGCAAGCACCCGACACAAGGCTATTTTTTCCTTTTAATTATATTTTATTTAGACTGCTGATCTTTGATCCAAAGAAATGTCATTTTTTCCCTATGGATGTTACAAAGCAGATTCATTTTCAAATTAGTATACGGTTGTCATTTACATGTAAAAACAAAGCAGCCAAGAGTTGGGAGTCTTCAAATCACATTGCTATTTTTTGACAAGTTACCCTTCTAGGAACAATACTCACCTTCGAGAAGGCACATTAACATCAGCCAGAGTATAAAGAGGAGTCAAGCTGGAAACTAGATAATGAAGTTGAGGAAAGGGAACCAAGTTCATGCTGATTTCATTAAGATCCATGTTAAGAGATCCTTCAAATCTAGCAGAGCTGAAAATAACATATAAAAGTTGTATAAAATCAAAAGTTCTTTCCCTGCTTGAGAAGATTACAGATCTTATCTGCCAAGTTATGTGGTGCTTTTAACAATCAGATTAATCACAATACTTATTTCAGAAGGGTAGAAAAGGAAAAAAAATCCTGTGACTTTGCCCGTACTAAAAGACCCAGGCTGATGGAAATTCTACATAGGGATATGCTGGTATTTTGCAAAGCTATACCTCTGTTTATGCATTATACAGAAATGCTGCAGAAACAAAGTTTTAAACATTCCATTCAAAGCCAAACAGAGCATCAACAAAAAGAATGAATTTTACGCTTTCAATTTAGCTAGTGTGCTGCCAGGGGCTTTACAACTATTTATTTTCTTTTAATTTTCTGCCACTCCTAGCACCTGACCTTTTAAACTTCCCACAAAAACACCACCACTCATAATTTTTTAAGGAGGTGGCTACTTGCAAAGAAGCAAGTGACTATGACCTGCAGGAAAATGCATAAGCTTTATTTCAACAAGATAATGTATTTTAGTATTAAGACAATTTATTTTTTATTAGAAGGCTTAAAAGTTCACCTGGTCAGGTTCAGTAGTAAGTTAGCCACAATGTTGTTCATAGCATCAAAAGGTTTTTCTTGAAGATGTTTTATTCCACCTGCACTCGAAGTCACCAAGCTGCTTTGTTTTACAGTTGATCCTAGCTTTCCAGAGTTGGTCATCTGGTTAATTTTACTAACTATGTCAAATAAAGACTTTGGAAGGAAAAAAAACAGTGAAAAACATTTATATTATGCAAATTATTGTATAGTTCTAATTAAACCCATTGAGAAGGAAAGAAATTTTCAAAAAAGTTCATCACAATGCAGGAATGCAGCCTTATGTTTCTAATTTGTTTCAAATATATTTAAACCTTAAAAGACAAAATAAGCAAAACTACAATGGACTGGATTTTATAATAGAATGATAGATTTAATTAATCTTAGAGTAGCTCCATGAAATGGGTAAAGCTTATAATATTCTAAACAGTGCTTTCAATTATGGAGTTGGATTAGGAAAAGGAAAAATCCAAGACAAGGTGCATGCTCTGTCATGGATGTTCAATATGTGATTGTCGATTGTCAATATCACTCAGTCCAATTCACAATGGATATGTGAACAGGAGAATTTACACTGCTCTGGGCTCCTAGAGATTGGCCATATCCATAAACAATAATGTTGTTATTAAATGTAATTATAAAGTAATTTTTAATTAAAAAGTTGCAAAATGCTTCACAAATTTAACGTCCAAATACATGCTAAATCAATGCAGAGAATTTAACGTCCAAATACATGCTAAATCAATGCAGAGAATCTTTAATTCCTATTAAGTGCAGAAAAAAATATATTCATATAGGCATACAATAATATACAAATGAAAGGTGAAAATTTTTACACAATCTGAAGAGAAATCACAGTATATATAACCGGACTATATCTATCTATCTATCTATCTATCTATCTATCTATCTATCCATCCATCCATCTATCCATCCATCCATCCATCCATCCATCCATCCATCCATCCATCCACACATATATACATAGACATAGACATAGACATAGACATAGACATATATATATATATATATATGTTTTCGTAGATTTTCACGGGTAAAGGTATGTAGGTCTTGGTGTATTCGGGTCTTGTCCCGTGTAAGATTGAGAATACCTTGGCAACGCTTTAAATCTCATCCATCATCTTCAGGCTGGTGTCTTCAGCTTCGTTCTCCTGGGAGAAGTGTGTGATCGTGGCTGTTTTTCCCTTTTAAACTCTAGAGTTGGCTGTGTTGTTACTTCTTGATTGGTTTGTGGAGTTGATGTATGCAGATTGGATGGCTTTTTCCTGAGACCCTGTGTGGCTGAGGTGCTGGCTGTGTGTCTCTCAGCCTTTTGTGTTGTAACGACCTGGGTAATGGGTTGTGTGATGACCTTCTGAGTTCTATTGTTGTGACGTCCTGGGTGTGGTGCTGTAATCTCCTGGGTCGTTGTCTGTGCTGCAACCTCCTGATGTTTTGTGTTGTGATCTCCTGAGTTCTGTGATGTAGTATCCTGGGTCGAAGGCTGTGATGTGGCATTCTGGGCCTTGGTTTGGCTCCGAGTTTGAGGTCTGGCTATGTGTTTATAGCGTGTGTCAGTTTGCTTAGTTTGGGGGTTGGAGGGGGGTGTAGCAGCTGGTGTTGCAGCCATGGTTTGGTTTCTGGATGGTGGTTGCCTTCAATCAATCAAGAAGTAACAACACAGCCAACTCTAGAGTTTAAAAGGGAAAAACAGCCACGATCACACACTTCTCCCAGGAGAACGAAGCTGAAGACACCAGCCTGAAGATGACGGATGAGATTTCAAACGTTGCCAAGGTATTCCCAATCTTACAGGACAAGACCGAATACACCAAGACCTATATATATATATATATATATATATATATATATATATATATATGTGTGTGTGTGTGTGTGTGTGTGTGTGTGTGTATGTGTGTGTGTATATATATATACACATATATATATATATACACACATATATGTATACATTCATTCATATTAATAAGAAAATATTTTGTTTTTATTAAAAAAAGTGCAAAAATATCTTTTCTGTTCACTTTAAAAAGCAAAGGTGTCATTGGTCTTGACACACAATAATTCTACAATGGAAAAAACATGCAGAACTATCAGTTCAGCATTTGTACTGTAAAGTTTGTATTAAAGATGGAAAAGAACTACCCTTCTAATGTAAATTCTCAGGCCCTGACAAATGCTTACCTCATTTTCAATTGGTAATACACAGTCAGCATGTTCACTGAGTTCCTTCATAGCCAATACACTGTTATATGGAGATGTGATGACATCATCTTCACGAGATGGATAAACTGAAGTCACAAATCTATATACTTCTGGAAATTCATCTTCCAGCACTGTTAGTAAAAATGTACCAAGACCAGATCCTGTTCCTAGAAGAAATAAGGAAATAACTACAATGACAAATGTCCTGTCTTACAAATTATAAGAATTTTTTAAAAATTCAAAATCAATGTTTATACAATTTATCTCAGGCAACAGCTATTGGAAAACCTATGAGAAAATGTCTTAGACAATGGCATTTTGAAATGCAAGAACTCTCATACCGGTATATATTAAAAAACTCAAAAGTAAACTAATAGCAACATGATTTTTGTAAAGTAGATAAACATAAAGAAAAATGTAATTAAAAAAAATTCCACTGAGATCCACTAATAATTTTAATGAATACATCTTTTGAGGCCAATGAAACATTGCAAAATGTCTCCTTTACTTATTTTAAACATCTGTTTTCAATGTAGTAAACTTTTTAATTACTTCATTCAGTTTTTACAGATTTTTTGTAAACAACAATTGGCGTACTTTGCCCAATGTGACAGCACAAGGTGGAAATGAAAAGAACCTGGAAAAATGTTGTCTCACAGGAAACAGAAAAACAACTATGATGCTCTCAGAAGTCAGAAATTTATTTCCAATTTCCAACCAAATAGAAATTTCTTATTGGATATAACACTGTGTGCCAAGTTTTCCTTCATGTCACCTATGGCTATATGTCTAGGACTAAAGCAATACTTACCCCCTCCCATTGAATGAATAACAAAGAAGCATTGCAGACAGTCACAGTGCTCTGCAGTTTTCCTCAATTTTTCAACAATATGCTCTCGGTACTGACATCCATACACATTGTGACCCACAGCCCTGAAAATAGAAGACTTTTAATATGCTACCCTTCTATTTTAGTGCTAATATTAACATGCCATCTTTTAAGCTCATATGCATTAATGTCTAATTTAAGCACAGGCCACATGATAAATGGAAGCAGGCCTCTTGGACCCTTCTCTTTTGGTCCCACTGGTTCGCTTTTCCCATTCCACAGCTAGCAAAGGCAAAAGCCGGTTGATCTAGACAGAAAGGGCAAAGTGTTTTGTCTGTTTAAGGACTTTCTTTGCCACCATGAAGACAAAAAAATAATTGAAATAATAAAAAAACCAGCATGAAACAAATTAAACTGATAGCAATAAACCACTCTTCATCCACATCCAGGGGTGGAATTCTACCGGTTCAGCCCGGTTCTATATAACTGGTAGCTCCAAAGAGCAGCTGATACCAAACTGGTTTGCTCCGAAGACCTTCTTTTCTTCAGTTGGGCCCACCCACCTGCCCAGGCTCTGGGCTGTCCTTTATTCCCTGCTAAAGCAACCTTATTGCTTTGCGCGGCATAGCTGAGTGCCACTCGTCAGCAGGAGATGGTTACTGCTCACCGAACCAGTTGTTATGCCGATAGGATCCCATCCCTGTCCGCATCCTTCTAAGTCTTCACAGACAACTTAAAATGATTGTGGCTATAAGTCAAGAACTACCTCTACATATCTTCTACATAATTTGAAATCTCTCTTAAGAGCATCTGTATGAAATTGGGATGGGGGCGGGCTTAAAGGTCTAAATTTTCTCTTTGGTTAGCTGCTCCAATTTGTTCTTAGATGACCAAATGAAATGAAGCAGCAGCAGTCAGGAACAGATGAGCATGTGCCTGATAGGAGAATTTGGACCAGCTGGATTCCTTCCTCCTCCCCACAAAACCAGCTATTACCAACTGTCTTAAGAGAGTTATTTCAAAAGGCAGGCAAACAAACTGCTTTTGTGTCATCTGGATGGCTTTCTCTCCTCAAGTGCTATTTACAACCAACTGTCCTATTGGAACAAGTCTAAGCCATCATATAAAGGATTATATTCTGAAAATCAGGATACAAAGTATACAATGAATAGATCAATATAATTAAATGCCAAAAAATGAAATATCTATTTATGGAAGCATGAAAACAGGGGATATGAGATATTTGGCAAAACAATTATAATTTTGGGATTTTGGGATTATAATTTTGGGATTAATTCATCTTAATTAATTCATTAATTCTTCTTTCAGGGATTGCAGTAAGTGCAAAAGATAGAAAAAATAGTTCTTAAAATTTCTATTGCATTTGAAGTTTTTCAAAGAGAATTTGGTTGGAGGTATTTATGAAACTGAATTTATTCTTACCAATTGTTCCCTGAGCCAGAAACATCTGTGATCAGCTGTTTGCTATCAAACACCTCTCTTAATGGCCCCTGAAGAATTTCATTCACTACACCTTCTTCCATGTCAATCAGTAGAGCCTTAGGGAATAGATTAAAAATAATTTACTCAACAGATTTTTAAAAACAGGACATAACTTTTATACTAAGATAAGCTTTTACTAAACTAATACTTGCCATTATGTGTTAGGTAATTGGATCTTATGATCTTATCTCAACAAACATATTTTCTAAGCTCCAGCATAAGTTTTTTTGAAGTAACTCTGATTAAACTTTGTAGTTTTAATAATGATACTCAAACCAAGAATACTTCTGCAGCAAGACTGTTCAGGAAAATAATCTTGATACTAGTATATATCAACCCTTTCTGACAACTGAATATAAAAAGGGGAAAGTTATCCAACAACCATAAATTCATTTTTTCATTAAGAGAAGCATCTGTGCAGGCAGATTTTTCTGTGTAATCTATCTGCAAAAATGTTAGTTTTCATTTTTAAAATTTCTTATTCATACAATAAATTTATTAAACAAAATTGGTTTTTGAAATAATAGATATATATTGTTAAATGTTTAATTATTAATGTCTAAATTAACAACTTACTTTATTGCTAGTCCTATACTGTGTGTGTGAGAAATAAATTATATCTGACATGATGTAACAGTGTTATAACATGCACAGTAAAGTTCCTTCTAATAGTTTACTTTTCAAAGAGACTAGTATATACCATTGCTTTCCCTCTCTATGTATTTGAAAATGGGGGCAAAATATGAGCAGATATTATAGTTTTTTACAAAACATAAAGCTGAATGGCACAAAGACCTCACTTGTCTAACCAATCACGTAAATATTATTTCAATAGTAACAAGGTAAATATGTTTGAAAATAAAACTTTCCAAATTAGGAACATTTTACAGTATAGTCTACAAAGCAAAAGAAAGAATTAAATTAAATATTTTCTCCTCTTACACGTGCTTTTAAGGAACAGATTTTTCCTCTGGAAATGTCAGCATTGTCACCATCTGTTCTAGAAAAACCAGAAATCAGTTAGTTATAATCATGGGTAAAGATCAGCCTGGCTTTGCAGGTGACATCACATTCATTTTATAAAAAAAAATCATAGACACATAAAAACTGAAAAATACTTTTCCTAATGCAAAATAAAGAAACAAGAGAAATATAAATATTAAAAAAGAAAAAAAAATGCTTGGCATATGTAACACTTTTTTCAGGATATCAAATACTTAGATAACATTGGAAGACTATAATATTATCAGCACTATCTTCCTACAGTACTCATCATGAAGGTAAAAAGCCAGCCAAATAAGGGGTTTTTTTCAGTGCAACTTGATAAAGTGATGGAGTTATAGCAGGTCAATATATTAGCAAGCCAGAAAGATACAACTATACCATGCAGGCAATGGAGCTCTGGCTTGGAAATAGCTTTTTGTTCAGGCTATGCAGGATACCAAGTGAAATTAAGAGTTACAAAAAATTGAATGAACAGTTAATATCCTCTCTATCCACCCAAATGTTTGCTGCCAATTTATGACCTAATAGCTCAGAGACAAAAAAACCAGAACTAAAGAATTATGTTTAGAATTATGGCACAGTCAGAATAAGTTAAGTTATGACAGTGGTGTAATATTTAATTAAATATATTTCTACACCACAGATCTCATCTAAGTGACAATTTACAAATAAACTTATTCTAAGTCTGCAACAAGTTGACATGAATATCACAACACAACCTACCCACTGGGATTTAATTTACCATATCCAACCATTAAGAGATACAAGCTTCAATTCTATACTCTCCTAATTAACCCCTTTAAATTGCTCACATACAGGATTATAACAAAGCAGATTACTTATACAGCATCAATGACATGCAGTGAACAATAAAGTCATACCATTAATGCAAGAAATTTATCTCTCATAAGATAGAAGAAAATGCTAACTTTCAGCAATGCAAAGCCTAATACAAAAAATCTCTCAAACTATACCAAACAGTTTTAAAACCAAGTATCTCAATTACTTCCCAATGAAACTTACCTAGTGTTCACATTTCTAAAGAAACTGCTTAATGCTTCATCATAAAGTCCTTTCTAAAATAATAAAAAAAAGTTCAAATCAAAACTGAATTTGGACCTGCACTATAAATTCTAGCACAAATATTTAAAAATAACTTTTCGAGGGTATACTCCATATTGCATTTCAAAAGCCATTGGTGTGATTCAAAGAATACGTGATGCATTTAACTTGTTTTCTTGTACAGATTATTCTCCTCTAAGCTATTTCAACTACAAGTCTGCAAGATGGCTTTGGATTTTTTGACAGGCAAGTTTGTAAGCAGGCTCAAGACATACTGAACACTAATCTCTCAAAATCATATAGTAAAATTCATGTTAATAACTGTGTGAAGAAATAAAAAAGGACAAATAACCACTACTATTCAGAAACAAATAAAATAACTGTAATAACCCAACAAATCTGGATTATAATATTTTTAATTAAAACAAATGAGTTTTGTAGTACCTTTTCAAACTGCAAAAAAGTTAAAAGCATAAGCTTTTTTTGAATTACAGCTTATTCTATAATGGCTAGGCTTGCTATAGATGTTAACATTTTTTTCTGATTTTAGATCTAGTTCACACAGAGTGCTTCCAAGTATAGCCTATCCTTTCATTTATATAAGTTCAACCTCCTCCCACTGTCCTTCAAATCAGATATAATGGAACCTGATTTTTTTTCCTTTTTCCCATTTAGGGATGGTTTCTTCAGCTTTTCACTGCAGGTTAACAAAAAAGCACCCCCAAGGAAATTGTAATGTGTATACTTGCTTTTGGTAAATAGCATGGGACAAAGAAGTGTGTATTTTGAACTTTGGTGTTGGAGAAGACTCCTGAGAATGGGTCTACAACAATTTGCCCACAGCCAACTTGTCACAGCTAATTCGTCCTGGCCAACTCACTGCAGGGCAAGAGTCACAAATATTGAAGAAATAGTGGATTTGAATCACCAAAGAAAGGATGCCAAAAGAGGGACAAAATGAAATGTGAATGACAAAAATTAAAATATTTTAAAACTATTTTAAATAATTGAATTGTTGAATTGTCCTGCAACAAGTTGTCCTGTGGCAAGTTGGCTGTTGTGAGTTGGCTGAGGCAAGTTGTCCCATTCTGCCTGAGAATATGCTGTGGTCACACAATAAAACCAAGTAATGGATCACCGAACAAAACAGCCCAGAGTTCTTATCTGAGGCACACAAGTTCGAAGTATGTGAAGATCTTGCTCTCTAGAAAAGGATAAAAAAGGAGGGTGGAAAGAGAAGACCAGCAGTGAGGTGGAGGGACTCTGCTTTAGAGTGCATCATTGGAAGAACTGAAGGATCAGACAGATAGACCAGAGTTCTCCAAACTTGGCAACTTTAAGACTTGTGGACTTCAACTCCCAGAATTCTCCAGCCAACATAGCTGGCTGGAGAATTCTGGGAGTTGAAGTCCACAAATCTTAAAGTTGCCAACTTTGGGGACCCCTGAGATAGACCTGATAGATAAACGTGGAGAACGTCTGGTCGCTTGAAGCCGAAAGTACTTGAAGGTACACAATTCATCAATAGCCGAAGGGGCATATTCGTGCGAAGCCACGTTAATCAAGGAAGAAAAAGGCGTCCAATCCGATCTTAAAATATAAATAGGGGTCGATGGATTTTACTGGAGTCTCACTCCACGTGACGGCTTGCCGGAGAATCCCAGACATCATTGGAATCGTAGCCATGGCAATAGAACGCCGGGAGGAACGGTAACCACAGTAACCAGTCGTCCGGTACACAAGGCTGTAGCGCCTCACCGTGGCGGTACAAATGATGGCGATGGTGAAAATCACCTCGCCAACAAAGGAGGAAAATCTTCGTTGCCGCGTTCTGACTCGGTACCCTGTTTGCTGTGTTCTTATGCGGATAGGCCACAATGGCAAAACAAGGAAGTAAAGACCCCCCACCTTTTTTAAAAAAAAAATGAGAAAGGAAGCGGGTGAACAAGGAACCTTTGAACAGTATAACTACGCATGCGCTCACACTAGTGGGCACGCCGCGTTTTTTTAAAAAAAGAGGCGGGGCTTGTTACCTTGTTAACAGTTGCGTGTTCCCGTAACGCCAAATCCCAAAAGCGGCAGCCTATTTGGTTTCCGCATTGACCCACTGTATTGGGAGAGAGGAAAACAGAAAAAAGAGTGGAGGGAGGCATCCGCCATGGAGCAATAGGGAGGAAAAAAGTAAAGGGAAAAAAAATAAGGGGGACTGAGAATGACGTGCACGCTCACCCTGGACTACTACGGACTGTGTCATAACTGTTGCTCGCGCCGGTCTCGTTCTCACGCAGGTCGTGCCTGAAAGATATTCCTCCCCCCCAACCCTCCCTTCCCTCGCCGCTCCGTTTGGAAGCGGCTTCAGGGCAGGAACGCAGACCCCCCCCCTCTTGCTGATTGGACGCTTGAGCCCGCGCGAACCAACTGACACAGCGGGTGTGATCGTTTGCTGTGGAGTGGGAGGAGGGAACGGTTTCAGCCGTTGCTTTGGGGCGCATGCGCTGAGGCCTTTTCACCGATTAGAGCGGTTTTGAAACGTTTCCGCTGGCGGTAATGTTGGCTTGTTTCGGAGAGGTTTGTCGCTCGTTTGGTTCTTCAGGATGGTGACCGGCACGACTCGTGGGAAAAAGAGAATCCATCTCTTCACGTAGTAGCGGGAACTGTGATGCCAGCTGTTGGTAATCAGCCGCTGGCGACTGACCTGCTTTCAAAGGATTATAATAGATATAGATAGATACAGATATGATTTTTGAGTCAGGGTTGTGGATGCTGCTTCCAAGTTAACGAGCCCTTCTGATTCATTTCGATTGTCAACTCTCATAATTCATTATATAATTCATATGACTTCACATAATTTTATATATAATAGAAATTTTGTTCTATTGTACTTTACTAATTTATTTCTTTTTGTTAGTTCTTATTTTTATTTTTTGTTTTAAATGTGATTTTACATTGTGTAAGCCGCCTCGAGTCACCATGGGCGAATAGGCAGCAATATAAATCAAATAAATAAATAAATAAGCAAGTGTTATATACCTAAGGGGAAGTGGCCAGCACTCTGTGGAAATGGACATTGGAGCCTGTCTTGACCTCACCCCCCTTTGAGAAACACTCTTTAAGCTGAGACACATAAAAGGAGAAGATAGTCCTCAACTTAAGACCATTATTGAGTCCAACATTTCTTTTGTTATGTGAGAGATTTGTTAAGTGACCTTTGCTCCATTTTCTTGCCACAGTTGTTAAGTGGATCACTTCAGTGGATAAGTTAATAACCCCATTGTTAAGTGAATCTAGCTTCCCCATTGGCTTTGCTTGTCAGAAAGTCACACGAGCTTGGAACACAACAACAGTCATAAATATAAACCAATTTCCAAGCATCTGAATTTTGATCACATGATCATGTGGATGCTGGAATGGTAACTGAAAAATGGGTCACATTTTTCAGTGCTGTTGTAACTTTGGGTGGTCACTAAACAAACTTGCAAGTTGAGGACTACCTGTATAGTATTCTGAAAGGAAATAGATCATAGAGCTAGAATGTTAGTTCTTACTCTTATTTTAAAACAGGGTTTTTATGCTTGCTAGACTATATAAGTCTTCATTTTACTATTTAAATTGTAACATATACATACCTCAAGAGACAGTGGTTTGTTTTAAGACCAGTGCAATAAGTGGTGAACATTACAATATAGCAGTCACTTTTTTGTGATTTCCCAATGTATATAAAAATTAGGTTTACACTGTGCTATTAAATGTCTATTAAATGTATATTGTGCTTAGCTTAATTAAAAATACTCTTGTTAAAAAATGTTAAGCATTTGAAATTTCAACCAGTCATAAGCTTTTTGCAGGTGGAGGGGTTTGTAAAAAAGTGCAATGACTGCAAAATGCAATACAGTGAAACGGTATGTCTGTATATATGTTTATAGCCCTGTGAAACATTTCATATTATCACTGGAGATGGATTTTTGCAGTTTCTCAATTCGTTGTTTCGACTGAGAAATGTTGGATTGTTTTTCTAAGATTAAAAAATCCCCAATTATTAATACTGGTAAATAGAATACATTGTAATTGTTTCCTAGATTTGAATAATTTCATGATTAGGACAAAACAGAAAAAACAGCTGAAGTCTCCACTTTCAAAAAACACACCTCTTAAAAGGTAAGATATTCTTAAAACAATATGGCTTACTATTGGTTTCTTCTTGTTGTGTGGTTTGTGGGTTTTGCTATTTGATTAATGAATAAATATTTAGCATATAAAACTTGTGTTCCATTAAGGTGTTTTCTGTAAATCAGAATTTGGCCTGACTGACTTAACTTCGGAGCCAAGACTTGATTAATAACATACTGCCATTTGCCAAGGCAGTTGATTAATATTTATTATTTATTTATTAATTCGACTTATATGCCGCCCCCTCTCCAAAAGGACTCGGGGCGGCTTACAAAATAAAAACACACAACAATAAATTAGTTAAAACCAGATTAAACAATCAAGCCGAATTAACACTAAAATTGCAGAATTAAAAACTCTAAAAAAACCACCCCACCCCAGGGTCACAGCCCGGATTGGTTAAACAACCAGGTCTTCAGGTCGCGACGGAAAGTGCGGAGGTCAGGGGCCAGGCGAAGCTCCAGGGGAAGTTGATTCCACAGGTCAGGGGCCGCAACAGAGTAGGCCCGTCGTCGGGGGACCGCCAGCCGGCACTGTCCGGCTGACGGGACCCCAAGGAGCCCCTGTCTGTGGGATCGTACAGGGCGGTTGGTGTTCGATGTCGGCAGCAGTCGCTCCCTTAAATAATAGGGACCCATGTCGTGAAGGACTTTGTATGTTAAAGATAGAACCTTGAACCTCACTCGGAGTGCAACCGGCAACCAATGCAAGCCGCGCAGGAGGGGGGCAACATGGGAGAACCGGGGAACTCCCATCACCACCAGCGCTGCATTTTGCACCAGTTGCAATCTCGGATGGTGTGCAAGGGCAGTCCTAAATAGAGAGCGTTGCAGTAGTCGAGTCGCGAAGTTACAAGGGCATGAGTGACCGTACGCAGGGCATCGCAGTCCAGAAACGGGCGAAGCTGGCGAACCAGCCGGATCTGGGCAAAAGCCCCCTGGTGGCTCCCACCTGCTCCTCCAACGGAGCCGTGCATCCAGGAGGACCCCCAGATTCCTAGCCCTATCCACAGGGGGCAGCACCACTCCCCTATGGTCAACGATGGACATTCCAAACTGGACCGCGATGCGGTATGTACAGCCACTCAGTCTTGGCGGGTTGAGTCGAAGCATATTTCCGTCCATCCAGATCTGTACCGCATCCAGACAGCGAGTCATCACGGAGAGGGCATCACTGATCTGGCCTGGGGTGGAGATATATAACTGTGTATCATCAGCATATTGATGATACCTCACCCCAAAACCACGAATGATCTCACCCAGCGGTTTCATGTAGATATTAAATAAAGGGGAGAGGACTGACCCTGAGGGACCCCACAAGTGAGTGCCCTGGGGCCGATCTCTGCCCCCTGCTAACACTGATTGCGACCGCGAGGTAGGAGAGCCACCGAAAAACAGTGCCCCCACCCCCAACCCAGGCGTGCAAAAGGATACCATGGTCGATGGTATCAAAAGCCGCTGAGAGGTCTAACAGGACCAGGACAGAGGAAAAACCCCTGTCCCGGGCCTCCAGAGATCATCCATCAGTGCGACCAATGCCGTCTCCGTGCTGAAACCAGACCGGAAGCCCGATTGGCACGGATCTAGGTAGTCCGTTTCATCCAGGAAAAGCGGAAATTGTCTGGCCACCACACTCTCAACAACCTTAGCGAAGGTTGGAGACTGGACGAAAGTTATCTAACACAGTCGGGTCCAGGGCAGGCTTCTTCAGGAGGGGCCTCACCACCACCTCTTTCAGGGCGGAGGGAAAACACCCTCCCTTAGCGGCGTTGACCACTGCCGGATCCAACCGAGGTGACCTCCCTGGCGGCATAAGACAGCCAGGAAGGGCACGGGTCCAACAAACATGTGGTGGAACTCAGGCGCCGCATAATCCCGTCCACTTCATCCTCAGAAACAGGATCGAACTCATCCCAGAACACACTTGCCAGACTACCTGTATCCCGCTCCTCAGACCACTGCAAATCAGTGGACAACCGCTTCGAATTGAGTGATCTTATCCGACAGATATTGTCCAAATTCTCAGCCCTTCCCCGCGGATCCGCCCCTCCCAGGACAAAGGAGGAGCGTAACCCGGAACAGGGCGGCTGGGCGGTTATCTCGGGCTATGAGGGCGGAGAGATAAGACCTTCTCGCCATCCTCATAGCTCCCAGGTAAGTCCTAATATGGGCTCTTAACTGGGTTCGGTCAAACTGAGAGCGGGTGGCCCTCCACCTGCTCTCTAAGCCCCTCCGACGGCGCTTCATCTCCCGGAGCTCCTCTGTATACCAGGGAGCCATCCGAGATCCGGCGTGTGAGGGGACGCATGGGGACAACCCTGTCAAGGGCCTCCGAGCGGCCCGCTGCCGTCAGATCCTCAACAGAGCTGTGAGTAAGGGAAGAGGAAAAGGCCCCAGTTCCGCCTGGAACCGCTCAGGGTCCATAAGGCCTGGGGCGGAACCATCAAGAGGCTCCTTGTCCCAGCAGTGGGGGTGGCCTTTTGGAAAACCAGCAGGAGATAGTGATCAGACCATGGAACGGGCAGAGCCGTATAAACAGGTTGCCCTCTGTCACTACGCCACCACTCAGAGACAAAAACTAGGTCTAGAGTGTTCCCCCCTCGTGAGTGGGGCCATGAATTAATTGGGTCAGGCCCATGGCTTCCATAGAAGACATGAATTCCCGGGCCAATCCGCATCCCCAGGGAAGGCAGGTTAAAGTCCCCAGGACTATAAGGCCTGGGAGCTCCACCGCCACCCCCGAGGGCGTCAAGAAGTCCCGGTAAGGCAGCTGCACACAGCTGGGAGAAAGGTATGTGAGCAGCAAGCCCACCTGACCGTTAGGCCCCCACTTCAGGAGAAGGGTCTCACTTCCGCCTATCTCTGGGATAGTGACCTCCCTTGGAAGCAAGGTCTCCCTAATAACCACAGCCACCCCACCACCCCTTCCCTGGGCCCGTGGCGGTGCACACCCGAAAACCTGGAGGGCATAATTCAACCAGAGGACACCACCCTCGGGCCCAACCAGGTCTCGGTGATACAAGCCAGGTCCGCAGCCTCCTCCTCAATAATCTCACGGGAGGGTGGCTTTATTAGCCACGGACCTGGCATTAAAGTACACCAGCCTAAGCCCAGGGGTCCCTGTTCCCGAACTCCCCAGGGAGGAGGCCATAGGGTCGGGCGAGCAACCGCACAAAGCTGGCGGGTGCGCACTCCCAGCATATGATCTGCCCTATGCCTCGGCGTCTGCCACCGACTCCAACCACCCTAGGAATCATGGCCCCCACCTGAGTCCCGGGCCCGCCGACCCCCAACCCCCCCCTTCCCTGCCACGAACAGGCTGCAAACAGACCCATTTCCCCTCCTAACCCCTTAAGACAACAAATTAAAAATTTAAGAAGTTTCCCCTTCCTTCTAAATTTGGAATTTGACCATTAGTCAAACATGCCACCTCGGGATCCCAAGATCCGTCATTAAGGTAAGCTTTTGATAGCGTACAGGGCCATTCCACAGACTGGGGAACCGTCTGGAGGGCCCGTAAATCTAATAGAGAGTAGACGTATAACTTATACATCTCAGATAGTAATGGAGGTAGTTGGTACGATGGAACACATTGTAAGAATGGAGTACAATGAAGGAGACAGACTGTAGCAATAAACAGGAACAAGAACAGGAACAAGCCGCAGTCGGCAGCTCTCTCACAGCTGCGGCAGTTAGAGTCAAAAACAAGTCACTATGCTGCCACCATAGTGGCTGCGGCAGAAAGTCCTGATCAGTCCTGAACAATCCCCTGCCCTCCCACTGCAGGGGAAAATACATCCTCCCACTGTTCTCTCACCACAATGGGAGGCAGCCAAGTCTCGGGAGAAAAGCAAAGTCGTAAAAATGATGGAATTGGTGCAGATGACCCAGGCACCATCATTAGTGTCTAAGGAGTCCAGAGTGACAAGGACAAGAGAAGGCAGTAGTTGTAAATGAATGCCCATCAACCAGGGGCAATTAGGTCCATAGGAGTCCAGGAGGTATAGCGTCCGCAGATTGATCACAAACTGGCTGCGGCTGGGGCCCGGAGCCATAGTGCCTACTCTTCCTGGGGGGGACTCAATATGAGTTGAATATAAGGAAAGGATGAGTCT